>CM075173.1:82978193-83598178 GCA_037576465.1 Parascaris univalens | reverse complement strand
AACCCACATCCCCCACACCACCTCTACCCACATCCCCCCACACCGCTCTAACCCACATCCCCCCACACCACTCTAACCCACACCCCCACACCACCCTAACCCAAACCCCCCAACACCGCCCTCACCCACACCTCCCACACGCACTTCCCCCTTCCCACTTCGCCGCCCACCGATTCTCCGTCCTCCAGCAGCTTAGCTTATTACCACTGCGGTGCAATGCCATGGACCCGGGTTCGCGTTAACCTCAGCAGAGAAACAAAGGGAAATCCCTTATCTCATAATGCTAAATGCAGTCGCCACATATCATTCGTTAATCAATGTGCACATAAAATTACGAGGTCTTTTTCAGCGTAATGGCAATCAACGAATGAAAAATTGTGCTAAAAAAGATGCCATAATACTTTCTTGAATTCCCACTGATAAGCTGATTACACAATATGTCAAGCGGTGATACTGATAAGCGTTTGTAATCATTCACAACTCATGCATATTCTTCAGAAAAGTTTTTATTTCATTTTTGAAGACTCCTCACAGTAAAATACACTCGATCGATCACCAAATGCGAGAAAAAACCGTTGACTTGTGCTTTCAGCTACCTCTAAATCCGATCTTAGTTGATAAATCATTGTGAAAGATGGCATAATTAGGCAGAACTCAGACAATCTATATAAATAGCTCTAGTGATCTCGGAGTTTATAAATAGCTCTAGTGACCTTTTAGGAACATACATTCTAAATCTGATGCTAAAAAGTTGACGTTTTTTTAATGACAAATTGTTTCAGAAGGAAAAATTTGACATTGCCGTTCGTTGTTGTGCGCGCTTCAAAGTGAGTGATGATAAGCGACATTACGAGAACCAAAAAGAATTATGCAATTCTCAGCCTTAAATTACACGCTTCCCGTCGTTTCTCCTAGAATATTCTCAGTCCCCATGTTTGTTTAGTTTTGACTGACCTTTGTGCATACGTAAAAAGTTTTTGCCACCAGCCGCTGTAGTATTCTCATTCATGCAGTTCTCATGTCTGTGAACGTGAAGGTTCGCGTGATCATTACGTGAGAGGCCTCAAAGGGCGAATCTAGCAAAGGCCATATGCAAGAACGATGAGGAAGTGTGCAGTTCGTGAAAGCAGGTTTATTATTATTATTATATTAATATTATTATTATTATTATTATTATCCTTGTAAAGGTGTAAAAATAATTTTGCAATAGTCAAATGGTGAAATTATGAGGAAAACGTATGGCACGACGTTTGTCAACATCATATCGATGCGTTTATCTTGGCACATTTCTCGATACCATTAATTATTAGCGTAATTAATTATTTTTGCACTAATATCTGCATTTAGACTGGAATTTTGGAAACGAGACGAAGAAGAATTTAAGAAGGGGACAGTTTTGGAGCGGAACGACTGGAGATTCAATCGAACTCATCAATTGACAGAGTATAGTTGGGAGCCATCGATTGTAGATTCGACACCTCCAATCGCAAGCGTTGACGGTAATCGACTAATAAAGTTGTGTATGTTTTTCTAAAATTCTATTTTAATATTTATTTTTGTAAGAGCAACGAATATTCCCTTTAATCCTATCATTGTTCCAAGTTGCACTCCGTATCGATAGGGTCGTTTATACGATTTCCATATCAGATACGGGTTTTTCTTTCTCGAGATACGAGCGTTTTTGTTGTTCACCGACCTTAATCCACCATTTTTTTTTGATTCGTTATTGAGGACAGTTTCATAGCTAACTTCTTATAGTTCATTAGCTTGGTTAACATTCAGATGTAATAGGGGTTTGATGATCAGCAGAAACAATGCCACCAGGTAAGTCTAGACCTTCGGTTTTTTGCTCACTAAATGAATACTTCGGCATCCGTCGACGGATCGCTCTGAGATTAGCTGTTGTTTTTGTTTTTTGCTCTGCATAGAGTAGTTTCATTAGCTTGGTTCCAACGAGTCTTGATTCCAAGTGATTCCAGCTGAGTTTTCTTGAACATCTTGGTCGACGGCAGAAGTGGAGGGAGGAAGGGGGGGGGGGGGGGGAGTAATGGGAGAGGTTAAAATAAGAGTGCTGCAGCACGGTGCTCATATGATCATTAGAGATGTCGAGTTATGTGAACATTAGAAATAATGAGGTTCAGGAAAGGAATATTTTCGAATGCAAATGTTCATTATATGAATAGTAGAGCGTTCGCCGGATAGGCGAATGATCCGGCTTCCATCTTCTCAGAGAACTTTTATTGACGGCCAAACGATTATGAATTTCTCGAGTGCACATATTCTAAAAGTGCATTTAGTGTAGTAAATTGCTTTGCTTGAGAAAGGAAAAGAGTTGAAATCCGCTCGGAGAATGGCAATATTCCTTTAGCAGATGAATAATCTTTTTTGGAATAGTTTGAGGTGATTATGAAGTAAGGATCATGACATTCTCGTCGTGGATAGGTAGGCGCCGTTATGATCCGATATTGCTAGACGTTGAAGTCCTATTCTCTGCGTCTTTCGTTTCGCTCTTATTCCGAGCTGCAAGTTCAATCTGGATGAAGTTTTATATGTTAAGGTAGAAGAAATGAGTGAATTTTTCCCCCAAGAAGAGGTGAGAGGATGTTTATAGGGAGGAAAGAATACACTCAGCTCTGATCCTCGGTGGGGAATGTCTTTTTTTTTTGTAAAGCTATTTTATTATATAATCAATAATAATTTCAAGGTGAGAACGTGAATGGTACGACAGAGAGAAACGACGCACATTTGGAAGTGAATAACAGTATGAAGAACAGTCAAAGATGCGAGGAGAGAGCGCAACAAAGTAGTGTGGAAGAACGCCGTATAGTAGTAGCTGACTTCCATCGTCAACTTCCATCACCTACATCGATGCATTCAAAAATTGTATCACCAACCTTACGCTCCACTGCTCCACTGAGATTCATTCAACCTCAGATAGGTGCTTACAATATCGCAATGATGCATTTATAGTACTTTCACTTCGATCCAAATGCTTCTGCAACAGCCGAATTTATGAGTTCATCAATTCGGAGAAACATCTCGCGTCGATATTCCACGCTTTCATATTAAAAAGTCATCTCGATCCTCCGGAGAACTGAGTGAATAGGAGTGTGTTGAAAAGCTGATCGGATATTTCGCTCCTTCAAACCGTAAAAGTATGAACGAAGTGTTTTATTGCGTCCTAAATACGTGAAATAGGGAAAACTGTACAAACTACGTCCTTCAGTCGGTAAAGCCATGTGAAGATCGCAGTAATGAAGGCCTTTAAACGGTCAGAACAATGACGAAATTAGCCAGTCTGTACTATTTTTAAATCTTTATAAAGAAATGTTTTTGAAACTTGGAGGAGCGGGACACTTCAAAACTTGCAAGGGTGGAGGACTTTTTCAACTTGAGCTTTCTGTTCTCCTAGAGGCTTATATAACAGACGAGATTCTTTCAAATAGCGAAGTCTTATACTCTTAAAACAAAGAAGGAATTGATCTAATTGTGTAACTTTTAATAATTCGACGATTGAAAAGATTCCATTGGCTATTGCCTTAAAACAGTGGGGAATTGCTTTATTTGGGCTCTTTTTAACCTTTCAAGAGTCAAAAAGATTCCTACAAATCGCGCTCTCTTAAAAAAATCGGAGAACTGGATGAAGTGCGCCGATGATGGAAAGGCGGCACATACCGTGTTCGTTGAACCTCTGAAATAGTCGAAAAGTTGCACATTTTCCACAATTTCCGGCAGCCAAACAGTAGCAATATTCCACAAGTTGCTTACTTTGTAGCAGTTGAAATAAAGGAAAGTTAGCGCAGAATGTGCTCTTCTGAACGCTGAAGGGAATCGAAAGATTTTTTCAGCTGCAGTCATTTCAAGAGCATAAACACAAAGCAGTCTTAACGAATTCCACTGCTCCTACATTTGGCAGAATGTTCCTCCTGCACGCACGGCGTCTTTTTTAATTTGAAGCGACCAAAAAAGCTTCAGTTGTGCTCGTTTAATAGTGACTTTTATTTTGGCCTTGCTTTTCATTGATTTCACAGTTTTCAAGCCTCAAAAGATCCCAGTAATTGTGCTCCTTTATTCGTTAAAATGTTTGAGAGGTCATTTAAAATCTGCTTTCTTTGAGAGTTCAAGGACTGGAAGCATTTCGCGAATTAAGGCGCTATAACACGTCAAAGTGTGGAAACATGGCACAGACATGAAGATCCCAACCGTAGAAGCGATGTAAAGATTTTCTTCAAATATCTCCCTCGAAGCAACTTGAATTTGAAAGGATATAATGTGCTTTTTTCGATAAAAAAAACGTAAACCTGGAAATGTTAAAAAACAGTTCCTAATTTGCGCAGTCTCGTTATTTCGCAGGATTTTCACCCTACATCGGAATCCGGGCTGGAAGTTAAGGAATATTGGTGCCTGCAGAACCGACGTCATTCCCACTTTTGAGAAAACGGGAATACACGACACCTTTTATTATTAAATGAGGAGACTATGCACAAATTGACCAGCCCTAATTATGGTCAACTGTTGTAGTTTGCAGGAGCGCTCTCATTTTCTAAAATTTCCATATTTGTGCGATTATGAGGATCTTTCACATGTTGATTAATGCATAATTACACATATTTTGACGTTCCTTCAGTTGTCAAAAGAGCTTCGAATATGCCATTTCCCAAATTTCCTCTGTTAATGAATGCTTGGTACGAAAAAGTGAACGGTAAAGAAACTTTGTAATCCTGAACCTTGAGCCCTTTAACCCCGGAAATCGCAATGGACGTCGATCCCCAGCGCTGAAACGCGGTCACTCTACGTGAATGCTGATAGTTACTGACACTACACCATCGGCTTATTTGTAGTGCTATTTTTAGTGTCTTCGATTTGCTCGGAATTAGCAGTATTGCATCAGCTCATCGTTTCTTTTTTTGGTTGTTAGGAAGGATACGACTTGTGCATCACTTCGATTTTCCCTTCAGAAACGATTTCTTAATATTTCTTTTTTCTTAGCATCTGCTGCTCCGACGAAGGATCCTTCAAACTGCACGAGGTCGGCTCGGGGCAAAACGGCACTGCCCCTAGCACCTGCACTAAGTGAACATGTTTCATTGACGATAGTTGAATCTAAGTGCATCCACGGTAGCAAGCATTTTTCGTTGCTCGATTTTTACTAACACGTTACAAGTACAAAACGAGTGGTCCTTAAGATAGCATGAGTTGCAACCGATGCTCATGGGAAACACGGTCACGAACTCTTCATCCAAGGCAGATGACCATGCTTAGATGCCGGCAAGCGTTTAGGAGTCTCGTATTCACACACTTGCAGCATCAATGATTGCGCAAATACATTGCAAGCGAATAGGGGACATAAGTGGCTGTCATAATGGGGTATGATTTCCCATCAGCTGAATGCTCATTAGCCAATCTAGGAATAAATTCCTTCAACACACGACTGACCGTTGCGAAGGACTAATGCACTATTGTAGCCTAGAACCTATATTGCCTAGTGGTCAACCGATGCAGAAAGATGCAGACAAACGGAGATGCAGCTTGATGCACTGCTATCATAAAAGAGAGTGCGAATTGAGGAACCGGTTAAATTCATGTTGAAGTTGCTTACGGCAGCGACAGCTATCAAACTATCCTTTGCAGTAGGTACCCTGCGGAGGAGTACAGCATCTGCAGGACGCATCTTTATGGCCAAATGATAACTCTTATGACTTCAATCAAATGGAACTGAAACGCCGCAACAGTTTTTCACGTTTCTCCAACAAGCAATACTGTCCCAAACCATCTTAAAGCGTCGCATCCACTATTTCCTCCCTCTGCGCATGAAAACAGCCTGACAGATGCGCCATCAGCTCAGTTCTCCCGATTACCTCCTTCCAAATCTGTTCGCTCCTGCAGCAACAGAACAACAAAATCCATGAGAGCAAGCTGCGGACCTGTAATCTGCAACTCCGTGCGAAATAAACCGAACATAAAACATGATGAGCTGTGTATAATTTTGACGTTGTCTTTCTGCTGCTTGACTGTGAACATCTCGACAAGGGACGGGTGAAGAACCCCAACTCATCAAAAGTTAACCACAGCAACGTAAATGAAACCGTCTTAAAAATTTCAGTAGAAAAAACCAAGAGATGGTATGAATATGGAAGAAAAGGCTAGATGAAAGAACTCGAAGGATGGCCAGAAAGCTCGCTTGAACGCTAAAATGCACACAGGACATGAATCGTAAACATTGCTGTTAGATGGTCGAAGTATATGAGCACTTATGACAACAATGTTTGCATGGAACTTGAACAATCGTATAACCTTCTAGAAGTGACCAAGTCGATGTACGATCAGACAGCGAAGAAAGTATCATGGATGATGGTCACATAGCCCATAAGAAGAGCAGATCACAGTAAAAATGAACCATGTGTAATAATTTATGCACAAGTTGGAAATTCTTAATGTGTGCGGAAACGCTGAATATCATGTACCACAAAAGTATAAAGGCATATCTCATATAAGAGGCAAGAGCAGCATGGCGAGCTCCGTTAATGGGCAATATTCACGGTCAGACTCGCCGAACACGTTCCATCTCCAGCTCGGAACTGGATGAGCCGAACAAATTATCCTAAATTTTCCAGTCCTCCCCATTTGATTCGTTGATTTGAAATGTATCCATGAGGTGATTTAACGAGTTGGGCCTATGTAGCAGAACAAGGAAAATAGGAAAACTCCTTAGGAAGCCAAAAAAACCATTACAAATTCTCGCCTCCGCGCTGCATAACCAGGCATATAATCTTAGCGGTGTTCTCACATTTATGTGATGTCCGGTGTAATGAATTTCCCCATATCTTCCACAGTTTGACGGCATCGAATTCGGAAGGATGCCACATGTAAAAAACGATGCTTTGGTTTCACCGCTTTGGACTGTATGAAGCACCAAGCATGGTCGGACTTCGATGATCCTAGCCTATCGCTGTTTACTTCATGCCCTCTTATCTCCATTCTCTGCCGCTCTCTTTCAGTGGCATTTCATGGCACTGTCCAATGCTTACAACATCTTTTCCTGCAAAAAGTATCTTTTTATTCGTTTAAGCAAGCAACACTTGCACGCGAAAGTTAGGCAAGCAATACTCCTTCCTTCATTGAGACCTTTTAAAGCAACTTTTATCAAACTTTAAAGACACTATGGTTCATGAAATTGTACATGCCCATGTTTTTTGTTTCCTTTCACCAACATCTCGTTACAAAAAAAGGTCACTTTAAAGGCATAATCACGGTGGCACCAGGAAATTGCCGGTACTCGCTCTGACGGCGACACAGGAATTGAAAAATTTACGTTTTGCAAGGGACGCATGCTATTTTATGGGACGGTGGAATGTGCTCGATCTGCTGAAAAATGAGAATCGACGTTCACATTTCCGTCTGCAACGTCTTCCCTCCGAACCTGAAACATCTGCTCGCAGAATATGGGGAACGAATGACGAATAACTGAACTCGGCTGAGCAACGGTGCTATGAAGGAGGATGGTTAAGCGTGAACGGTCGGTAATGAACGATTGATGTCATAAGAGCGAAGTGACACGAAGTGACGGCTTGTGGAAGAAAAGCAGGCCGAAGAAAACCGGTTAACGTCTCGCGATATTACTTTGCTTTTCGCGACAACATTTTTCGACAGAAAACCATCTCACAGATCATGGAGGTAACTGCTTGAACGGTGTGATTTGTGATTACCTTCGTTCTTTCTTCGTTTAGAACGGCGCGAGTTGTGATTGCTTGATTTATTACTTCCGTCGTCGTCACGACCGAGTAAGGTATTGTTGCAGTCAGATAGTGGAAAATATTACTGACAACAAAACTGGCTAGCCAGGCATGCAAAACAAGCCCTTCAAACGATAAACGTGAAAGTGTTGACAGAAATTAATTAATAACGTCGTTGATCAGTTGGCATATCATGTATGATGTCGAGCAGCTGCAAAGTCGTGCGCTTGAAGGAATGCTTGCGAAATTACCTAGCGGAACTACTCAGAGGAGCGCACTTGACCACAGTAACTACCCCTAATATCATTGCAGCACCTTTTTCCTATCACTCATTCCACTGCGCTATAAAAAGCCTTTGTAGAGACTGTGCATGTCAGTATAGTGTACGACAGAGCATTCACCCTTCTCAAACAAACTCTACTCCAGGATCAGTTAAGAATCTCCTTCAAAAAAGCAGAGTTTTTCATGAAATAAATCAACCTCTTTAAATAAAACAAAGCGTCTGAAAAGCCGTTGTAGCCACCACTCATTTGAACGATTGTAGCCACCCCTCGTAGCTGATCTAGTTGCATTCTAACTTGGCACCTCGTGCATTCGTCAGTCATGGCCACTTGAAAGTGGCGAGTGTGACATCAACTGCTTATGGTGATTTTAATGCTTAATTTTCGTTACAATAGGCTTTTCCCCAGTCCTAGAACACAAGCCTTCTCAGGAATTCAGGAGTCGCAACGTCTGTTTGAGCTCTTCATTACTCCGGTAGACGAGTAAATTTTTTGATTTTTTAAAACACTGGCTGATTCCGGCTTGCTGTGATAAATTTCGGTGCAAGGTCTTCGTGAACGAGGCTTCTCTAGCTGAAACTTCCTTTGCGGCAGCTGAAAACTTTTTTTAATGCCGAATTTGAAGGACTCAAGGTTCACAACAGGCCATGCAGGCGTCTATTCCGGAAGCAATTGTATGAGAAAACTAACTGAAAAAACAAAGGCTATCACCAAGCATTTCTAAAGTGAAACAAGGGAAAAAACGTCACGAACAAATGGCACCGATGACCAATCTTTTGAATGTTTAGCTCTGTGTTTGCGCAAAAGAAACAAGCAGGTGGTAAAAGATTCAAGTTAAAGAAGAGAATAAAAATCGAACAAATCGGCCGGGAAGTTTGCCATTTCTCCATGCTTGCAATACAACTAATTTCTGCTTTTCTAATGTTTCAATAGCAAACTGAGAGACTGTTGTTTGCTTTTGTGAAACATTGAATCATACAAAGATTTGTGTTTACTTCTCCTCTTTTACATCAGAAATATTCAATCAATCGCATATATAAGACAAATACTTACGATCGCAATGGCGTTTTCGATTGAGGATGTGCAGGAAAGACCCACACGCCCAGTCACCCAACTGTTACTTTGAGGGAACAAACCAAAACTTAAATTGCATACCACGTTTGAATCCAGCGAACGTTTTTTATGCTTTCTCACTACTAACCACATGTCTGCCTGACACGTGCCATGAATGCTGTCAGTTATTGCAATCTGCTTGACAGTTCATTTAGATAAAAGTTCATTAAAAAATCAGGAGTTCGCTATAGTGATGGATATTTTATCTCACATTCATCGAAGGTTACAAGGATTAATGCATATGGAGAAACGAGAGAGGCAGAAATTAAGGGTTTAGGTTTTGTTTCTTTGGGAAGAACGTTCGACAGCTGACGATTTCGTCGGAATTAGTAGAGGGAGTCACTAACCTAGCAATCACCAGCAATCAGTTCCCTTTTACATAATTCAGCGCTTCGCGAAATCCCTCTCAAACAAAGAATTAAGTTCCAGAACTAGTCACGGTTAGTTTTCGACCTCAATAATGCGATGCCGTGGTCCATTTGCTGAACGTGGTTGAGGGACTTTGAACGTCATAAGTTTTCGAACTTGTTCAAACATTTTTCAGATGTGCCGCTCTTCCAAGCTAGTGCCGCAGCGGTCAATGTTGTGATCAAAACTGGGAGCACTTTTGCTCGCTAACTGGAAATAGCTCAGGTTATGCGGCTTTTGATCAGGTCCAGTTCGTGTTTTGGATTTTTGCCCTGCTGATGATCGTGAACAATTTGCACGGAACCTAATTATTTCACTTTTCTCTTTTTCATTCCATTTAAAATGTGCGCCAAAAAAAGACTACCTGTCGAATGATCAAGAATATGCAACACGGCGAAGCGAAAGACGCATGCAATCGTTCAGTGACAGATCAAACCAGCGACTGAGAACACAAAAGCGTACCACTTCTATTGAGGCGCATGGAAATGGTATATCAGATGACGTGGTCTGGAACGTGAATAATGAAATAAGCGTAGTTTCACCGGCTGAAGGAAGAGCACTCCTTGAAGCGTTAAAATTGCATCTTTCATGCGAATGAAAGCGAGAAGTGAAACAAAATGATGATGCTGAATATTCGCGATTCTCATCACGGAATGCACAAGGCCTTTTATTGGAAATAAATATTAGTTTCCAACAAATGCTCTGGCTACAACATCCCAACTCTCATGAACGAATAATAGTAGTATTCCCACAGTTAACGAAGTCTTTATATATTTATATATATGCACAGCATCTCAGATCCTTAAAATTCAGTGGCTCTTATGTAACCCCACCTGTGATTTCCTAATATCGAAAGAGACGTCGGAACTTTTGGAAAACTGTTGCATTTGTGGAAACTTCCGATAAACGACGTATTTTCTGTCGTCAGTGCCACATTGTGCACATTGACTGCGTGCAAGAGTGCTATCTCAGGCTTCGTACTGAGATCAGTGCCTATGCAAATAGTAGTATAAGTGATTCTCGTTTCATAGTTCATTTGGATTTTCACTGAATGCTGCAGCGTTTTTCTCTGCTGCTTGCATTCTTCTAAGAGCATAAACTGCATTTTTTCTGTTCTGCAGGCAGATGTCTTCAACAGAACAATAATTCTTTCCTTACCGACTATTGGCCTTCTCTGGTGTACCACATGCTCGTGGTTTACCAATGTACTTTGCTGTCTATAACACTGCACGAATTTTTTTGTGAACTTTTTTAATGAGATGGGAGGGCTGTTAGGAGTTAAAAGACTTTGCACTTGAAGCGATTGGCCAGACTTTTTCTTCGTAGAAGTAGGAACACCATCTTGTCCTCTGATTCCTTTTTCATCAGTTACCAACGCTTCATGACGATGCTCCAAGCACTTTTTGCTTCTTAAATTCTCCTCTTGAGTCGATCTAAAAGGAATAATTAACCGCACAGTCCGCCTGGCAGCCTGATCAACATGGCGAATTTATTTTTGTTTTCAGTGCGAGTACTCCACTTGCTTTCCAGGAAATGGAATATACGTAGGTTCCATCACCATTCACGCAAGGAACAGAACACAGATCTTCCTAATCACTCTTAAGTGCTCTTAATCCATAGATCAAGCATGTTCGCGACCTTTGCACTTCCATCTTCATTTATTCTTCGTCAAAATATCACCCCTACTGTCAGTGCGGACTTCCAAGCGTCTTCTTTTTTCTCGTTCTTCTTTTGCTAAAGTTCCCTCGACTACTTTACTGAACAGCAGCACGAAACACGTATAACGCCTGCTAACCTTGAAATACTGAACGGCGTATATTTACGAATGTGAAGAAATGCTAATAGGTCAAGAATGCAAGGCCCATATAAAGTAATAGTGCAATGTGACCGCTCTGTTGTGCTTCTATCGGAATTCATGGAATCATTTGAAAAATTAACGTTTTTGAAGGCATGGGATTTTCGCTGCCACAAGAACAGAGAGGAAAATGAGGGAGGGAGGGAGGCGGGTTAAAAGGGAGAGGACAGGCAACTGAGGGGAAGGGAGACATTCCCCACGCAGAGACCAACCTCCTTTTCTGATGCACGCGCATTTGAATCGGTAACATGGACAAAATGGGATTCACCGCATACTGTTGCTGTCATTCAACACATCGAAAACTGAGGAAAAAAATCATGCCACCCTTTCTTTCCCCTTCTCCATCCTCATTCACATGGAGTTTCTTCTAAAACAAGTGCGCCCCACGGTGCTCTTGGCATTCCTGGTTCAAAAATATGAATACTTGGAAATTACGAGCTCAGCGCCCGCGCTCTTGGCGTGCATCCCAAGTCTTTTTGGACGTCAATATTATCACTGGACTTTAAAAGTCATTCTCCGATCAGAAGCAAACGAACACCGGGGACAGGATAAATGAAGGAACAAGGAAAAGAGCACCCGAGTTTTCGAAGAGTACATCTGGTTAGGTCACTATCAAGAACCTTTTCACACTGCTTTGCTATCTCTAGGACAGGCAATGTTTCATCGAGTTGTTTTCATGCGGTGCCGCGTTGAACGCGCAAACCGAGCCGTTGACCTTTATATGTGTTCCCACACTGTCACTGCTACTGCTTAGAACCGGTTAGTCGTTGAGTGGATATCAGAAATATGCATAGCCGAGCCCTTATGGGAAACAGAGATTTGCTCAGATGTGCATAAACTGTGCACCACGCAGTGCACAGTTTATGCACATCTGAGCAAATCTCAATTTGGCTTTTGATTATTGAAAACTGGGAAGGCTAAAGTCGTCAAGCACAACTGACCATTTGTGTGGGCTGAGTGTCGTAAAGCACAATTCACACTGGATGTGGGCTGATTTCACGCTCCGCTTCTATCCAGGGCATGATACTGTTAACGAATTGAAGAGAAAATCATTTTACCGTTCCAAATCAATGACTTTATTCTTATCAGCAGCATTTATAATGTTTGCAATTTGCGACTCCATCTGCTCACAGATCTTCCGTCGTATGCAACAACAAATCACACGTCCATTCCGTTGAACGCACCTCTTTCCAATTCGAAGACGTTGACGACAAACAATACCATCGTCTGCAATATCGTCATGATTGATCCAACAACAAGGTGACGCACTGCCCGTCTCAACACCAGTTAAGTCAAACTGTTTGCATGAAAGGATTCTGTAGGCACTCAGAGGCTCAGAACGATGAAACATGTGTAGCACTTTAGCGGTGTAAAGAAATTCAGAAGGAAGCCCTGATAGCATCATATAACTAGCATGGGAAATTACTGATCAGGAAGCAAACGCAGTGTTTTTTGAGAGAGAGAGAAACGATATAGGAAATAAACAGAAATGCCCAAAAGGTGTGGGTGGAGATGGAGGAGGATAGAAAGGGGAATCCGCTGTGCTAAAAATTTCAATCAAATAGAACTGATATTTCATTTTTGAACATCTGATGAAGCTGCTGTTTGTGCTATTGCGAAACTCAGCCTGCCCAGTCAAATAAAGCGATGAAAGTCTTCACACTTACGTCCGATTCGGCCATGTCCATAAAGACAATTTGCAGTTATCATTACCTCCTCGTGGATCTCACATGAAAGCTCACTGCAAAGCTCAAACCAAACCATTCTAATACAGTTCGCTTCAAACCATAGACACTTTGGCAGAATCCCTTAGCATTAGACCTTCGCAATGCAACGCTGTTTTCAGCGCATTAACCCTTCTCAACCACACACTGTTAGAACTCTACATTCGAAACCTGCTCCGTAAAACCGAACACAAACGAGGCTGGAGAGGGCGGGGATTTCATGCTCGCGCACATATTAACATTAGTCATGAAAATACTCTTGATTTCAGCATTTTACAATTTGCCAAAGCCAACAACCTAACAACCGTAATATAATAATAATATAATAATAATAATAATAATAATAATAATAATAATAATAATAATAATAAAAATAATAATAATAATATTGATAATAATAATAATAATAATAATAATTAATAAAAATAATAATAATAATAATAATAACAATAATAATAATAACAATAATTAAAAATGAAGATAATAATAGTAACACATAACCCACACCCCCCCACACCACCCTTACCCACACCACCCTAACCCACACCCACCCCAAACCCACCCACCCACCCTAACCCCACACACCCTAACCCACACCCCACACACCACCCTAACCCACACCCCCCCACACCACGCCAACCCCACACCCCCCACACCACCCTAACCCTCACCCCACCACACCACCCTAACCCTCACCCCCCCACACAAACCCTAACCCTCACCCCCCCACACCACCCTAACCCTCACACCCCACACCACCCCAACCCTCACACCCCCACACCACCCTAACCCACACACCCCCCACACCACCCTAACCTTCACCCCCCCACACCCCCCCACACACCCTAACACCACACCCCCCCACACCACCCTAACCCTCACCCCCCCACACCACCCTAACCCTCACCCCCCCCACACCACCCTAACCTCACCCCCCCACACCACCCTAGCCCTCACACCCCCACACCACCCTAACCCTCACACCCCCACACCACCCTAACCCTCACCCCCCCACACCACCCTAACACACACCCCACAACACCCCGCAAACACACACCTCCCCACACCCCGCTAACCCACACCCCCCCATACCCCGCTAACCACACCCCCCCATACCCGCCAACCCACACACCCCCCACACCCCGCTAACCCACACCCCGCTAACCCGCACCCCTCAAACCCCACACCTGCTAACCCACACCCCCCCACACCCGCTAACCCACACCCTCCCACACCCTGCTAACCCACAACCCCTCCACACCCCCCACAGCCACGTTACCAACACCCCCCACACCCCGTTAACCCACACCCCCCCCACACCCCGTTAACCACACCCCCCCACACCCCGTTAACCCACACCCCCCCACACCCCGTTAACCCACACCCCCCCCCGCACCTACGTTAACCCACTGTCCCCCCACACCCCTAACACACACCCCCCCACACCCTCTAACACTACACCCCCCCACACCCCGCTAACCTTTTAAATGACCTCTCAAACATTTTAACGAATAAAGGAGCACAATTACTGGGATCTTTTGAGGCTTGAAAACTGTGAAATCAATGAAAAGCAAGGCCAAAATAAAAGTCACTATTAAACGAGCACAGCTGAAGCTTTTTTGGTCGCTTCAAATTAAAAAAGACGCCGTGCGTGCAGGAGGAACATTCTGCCAAATGTAGGAGCAGTGGAATTCGTTAAGACTGCTTTGTGTTTATGCTCTTGAAATGACTGCAGCTGAAAAAATCTTTCGATTCCCCTTCAGCGTTCAGAAGAGCACATTCTGCGCTAACTTTCCTTTATTTCAACTGCTACAAAGTAAGCAACTTGTGGAATATTGCTACTGTTTGGCTGCCGGAAATTGTGGAAAATGTGCAACTTTTCGACTATTTCAGAGGTTCAACGAACACGGTATGTGCCGCCTTTCCATCATCGGCGCACTTCATCCAGTTCTCCGATTTTTTAAGAGAGCGCGATTTGTAGGAATCTTTTTGACTCTTGAAAGGTTAAAAAGAGCCCAAATAAAGCAATTCCCCACTGTTTTAAGGCAATAGCCAATGGAATCTTTTCAATCGTCGAATTATTAAAAGTTACACAATTAGATCAATTCCTTCTTTGTTTTAAGAGTATAAGAGTTCGCTATTTGAAAGAATCTCGTCTGTTATATAAGCCTCTAGGAGAACAGAAAGCTCAAGTTGAAAAAGTCCTCCACCCTTGCAAGATTTGAAGTGTCCCGCTCCTCCAAGTTTCAAAAACATTTCTTTATAAAGATTTAAAAATAGTACAGACTGGCTAATTTCGTCATTGTTCTGACCGTTTAAAGGCCTTCATTACTGCGATCTTCACATGGCTTTACCGACTGAAGGACGTAGTTTGTACAGTTTTCCCTATTTCACGTATTTAGGACGCAATAAAACACTTCGTTCATACTTTTACGGTTTGAAGGAGCGAAATATCCGATCAGCTTTTCAACACACTCCTATTCACTCAGTTCTCCGGAGGATCGAGATGACTTTTTAATATGAAAGCGTGGAATATCGACGCGAGATGTTTCTCCGAATTGATGAACTCATAAATTCGGCTGTTGCAGAAGCATTTGGATCGAAGTGAAAGTACTATAAATGCATCATTGCGATATTGTAAGCACCTATCTGAGGTTGAATGAATCTCAGTGGAGCGTAAGGTTGGTGATACAATTTTTGAATGCATCGATGTAGGTGATGGAAGTTGACGATGGAAGTCAGCTACTACTATACGGCGTTCTTCCACACTACTTTGTTGCGCTCTCTCCTCGCATCTTGACTGTTCTTCATACTGTTATTCACTTCCAAATGTGCGTCGTTTCTCTCTGTCGTACCATTCACGTTCTCACCTTGAAATTATTATTGATTATATAATAAAATAGCTTTACAAAAAAAAGACATTCCCCACCGAGGATCAGAGCTGAGTGTATTCTTTCCTCCCTATAAACATCCTCTCACCTCTTCTTGGGGGAAAAATTCACTCATTTCTTCTACCTTAACATATAAAACTTCATCCAGATTGAACTTGCAGCTCGGAATAAGAGCGAAACGAAAGACGCAGAGAATAGGACTTCAACGTCTAGCAATATCGGATCATAACGGCGCCTACCTATCCACGACGAGAATGTCATGATCCTTACTTCATAATCACCTCAAACTATTCCAAAAAAGATTATTCATCTGCTAAAGGAATATTGCCATTCTCCGAGCGGATTTCAACTCTTTTCCTTTCTCAAGCAAAGCAATTTCCACCTAAACGCACTTTTAGAATATGTGCACTCGAGAAATTCATAATCGTTTGGCCGTCAATAAAAGTTCTCTGAGAAGATGGAAGCCGGATCATTCGCCTATCCGGCGAACGCTCTACTATTCATATAATGAACATTTGCATTCGAAAATATTCCTTTCCTGAACCTCATTATTTTAATGTTCACATAACTCGACATCTCCAATGATCATATGAGCAACCGTGCAGCACTCTCTATTTTAACCTCTCCCATTACTCCCCCCCCCCCCCCTTCCTCCCTCCACTTCTGCCGTCGACCAAGATGTTCAAGAAAACTCAGCTGGAATCACTTGGAATCAAAGACTCCGTTGGAACCAAGCTAATGAACTACGCTATGCAGAGCAAAAAACAAAACAACAGCTAATCTCAGAGCGATCCGTCGACGGATGCCGAAGTATTCATTTAGTGAGCAAAAAACCGAAGGTCTAGACTTACCTGGTGGCATTGTTTCTGCTGATCATCAAACCCCTATTAACATCTGAATGTTAACCAAGCTAATGAACTATAAGAAGTTAGCTATGAAACTGTCCTCCAATAACGAATCAAAAAACAAATGGTGGATTAAGGTCGGTAAAAACAAGAAACGCTCGTATCTCGAGAAAGAAAAACCCGTATCTGATATGGAAATCGTATAAACGACCCTATCGATACGGAGTGCAACTTGGAACAATGATAGGATTAAAGGGAATATTCGTTGCTCCTTACAAAAATAAATATTAAAATAGAATTTTAGAAAAACATACACAACTTTATTAGTCGATTACCGTCAACGCTTGCGATTGGAGGTGTCGAATCTACAATCGATGGCTCCCAACTATACTCTGTCAATTGATGAGTTCGATTGAATCTCCAGTCGTTCCGCTCCAAAACTGTCCCCTTCTTAAATTCTTCTTCGTCTCGTTTCCAAAATTCCGAGTCTAAATGCAGATATAACTGCAAAAATAATTAATTACGCTAATAATTAATGGTATCGAGAAATGTGCCAAAGATAAACGCATCGATATGATGTTGACAAACGTCGTGCCATACGTTTCTCCTCATAATTTCACCATTTGACTATTGCAAAATTATTTTACACCTTTACAAGGATAAAATAATAATAATATAATAATAATAATAATAATAATAATAATAATAATGAAAATAATTTAATAATAACCTGCTTTCACGAACTGCACACTCTCCTCATCGTTCTTGCATATGGCCTTTGCTAGATTCGCCCTTTGAGGCCTCTCACGTAATGATCAACGCGAACCTTCACGTTCACAGACATGAGAACTGCATGAATGAGAATACTACAGCGGCTGGTGGCAAAAACTTTTTACGTATGCACAAAGGTCAGTCAAAACTAAACAAACATGGAGACTGAGGAATATTCTCCAGGAGAAACGACGGGAAAGCGTGTAATTTAAGGCTGAGAATTGCATAATTCTTTTTGGTTCTCGTAATGTCGCTTATCATCACTCACTTTGAAGCGCGCACAACAACGAACGGCAATGTCAAATTTTCCTTCTGAAACAATTTGTCATTAAAAAACGTCAACTTTTTAGCATCAGATTTAGAATGTATGTTCCTAAAAGGTCACTAGAGCTATTTATAACTCCGAGATCACTAGAGCTATTTATATAGATTGTCTGAGTTCTGCCTAATTATGCCATCTTTCACAATGATTTATCAACTAAGATCGGATTTAGAGGTAGCTGAAAGCACAAGTCAACGGTTTTTTCTCGCATTTGGTGATCGATCGAGTGTATTTTACTGTGAGGAGTCTTCAAAAATGAAATAAAACTTTTCTGAAGAATATGCATGAGTTGTGAATGATTACAAACGCTTATCAGTATCACCGCTTGACATATTGTGTAATCAGCTTATCAGTGGGAATTCAAGAAAGTATTATGGCATCTTTTTTAGCACAATTTTTCATTCGTTGATTGCCATTACGCTGAAAAAGACCTCGTAATTTTATGTGCACATTTATTTACGAAAGATATGTGGCGACTGCATTTAGCATTATGAGATAAGGGATTTCCTTTGTTTCTCTGCTGAGGTTAACGCGAACCCAGCGTCCATGGCATTGCACCCGCAGTGGTAATAAGCTAAGCTGCTGGAGGACGGAGAATCGGTGGGCGGCGAAGTGGGAAGGGGGAAGTGGGTGTGGGAGGTGGTGGGTGAGGGCGGTGTTGGGGGTGTGGGTTAGGGTGGTGTGGGGGGATGTGGGTTAGAGCGGTGTGGGGGATGTGGGTTAGAGTGGTGTGGGGGATGTGGGTTAGAGGGGTGTGGGGGATGTGGGTTAGATTGGTGTGGGGGATGTGGGTTAGATTGGTGTGGGGGATGTGGGTTAGAGTGTGTGGGGGGTGAGGGTGAGGGTGAGGGTGGTGTGTTGGCTGTGAGTGAGGGTGGTGCAGGGGGTGTGGTGAGGGTGAGGGGGTAGGTGGGGGGGTGTGAGTGAGGGTGAGGGTGGTAGGGGGGTGAGGGTAACGGTGAGGGTGGTGTAGGGGTGAGGGTGACGGTGAGGGTGGTGTGGGTGAGGGGTGTGGGGGGATGTTCCACTTATCTGATGAGACAAGTTATTTCGAGGTACCTGCTTCCACGCCGACATTAGAGACTAACTTCTATGTGTTTTCAGACTTCAGACAATGCGAATTTCCAACCCAGCTATGAATTTTATGAATTACATTTCCAACCTCGAACTTGGAATGCATATCATGAAGACTTCCATTTAGTGCACATTTGTCTGCCTATATCTTGGAGTCTGAAAAGACGCAGAATTAGTCTCCAATGGTCAACCTGGAACAATTTGTCGCAAAAGACAAGTGGAACATGCAACGGAAGAAGGACCAACCGCCACACCCAGACCACCCCCCCCCCCACACCGCGTCGGCCCGCACACCCCCCCCACCCCCACACCACCCCAACCCACACCCCCCCCACACCACCCAACCCACTCCCCGCCCACACCCACCCACACCCCAACCCACACCCCCCCCCCCCACCCAACCCACACCCCCCCCAACCACCCAACCACCCCCCCCCCGCACACCCCAACCCACACCCCCCCCCACACACCCCACCACCCCCCCCCCGCACCACCCCAACCCACACCCCCCCCCACCACCCCACCACACCCCCCCCCGCACCACCCCAACCCACACCCCCCCCCGCCCCACCCCCCACACCCCCCCGCACACCCAACCCACACCCCCCCACACCCCGCTAACCTACACCCCCCACCCCCGCTAACCTACACCCCCCCCACACCCCGCAACCTACACCCCCCCCCACACCCCGCTAACCTACACCCCCCCACACCCCGCTAACCTACACCCCCCCCACACCCCCTAACCTACACCCCCCCCACACCCCGCTAACCTACACCCCCCCCACACCCCGCTAACCTACACCCCCCCCACACCCCGCTAACCTACACCCCCCCCACACCCCGCTAACCTACACCCCCCACACCCCGCTAACCTACACCCCCCCCACACCCCGCTAACCTACACCCCCCCCCCACACCCCGCTAACCTACACCCCCCCCACACCCCGCTAACCTACACCCCCCCACACCCCGCTAACCCACACCCCCCCACACCCCGCTAACCTACACCCCCCCCACACCCCGCTAACCTACACCCCCCCACACCCCGCTAACCTACACCCCCCCACACCCGCTAACCTACACCCCCCCACACCCCCAACCTACACCCCCCCCACACCCCGCTAACTACACCCCCCCACACCCCGCTAACCTACACCCCCCCCACACCCCGCTAACCTACACCCCCCCCACACCCCGCTAACCTACACCCCCCCCACACCCCGCTAACCTACACCCCCCCCCACACCCCGCTAACCTACACCCCCCCCCCACACCCGCAACCTACACCCCCCCCACCCCCCGCAAACCCACACCCCCCCCCACACCCCGCAAACCTACACCCCCCCCCACCCCGCTAACCTACACCCCCCCACACCCCGCTAACCTACACCCCCCCACACCCCGCTAACCTACACCCCCCCCACACCCCGCTAACCTACACCCCCCCCACCCCCGCTAACCTACACCCCCCCACACCCCGCTAACCTACATCCCCCCCACACCCCGCTAACCTACACCCCCCCCACACCCCGCTAACCCACACCCCCACACCCCCTAACCCACACCCCCGCACCCCCTAACCCCCACACCAACCTAACCACCCCCCACACACCAACCTAACCCCCCCCCACACCAACCTACACCCCCCACACCCCGCAAACCTACACCCCCCCACACCCGCTAACCTACACCCCCCCACACCCCGCTAACCTACACCCCCCCACACCCCGCTAACCTACACCCCCCCACACCCCGCTAACCTACACCCCCCCACACCCCCTAACCTACACCCCCCACACACCCCGCTAACCTACACCCCCCCACACCCCGCTAACCCACACCCCCCACACACCCTAACCCACAGCCCCCCCACACCGCCCTAACCCGCCCCTGACACCAACCTAACCACCGCCCCACACCAACCTAACCCCCACCCCCCACACCAACCTAACCCCCCCACCCCCCACACCAACCCAACCCCCACCCCCCACACCAACTAACCCACAGCCCCGCACCACCCTAACCCGCCCCTGGACACCAACCTAACCCATCCCCCCTCACCACACCACACCACCATCACCCACACCTCCCACACCCACTTGCCCCTTCCCACTTCGCCGCCCACCGATTCTCCGTCCTCCAGCAGCTTATTATTACCGCTGCGGGTGCCATGCCATGGACGCCGGGTTCGCGTTAAACTCAGCAGAGAAACAAAGGGAAATCCCTTATCTCATAATGCTAAATGCAGTCGCCACATATCTTTCGTAAATAAATGTGCACATAAAATTACGAGGTCTTTTTCAGCGTAATGGCAATCAACGAATGAAAAATTGTGCTAAAAAAGATGCCATAATACTTTCTTGAATTCCCACTGATAAGCTGATTACACAATATGTCAAGCGGTGATACTGATAAGCGTTTGTAATCATTCACAACTCATGCATATTCTTCAGAAAAGTTTTATTTCATTTTTAAAGACTCCTCGCAGTAAAATACACTCGATCGATCACTAAATGCGAGAAAAAACCGTTGACTTGCGCTTTCAGCTACTTCTAAATCCGAATCATTATTATTATTTATTATTAATTATAATTTATATTATCAGTAATTATTATTATTATTATTATTATTATTATTATTATTATTATTATTATTATTATTATATTATTATTATTATTACTATTATTATTATTATAATTATTATTAATTATTATTATTATATTTTATTATTTTTTATTATTATTATTATTATTATTATTATTATTATTATTATTATTATTGTTATTATTATTTATTATTATTATTATTAAAATTAATTATTATTATTATTATTATTATTATTATTATTATGTTAATTATTATATTATTATTATTATTATTACTATTATTATTATTATTATTATTATTATTATTATTATTATTATTATTATTATTATTATATTATTATTATTATCGTTATGTCGACAATGATCGAATATTTTGATGCCGATTAGTTCGACAAAGATGTGAGGTTTTTGATGTTTTATTTTGTTTTTTTTTTCGCCGTTTTTCGATAGAGAATTGAAAGTCGGAAAGTAGGATTACTTGATCGAAGATGATGATGATAAAGCGCGATACTCTGGGGCTATCATTAATGCATTAGATCTGAAAGTGGGTGGATTTCGATCAACTGTTGATAGAGTCCATTAGTGCTGCTATGATTTTTGAACCATCGATAGAGATGTTCTAAAGGTATCCTTAAATATAGGGAATCAGCAGGGAAGTGAAATTGGTGGCAAACTGTGGTAGTGAATCGGCCAGTTAGTGTGAGCGACTATCGAATTATAACAACATCCATCCGTTAAAATATGTCAAATGACGTTAGTTGTGCAGTTAAAAGTGTTGGAGGAATATCTTACTTGGTCGCTGTGTTAAGCCGTCGACGTTGTTCAAAAATAGTTTGATACATCAAAGCGTTTGCTGGAAAGATCTGTGTTTTATACTGTGAACACAACGACCAGAATATAGTTGTGCTGCTGTTTCCGACATCACGGGACTTTTTCGCCACGTTTAGTTTATTGGTAACATGCTTTATTGAGCTCGTCATTCTTTATTTGATGTGTGTGAAGGTAGAACGCTCCTTTGCTCTATACTGAGATCGGGGAACATTTTACTCATCTTCCTGCTCTTTTTTTTTTTTTTTTTTTCTGTGAAAGCAGAATGTTTCGGCTGATCCGAGTATTTGGACAGCTGTGCATGTTCTTTGTTTCTTAGCAGCGACCGTCTCGAGTTATGTTCTGGAAATAAGATAAGGATATCTAATGAGTTAGAACCAAGCGAGGGTTGGTGCATAAACGTGCAAAAATATATGTGCAATACTCTAATCCACATGGGATTATGAATGTAGAAGCGCATAGCTGTGATGCATAAGACTGCTTGCAGTTATGGCGAGAATATATGCTAACAACGGTAGCGTTCAGTACGCAGAAGGGTTTGCAAATCGGTTCTCCGGCGATCAGTATCCGTCGTTCACGCCTGCTCTCATCGCAGCCAGATTTGAGAAGAATAGCGGCTGCCGATCTGCGCTCGATGTGGTTTCGACTTTCTGGTTGGTTGTGTTTTTTACCTTTTGCATTTGCTCGTTTAAAGTAGTTTCAATAAAATGGTTTCAGATTTTGTATCTTTGGCAATAGCAATAAAATTGTTGGTGTTTTTGCAGTTTCTTTTCAATGCTGATAGGAATGGAGGAGTCGTAAAGGAAGGCAACGAGTGGAATTGCGATTTGATAAGTTAATTTCCTGTTTAGAGGAAAAAAGATAGCATCAAATCCCTCCTTCCTTCGTTCAACCACTTGTAGCTGTTTTTGTTTTCATCATCCACCTTCGTAGTCTATCCAACCACTTGGCTTTATTCCAGTGACAAATCGAAACAGATATATCCCATCGATGGTAGGATCGTTCTTACAAGTGGCGTTAATCGATGACAACGTTGTTCGTGAGACTGTAATTCCAATTTTTTTCGACATGCTCGAGTGTGAATTCTATTCGAATCCCCATCATGAAATATCCAAGGTTTATTTGCTACTCTGGTTTCTCGTAACAAAACTAATATTTGTTAAATCGATTGTGGTTACGACTTCAAGGTTTTCACTTATACTGTGACTCTAAGCTGGAAGGTAATCAAATTTATTCCGAAATCAGTGAGAGGATTATGAAAACTCGATGTAACCCGATCACCAGATGTATCGTAATAATTGATAGGAGACACAAAAGTTGATTGACTTCTTGACAGTTGATCGACTGAAGGTGATTACTAATGCTTATATGGTTGTTCACTTTAGCTAACATCTCACAAAATCGGATCTGTTGCTTAGCTACCTCAAATTTGGGCATATTCTGCACTAGCTCTTAGGCCGTCGAATGTACGCTAATGTACAATCATTTCTGAGAATATTTATGGCGTTCCCTCGTTTTCTCTATGCTGATGTCGAGTTTAGTTTGCGAACGAAATGATAGTGCAGTTGGACTGTTTGGTGGACGAGGATCGAGGAGGTCAACAATTCAAGGAGCAGCTACATCGTATAATGATGGATAGGTAAACCTCAAGATCTTCATATTCTGAGCCCTGGTTTTGCTTGCCGATTAGTTCGTATCAGTCTCAAACTATCAATTGAAATCTGTACTTAAAATTTATTTAAATTAAAATTAAATTTATACTGCATCGAGTGTTTATCGGCGTTGCGGCATCTGGAATGTTATCAGTTGTACGCGCAAAGGCGTAATTAGTGCTGTCAGCGTGCACTTAGCTTTATCTCATCCGTATTGATGAACGCTCATTTGTAGGTGTCGTTCAAAACCGGATCTTCGAAGCACTGGATGCACGTTTGTAGCTATGATTGACACTCTTCTGCGGCATCTCTTCGAATATCGCGAGGTTCGGACAAGCGGCTATTGCATTGAGAATGGAATGGACCGGACTGTCGAGCTATTGGTTCGCTTTTTCGATAAATGCTTACATTTGATCCGGTGGATTTGCACAGCAGTATGACTGAGTATCGTGAGTTCTTTATGGGAGGGTATGATTAAATCTGTTCTCTTCCGCTTACCTCCTCACTCTTTCCTATCATCGGCGTTCGCTGTCATAGGTAAGTAAGCTGTTGGCCGTGGAAAGTAGCAGATACGACAAGTTTACGTATTGAGACTTTCGGGACGTACTTGCAGAACTAGCACCAAGGGTTTGCGGACGTGCACATGTTTCGGCGGATTTTAGCTGTGGTACTGAAGGCTGGGTTGTCGGAATTTCACGTTACAGTGTAAACTGTATGTCCGGAGGATTTAAATCACACATGGACAGCATCCTTCGCTTCCCATCTTTCTCGAGAGAGGAGGAAGTTGTCCACGCCTTGTGAACTTTTCAAGAAGAGAGTCGCGATCAGGTGGTTTTGCAACGATTTCTCGATAAAATTTTGATTTGAGGGATATCTCGCCAACGGCACAAAAATTTTTCATCGTCTTCGGTTGTCTCCGCAATCGAATCAGAACTGATGATTCGCAGGAGTTTCACCGAACATATTATAGCTGTGCAAAACGTGCCTTCCTGCAACTTTCCAAGTTCCAAGTTGTAAATTTTAGCTAAAATTAATAAGCTTCGATTTTGATCGAAGTTGCTGAAGTGCAGGAATAGCCTAGGGAATTGTTATCTTGGAATTTTTCAAAACAGGAGCAGATATTTACTCGTATATGATTCGAATCCGCATCATAATTTTAGCTCTTTTCACATCTTGCTTCGTAAAACCGTCTCATATTCTTATTGAAATCTTAGAAAATTTATGCACTTGAGGTGATGAGTTTGATCGAATCATATACGATTTATAATTGATGATGTAAGCCGCGTAAGCGAGATTTTGCTCTCGAAAGTGCTTCAAAGGCTGCAAGATATTACAAGGATGCGTTTTATGATTAGATCACATTAAATTTCTTGAAGAAACAGGATTTCAGAATTAATTTTGGTGAAGCACTGCTCCGTCAAAGAGATAGCTTAAAATGAATGTCGTATTTTGTGCACATTTATTTGAAACGGCTAAAGATATCGAGATTGAAATTGGTTGGCAAGACGTCAGCAAAATGAATCGCGCTCGAGAAATTCAACAAATCAAAGGCAGTGTGGCTTTCATCGCTGGACAGCAGGATGTTGCATTTAAGCAAAAACATCCTTTATTATTTTTAAAGTTTGATGACGTTAACTGTTCTTGCTTGTTTTTAGTACCTTATTGAAGAATCAACTGCTACTATAAGGATAGAAATTTACCTGCGAAATCATTTAATTCACACATTAAAGGTAAATATGCGAAAAAACGACCCAAGTAGAGCGGAAATAGATTTTTAGGTTATGAGGTTGAAGTTGGTCAACTTAATACACAAATATCCTCGAAACTGCATTCACCGCCTCCCTGTTAGTTTGCAATGGCATTTTCACCTCTCAGTGATTGCTCTTCAGCTGGGTCATTTGCCGAAAAAGCATATATATCCTATATTCTGCGGCATATGCGAAAACCCGCTCTGGCTTATGGCAGTATAAGTAATCGAGATCTTCTTTAGCGAAATATCACCGAAAATGAAAGATGTGGGGGGTCACTAAAAATTCATATTGAAGCAACGTTTACGAACCTCGCATTAATTGCCTAAAGTGATGGGTAGTGGTGTTAGGAACGGAAGAGAGAGGGCTGCAATCTCATTAAAATTTGCCCACCTTTACGAATGTAGAATTGTGAATAGTGGAGTAAACTAAATAGAAAGAATGTGGTTCAAATATCGTGTGGTTAGGGTGGTGTGGGTTAGGGGGTGACGTTAGGGTGGTGTGGGTTAGGGGTGGTTAGGGTGGTGTGGGTTAGGGGGGTGAGGGTTAGGGTGGTGTGGTTAGGGGGGTGAGGGTTAGGGTGGTGTGGGTTAGGGGGGTGAGGGTTAGGGTGGTGTGGGGGGATGTGGGCTAGGGTGGTGTGGGGGGGATGTTGGTTAGGGTGGTGTGGGGGGGGGGGGGGCGAGGTTAGGGTGGTGTGGGGGGTGTGGTTAGGGTGGTGTGGGGGGTGTGGGTTAGGGTGGTGTGGGGGTGTGGGTTAGGTGGTGTGGGGTGTGGTTAGGGTGGTGTGGGTTAGGGTGGTGTGGGGGGTGTGGTTAGGGTGGTGTGGGGGGTGTGGGTTAGGGTGGTGTGGGGGGGTGGGGTTAGGGTGGTGGGGTGGGTTGGGTGGTGGTGGGTTAGGGGGTGTGGGTTAGGGTGGTGTGGGTTAGGGGGTGTAGGGTTAGGTGGTGTGGGTTAGGGGGGTGTGGGTTAGGGTGGTGTGGGTTAGGGTGGTGTGGGGGTTAGGTGGTGTGTGTGGTTAGGGTGGTGGGTTAGGGTGGTGTGGGTTAGGGGGGGTAGGGTGGTGTGGTTAGGGGGGTGTTAGGTGTGGTGTGGGGGGTGTGGGTTAGGGTGGTGTGGGTGGGTGGGGTTAGGGTGGTGTGTGGTGGTGGGTTAGTGTGTGTGGGTTGGGGTGTGTGGTTAGGGTGGTGTGGGGTGTGGTTAGGGTGGTGTGGGGGGTGTGGTTAGGGTGGTGTGGGTGTGGGTTAGGGTGGTGGGTTAGGGGGTGAGGGTTAGGGTGGTGTGGGTTAGGGGGGTGAGGGTTAGGGTGGTGTGGGTAGGGGGGAGGGTAGGGTGGTGTGGGTTAGGGTGGTGTAGGGGTGGGTGGGGTGTAGGGGGTGTGGGGGTGTGGGTGAGGGTGGTGTTGGGGGTGTGGGTGAAACTGCAACAGATTTTTTAGCAAGAATTTCAATGAACGACAACACAACTTCGTAATAATCCATCGTGGCCCAGAACACCTAGCAACGGTGAGCGGTGATTTAATTGGTCGTGCTCATCACAGATCATGTTCCACCTATCATATATCGTTTCATATTTACTGCTCACATAAATATCGTATTTATATGCATAATCATCGACAACGGAGCAAATAATTATGGACTACACATTGTGAGCAAATGGACTACACTAATTGCTTGACAACGTGTATTTGGACTTTTCTTGTGAGTTTTCTTTCTTGGACTTTTCTTCAAATGGACTACACATTGTGAGCAAATAATTATTTGCTTGACGACAACTTCAAAACGCAATGAAGGTTTTAATGTTCAATGCGTTCAACTTGCTGAAAATGAACTATGTGTGCGCCTACATCGTAGTAGATATTGGATGGATGATCTCGACGCCCACACTCATTTGTGAGTGTTCGACAGCAAAAATCTGGCACTGCCAAATCGAAACCTCGACTCTCGGAAAGTGCTGCTGTGTTCACATTTTGCCACCACACAGAATTACGCCAGTCTTCAAAAGAAAGTGCACCACAGCATTTTCCCTGAAGCTCCAATGTTTATTATGGAAATAGACTGCGAAGAGAACGGGTTGAAGAGAAACCTCAGAAATTTCCACGCATTTTGAATGTTGGATGCATCGAAACAGTTATTTTGAAGATGTAAAAAAACCTTTAAGCATGACTATAGAAAAGTAAGTAACGAATGCAAAGCTTCGCCAGAATACACGTTCTGTGTACTTTTTACGAGATGCCTCAAAATGTTTTCCTGTCTTCTTTTTTTGAAAGCCCATGTTCCTATTGTCGCAGGAATCCTAGTGCTTTCGGACGATCTGGGTGACCTGGAGGCTCATCGTACCCAAAAATTAGACTTAAAAGTTTCGAGAATCCCGAAGTTTACCAAATGGCCACTATGCGTAGTGCAGCTACGATTACGGAGACGATGGTATGATATGTGATTTGGCAGTTAGTGTTTTCAGTGTTCATGCTCCGCGCAGGAACAGTAATACCCACTGGGTGATATCGCCGAATACAACAAGGTACTCACAGACATAATGATCGGAGAAAGGAACTAAAAACTTCAAATGCACGTGATTAAATTCTATTTGAACTATTAATGAAAGACCATCCAGCTTTTAAACATGAAAAAGGCACATGGCCATTTGCAATCAACGGCCAGGAAGGAGTTCAACTTAAAAAAAATGACATTCATTTGAACATTTTATTATTAATTTCTCGGAAAGCTCTGTGTAGGCACATCGATCTCACTGGGAATGAAAATATCATGATGGATACATTCGAAGGCAACAGTGTGGCCGACTGAAACAAGGCTAACGAGAGGCTACCGCATAAAAGTAGTAAACTTGTTGACCTTGGATCAAGAGGAGGGATCGTATGTCACCTGCCACATATTCGTTTATGCACGCGTCATCTCGAGTGCATCTAATCTGCAGTGTGATGACTTTGAGCAAGCTCACAGTCGGGTTGCTCAATACACTTTCCCAAATGCTTTCTACACATAAACTGTGCATTTAAAAGTATACGTCTATAGTCGTTTAAGATCGGCCGATTCAACAGAGCAACCTTTACTTCGAGAGCTTGTTTCATTTGAAAGGTTTCGACCAACTGAAGACCATCGGAGATAGTGAATAAATGTTACTGCAAGTTACAGTCTCAGGATAGCCTCTCAGCAGTATATGCGCAATTAAGTCTTATGACGTCAAAAAACTGCAATGCAGTCATTTAGCCGACTGGTGTTTACCTTCGTAGCTAACATATTCAAAGTCAACAGTCGCTCTTTCACAGAGATAAGAAAATCTCTCTTTTTCAGTGACCTAATACCGCATCCGGTGAAATCCAGCCTCTTTTGCAGGAAGAACTTTTAAGTTTTGCTAGCAATTTTATTTAAATTAAAAAGTGTCAGACACTCGCTGGAAATTTTTTTCAGCGATATTTCGCGGTCGCGCGGATAAATGTATATATCCCATAAAAAAGGAAATTCCATTGTCGATAATTCTCCCAAGAAATTTTGAAACATTAATTTTTTTAACAATATTCTGGGGGTCTCATAAACATTGCATTAAGGAGCACAACCATGGAAAACAGAAGGAAAAAGTGTCGAAGGAGTTCGGAAACTAAAAACTTCCTCTCGAGAAGCTTTGACTCCATCGTCGGGAATTCTTCAGACGGATTCCCGTCAAAAGAAAAACATTCATGAATGAAAAAGCTAGGCAGGTGGAAATTGGAGAGGAGAGGGAAAAATGATTGCCTCAATGGAGCACGCGACATGCTAAATTTGTGAAAACAAACCACCCATTCATTCATCTGATGCAGGAAGCGGGAAGGATCACCGGGTTAAAGGACTTACTCCGCCGTTGTTCCCGCTATACGAGTGATCTTCATGTGATCAAGACCTCTGCAAAAACTGTTAAAGAACTGCTGTTAAAGCAACGCTTCTTGTTTTCCATTACGGGCGCCTCAACCGTTCACCAGTGTACTGCGAAAATTGCGTGTGGCAATATGCTGATGATAGCCGATTATCTGTTCTACATGCCACAGCGCCCCTTCACCTATGTTGGAAAACCGGATACCACATTTGCTTGATAATGTGTGCTCCTTTATTAAGGGTTTACCCTAGGAAGCAAATTAACGAGGAAATATTTGCTCTTTAAAATGTTGTGACAACTTTTCAAGAAAGCAACGAAGAAAAGAGTGGTAGGGAGAAAATTATAAGAGTGTTATATCACTGAGGTTTCGGTGACAAAAACGATCCATTTTTTTCTTTGGCCCATCCCTCATCCTAAATATGGAGCTGAAGATATGCTTACCACAATTGCTACGAGGCGTTTTCTGGTCTGAGCGTCTAAAGAACAAAGTTCGATGCTCGGGCTTCATTTCACTCTCACCACTCTGGTTTCTATGGCTACACTTTTGTATCTTAAGCAATAGAGGGAAACTCTCTTCTTTCTTTTGCTTCTCAAATCCTTGAGAATTTTCCCTCTGCGCTGCTAAAACGAAACCGCTACAACGACGACGGTCGAAAGAACTGTACAAGCAAAGAGGCAAGTCGGCAGACAAAATAACGAAAACGCGGAAAAAACATAAACAGAGAAGGGATTTTAGCGATGGCACATGCAGAGCAGACGGAGGAAGCGCAAGCTACCGGCAACAGATGGACTGACTTGCCCATGTTCGATCCTACAACCTGCAGTTTACCTAGTCATACTTACCACTTTTCGGCTTGATGGCTTCTGCTCTAAGCAACACAGAATCAGCCCAAATAGATATGGAAATCTCGACGTTCCTGAGCGAACTGTGCGCAGTACACGTAAAAACCTTCTAAAAGCTGCAAAACCCAACTTTTTCACTAAATAGATATATGCCCTCAGTAACTGACCTGTTAATGATATCCTCAAAAAGTAGCAATTAGAAAGGTCGTCTAGACAAATAAAGCCTGCGTTTTTATTGAACCAACCTCAACATGCAATGCTTCGAGTGCCTTGCTGATTTCGACGTCCACCGAATGGTCTCTTATAAGATTGGTGATAAGTGAAGAGCTTAGCTCGACACCAATCTGCTCGCAGTAGGAATAGGCAAAAACACACAGCACGCCTTCCATTATCAGAGCCAACAATAGCAGTAATGTATACTGAATTTCAAATTTTGCTGGCGCCTGCTTACTAGAGAAATAGAGAAATTAAATAAAAGGTCAAGTATGAACTCAAAAAATGAACTCTTCACGAATTCCACATACTTGATTGGAAGAAAACTTTCCATTCAAATCGCTAAAAAGTGAAGTTTTCATGATGAAAATAAACTGAAATAGAAGGAAGTTTTCGACACCAAGCAGTTTGAAAAAATCCTTTTCATCTGCAAAATCCACATGAACATAGGTGACGCTGTTTTCGTTGATTTCAATAAAACATCAAAAAAGATCTTCCCTTAGATATTTTAATATGCTGTACTGAAAACATTCCTAGCTCATAAAGTAACGCCATGAGGTTGCCGCATGAGTGGACAGAGAGGAAATCAGTTTCCAGTACCCAAACTAAAAAAAAAAAAACAATAATGAATTCCTTAACTACAGAATAATTCAAATCATAAAACGCCGTACTTTTACTCGTCTTTAAGAATTACTCATCAAAATCGAATGTAGGTTGACATTTTCTGCCTATATTCTATCCATGTGAGAAATAAACCACAAAGTACACCTCATCTTTTGCTTTTTACACTAACATTTCTTTTATTGTTATATTAGTATTGACGCTTATGTATTAACGTCATTTATTTATGTACACAAGGGCAACAAACAATTTTCATTACAAAAGAAGCGCTCACCACTAGAACAAACATGGTTCTATCATTGGCAACATAGATGCATCCGAACGTTGCAACTGCAATTATTAAGAAACCAATGCAGATCGCTAAATAAGTCGCCAGTTTATAATTGTTACTCGGTAATAATGCAATATAGTCCCACTTGTAGAAGACTGTCCATACGCCAATTCCAATTAAAGTCAATCCGGATATCTGAATAAAATCCCCAGTAAAAGTGAACTCGGCTATCATACTGCTGCTATAAGATAAATATGAAAGAATACTGAAATTTTTCGATCAGCATTACAATCGATTATTGACTGATTAATTGAATCACCACTAATCGATAATAATATGAACATATCAACATCATATGAGATAAACGAAAAGGCAATTAACGTTCATTGAACAGAGACGATGACGTTCGAATCTTTCACTGGATAGAAGAACACGAAATAAAATGCGAAAAAATTGGTACTTTGCCGTGGAATATTTGCGTTTTTTCCGCTGAATAAATATTATCAATGAACGTGTTTATCTAAACATGAAATCCTATCAGTCGTACGTTTTTTTCTTCCACAACTTTCGATTACCCAAAATTTTCAGATAACATTTCTCATACTATTCGCCGCCTTTAAATATTGATATTTTCCTATAAACTACATGTAACCAGTGAATATAAAAATGAGGAAAAAGCTGAAAAATGGAACTCACATAGAATAAGAAGTTGAAAAAATAAATGATTATCTTGAGTAAGCGAAGTCCACAACAACTTTCATCGTCAATATCCGGTCGTCTATTTCGGGGCATTCTAAAAATCAAGAAAACAGAGAATGGAACAAGATAATTCAAATCATATAATAAGTAAGCGTGACGTTTGTATTTCCATAACACATCAAACAGTTAACGCTTATTTAATTCATCACTATAGAAAAGACATGCAGCTATGAAGCGAAATTGCTCAGTCGCTGAAATTAATTACATTTCAAGCGTTATTAGAATTATCAGAAGTGAAACGATGGTAGTATTTCCCCACATTTTGCAGTAATATTTTAGGTGAGAATTCTGCAGTATTGCAAAACACTGACGTTAGTGGTTTGCCTTTGTGAAAGCCAATATTGCATACTCGAGTTTACTCGTTTACAATACAATAAATTCCAACAAAAAAACTTCCGTTCAGAAATATTCCATTAAAAGAAAAAGATGAGAAAGGGAATTTCGCTCACTTTATACATTCGAGATATTAACGCGTTATATTTATCTCACGAGCAACAATAAAGAAATAAACGCTTCACAACGTATCTAAACTTATGTCACTTTTATTTCCGCTATTCACCGTTTACTTTTTACATACTTACTTATGAAAAACAAGAAATTAAATAAAGAAAAATTTATAGCGTTCCCCTTTTTTGTAAAGTAATAACGATGCTATTCTGCCGTCTCCGAATAACTTTTCACATCCGCCCCTTTTACTGCTCTAATTACAATAGAACAAATATACGATGCATAGCTGATGAACTATTTTCACTTTATGACAGCGATAAGAATGTAAAATTGCACCATCAGCATTGCAAACAAATTCACCAACTACAGTTGCCATTTGCGCTGAGGATAATGGCTGAGATCGAGATGGAATTTGAACTGCAAGGAGAGATATTGAGGAACAGATGACGGAATGCATCAGGAACACAGAAGATTTCATTAGAAACAATACACTTAACAGTAGTGATTGAAAATGTCATCCGAATATGATATGCGAGCACGTACTAGAAGCTTAACAGAATTTGCGCATTAACTGTGCAGCCAAAAAATAACCGTAAAGTTAGTTTTATCGACGTACACCCTTCGCCCTTTCCCACGATTCTCTCGCCATCGTCTCAGAAAGCCGTTTAACAATTTGATTGTGGACATAACGACAGCAGTAGGCGTATAACGTGAAGGTGATGGTGCTGACAGGAAGAAAAAACCACTTGCAATGAGCAGCATGTATTCTTGTTTTGTGCTCATTATCAAATTTTCTTTGTAGGTAATCACGTTTCTATTGCTTATCAAATTTCAACGCCGCAGTGATAGTTTTCATCGTTGCAAAACGAATGACAATTAAGTAGCTTTTGCGCAAATTTTTGAGCTTTTATGTGGCGATTTTTATTGCCTATCAGATAAACTTCTCAATGAAATATTTTTGAAGCAAAACAACATTTGCGACTGTTTCTATAGGCAATTTTTATTCATCGATAAGTAAAAATAGCCACACTGCATATTCCTTAAGTGGAAATTCCTAACGAAAATGCAATAAATATGACATAGTTTGCGGAAAAAAATAATTTTAATTGAAGAGTTGCCGAGTTGCGCAGATTTGACAGCTATGCGATCTATAAAATGTAAATAGCCACTTAAAAAGTTCAGAAATGCGCTATAGCGATTAGGAGTATATGGCTGAAATGAAAAATGCATTCACAGGAATTTTAAGAGAATACCTCAAAACAATGTCCACAACGATATTCATCTGCATAAAATTGATGAATTAAAACGAATGCTTTCAAACAAACAGCGAGAAAAACCTTCAAACAATCGCTATGATAATTTAGAATTTCTTCATTTCAACAAAAAAAAACAATAAAGACAACGCAAACGTAGTTATCGGCTGAGAAAAAGACTCCGCATCTAGCGCTTTTATTTATTGTTTTCGACGACAACACAAGACGATATGCAATTTGCGCACTAAAACGAATGAAAAATGTTGTGGAAAAGAGAAAAAACTATAAAGTATGACTCTGCGTTTGGTAATCAACAACTGCTAACGTCAAACTCGCCAGCAATGAAGTACTAAATCTAAAGAATGAAAGTGAATACATAGCTGGGGATGAAGGTGGGAGAACGGAAAGATGGTGAATCCGAAGCGTAGAGGCACGTCATGCTAACTTCTAACAAGGTGGGCAACTGAGGTAAGGGGATATATATCATTGAGTGGTCGTCATTCGTGCGTTTATGACAGAAGGATTATTCATTTTCTTTGAATTTTCCAACTTGTATTTGAAGCAGTTCATAGTTTCCGGTTAACTTGAAAAACTCAACGCAACTGCTCACTATGATGTTTATCAGTCAAAGTAATCTATTTTTACAAAGCTTCTGAATGCAAAAAAAGTACTATAATATCCTCTGAACAAGAACCGCATGAAAATCCTATGAAAATAAGCAATGGGAAGCGAATATGAGACAAATAAAGAACATCTGAAAAACCCATTTGTGTTGTCGATAGGAATATGTCAAAAGATAACAATAAAATTAAGCGGAAATAAGAAATTCAGTGGAACCAGAAGACGTGATGTTTGCGCCTGAAGGAGTCACCCTCTAGCTGTTATAAAAACAGGCTTGCGTGAGGCACAACACGTCCAAACTTTCAGGTGTGCCAATGAAAACTTGAAATACGACTACATGCTTCGTCTGCTGTTATGTTGTTATACTTTGCTCATTTCCATATTACCAAAGTAACACTGCGTTCTTGTCAGTGCCCCTCTTTTTTCTGCCAAAATATGTTAGCGTGAATTATAAATCCACTCTCCTCTGTGCCTTAAATTTACGAAAAACTTTTGCATTCCAGTATTTTTATTAAAGTATGAGAATTCGTATTCCTTCGAGGTCTATTTGTTTTCATATTTCAGCTGTACCCTCTTCAATTTTTGAATGAACAAATCCATCTTAAAAGCACCTTGAAAACAATCCACGCAAAAATGTGCCCATGGGAAGCGCAAATTAGGGAGAATGCAAATCACTTCCCCGCACTTCTCTCTTTAGAGATTCTGATTTCCTGTTTCGAGCATTAAAAAAAACCTCCAGCATGTTCCGAGCTAGCTCACAAAACTCGCATTAAAAAAGTCCTTTTTTCCACTTGCAGATTGCGTGGCACTTTGCAGGTTTCTAAAGCATGCGATAAACTCCCTCAGTCAGATCGATGGCGGCTATGAAGAGGCGTCCTCTTGTTTCACAGGTAAAACATCAGTCGCACGATGAATTGTAATTTATCATTTTCTTCACTGTATACAGCGTAGTCTCTACAGTATAACGACGAGAAGAAAGTAAATCCACGTAAGTTTATGGACTCAACAAAAGCGTATAATACTCCAAGGATACACAAATATTTTAAGACTCTATAATACGCCCTCCATGAATAATTTTATCCCATTCACTATACAAAAATATTTTTGGAAATAACGTTTTGAAGACGATAATAAACCTGACATCACAATGTGAATTTTTCGTGTGGAAACGGCGACCGATAAGCTGTCAACGTATATTACAATTGCCATCAATCATATTTTTATATTGCCGACAACTTCGGAATGCACACAAAAAGTCGACAATTAAAATTGATGTGGAAGTTAGATCTTCGAAGTAAAAGTTGAATTTTTCTCGAAATTAATCATTAAATATGTCTGAAAAGCAGACAAAAATAAACTTTTCAAAAATCAGATATAAAAAAGCTCTCAAAATATAGGCAAAAAATAAAAGACTCGAAAGACTTACATATTCAAATAAAAGACTCGAAAGACTTAAATATTCAATGATAATTTTAGTTTCATAAAAGAAACATTAAGATTTTCTATACGTAGAACGATTGATATGAAAATCGACTGAGTTGTTAAATGGCGACGACTTCGACATCATTACACCGTGAAATATATCTACTTCGCTCCTGCAATATTTCTATCTCAGCAAAGAGCATCCATCCTTTGTGCTTGCTGTCCCGAGGATGTGATCGCGGCTGGAATATTTCCATCCTCCTATTTCTGAGCGCTCTTTAACTTTCCCCACCGAGATTGATGGGGCATTTCCACTCTTCTTTTTTTCTTTTCTCTCAATGTAAGCTCGCGACATTTTTTTGCCTTAGTTCTCCTGCTTTTCTTTCAAACTCCATTTTCCTGACGAACAACTTCGATACTTTCTGAATTGTTTTCAGACTACTACGCAGTTTTTTCTTTATTTCAGTGAGTCAACTCGAGGAATTTAGAAAAGTTGCTGAAGTACATTCCAACCGGAACGCTTCTCTAGATGAAAGCAGCTGATCCGGTTGCCGTAAACTGTGATGCTGCGAGAATACCCACTCCTCTCAGATTTGTTCCTTGAAAACTTCATTCCTAGAAGCAAAATTCATTTATTTGCATACGACGTTTCAAACGGCTCTAGGCCATTTGTAGTGCGTTATCTATAGGCACTTGACTCAGATAAGTCGCTAAGAAAACTGGATGCCTTCAACTGATAAACTTACTCGTACCGTATACTTACGATAGGTGATAAATGCTAAAAAGGTCTGCTTGCTGCACCAATCTTTTGAACTCCTAATAGCCGATTTACCAGGAATTCGTGTCCACCATCAGATTCAAAGAGACAGTGAATGAAAAATCCACAGGACTTTTTTGCTGGAGACGCTTAAGATCAGCACCTTGCGGAATACTGCATCGGAATCCTGCAGAATAAATTAGAAGAGTTCATTGGAATGTTTGGGAAGGAAAAATGACCACACCATCGAATCTGGAAAAACCGATTTCGGGAAGCCGAAAATACTGCCGTGCATGATTGTAGCTGTCATTAACGATCTTCCAATACATATATCTCATGTTTAAGTTTCGCGACCGGCCTTTGTTGAAAGTCAAGCCAACTAAATAAATAAAACGACAGATTGAAGAGAAAAGCGAAAAGCGGAGAAAACAACACCGTAAAGTTAGACTTGTGGAATCGGACCACACACGTACTGCCATCAACATTATGTCCTATCTATTCCAGAATCAGTTACCTCGTGAACTCCCAAACTTCATCTTAGACGTCGAATCCAAACAATGTAAGAAAATGTTTAATGCGTTTGAAAAAAGTCGCAGAGGAGCCTGAAAAACCCCTCATCACACAATCAAACCTCTTCATTCTCTGCAATGAGAAACCTCTCACAAAAAACCTCACCTACGTGCACCTGCGATGAAAAATACCCACAGATGATAACAGTTAGCACCGTAGACACAAGAGGTGGAGCATTCAGAAGGACTGCCGATCTTCACCGCAGGACGATCGGTCCTCCCCCTGGAAGATGGCTGACACGTATTCGCAAAAAATGTAAAGCAGATACGCAGAACGCTACTGCTGATAAAAGGCATCAGCGAAGAGTGCGCACTAGTTATGCGAAATGGTTGTAGAAAGTTTTTATTCTGAATCTTTACTGGGGTCAAAAGACATTTCATACTGCCAGAATCTTGTCCCGTTTCGTCTCCCATTATTCATTTTATATTAGCAATTTTTCAAGCAAGATTAGGCAGTCTACTAGGTCCCTTAGACACAGGCTGACTCAGTTCCGAGATTAGCAACCGAAAGAGGCACGTCCAATATTTGTGTTAACTCAGGCGCAGATTCCCCACCAGTAAACAATGAATTCTCGTGGATGAATTTTAAGTTTGTTGTATTTTCGAAGATGTTATGTGCTAACTATTTACCTGTTGTTGCTGCACCAAAGATGACCTGCCCAATATTATATGAAGCAGTTCTTGAACTACCAGTAAAATCATTGCAAAACTCATAACTTCAACGAGACCCAAGTAAATGTAGCGAACGTCTCTCAATAAGTTGGACATTTTGATGTTCTGCTCTTTGTTAATTCCTAATGGGCACATTCAGGTGAAGTATGAGTGATGTATTGGGACTACAGATAGCCTTTCAGAAATTCCTTCATAAAATGAAGAAGGAAAAGAATTAGCGTTCACCGGAAGACTGTCGATTTACAACTTACTAAAGAGAAATATTGTTGGAAATGATAACTGATTATATGACGAGAATGAATAGGTCATTATGCCATAGATGAAAGCAATACTATCAATTCGTTCAAAGTATCACTCTTAAAAACCCAAACACTTGCTAACAACACTTGTCGTCTCACTGCTTTGAACATTTAGCTCGCACTTTTATGCAGAGCCTGCCTGAAACGTTTATTGAATGCAACTTTAGACACAACAGCCGTTAAGACCATAACAATCCAACTGAAAACTCGTTCGATTGGTGAGAAGATTGCTGGAAAGACAACTCATACTGTGCGCTACTTTGAAATCCTCTAACTATCTTTAATAATCGTCACAAGTCAGAAAAAACCATCAAATTCTCGAAATGAATATCATCTTTTCTTATAAGCACCATTTGTTTTAAATGCTTCTCCTCTTATGAAGTTTAATCTGCTTGAAATTTATGATGAACCATCATGATCGCAAAAGAATCTAGGAAAAAATGGTAACAGAGATGAGTTCAATTCAAAGAAACTGTTTCAGCAAAAAAAGGTCTTTACCACTAAGTGTATTATATACATCTGAAAGTTACAATGAGAATAAAACAACAGCTTTCAAAGGCAGTCAATATATGTAAGCGAAATATGGAAGGAATAAAAAGCTAATCAACAGGGCATGTCTCAATATATGCATTTCTATTAGAGAATTGTTGAACGCTACGGAAATAACATCCACTGGCAAATCTAAGACGCAAACACATCAGTCCCACTCTCAACACTAATATTCCGAATTATATTCAAAAATATCACTTGCGGTGTCGCAATATTTAGAAACCTCTAAAAAAATGACGTTTCTCATACTATAAGGGCACTCGCAAATCATAGTGTGGCTTCAAGTGACTCTTGAAACCAGCGAACGAATCTAGATGCGCAATGATAAAAGTTTTTACAATTCAAGTGGTGCCCAAAACGTATTCCACCCAGAGCCTATTCAATGTTACCTACAGTGAAGGAGATCTTAAGGAAAGGCACATATCGGGTTGGACAGAACAGCGCGACCTAAGGCGGAAAAAACTGCAAGAGCGCCCCTCCTGTCCACTGTTCAATAGAAATAGGCACCTAACCGAAACAATTGTAATGCCGAATTTCAATTGGTGTGACTTCTAAAGCAAAGAAACCTTTCTGAAAGCGCATAATGCATGCATTTTTCTATTTTTGAGACAATATACCGACTAGAACATTAACACGTAATGCGCCATGCAGCAAAAAGCAGCAAAATAAGAGCCTAAAACATATCGTAATCGGATTAAGCCACTGTCACAAATTAAACAGTAAAAATTCCAAACGAAAATTGGTAACATCATCCACTCTTGCCCTCCCCAACTCCCCCTGGCTCAGTAAGAGTGTCACTGTTAATCAAATTTACACTTCACAATGCAGATCCTGTACGGCATCGCAAAGTGGGAATCTCTCTAAAAACTAAGAGGGGATTGAAAAATCATCATGACAACCCATCTCCAAAGTTGCAACCTTTATGCCTTGCACTTTTCGTGCTGTTGATATCTAGTATACTTCAATGGTTCGACGAAGAGCATTTTTCCTGTTCACATCCCAAATTTTGAACAGATCATTTCACCGCCGACATTTTCCGATCACGAGTTCTACTTCACGATTTCCCATCGCTAAATGTGTGAGAGGATCACAAAATGGCGGCAACAGCTAACTTTTGAAGCAGTAGTTCATAGCGAGCCTAGATAAAAACGTGCACGTGAAACGTATGCCGCTGTGATGGAATCGAACAAGCAACTCCCGATACATTAAAATTCATGTGGATACAATATATTTGAGCGACTGATAATGGGAATTAAGGCCTGCGGATGGCCTAAGTGATCACACCGTGAATTTCATTCCGTCTCGCACAGTAGACGCTGATTTCAAATATGCGAACGGGCAAATAGGGAGAGTTTTCGCATCACTTTTTATAATTCAGAAACATAAAAAATGGCTCTATAGCATATGCCTTCCAAGCTCATTCACGACGTGACGTCACTTGAGAACAAATCCTGAAAAATACACCCATTCATATTAATTCACCTACCGTGCGAATACTTCCGCATGGTAATCATTAAACAATGCTGGGGACACCACTCTCCCTCTTTCCAGCCCGATATTGTTCAAGAGAGGATTATTTTTACCTCTTTCTTCTACCTCGTACATCTTCACCCTCTCTCCACTCCCAACAAACTCTACTGCTTTCCGCTCTAAAGCTGCCAATAATGCGCTTTGCAAACGTAAATTCGTGAAGTTGCGTGGAGATTAGAATCAGACATAGAGGAGAAACCTATCAAATTGAAAATTCTTCTGACCGTCTTCAAGAAAAGTTTAGACGGGGATACCTATGGTATCCTTCCTTCCGACACAAGCGAAATTACAGACAAGATAGCGATCACTACCCGTCAACTTACTGGTGCTACTTTGGCTCTACCTTCAGCATAGCACCGTGCTCGCGAACGTTGATCCTGCAGTTTGACAAACTACTTTGCTCCCGCCGTTTGACAAAGTACTCACTAATGTCTGAGTAGTTTGCCGTTTGACAAACTACACACCATTGTGATTTCACAAATAACGTACGGCTAATCCAAAATTAAAGGAACAATGCAATGATCAATATCTGCTGCTAAAACTTCAACTTAAAAACCACAAATGAACCACCCAGTTTACAACCGTAGGCAAACCACCAGATTCGAAACGTCACTTCGATTCTCGTGAAATACATAATATTTGTTAGGAAGGAAAAGAAAACGAGGGAGTGCCTTTGCTTCAGGTCAAGATCAAGTTCCAGTTCAAAAGTGCAGGAATGAACCTGAAAGCTCACTGACACTAAAACATTGGAAGATTGAGAGGAAAATACTTTCTCAAATAAAGCTCAGATGCAGATCCGGAAAATGACTTATAAATGGTTTACCAAGTGTAATCTTATAGATGTGAAGATTTAATATAGTCCTATTGCACGGATGCCAATGGAGGTGGAGGACGACGCGGTGGCAATGGAGGTGGTCCAGGAACATATTGAAGTTGCCTGAAAACTCGCTTAGTACAGTACGACAAGCGGTAATCATTTTTGTGCAACCAACCAATATGCAAGACCAATGGAGAGCGCTTAAATGTCTTAAACAAGACGATTACTTTCCAAGCGTTCCTACCGCACAGATGCCAGTGGGGACTTCCAATACCCCAATTTATACTAAGTCAGAAGAACGATTTCTATCAACCCAATTTCCACTACAGACCAGACATCGACACTGCCCAATTAGCATTACAACGAGCTAGACGTGTCATTTAATGACATAATATTTGTCAACATCCTTGAAATCACTGGAATTAATATAAATATATTTATTTCAAACCGAAGATGCTAAAAAAAACGAAGAAAAAACAATGCAACAGAACAGTGACGAGGGACTAAACGATCTTCGACAAGCCTGTTCGTTGAAATGACTAGATCAAATGAATTTGTTTGAAAAGCACGTCTCCTAAACGACTCATCTCTAAATCTACCGTTATACCGTTATCCTATTACCCGTAAGGCTAACACTGTAAAGAAGGTGGATACGGATCTAGGAATGATGACTGCAGATTGGTGATGACACTAAACAACCATCTTAGAAAACATCATTTTTACTGCTGCGAATCATTTTGAGAGCGCAGCAACGAGAAAAAACAAATAAAAGAAACAACATAAGATCAACGCAGTCAAATATTCATTGAAAGGCTTGTGAGATTAAATACCTTCGCGGTGTTTGCGGAGTTCGTAGAGTATCATCATTAAGAGTGAGAGAAGAAGTAGAAAACGTCGACTGGAACGAACTTTCCAAACGGGGCAGATCCGCCACTGAACGAGGCGTGGTGCCAGAGGCTTCCATATTGGACATGCTATCCAAACTGCGATCCGACGAAGACGAAACTCGTTTTGGCAAACTGAATTCAGTTGAATTCATTAACGCTATTTCCAGACATTTGTAACGCGAATGCACCAGGCTTTTAGGACAACACTAATAATTTCTAAGAATTTCAACTTTCTTTTCACAAGCAATTCAACTAGGTCATACTGAATTCATTTGTTCATCAATCTTGAGTATATCTGTGAAAATATTTGCAAGTAGGCTCCACACTCTCTGAAATTCAATTCAATTTATGGCGCGGCTTTATTTTCCGGTCATTTCAATTAAACTTTTCAAATAGCACCACTTATTTCTGCCCATCGTGCACCTTTTAAAACTGACAACGTCAATAGAGAGGACAGACGAGAGTGCTCACGTGCAATACCACTGCACTGTAACACGAAAACACGTTAAGCTCATGCCTCTTCTTCCTCAGATAGAAATAACGAAGCTTTATGCGCAACCACAAACGTTTCGCTATTACTTACCCGTTTTCGAGTGTAGCCTTACTGTCAGAACGCATGCCGAACGACTTGCGCGGGGTGCTACGACCACTCTTCGTTGTGTACAATCCACCTCCTCTTCGAAATACCCCCGTAATACTCATTACTGACGGGCTTCTGAAAAAAAAAAAGATATCTACGGTGTTTTTAAAAACAATTTGATAACTCTTGACATCTTCGATAACATGCTCCTTCAACAACGAATAAATTCATTCCCAGACGAAACAATTCAGAAACTTTCGTATAAAACACTGTCAATTTTGCGTTAATCTGTAGTAGGGAAAATCCTCTTCCATCTAAAGGATTACTAAATATTAAATGTCTTCCTTTAAAGCGTCTTTTTGACTGCTCTTTGTCAATAACAAAAATGACATCGCAAGAAACATTAAAAGCAGGTGAACAAAGAGAAAGAACACCGTATCTCACGTTAGTGTGTCAAATCCACTACGACTTCGGTCCTCCGACACTTTCTGTTGAGAAGGAAGATGGATGGAGCAGGATGGTGGCAGACGCGACGGCTAAAATATTGAGCTTCCTTGCAAGTATTACTAACAGAAGCGAAAGTAAAAAAATAACTTTTCTGTATCTGAAATATGGCGTCTGAAAACAGCGGAGAGTGATGTGGCTGTCATATCGAAGAAAGTCTAGTATATGCCATGTTTTTTTTGAGATCCGGGGTGAAAAAAAGAGTGGAGATCTTTTCTCCGTAAAGTCATTTGTAAGATAAGAAAATTCGCTTAGCCACAGCATGCGACAGAAAAAAAAACCGCTAAATCTTGGTTCAGCCGAGTGCCCGCTAGATAAAATTGATTTCTATGTTGGATGCTCTTTTCTGAAGACGCAACTGTCTTTCTTTTTTCCTCAACTTAAAACTGACTTGCACCAACACCTAACGATGATCAAACAAGACCTTCGCAAGACCTCTCATAATATACGAGCTTGTAACCTTTCAAAAGTTAACGCAGTAAATGTGAAAACATACAATTTTTCCAAAGCGAGCCTCAATGCTGTGTTTGTATTCCTTAAATGAGCTAACGAGCGACTCGTGGAAGTTCGCATCAACCTGATGATCCCTCGACGCGTGCACATACAAGCAAAACTCGAGAATAGGAACCTTCAAATTTCTCATCTTGAATCACAGCATTAAAATATAACCCCACTGAGCGATGATATTTTCACTGCTCCTTTCAATGGCGAAAAAGCCACTCAACACGACCTTACAGATCTGAAATGCTAGCTGCTACTCAACTGGATCAATATTAGGCCAATAATCTGATGAACCTAAAGGTCTGTGAACGCTGGCATGAAAGAAAAGAGCGAAACTCTGCAGATAATGATAACAAAACAGTTTACCGATATGTGGACCCCGAAGTCCGTAAGTGTAAATAACAACCCACAAAAACTATAAATGGAAGTTCTTTTCTCGATATTTGCCAGTTTTAATGAATGAAAAGATAGAAAACTGAATGAGTACCTGTTCTTTGATGAGCCTTTCGAGCTGCCGTATCAGTTCCCTTTCCTCAAGAGTTAACACTGCATCACACTCATCGGTAAAGAATATCTAAAAACATCAAACGACTCACAATTATATGAAAATTATTTATGAACACATTTTATGCATTTAAAATGTCGCGCGCATACTTTAAAATCACATAGCTTTGGCTAAATTCTCTCCTTCCTCAACTTGCAGAACGATCTTTCTCCTACAGAAACGTTTCACAGAGCGGTAATATTTTTTCTAAAGTGGCAGATGTCGGTGTGCTTCAAGCATCTGACTGCAAAAAAGAGCACACCTATCTGGAAAAGCAACGGATATCGCAACTGCCTCGTTACTTTAAGAAAAGGCTCTTCAAAGCACACCTACCAAATATCCTTCCCAGTAGAAAACGATAACCACTTCAAGTGCCATCCAACTGCCTCTCGTCCCTCCCTCAACTTTTCGCTGTCACGATTCTACATTCGGATTCGATGTTTGATACTTATGTCTATCATAACAAAAAAACAAAAATATAGAGAGTGATCATCTGTGAAAGAAGAGAAGTTGCTACCAGCATTAATTAACGAGGCACGCCTCAAAAGTATTCATTCTGAAAACGGTAAGAGCTCTTTAAATCAATTCTTCTTCATAAGATAACTGGCAATTCGAATGCTGGGAGTTAATTAGTAGAGAATATTTTCTTAGCACTCTAAATAATAACCGAGAGGAAATGTGTACAATTTTATGAAACTCAGATCATTTTTTAACAAACAAGATGACGTGAATAGATATGCCAATACAAAAATAAAACAATGGTAAAATGAATAGTGCACGTTTTCATTCAATAATCCCTACATTGTAGTTCTTAATGCCACCCTGCACGAACGCTTGCACAATACCACGAATTTTACCACCCAATGGAACGACCGACTCCAATGGCGTTGATAACACCACGTTTGCCATCTCCTCCATTTCGCTATTATTCTTTCGCATTGTCGATACCGCTTCCATTAGCGGTGAGCATTCGATCTGAATAATATTATATTAACTTACGCATGGCAAGTTCATTGTAACTACGCCGTTAAGCTGATAAGGTTTATATCTTTCAGATTAGCAGGAATATGGTCCGGGTTCGGTCATCTCTGACGCAAGCCAGTTACGATACACCATTTTGTTTACGTACTGAGAGCACTTGCACCAACAGGATGAATAATCCCTCACTTATAAAATGTCAAGTACGATTGTCTACCCAAATCACAACGATTTCGCTAAGAAGTTACTAACTGAAGAAACATGTGACCGTTAACAAGTTCGTTTAATCATTTCAAAAGGCATTCAAAATGAGCCGCAAATGCATGAGTGAATTCTTAAAACCCTTAAAGGATGAGAAAAGAAAATGACCTACAGGAATGGAATGTGAGACAACTTGCGACCACTTTAGAATGTTAGGTAGTGGTTCCTTGGTCTCCACAAATCGACGAGTTACCCAAGATCTCATTATTTCGCTATCCTCGAGTTCGGTCCATTTGGTTCCTTTGCGAAATTCTCCCCTACAGTATTCAAATTTCTGCACCTGCAAAAAAAGAGCATAAGTAATTCAGATTTTATACAGAGCTTCATGAATGAATGAAAGAACTTCGGTTGTATATCCAAACGGCTGTGTTACGAATAACTACGAGCAAAATTGAAGGCGACAGCTGCGCTCAGCACTCCTAATCGACCTTTCACGAAACAGCTGCCTTGAAATGAGAGCATTAGGAAGTAATGTTATAAGGTTGATGATATAGTCAACACCCTCCTCCTCGACTCCAAAGACGATCACTTGCGATGCACGATGAAAGTGCAATTTGGGAAGGCATTCAATTACCAAACATGACGAATGTGAACTTCAAAATTTCTGCACTGCTACAAAAAATCCTCTATAAGGTGAAAATTAAACAAAAATAACGAGGAAAAATAAACGCACCCTGTTGTTCTTATAGTACCATCGCACAAGTCGGCTCACGTTCTTCCTCTCAAAGAATAAATCGCTAATCGGTTGGACAGGAAAAATTTGCAAATGCTTTCCACTGCTTGTCGATAATTCGGAGCAATCATCCATTGAAGTAACTAACTCAGAGCCAGGAAACGTCGAAAGCAGTCGATGTTGGAAACTGGATATCGCCTTGAATGAACGCAAATGCGAACTTTTCCAACAAATAAAAGTGTGTACAAATAAGGGAAGCTGAGAACAACGTGATGTCGATTTACATAACAACAAATAGACTCTCACTATGAGAGATACAATGCGGTGAAACACCATCTTATGTAACTTAAAAAAGAATAAACACCGTAAAGCAATAACAACGAATAACCAATGAAGAAGCCTTGCAGTGAAAATCTTCATAACTAGAACTTCAACAAAATGATCAATAATAAAGTACAATTAAAATTTTAAAAAAACGATAAAAAAGCGAAAACGACTGAATTGCAGATGATTTATATACAATTACAAACAGTTACCTCACATTCGTTACCGCGATAGACGAACTGCTGTCCATTAAGATAGCTCGGAAAACCGCTGCCAAAGAATCCAACAAGATAATAGGTACATCCAACCCGACCCTGCGTACTAACTTTATGATAAAGCTCTGCTAATCTTCGCTGAAAAATCATTGAATTTTTGGGCGGCGATATAAATGAGGCACCCTTTAAAGCTTCCTGGGAATAAGAAAAAAAAAAACTTTCTTTGGATAAAAAACAAACTAAAAAACAATAGATAAGTGAAGCTCTAAAAAAGTGAAACAAGTAAATTTACCATTCAAAGATACGTTCAACAGCATTGAAATAAATTTGTCAGTTTGATTCTAAATAACACTGTTTTTTCGACTAATTAATAAACACTTTCGATATTCAATTAAATAATTCGAACTTTTTTAGAGGTGAGATTCCAAAATGCAGTTAGCAACGAAAATTGACAATTGCTGGAAGACAGCTCGAAGCCAGCAACACAAATGCAACCTCACCAGTAAGGGGGGCAATTTCTCGAACTCATAGTTCTTTTCGTATTCAGGAACTAATTCCTTTAAAATCGCTATTGCCTCTTCCCACATATCCTTCTCATCGAACAGATCCGCCATCTCTACATACAGTGCTTCTTTCAGTTGTCGTTGTGTGGCGCAATGTCTATTTAGATGCGCATCGAGAAGTGCTATTGGCAGCTCACTGTCCGTCCACTGAAAAACGTCACTTCGAGATATTTTTAATGCTCAAACGAAAATCGCTTAAAACCTAAACAACGAAAGCAATGATGCTCCCTCCGCAATAGAAAGTCGTTTCACGCATATTCCTTAGCGATTAGATTGTTTGAAAATTTTCGCAAATATCTGAAGCATGTCAACAACAAGTTGTCAAAAAATAATATACTATAAGTAGAAAGTGAAAAATTTGCAAACATCACAATAAAACTGATTTTATTCCCGTTTCCTCACACTTTATGCACAATTGCTTTACTAGCACGAAAATTCCACTTTCGTCGAAAACCACAACCAACTCAAAGGTGTTTCTTTGAAGTGGACATCTTTGATCTGCGAAAAAAATCCTACGAAAGCTATGAACTATCTAATCTTTTCCGGAAAATTGTATTATCGCATGAAAATGATTATTACCTTGAGTGTTTCCGCATGCTTCAACAATGTGAACGCCGCTTCGACTTTATTATTGCTAAGCATATGCAAATCGTATAATTTATAGACATAATTTATATACAAATCCGGTTGACCGATTTTATCATAGTACCTCTGAAATTAAAATATTATTAGTGCTTCAGCAATCATTTCCAATTAACTCAAGTTCAATTTTACTTGCTAGGCTATTAAAGAAGAGAAGAGAACAACAAAGTGAGCTCAAGTACGCATTTTCACAAACGTCCTTGCTAGCTACCGGCTGAATGGCCACTTCAGCGATACTGAAAATTTGGGAAGAAAAACTAGGAATTTGTGAAACGTGCAAGAATCAACGAATTTGATTCTCTAAAATTCAGTTCATAAAGAAATGTAAAATCAGGTGCATAGTGTAAAATCTCCACTAATGAGCATAATTGTAATATCGGAAAGATTTTTTGAAGTTACAAATATATCGAATTTTTCCACAATGCCTTCTTATCAATGACATAAAGAAACGAATATTAGTTCCTCAAGTAGTTTTATATCTTTACCACATATGAACGATAAAGTTATCAACGTCTGAAGCAAATGAGAAGTGTGAAAACCCACAACGATCAAATTGGAAAATTTCAAGCACTTCGCAGGTGAAGTCTGAAATAATGTTTCCAATAAAAAATGCGTTTTACATTGCACACTGCTCACCTGATGATGAATACAATCGCATGCAAATTGCTGCATTTAGAAAAATTATCCCATAGCATTAACTTCACACCAATATGAATTCAACGATGAATTTTTCTACACTTTACACTTGGAGTAAGACTTTGTTTTCTTTAGTTTGCGTTATTCGTCTTGGTTATGGCAGCAGAGGTGCAAAATTTCCTCTGATGGAGTGAAACAATTTACACTTTCATATCGACCGATGCTGTAAAGAGCGCTTGTAGACGCGTATTTATGAAGCATTCAATGCTGCCAACATTCACTTTTTAAACCATATAGCAATGTTTTTCAGCACTTCCTTCACGGCTACAAATGAATGAGAATTTACAAGTCCCCTCGAAAAGATCAATTGCTTCATGCATCCCCCTTAAAGTGTTCCGAAATTTCGGCTAACTTCAAGGCATAATCTGGTGACCGTTCATCTGATGAAATAGCCATCAAATGAGCTGCCAACAGATGCTGGATTGAACGATATTTGAACCACATTCTTTCTATTTAGTTTACTCCACTATTCACAATTCTACATTCGTAAAGGTGGGCAAATTTTAATGAGATTGCAGCCCTCTCTCTTCCGTTCCTACCTCCACTACCCATCACTTTAGGCAATTAATGCGAGGTTCGTAAACGTTGCTTCAATATGAATTTTTAGTGACCCCCCACATCTTTCATTTTCGGTGATATTTCGCTAAAGAAGATCTCGATTACTTATACTGCCATAAGCCAGAGCGGGTTTTCGCATATGCCGCAGAATATAGGATATATATGCTTTTTCGGCAAATGACCCAGCTGAAGAGCAATCACTGAGAGGTGAAAATGCCATTGCAAACTAACAGGGAGGCGGTGAATGCAGTTTCGAGGATATCTGTGTATTCAGGTTGACCAACTTCAACCTCATAGCCTAAAAATCTATTTCCGCTCTACTTGGGTCGTTTTTTCGCATATTTACCTTTAATGTGTGAATTAAATGATTTCGCAGGTAAACCCCTATCCTTATAGTAGCAGTTGATTCTTCAATAAGGTACTAAAAACAAGCAAGAACAGTTAACGTCATCAAACTTTAAAAATAATAAAGGATGTTTTTGCTTAAATGCAACATCCTGCTGTCCAGCGATGAAAGCCACACTGCCTTTGATTTGTTGAATTTCTCGAGCGCGATTCATTTTGCTGACGTCTTGCCAACCAATTTCAATCTCGATATCTTTAGCCGTTTCAAATAAATGTGCACAAAATACGACATTCATTTTAAGCTATCTCTTTGACGGAGCAGTGCTTCACCAAAATTAATTCTGAAATCCTGTTTCTTCAAGAAATTTAATGTGATCTAATCATAAAACGCATCCTTGTAATATCTTGCAGCCTTTGAAGCACTTTCGAGAGCAAAATCTCGCTTACGCGGCTTACATCATCAATTATAAATCGTATATGATTCGATCAAACTCATCACCTCAAGTGCATAAATTTTCTAAGATTTCAATAAGAATATGAGACGGTTTTACGAAGCAAGATGTGAAAAGAGCTAAAATTATGATGCGGATTCGAATCATATACGAGTAAATATCTGCTCCTGTTTTGAAAAATTCCAAGATAACAATTCCCTAGGCTATTCCTGCACTTCAGCAACTTCGATCAAAATCGAAGCTTATTAATTTTAGCTAAAATTTACAACTTGGAACTTGGAAAGTTGCAGGAAGGCACGTTTTGCACAGCTATAATATGTTCGGTGAAACTCCTGCGAATCATCAGTTCTGATTCGATTGCGGAGACAACCGAAGACGATGAAAAATTTTTGTGCCGTTGGCGAGATATCCCTCAAATCAAAATTTTATCGAGAAATCGTTGCAAAACCACCTGATCGCGACTCTCTTCTTGAAAAGTTCACAAGGCGTGGACAACTTCCTCCTCTCTCGAGAAAGATGGGAAGCGAAGGATGCTGTCCATGTGTGATTTAAATCCTCCGGACATACAGTTTACACTGTAACGTGAAATTCCGATAACCCAGCCTTCAGTACCACAGCTAAAATCCGCCGAAACATGTGCACGTCCGCAAACCCTTGGTGCTAGTTCTGCAAGTACGTCCCGAAAGTCTCAATACGTAAACTTGTCGTATCTGCTACTTTCCACGGCCAACAGCTTACTTACCTATGACAGCGAACGCTGATGATAGGAAAGAGTGAGGAGGTAAGCGGAAGAGAACAGATTTAATCATACCCTCCCATAAAGAACTCACGATACTCAGTCATACTGCTGTGCAAATCCATCGGATCAAATGTAAGCATTTATCGAAAAAGCGAACCAATAGCTCGACAGTCCGGTCCATTCCATTCTCAATGCAATAGCCGCTTGTCCGAACCTCGCGATATTCGAAGAGATGCCGCAGAAGAGTGTCAATCATAGCTACAAACGTGCATCCAGTGCTTCGAAGATCCGGTTTTGAACGACACCTACAAATGAGCGTTCATCAATATGGATGAGATAAAGCTAAGTGCACGCTGACAGCACTAATTACGCCTTTGCGCGTACAACTGATAACATTCCAGATGCCGCAACGCCGATAAACACTCGATGCAGTATAAATTTAATTTTAATTTAAATAAATTTTAAGTACAAATTTCAATTGATAGTTTGAGACTGATACGAACTAATCGGCAAGCAAAACTAGGGCTCATAATATGAAGATCTTGAGGTTTACCTATCCATCATTATACGATGTAGCTGCTCCTTGAATTGTTGACCTCCTCGATCCTCGTCCACCAAACAGTCCAACTGCACTATCATTTCGTTCGCAAACTAAACTCGACATCAGCATAGAGAAAACGAGGGAACGCCATAAATATTCTCAGAAATGATTGTACATTAGCGTACATTCGACGGCCTAAGAGCTAGTGCAGAATATGCCCAAATTTGAGGTAGCTAAGCAACAGATCCGATTTTGTGAGATGTTAGCTAAAGTGAACAACCATATAAGCATTAGTAATCACCTTCAGTCGATCAACTGTCAAGAAGTCAATCAACTTTTGTGTCTCCTATCAATTATTACGATACATCTGGTGATCGGGTTACATCGAGTTTTCATAATCCTCTCACTGATTTCGGAATAAATTTGATTACCTTCCAGCTTAGAGTCACAGTATAAGTGAAAACCTTGAAGTCGTAACCACAATCGATTTAACAAATATTAGTTTTGTTACGAGAAACCAGAGTAGCAAATAAACCTTGGATATTTCATGATGGGGATTCGAATAGAATTCACACTCGAGCATGTCGAAAAAAATTGGAATTACAGTCTCACGAACAACGTTGTCATCGATTAACGCCACTTGTAAGAACGATCCTACCATCGATGGGATATATCTGTTTCGATTTGTCACTGGAATAAAGCCAAGTGGTTGGATAGACTACGAAGGTGGATGATGAAAACAAAAACAGCTACAAGTGGTTGAACGAAGGAAGGAGGGATTTGATGCTATCTTTTTTCCTCTAAACAGGAAATTAACTTATCAAATCGCAATTCCACTCGTTGCCTTCCTTTACGACTCCTCCATTCCTATCAGCATTGAAAAGAAACTGCAAAAACACCAACAATTTTATTGCTATTGCCAAAGATACAAAATCTGAAACCATTTTATTGAAACTACTTTAAACGAGCAAATGCAAAAGGTAAAAAACACAACCAACCAGAAAGTCGAAACCACATCGAGCGCAGATCGGCAGCCGCTATTCTTCTCAAATCTGGCTGCGATGAGAGCAGGCGTGAACGACGGATACTGATCGCCGGAGAACCGATTTGCAAACCCTTCTGCGTACTGAACGCTACCGTTGTTAGCATATATTCTCGCCATAACTGCAAGCAGTCTTATGCATCACAGCTATGCGCTTCTACATTCATAATCCCATGTGGATTAGAGTATTGCACATATATTTTTGCACGTTTATGCACCAACCCTCGCTTAGTTCTAACTCATTAGATATCCTTATCTTATTTCCAGAACATAACTCGAGACGGTCGCTGCTAAGAAACAAAGAACATGCACAGCTGTCCAAATACTCGGATCAGCCGAAACATTCTGCTTTCACAGAAAAAAAAAAAAAAAAAAAACAGAAAAGAGCAGGAAGATGAGTAAAATGTTCCCCGATCTCAGTATAGAGCAAAGGAGCGTTCTACCTTCACACACATCAAATAAAGAATGACGAGCTCAATAAAGCATGTTACCAATAAACTAAACGTGGCGAAAAAGTCCCGTGATGTCGGAAACAGCAGCACAACTATATTCTGGTCGTTGTGTTCACAGTATAAAACACAGATCTTTCCAGCAAACGCTTTGATGTATCAAACTATTTTTGAACAACGTCGACGGCTTAACACAGCGACCAAGTAAGATATTCCTCCAACACTTTTAACTGCACAACTAACGTCATTTGACATATTTTAACGGATGGATGTTGTTATAATTCGATAGTCGCTCACACTTACTGGCCGATTCACTACCACAGTTTGCCACCAATTTCACTTCCCTGCTGATTCCCTATATTTAAGGATACCTTTAGAACATCTCTATCGATGGTTCAAAAATCATAGCAGCACTAATGGACTCTATCAACAGTTGATCGAAATCCACCCACTTTCAGATCTAATGCATTAATGATAGCCCCAGAGTATCGCGCTTTATCATCATCATCTTCGATCAAGTAATCCTACTTTCCGACTTTCAATTCTCTATCGAAAAACGGCGAAAAAAAAAACAAAATAAAACATCAAAAACCTCACATCTTTGTCGAACGAATCGGCATCAAAATATTCGATCATTGTCGACATAACGAATTTTAGCGTTTTAAGAACCATCCTATGAATACAAAAATAAATTCATTTAAATGATCGAGCGAAAGATTAGAGGTGAATGAAACGAAAACACCGCAATAATAAACGTGATTCAAATATTCAAAGTTTGTGCTGGAAATTCTCTTTTATACACCGTTATAAATCTAAGCCTGTTGAAAGTGATTATTTAAATTCATTAAAGACTGACACATTTCATTGATTCGACAGGCAATCCATAGATATTATGCGTTTGGCAAATGTAATCTGAGCTATACAGCGGGGCATCTTCACCATTTCAGAGGCAATCTCTCAGCCTCTGAATGATTAACCGTCGAACCGAGAGATATATTTGTTGGAAAACTATATATATAGCTGATATGATAGGAAAAAAAAAGGAATCGTCCAAAGACTGCGGATATTCGACTACCGTTTTTGTTTTTCCGTTTATTGTTAAATCATGAAAATGCTCGACTCAAGTGGCGCAATCATAAGAACGCAAACTACTTCCGCTTCTCTACAATCATAAGAACCTCTAAATTTATTTATATGAAAAGCTGAAAAGAAAAAAAAGGTGGAAAAAAGCTTCAGAATATCATATCTTATAAAATCCTCTTCATTGTCTTACTAACTTATAGATCAAATTCAATTCCATATATTCTATATGGATGAAACTATCACCGCAAACAGCTCTCGAAGAAAACAGATCATTCCCTAAAATGCTTTGAATAATCTAGAGACGAAAAAAAAAAAAACAACCAATCAACCAGTAGAAACATTTTCTAGTGTAGTATTAAAATCTCAAAATAGATCAATGGAAAATGGTCAATGCTTACAACTAAATAGCATCAAACTAAGAAATCAAACAATAGCCAATTGCAAATTTTGCTCCCATAATCGAAAATTCTCCATGGCTCTTTATTTTTGAGCTCTTAGATTTGATAGCCGAGCATATATGCAACAAAATTTACCCTATAATCGAGAACAACATGCAAAAACAAACTCACTTATTTTGCAAGCAAATCATATGAAACCATGAGGAATCAAATGATGATTTATTGATGAGATCACGAAATAAGTGAACCATCTCCATTAGAAGATCTTGCTTATCGATAAGTGTCCTATGAACGTCAACATATGCTTTGTACATTTGCGCCGACATCTTACTCAATAATGCGATTGTAAGCGCACAAAATGCCGACTAAAATTTCAGATTACATTTAATCACCACAAAACATTCTTTCAAATATTAACTATTTCAATATACTACAAAAAAAAATCTAACACAGAAGACCAAATTGTTCGAGTAGTTGCTCAACCAATGACCATGCGATGAAAGGTTCAATCACCATGAAAGGTCCAAGAGAGAAATAAGGTCAACTAATGAAGTGAATAGCATTTCAACCTATGTCATGCATTTAAAGAAATCTATGCACATGAGATCAATCCCACAAGCGCAGATTTCCCATCAGTGTCTCTAAATGAATCTTCCGTATTCAGTAGACAATAGAATAGATAACTATGACATATTCATTGCCCCACTGAACAAAGAATAAGATAATGCAACATCATAGTGTGATAACAAGCGAATACTACAATATACAAAACAATTTCCTATGCGATAAAATGCGAAAATCCACAAATAAAAAAAGCCGATCCACAGTTGAATTCCACTAAAAACAAAATCCTGTATTTGACTCTAGGAGATTCTTCAAAAATTTCCCAACGGTAATGATTCAATGGAAAATTTCAGTAAAATTTAGGTCATCCCAACAAAATTACTAACACATTTCTGATTTTATATGATTATTAACGTTTTACTACTGCGCTCAATGAGAAATAAACAAAAATAGTAAAAACAGTATAGGATTAAGTAATCATACGAGTACTAAATTGCTTTCAAAAACCTTAATGATAATCTCAGCTGTTATCACTATTTTTCATGTTGGCTCTATGCATATTTCCAAGAAATTATTCCCGAAACGGTCACACGGGTAAAGAAAAAGGTCTCAATAGGTGGGCCTACCAAGTAAGCTCTAGATAAAGTGGGTGTATAATGAACTTCAAAAAAAAAACTCCACTGCGACGAACCGCAATGTCCTAATTTTTATGTATATATCCCTTCCTCCTCTTTCCCTCCATACAATCTGCACGGGAAAAAGACATTACTTCCAAAAATCTTTTGATACCTGTAAATATATTCACGCCTCATCTAGGGATGACGTTCCGAACAAGAAACGGAGAATTTCAAGAAGAGAAACTAACGGCGGGCATCTTTTCGTTGATCAGAGAAATGGTCGTCTGCAATACGGTGCGAAACATTTGCGAAATGAGAAGGTGCAGCTCATCCTCAGTGCCTCCTTCATCTTCCGAAGCCTTAAACATCAAATCATATTCAGCTCCGTTCAAACTAACAGAATAGATCGATAAATGCCCTACTGTTGTAGAACTGCTCTCACCCCCTAATTTTTCTGGGTATTCTCACGCTTACCTTTTTCAACTTCACCGATTAATGTAACACAATGAAAAGATCTTCTACAACCCACAACGCTCTTCCTATAATCCGCAGCATTACCACAGATTGGAAAATCCATAGGCGATAAAAAATTGCCAGATCTGCAAAACTCACCCACCTCTCGAATAAATGTCCTCAACAACAAAACGCCCAGTTGACAAACATACAATATATGCGCCAATAAACAGATGAGAATAGAATTTTATGAAGCAGAAGTAAACAGAGGATGGCAACATTATTGAACTTACGTTCGCTGAGAAGAGTCTCTCAAGGATATCGAATATAATGTCCGCACTCGCTGAGATGCACTCCACCACTTTGGTTCTATCAGTAGCCACAGACGCTACTCTGCCGAAGTCGATGCTTTCCAACTCATCCACAACCTTTTCCAACACCTAAATAAGTCGATTCTTTTGCAGAGCTAAAATAAATTTTAATTTGTTTGAATATAGTCAAATTTATTCCACTAAGAAGCAATAATAACCGTGCCTGTGATAACCAATCAGCTGCTATAAGTTATATGCTCCAATCTATCCATACGATGAGTATCAGAAACCTGCACCGTCTACAATTATTGTTACACTGCTACCCAACAGGCGACGACTGAGGTGTCGACTATGCAATTCAGACTCTTGTATCTGCAAGCTTTCAAAGAATTATCCCCACTTACTTATTCAGCTTTGTTTTGAATTTAGTCATTAATTAGTCATTAATTGCACAAATACAATTTCAACTTTACATTCGGCTTAATGGATCGGTTTTTCCACAGCCTATATGATTGGATTCATATGCCGGAAGAAACTTAACAACAATTCAAATTCGCACTAGATGCCCCACTCATTCAACGTTCCGAACAATTAAGAACGGAAAAAGAAAAAAGCCTGTGAAACATAGCCAACAAAAGAGCTCAGCTGATAACTGAGCAAACGGATGGAGGTAAAGAAATTCACTGGCACCATACGTACTTTTGGAAGCAACTTGATACGATTGGATGCTTGGAGAAAATAATCGGTTTGAACAATATCCTTTATGAAGTTCAATCGACATCGAGGACTAATATTCTCGCCTAGGTGATCCATAAGACGAACCAAGAAATCACTGAAACTGAGTACATCCATTTTGGCTAACATAGAACAATCACTAGGATGTTAACTATTACATTTTGCTCTTAACAGCAATAAATAAACCGCTTCTCATAGATAACAGAATTCCTGAAGATTAAAGCTGAAAAGCTTTATAGTTGCTTTCACAAGAAGCCTTGCGATCTCAGAAGTAATTTTACCTTTCAGTTATCCTGAACACTCTCTTAAAAAAAACATGCCCATATTTTAATACCTCGCTAGACGTTTCGTTAGCGTTATAAGCGACACAATAATGATGCATGAAGCATTGCTGTAGGCTATCTGCACCAAAATACGGCTACGCTTAATCTTACATACGAAATATTGAATGTGAAGCGAGGAGGAATGATCCCATCCATCCCCCTTCCCTTCCATGCTGAGCAAAAAAAGAAGACAAGGAAGTTCCAATTAGTATGGTGATGAAAATGAGTGCAATTTTTGAGACGTATGAGCACTCCACTGAACGGAAGACAAGGCTCTTTCCCTCACATTTTTCAACATGATCAGTTTTGTCACATTCAATTTGCACATAATTCTGCAACTTCAGTTTTGTCCCTTTTCAAGATAAAGCCACTCTAGAACTTCATTCCTCAAAAGCGACGAAACATTCAATGAAATGGACGAAACACAGCACTTCTGTGCAAATACAGTAGCCTATGCTTACTAGTCAATGACCTAGTAAATCCTAGTTCGCTAAGCTGCCCTGCTCTCACACAACACCTCACTCTAAACGTTTAAGAAATCAAAGAGCTGTGACTGCAATGGATATTTCCCATTACGATTCTTCGCTATAGCAACAATCAAAGCACGATCACATCAGCGTTACGATGCACTATGAATACAATTATGGATCCAATTTGCCCACCTCTTTTGTTGCGCTTCGATGCGTTCAAATTTTGCCGTCAATTTGGGCACTTTTCGTTCCCACCATCAAAATCATCTCATGTTGGCTGCGTTTCACATCAATTAAAGAAATCCCTCGAAAAGTCAACTTCATGCAAATCTCGCAAGCATCGATAACTATTTATTTGTATCTAAAAAATGAATACCAACGTTAGTTCGTGTGGATCGAATATATCCGGCGACGAGAGATGCGGAATGATAGATGGCAAATGCCTGAGAGCTGTATTTTGGCATGTCATTCGTACACGTTTATTCTGCATGAAGACAACGAACGAGTTCAGCAAATCGTTCATTAATTGCGAGAAATTGCTCGACGTTAAACGAAGTCTGAAAGCGGTCATCAAATTTCTCATAGAAGTTTCGCGATTCATAATAACATATATCGTGTACTACAATAGTTTTCTAGTCAAAAGAAGACAATAATGAGGTACATCTTATGATTGGAAATTCCGTTCAACAAACTGTTCGAAGTTTTGCTTGCAGAGGAAGAAAAAACAGCAACATAATCTATCAAATATGAAAACGACAGCGAGATCGTCTTAATGTCCGCTATTGTCCGCAAACGTGAATAGGATGACGCATCCACCTAGTGTAGTTGAGAACCTTTTAATATGGAAAGTTGGAGTCGTATCACGGCTGAACCACATACCCCATTTTTGCTTGGCCGGGACCTGCCATGGCATATCCACCACTCAAGTGGCCAAAGCCACTTCTACCACTATGGCAGAATAGTTAAGGAAACCCTGATGCATGACCAAAAAGCCACGATCTGCCCACGGATTTCTCTAACCAACCTATAATCACAAGGTTAAGGCTAACTTGAATAAAGAAATTTTCGCCGAGATTAGATACTCAACCATGCGAGCAGCCACTGAAGCCCATTTAAACGGGAACAATTAACGATTCATTGAGAGAATAGATTCAAATCGAAAATAAAATTTTCTGAATTCCAACCTGCTCAATTAAGCATGAAATCCCCCACCGTATCAATAAGATCATAGACCACGTCTAATAGGCAGTAATGATTTTCTTTTTTTTTCGCACTCATAAACCCTTAGAGATCGATGTGTTGCTTATCCGATAACTGAAAAGTCTCACATCTCTCATATAACGTACATTTTTCGTAGTTCTCATAGCGATTCTATAAAATTCCCCACTAAATGGAAACTCAATATCGACATTTTAGGGAATTATATAAAAGCATGGCGAACTATAAGTGCAAGAAAAAATGGAAATAGCACAACTAATCGGAGAAAAAAAATTGAGATAAATAATGAATAAGAAGCGATACCGTTCACTGCATTGCTTCGATTTAACAATCATTTGCACAAGAATGCCGAGCGCCTTCATCGTTGCAAGAGTGCTCTCATGAGTATCCTCTGCGCTTTCGACTCGTTGTTGCAGTACTGGGATTAATTTCCTATAAAAATGAGCGCTCATATTAAATTTCTTCGAAAATGCTACATAATTATATTAGTGTTTTTTCTACTCATTATGATCCTACTTAAACGATAATTCGTATAACTGCTTTCTCCTCTTCATCTCATCCCCCATCATCTGTTCTCTTCAAATATCCGATAATAAAATATAACTCAGAAGATTTTCGATCGGCTAATGCAGCTATAACTGCTCGGAATATAAAATTCGACATTACATTTACTCATTTCAACTAGTGCCATATCATATTTTCTATTCTTTAGTTTATTTTGCCGTTAAGACAAATGAATATTCATGCCATATCATATTTTCTATTCTTTAGTTTATTTTGCCGTTAAGACAAATGAATATTCAATCTAAAATATCGTTGTGCACGTGTGTAGATATTCAGATCAAAATAAATTAGGCGAACATATGGATGACGAAGAGGAAATTTTGCTTGAAAATATCGTCGACAATAAGATTTTAGAGAAGAAAACCATAGGAAAACATACACAAAGGCAACAGTCGAATGAAAATTCTTAATATATTTTTGTAGCACAGGTTGGAAATTTTTATAACGTTCTTCATTAACCAATTGTATCACCGATACCTGCAAAAATTGAGAAATTAACGCGAAATAAGACAAAAATTCACCTACGAAACATTACAAATATCGCATTCAATGTAAAATCGAACCACTATCTCCATATACAACAATGCAACTTATAAAGCATGAACCATCATCTCAAACCGCTAGCACCTGCAACTACTCTCCTCCCGATATTCAAAAATTGAAATTTAGGTTCTTTTCGCTTCCCCAACTCTCTCATCTTCGAAAAAATGTTTCGTGCAAACATTTATTGTTGGAAATTTATCGTAATGTCGCCTCAAATGCAAACTTTATTGATGTTTTTGCTCATTCGAACGATTTTTCGAAACAACTATTCTTGCTTTCTCTTTTTTCCACCTCTCTCAATATCTCCTCATCTCTTTGGGACGGAAATATTCTCGAAGGGCTCTATTTGAGGCATTACGGTAATTTAATGTACGATATTTCAATAGTAACATCATAAATGTTATACTCTTAGTAATCTCGCCCTTCAAAAGTTTAATGTGACAATACGTTGATCTCAAAAAATAATGAATGCACCGTTCAGCAATGAATTCATCAAGAATCATTAATTTCAAAAATATTTCTCTGTATAATAGAAAATATCGAATTCTCAATATAGCGAATCATTAAATTTACAGTTATACTGAATGAGATAATAATTATGCAAAATGCATACCAACGCATCGAAAACGAGACCATCATAATCGGGATGATGATCGATGATTTCGAATAGTGCATCACAGAAGTTAGGAATAAATTTTACAAGTTCTTCTCCGAGCGTCACTCCTTTTGGTCGCGAAATCTCTTGTAGCCTCTCCCTCAGATTACCTCTGAAAGAAAAGAAAACTTGCACCCTCGTCTGACTGTTGTTCAAAAACGATTCCCATAGAAAGGATTCTTAGACGGCTATAGAAGAGTGAAATGAGCGAATGAGCGAGATAAGGAGGACAAAGGTAGAAGGAGAAGGGTGTGATGAACTATCAGCAATTACCTGTTTGTTTTCCATTTCAGGATGTCCAAGAGGTTCCTATTATGAGTGAGTGTGGTCGAACAAGTCACCGTTTCAATACATAAGAAATTCTTCTCGCCACAAATAAATGAACTCGTCTGTGGGCGTAGCTGTGACTGCGATGCCTTCAGTTCAGCACGGGTAGCCGGTAGCCGAGAGTAACTTGTATCATTCTCATCAAATTTCCCGGACTCGATCTGTCAATTCAGTTAAACGTTAAACATTCATTTATCAAATTTCCTTTAAAGTAATTTTTAGCAGAATTTGCATGATTATTCGGCGGGTGCCCTTCGTGGCAAATTGACGAGAAAATCGTGTCAATTGATTTCACGAAATGCGAGGCAATAGAAGAGGAGCCGAGGAGCACCGAACAATTTAAAAATCTTTATGTGCCCGAAAATTTTCCAACCAGCTGGTTCCATAAAACCATGAGGAATTATCGCTAACGAAAGAGACTTCGCGATTGTCAACTGGAAAAACGTTTCAATTTCCACTTGTGAGAAAACCGGATGAAGCAGTGACAGAAAATCCTAGATAATACTGAGGTGATGAACCGATTGTGACAGAAACTGTGACAAAAACTGTGACAAAAACTATCTAAACGTTGTTTGCGGGCCAAGATTTTTCAGTTACATGATAACATGCTATTAATTCACAATACGCCATTTTCATCAATGAATAAAAGACCTTAAATTCGGATTTGGAACTCTTTCAAAATATATCCTCAGCGAAAATATCTCCTTATCAATCACTTCGTACAGGAGGTCCACTGATAATAAAGAACTATTATAACATTAAAAAGCAAAAATTCAACGAACCCCCAAATCAAACTAGTTTTTTTTTTTTTCAGAAAATAAATAACAGTTTCTTTCATCCATCAAATTCTTCCTTGACCTGCAAATTGTGGCGAATTACCCTGTAAATGAGAAGTTCATGGATAGCATCCTTGATCAATGTCGCGCCCTCCATAATACGAGCGAAAGCCAACGCAAAAGGTCCCTTCTCCTGTTTGCCCCTTTCGTAGCATTTCTTATAGTGGAATGTGATACGCAAATGCATATTTTGATCCGTATCTTCGGGGATTTGGATCTATAATTCAAAATTATTCGTGAAATTCTGAGCAGTTTTAGTGCAAAAATCCTCTCTTTTTCAATAGCAAATAGAAAGAATAAAAAATATAATAAAACCTAAGTACCACAAAAACGTTTGCTACTGAATTCATGCAAGCATGTTGCAACGAAAATAAAGCACTCCTCTCGTCTCCGATGGATACTCACATAATCCCCCGCTTACGTTTAACCTCCATCGAATTCTCCTCATAGCATATGCCTTCTCTTATAACTTTTTTTCAGTATACTGGTCAAGTTAGCGCAAAACAGAAGTGAATTAAAGGACAAGAATATTTTCGAAGCAGTAAATAAACAGGATGATCACTCAAAAAAAAGCTGCCCCTCCTTCACTTTAATGAAAATTTCGTGGCGCTGTAGAACGCTTAAAAATTCTCTTCTTAAGTCGAGATTCCAAAGAAAAAAAAAATCCTTAGCGTTAATGCTCACGATTAGTAAAAAAAAAAATAAATTCGGCAAAGCTAATCACCTTAACAGTTTCGTTCCATTTCGGTTTGTCATCATGGTAAAGCACCAGACTGTGATAAGAAGTCTTCTTTTGCACTCCATCGGCCGTCATTATCTCCACACTCTTCAAGTTTCATATATAAATAATGCTGGCGATCACTATAATGCCATCAATAACTCATTCACGAAAATTGTCTAAACGAAAAGCATTAAAATTGATACTTTTCGCTCAAAAATTGTAACTTAATAAGAAATAAATTTTACGACCTACGTGAGAAGACAGCAAAATGGATAGTAAACATAATTTACATCTTTGACAACACCGTACGTATCGACAATGCAAACACGCGCTTCAATGTTCTTATCGGAGCCTTTGCCTCCATGTAGATCCCCCTGTATCAACGTCACGTAGAGGTCGTTGCGTATATCATCTGAAAACACACAAGCCAATAATAGGCTGCATTCGTCAATCATCTCAATCCCACCACCAATCACTACTATCGTTCGGAGTAAAGACTGTAGAAGGTTGGCTGATACTTAAAACACTCGTGATTCATCGATCACATAGCGAATACGAATGAAATTTTAGAGGGGAATTTGGTTATAAGAAGGTCATTAGAAGACTAAAAAATTTGTAAATTTCTCTGCAAATTGCAATTTGTAACTGCTAGTTTACGATCAAAAATTGCAAATAAACGCTATTGGAAAGATTTTCTTCAACTAAAGAGACAAGGACAACTGAAAAGAATCCGACTGTCAGCAAAAAACTGTAACTTTTGCCAAGCTAACACGTGCTTTATCGAAAGAAAAAGGATATTACTGTCAATAAACGTGCGCTTCATGCTCACAAATCCTCCCTTATTTCCATATACATAAATAGGCCTTCACTGATGACCAAAGTTGTACAGAATTTTGAAGTGCTGATCGAATGACGCCTTATTTTTGTGGATCGTTATTACAGCAAGCCCGAAAAAAAACGACAAGAAACCTGCTGAAATAACATCCGCAAAGAACATTTTCCGTAATTCCACCGGCGGATGTACCGAGAAGATATGCGGGTTCGATTTCTTTATATGATTCAACGAACCGATTAAAACTTCCGTTGAGATCATCAACTGTGCCCGACCAAAATCTGAAAACTCAACAATCTCCAATCAAAACTTCGCCAAAGCTTGCTGAAGAATTTATTGAGACAATCTCTCCCTCATCACCATCAATATGTGTGCAATTATTCAACAGTGGAAACTAGAGAATCTAAATATTTAATTTACTAAGCAAATGCTTCCGATCGATGCGTTGACGCACTCTGCCCTCTCCCTCTTCGCCGTCCATAAAGCACGAAAAATAATGGGATCAGAATCGATTGAGAAGATAAAAATGAAACGAACTCGAGATGCTCTCTACATTCACTGATTTCAATGTTCCACTTCCGCGAGCCGAATTCGCCTTCGTAATTAACTGTTCTAGAGTGTCTTCACTGAAAAAAATAAATAAATAAATAAATAAAACGTCAACATAAAACCTTGAAGTCATGAGATCTCCTTGCACGCAACGTAGTGTCCATCTCATTTAAGCAAGAATTCCCTTAAGAGGGATCCACTATCTATTTAACATATAAGTCAGAAATATCCCGAACGTTTTAAATTGACCACTTCTCGTCTGCAGTCGTCTCGAGTGAACAAGTGAATTTACTCGTCTATTCTAGACTGAATAAAAAAGAAGTGATGCTTCTGTCCGGGTTTTACAGTCTAATCAAAAATTTAACTAGCACTACGATGCCGCAGCATTATACACACCGATAAACTGTGAACTGGTAAAAAAATGCATCATATCACAGATTCAACACATTAGCTGAAATGACTAAAAGAACGGACGCCGACCTTAATCGAAAACAAAGATTCTAAATGAACAATGGAGTGACTGCTTCGGAAGTGGCTCTAATCCTACTATCGAGCGTTGTCATCTCACAATCACAACGAAGAAGCTCATCCATGGAAAACAAACTTTTTGTCAGATGTAGTTATTTTCAAAAACATTAGATGCTCTGCAGTGTAATGCTCTACATACAACAATCACCGGAAGTAACGAAATCCGTTATAACTCTCAGCTTCAATATTACACTTAGAAATTTCATTCTTTTCTTTAGGAAAACAAACAAATATGTCATCAAGTCTCAATCGAATTTTATGCAATCAAAAACCGCACCGATTAAGGGGAATTATGTGTTCCACAGGACCCGATGGACCGTTCAGCACATCGGTGATATCGAGTAATGCAACAGCGTACGGTTGTCGAGACCATAACTGTGGCGGACCTGGATCTGACTGCTTTTTCATCGTAGATGAGGAACCTTCAATTGGTGCGATCCGAGCCACTCTTATACAAAGCAAGATACGATGGTCCTTGTTCGATGGAGGATTTGATGGATATTCCTTGGAACCGAGATCCTGGAAAAGATCATGCAACACCTCTATTTTACTGCGAAAAAAAAACAAATACTCAGACATCTTAATATATGCTATTGCTTCTTATGTCGTATATACAAAATCCGACATTAAATTCTTATATCTGATATAGCAAAAAAATATTTAAGATTATTAATCGGTAAATATGAGTATGGCAAAAACTTTTTCATACAAAGCTTTAAAAACAAAAAAAAAAGCACAAGAAGAGCTCATACCCGCGATGCAATCCGCAGAAATTACTTGCAAATGCAGAAGAAAATCCACTAAAACTAGCGGAAAAAAAACCTTTACTGCCCTATGTTCCATAGTAAAATATGCATTAAACATCGTGCGGAAAATGAAACAAAATTGTCTGAACGCTTCTAAAAGAACAGAAAAAAAAAAGAGAGAATAGAGGAGTTTCGTAGAAATTAATTTTACAAAAATATACTTATATACTGGCAAAGGAAACGTACATTGAAAAGCGCTCTACTATTGCGATTCGTTAGCGAACCAGTCTTAAATGTCCAATAGAAGAGAAAATTTTCCCTGAAATACTTTTCAAATATCAACGATATTATAAAGTGTAAATGAACTAAACGATAATTCCCTTTCAGCACCTCTACGGATCACTATAATGTATAAAAGATGCTCAATAATGCAACAAAATAAAAAAAAAAAATGTCCCAAGATTACTCACTTCTTACTTATTTACTCACTACTCAATTACTTCTTCAGTTAACAAATCTAAACGGCCATAGAGAGGGAATTTCTTATTCGAATAAATAAGGCCAACGTAAAAAAAATGATAAAATAGACCCTTAAATCTACAACTGAGGTGAAGAAAACGCGAATGATATACGAATGAGACGGCGACTATGACTGCTACGGAGGAAATTATGAGATTATTAATTCAATAGTTAAGCGATTATATCACAAAAGAACACTTTCTAATATCACAAAGTATTGTTTCTTTTCTACTTCACGATAATATAATTGTTAATCATTACAATATTATAAAATAGAAAAAATATACGATACTAACGAGATGAATTTCTCTTCGGTCGCATCATAAAGACTCAACGAGAATTCACATTCCGCTTTACATTCGAGTGTCGCTGACTGTGCATGAACCAAGAGGGAAAATGCGCTCACTCTATGTGTCTGATCTGGTTTCTATAAATCGACAAATACTACTTCAATGGTTAAGCAATTCAACTACAACACTGCATCATCCTCACTTAAAATTTGAATAATGCACCTTCCAGAAGCATCAACACTTCAACGTCAGGTGAAATCCAAATTTCCAGTGCGTAAGAACAACTCTTAAAGTTGCACCGTTCAATTTCTGAAATTAAAGCTCGAAGCAGTGAGTGGAAATATCCCAATAAACCTGAATCACTAGAACAACGTCCACATACGAAAGTGCTTTCATTCCAAAAATGTGATAACGGCAACATTAAAAAGCCCATAGAACAATATAAAAATTTGATGATTTCCCTTTGAAAAATTCTATATTCATATTTTCTTCTTTCTCACTTCTTTTTTTGAAATTCAATATGGTCGATTAAAATGTTTTCCACTTATTTGTAGGAAAAAGAAATGAGTAAAAATCCGATTTGGCAAATGTCATAACTGCAGAACGGACGACGAAGAACTCCTTTTCAGAGAACTTACTTCCATCCAATTTTGAATCAATTTCCATACACGATCAACGAAAATGTCATGCTGGCATCAAAACGCTGAACACGCAAAAACTGAACTATCTACTATGATTGGAAGATGATGCCTGGTTAGCTGCACTGGAAATTCTTCACTAACTTCGAGCTGTACGCCGAAGATATTCATCGAATCGAGAGGTATTAAAACTATGTATACTGCACGATTAACATTAACGTATGAAGTAGGATTCGTTTGAACCAACACTGCGCTTTATACCACCCACACAAGTTGTCAGTACTCCAACAGTGGACGAACGTTTCGGATTCTTCGAGATGTTTCGAAGTGCCAATTATAACTGCCTTGTCCACGTCGCGCCGTCCTTTTTGAGACAAATTTCCGCATTAGATAATCGAAGAACTCCGAGGCAAGGATGCTATATGAATTAGAGCTTTTCTGCCGAAGATAAATAACTCGAAAAAGGAAAACTATGAGGGAAAGCAAACGAGCTTTTGCAACAGTCTAGCGCAATCTGTTTGTCCATCTCTGAATTACGATACGCTTGTGTGCCTTTGAAGTATGGGAAATGCGTAAACCTTGAACACGACCATCTGGAGAGTGAAGCTTTATCTATCCCAAATAGGCGCTAAACGACCTAAAATAACGCTTTAGCGCAACTATAAAAAATGCCTCAGGAGATGAAAATCATTAAAGAAATAAAACAATAGGCATACTGAGTCATGAAGAATTCTATCGACTGCACTCAAATGCGCGCGATATGCATGTACGACAGATGCGGAGTCGATATCGATTACACGACCACTTTCATCTCTGATTTGCATGTCGAGCCCAAGCCATCTTCAACACCTTTTATGCTCATTAACGTTGGAAACAGTGGAAAACATTTCGCATTCAAACTGCGTCCGAAAGTCGTCGACACAGCAAGAGAATGCTTTGTATTCCAATTCTATTCTTTGAATTCCCTTCACATTTGGGAAACTGTTTCACGTGCAACTTCATCGATGTGAATAACTTCCGCTAGCTATCGTCAACCATAACTGCACATCGATGAGGAATTCACATGATCTAGATTCAAGTTTTATTCTCGCCTCTCAGGAACGTTCTATTCAACTCAGTGCACTGCGATGTTTCTGCACTGGTGTTAAATGTGCCGAAACAAAATTTTCTAAAAACTATCTCTGCATAAACCAGGCAGCAAATTAATCCCCATCAGAAATGCGTTGTAATACATCAGCTGTTGAAAAAAACATCTACCAAATGCCCTCAAAAATCAAGGTACCACACAATGTTTCATCCAAAAACTAATAGTTTCACTTGAACGGCTTAAAAATTTTGTTACAACTCTCAATTCAACTAGGAATCACATTCAGATATACCAAAATCAAGCATCACAGAACGGATCAGGAAGCCATACTCAAAAAGTTGGCACAATGAGAACTGAAGCGACTCAAGATTGCCTTACTGGTTCCCGAGATCGATTTTCCTTGCCAGCTGTAGTCTCATCTCTTTCAATTCTTCAACAGGAACATTTCCCGAGAGGATCTTTTTACGCATCGTCATCAAATCTTCCATGTATAGCAAAATATCATCCTGACTTTCCATTTGTGCCTGCCTCCCGTATGTCTCCTGCAAAAACGCTGCACGTACCGCTTTATTTATTAGTAATAGAGAGGAATCAGAGGGGCCGTCTATCTTCCCTCGCTTTTCAAACCCTTCGACTAGGAGAAAGCTTCTCCGAAATTTTGAAACCTCGCATGGAATCGCAATTTCGGGTCCAATAAAACACAGGAATGAACCAAAGTTTTTACCAGCATAGCAAAGGTAATCAAAAGCTGTCAAGCAAAATCCGAAAAAACGCACTGTTACTGGCAATGTAGCATGCAAATATTGGCCACTTTATGAAGATTGAGGAGAAACGTTGAATTCTCCGTTGTCGATCCAATAAGCACGAAAACACATCAAGATAAATTTAACAAAACTGATGGACTTGTAGGGAGTGCAACATGCAAGACCCAGCAAAATCTCTATCAAATATTCGTTACTTTGCTATCAACGAACCTAAAATACTGAAAAAAACATACACACACACAACGCCATCGATGGGTGATTAAATTTAAGATCATTTCGCAATCCTAATATTAGAACAGGTAACAATTTGTGACATTTTTTTCAGAAATGCATCAAATAAACAGCAAAAGCAGTAAGAATAATTAACCTTAATTGAGCACCACCACTCATTTAGCACATCGGTCAGCTCGGCAACCAACTCTTGCGCTTCACTCGACGCCGCCGAAAACGGCTTACTGAGTGGGACGACGGCCGCTCGAGGGAAAATACCAAACCTTGGGCGATCACCACATGTACTCCCATAACACCAATCTATAAACAGTATAACTCTGCGCCTGCTTACTCCTATTGAAAAAAAAAAACGCTACTAAGATAGTGATAACGCCAAAAGGTTACAGACGAAATGATCAGTCGACAACGATCATCTACTCTGATAACGATTACTTCAATTACGCTTCATCGAATTTAATTCCGATAGGAGACTTCGCCGGTTACAATATAGTACCGCGCATAAATTGCAACGTTTTGCTCACCCAGCCGTTATTACAGAACCTCGAAATTGACGTGCCCAATCCGTTTGACCCGGGGCAAGTAACTGACACGTCAATTCGGCTCTTCATTCACTCATTTCCATAAAACTATCTCCTTCTTATAGAGTTACAGCTTGGCGTTACAAGGCACTACGTAGTTATGGATTAAAATAAAGTCTTGCATGGATATTAGCTGCATCTGACATAAAGCGCTGTCATCGTTTCTCTACTAAGCAGCAGGAACCGCTCTCCACAGCATTCTACTTAACGACCCCAAACCTCATCCGATCAGATGCTTGTTTGTGATACGATAGCACCAAACAAGAGGCTCCTCTTTCCATCGAAATCATCACATATGATGTGTAAATTTGCAGCAGCTCGACTAATCAGCAAATCCTACATATACGCTATAGAGGTTAAATTAGCGCCCCAGATTGGTGCATATGCAAAAGCAGCTCGGGTCATCTATTAACAAGTCAGCACACTGAAGCATTTCTTTAGTTTCTTCGTCTACCTCTGTCTCAGCGCGACCAAATTTCCTGATAGCAAAGAGGTTATTTTTCATGAACGAAACTTATCTTCATAAGCCCGAGCTTTTTCTACATCATCTTTCAAGGCAAATGACGCATATACAGCGCACAAATGATTTTGGTCGCTTGAAATCACTCTCCTATCGCAGTACCTTTACGGTCGCAAAATACACCGAAAATTTCCTTCAAATGTAAAATCTGCCTATCGATAACGCTCTAAAAAGAGAATAAAGAATACAGTTGCGATCTTGTATGGTTATAAGTGAATTTTCATTGCACTATTCGAGAAAAATAATCTTTGTGATACCGAGCAATGGGACAACTTACGAAGAGATTGCAATCGTGAGAGACAACTTACGAAGAGATGTAGAAAGGCGTATATCGATAATTAAGCTAGCAAAAATGATTTACAGAAATTATTAACCTCGAAAATTGTCAACGGATTGGAAATAAAAGAAAATTATACCTTGATCCGAAGAGAATATAATAACTCGTTCACCGATATGTAATGATAATAGTGGGCAACTAAGTTGATGAGCATTTGCGAGTGCTTGAGATGAAAAATTACACTGAGCTGAAAAAAAAAATATATATATATAGAAATATTGATCAGTTAGAGAATTTTTGAGTGATGAAAAAGATGAGTGGAGAATTCCGAATATATATTAAAAAAAAAAAAAACAATAAACAAACAAACAATGAAAATATTAAAAACAATTTCGTTGAAATACTATTCCACATATTTTAAATATTTAAGACACGGTTTACATTTGCCTCAACTACAAATCACAATTGATTTTTGCGAGAAAAGCTCAATTCTTCTATCTCAAAACTTCGTATATCAATATGGAAACACAAAAAAAAAAAACACTAGATATTCGTGTCAATGCTCGATTTATACGTAATTTCTTTCCTCGTATCTCCTCTTTCCTCTTTTTTTTTTTCAATTTATGGTTTAATTCCGCTATTCATTCTGTTAATATGCTGAGATCAGAAGCATACAACTAGTAGACGACGATAGCTAAGCATTTTTGCCAAAGTGGAAATTTCTATGAAAAATTAAGAAAAATTTTCTCGCAATATATACCTATTGCTTCACAAGTCATTTTTAAGTAAACACGTCGTTCGCGCGTCGATTTCTTGAATTGTTCATCACAACCCATATATGCTAAACGTTATCTGCATATCGTTGCTGTCCGAATATGGCCACTTCGAAACGTCGATCTATTCAAAGCCTGCGGGGCATACTTCGCAAATCTCAGCGAACAATACAATCTAATTACTAGTACACAAAATAACTTCCATCTTGTTGGTGAACGTATCGACAACGAACGCTTTCGATAGATTAAAGTCGTTTAGTTAAGAATTTTCTTTATACTATTGAGAAAAATCGTTTGAAAAAGATTATCGCCGACTTCATAGCTCTTCATTGAGCGATATATTTCTCTCTCAGATATTCTGAAGAGCTATTACACCTCACGACTGCTTTCCCAGTGCCATTAAATCTCACCATGTCAGTAAGTTTTGTCGTCGGCTTGTTCACCATCCCCCTTCTCCTCCTTAAATTGGTGAAAAAATTCACGGAAGACTCAAACTTCGGTCAAGGAACGAGAGTTTCAAGTTCGTGACATGCAAACATTCCTATCAACTAGAAAGTACTCCTCCTATTCAACGAGTACTTTTATGAAAACCGATTTAACGCTCTCAAAATACAAATGTTAGCGGTGGTCGATAAGCTGTAGATCAGCCTCTTTCGATCGCAACACAGCAGCGATAACAATAAGACAAAACAAAATCTCGACAAATACCTTGAGACAAAAGTCGATGCACATAAAAGGAGAGCGTATTCGATTCTAAGCAATCAGTGTACTTCTAGATGTCTACGTCAGACGTCGTCTTAGTGGTGGCTCGAGACCTTAGCGGTGGACAGTCGGAGCGAAGAGGCTCGGGAGTTAACAGTGGCCGGTGCTCTTTGGCCCAGAGAAGGAATATTTTTGACAAGGTTCTATCGCGGCGACGTTCGCCTGCTGTCGCGTATTCTCTTCCACCTTACTATTGTCAATCTGCTTAAAGGCTTAATAAAAACCTTAAGCTATCGTTTTATTTCCACATTGGACAGCATCTGGTCGAACCTCGAAAGAGAAAGGGATATGCGAATTCCTTAGGGAGGAATCAAAAGTACAAAGCCAAAGCGAGGACCCCATATCCCTACAATACTCTGACCTATGCAGATCTTTTACTTCAAAGATCGAAAAATTCATAACAAAAGCAATGTTCCAAAGCATCAAAGACTTATACAAGCACAGAGGAAAATAAACGTTCGAATATTTATTATCATTGAATAAATAGCACCTGAGAACTGGTACCAGTTTGAACGTGCTCTTATCAAAACTCTACGAACAGCACCCAAGTCGACGACGCAACTTCGTCGACCACCCATTTTGAGCATAATGAATCAGCGCTTATAGCACAATTAGCGCCAAGCCATGCTATATATCATCATCAAGCAGTAGCACATAACAACCAATTCGAAAAATGTCTTCCTCAAGCGTTCGACTGTATTTTTGCAACGCAATGCATTAGAATGCTGACGCTTCGCTAATGTAAGCGAAAATTTAACTGAAAACATTTCAACATCACATCATAGAGATGGGTTATGCTAGCACCTAGTCAACGTCATGAAGCTCTTGTTTTCGCATCTGTTGCAAGCTCCCTTTCAATGCTGTTGAATTTGAAAGTGTCATCAAGCGTTCGTTGTAAGACTTCCCTCAAATCTCACAGCGATAATTCGTTCAATCAGCATCAACTGCGCATCCCACGATCGTTTTGGTTGATTGAGTTGATAGTGCTTCGAATGAGTGAAGTGAGGGGGAATGACACGATTTCATAGCGATTCATAGAGCATCGGTCGGTGTTACGGTTATTTTATAAGAGAGGAAATTACAACGTGATATTCTCGTATTTTATTGCGATGTGATTTGCATCCACTGGCGAGATAAGAATGAGAAGAAGAACGTTGCTTGAAATTGATGAAATCGTTATGTGCCTTTTGCTTAACGTCTATATGAAGCAGTTTATAGCGTCGAAACATCAAAAAGAGTTACTCCAGAGTTCATCCAGAAATCAACGGTTCAGCTGACGATAGTCTTTTAGCGGTATATCAACTCTTAGTAATGATTATAATCCTCCATTAAAACATAAAATTCCTCAAGCAACTCAGAGAAGCTCATGAACTTCCTTTGCAACTTTGTCACCGTTGTTTTAAGGCGATGTAAACGACGAGTAATTTTCAACTCCTCATAATCAAACACTATTCAAAGAGTATATGTGATGTGATACGCCTGTGATTAGTGGTACCTTAGCCAATTACATAACGTTCCTCGTTAGGCAATTAGAAGGGATTGCGCGTCGGGAATTAAAGTTGTTGTTGTTGAAGACTTCAGATATGAAATTCACGTCAATATAGTAAATGGTTTCTCTTCATTGAGGTAGACTTTAATGTGTTCCTCGATGATAATGCTAACGAGAAGAATCTTAACTTCGGGAGTGATACATTTTTCAGTGTTGAGTAAATCGCAAAAAGAGGCGACAGACAGCCGGCTGTCACTAATTTGAAATTTCAAGACGCTTAACGCTGAAACTTGTTTTAATCACCACTATTGATATGTATTATCCACTCTCACCACACATGTTTTTCAATTTCAGGGCGCTGTTATTGCCTATTGGGCATAGTTAATTCGCATAAATGAGTATATCGGTCCCCATAACGCGCTCAATTGCACAAGAGCAGTGTTGAACAGAGCAAAGAAATAACACATTGTCTTATGAGACAATAGCGAAGAAGTAGAGCTAGAAAAAAGAAAACCAACCAAAAATTCGCTCTCAGTTTATGACCATCAGCGTTTTCTCTCATCGTCTACATTTCATCCATCGACTCAACTAAGTCTATCTATTAGGGAAAATGAAGTGTGGTCGGCTGCACCACAAGAAATACTGATGAGGCATTACGGTTATTGGTGGTTTTCGGCCTCCAGTGAAGTTGTAAATTACAGTGTTCTTATCGGGAGGATAATTTTCCGATCTTTAGTGACATTTTGCTCACCTGTTTTATGACACGACTTCAGTCTCCGTGGTTCGTACGTAATGTGTGAGAGCATTGTTCTGGTGATGTAATTATTTCAGCTCATCAGTCGGACTCAACCTCCACTATGGTTTATACCTGCCGAGGATTGCCCTTTTTGGATGATAGGATGCGCCACACTTATTAAATATAACCTCAGCGTGTTACTGCTTTATAATATACTGACTTCCATGAAAGATACATGTAACATACAGCTATTCTACACTGTTACAGACTACTTCCATGGTAATGCTGGAAGGTTAGTTACCACGTTTGTTTCGTGTAATTTTCCAACCTATGGGCTCTTTCACCTAATGATTCAAAAATTTAGCCCCAGCTACGTGAGACGTCTAGCATGAGGACCAAATTGTTCAACCACGTTATTATCGATCTTTGATCCTTGACCTTTGCTCAACGATGAAAATATTTTTACGTCATGAGATGATAACAATAACTGGAAAGGGAAATATGCTTATGCAGGATATTCTTTTTATATGTATTCTTTGCGAATGTGAAATACAAATTCCCCGGATATTCTCTGTGCTAAAAAAAAGGAAATTCGTACTGTGTGGATCTGAGGTGATTCAACAAATGCATTTATTGAATGATCAAATATTGGTACAAATCACAGCATTGTTTAAATTGATAAATGTACGGGCACTGAAGCAATGTATCGAAATACGGGAAATTGGCAGCTTGAAGTGGAATTTATTATTATTATTATTATTATTATTATTATTATTATTATTATTATTATTATTATTATTATTATATTATTATTATCATTATTATTATTATTATTATTATTATTATTATTATCATTATTATTATCATTATTATTATTATTATTATTATTATTATTGAAGAGAACTATGAATTGAGCAATTGTTGACCATTGCCACTGAACACTGCTGATTAATCAACAATCGGTATCTTTATATGTACGGTAGGCGAGTGATTTTGGAGTTTTAGTACATAAAGACGGTACTATCGACAGGTATTTGCTTCTCGATGCGCGGTCGACGAGTTCTATCGGCAGTAAGAAACATCAACATACTCGGTACTAGCAATACGCACATCGCGGCCACCTCCAAATAGAATGAAAAGCCCAACCTGAAGTCGCCAAGCATTTTCATGACCTTTAGGTGAGGTGTTAATATTCATGAGGAAGCGAGTTCTTGAAAAGATATCGTGCTTTCTCACTGAATACAATTATGCAGCAAACCTCTTCCATATAGAAGCCGTAAAATTATATATTAGTTACCAACAGATCCCGCATGAATTCGCAACAAGGGAATGTTAAGCCGGTTGTCAACCAGTACGCAAAGCGATGCTGCTTTCGGTGCGAATGCAGAAGTTGACCTGGTGGTTTAATAAAAATTTTCTGGCTACCAGCTTTAGGAAATTTTGCAGATTTCTGAAATATTCGGACAAACTTCCCCTGAAAATTTCTCCAGTAGTGAAAGAACTATTTGAGATTAGATAGCTTTCATGTGGCTTATCCAGCACTTTAGCTACCTGTATTTAGAATTTTAATAATGGTCACTGCTGAAGTTAAACATGCTGTGGGATTCGCCTTCCTCTCATCGTAGCAAAAAACATCGTTCTTGATTGAAACGTTTTCAGTGAATTTCGCCGACAGAAGGCGGTCTTATACGCTGTTTAATAAGCTGTATATGTATATATATTATATCGAAAGAAAAGTAAAAGCGTTAAATGAAGTCTTCTTGAGAGTGCCTTAAATGAAAATTTTTGAACATCCAGGGTGGAGAAAGAATTAGATCAGAAAAATAAGAGAAAACATAAGAGCATTGAAAATATCTATTACCTTGTCTGATTGAGAGTGGAAAAACCGTCCTCAATTTGATCGGCCAATAGTACGTTATGTTTTATCGAAGTTGCATATTGAACTAAGAAAATTACCACTGAACAACCATATGAAATTACTGAAATTGATTTATCGCATTGACTGAAAATTGCATTCTCAACGTTTCATCATTTTTAAACATTTTAACCTCTTAAATAAAACGGCTGTTTTCTTCAAATTGCACTATTCTAACAGCAATTGTACTCGTACGAAATAAAATACAGCTATTTTTTCTCGATTCGTCTGAATAATAGATTAATTTCATGCAAAGAGGTACAACAACAAATCTCGGGTTTTCTTTAAAGCCGCACTTGATATTAGTGTAAATCAGAAATTTAATAATAGAAAATGCGAAATAAACAACTATGCTGAAAGTTTTTTTATGAATTAAAGAGAACATTTTCCGGCAATCGAAGATAAACGAGATGATTGAATGTTGAGGAAGAAGTATTTCTCGTTTCGTTGCTAAAGAAGCGAATTTGGGCTCTTTTGCCCAGTTTTTAATTTCTAAGATTGTTGTGTGGTCGCTTCGAAATCATTCATTTTCGCGTCATTATGCGATATTCACGCCATTTTTTGCACTAATTCGACCTTTACACTCATTTCAAAGAGGGCACAGTACCCGATTTGAGGTTTTCAGTTCATTACTTACTTCATCGAAAGCACTCATGTATCCACCAGTGGAAGATTTTTAAGTGTACTCACTCAGTTCCGTTACTGTTAATTACGGAAAGATTGATTATGGAACGTTTTCAGTCGACACTAAATACATGTGGCTTTTAAGCACTTCCTATTTGCCCTGTCCCCCCTAACCCCTCCCCCAACTCCTCCCCACGTTTTCCTTCTCAGCAACTTCACGATTATAAAGTTACAAACTTACAAGCAAGCATACTCCAGAGATAAATTCCAATTGGACCAGCAATGGTGTCATTTTCCTTGACAGCTGTGTTAACCAGGCATATTATAATGCCAACCGCATTCCATAGTAATCCCAGTGCAGTGAAAAATATGATAAAAATCCATGGCGTTTTCGATATGAATCCATAACCTTCGTGGATTTCCTCGTAAACTGTAACGTGCTATTATTCACTTACATTTACAGTGAAAGGTTAATGAGTGATCGTTTTCGGGCAAAAAATTTCAAGCAAGTTTCGAATTATTAAAAATCAAATTGATGAACTAGCTGTTGCGATTTGCAGTTCCCTTTAAATGCCTATACACTTTTAACCTGTTGTAAGCAATGAAAAAGGAGTTAGCAACAAAAATGCACATCGAAGTCAAATTGATATCCTTTTCAAAGCAAACTTCCTCGATCTTAATCTTTTATTCACAAATTTTGGGGATATTTTCTGCTGAAATTACATAAAAATTCGGCCAAGTTGAAACATGTTTACTAATGGAATTTCACTAATGGAGATGCAGAAAAATTTTTATGCTGCAGAAATATGCGGAAGCAATCAGTGATACCTGAAAAGGGTTTATAACGCGGTCCTAGACCCCAGTCTAACTGACGAGATCCTTTCAGCAGTCCAGAGTGGATAAAATTGTTTCTGCTGAGGCCACCTTTCTCGTTTATCGGAGTGCTCTCAAACCAATATTCGCTGATTAAGGCGGCGATGACGAGTGAAAGAGCGCTTACGAACATAAGAAGAGATGTGAAAACTGAAAGTCGCCTGCAGCTGTTCATTGTGTTGTTTCCCCACTGAAAAGACTTCATTTTCAGTTCATTCAGTAAATAATCAATGCACTGAAATGTAACAAGTCGGGAGAATGATTATATCACCTTGAGGCAGTTAGCGAACGAGAAATGAAGTTAAACGATTCGTTCACATATTTCTTTCTCGGCTACCTTCAAAGTGTTTAAAAATTATGTTATAAACATATCAACACGTTTAATTTTATCGACGTACAACAGAATGAAGGAAACGAGCGCCGACGACATTTAGAGTGTAATTAAGCTTTCTCTGGTGGGCGCGTCACACGCCGCAAAGGTCTTTACCCTAATTTAAAGGTTCGGCTGGTCGTATCGTCGCTGACGCGAATAGTCGCGTTGGCATCGATCCAGCTTCAACGAACGATCGACGAGAACTCATACCCACCTCCTCTCGAACGCCGTTGAGCGAATGAACAGGTCAATCTTGCATTAAAAATACCTCTTATTTGATTGCATTCGTTTGACTGATAACAACGTAAAACAGGACTTTTATTTCTGGATAGTGGATGTCATTCTCAATTTGCCTCTGTCCGGAAGGCAGGATATCGAAAATGACCTTTTTTCAGGATCTGTCTTGATAACTATGAAAGTGGAATTTTGATATTCGCACATTTTCTCCAGTCAGAAAACAAATGAATCTGCATCTTTCCGTTTAGAAAAAACAATTAAAAGCTCAACAAAAACATGAGTCAAAATTTGCATTCGTTCAGAAGATGACCATATAAAAACGACAAAATCAAGCTTCGAGATGAGGAGCTTTGCAAGATTTACGATCATACGGTCAAGCATTTTCTCGATTCAGCCCATCAACTTCTTCTACAGTTGTCCGCGCTAAACCGCTCAACGTTGCGGCTTTCAAAGTTCACCACATTGCAATTCAATCGCTCGCATAGCTTTCCCAACTACGTTGTCACGTTCTCCTTGAATTTTGGACGATGTTTAGAGGGTAGGGGTTTGCAGGGTTATTATGCAGCCTATTATGTTGTAATGCCTCATTACGACCTGAGCTAGCCTCTCCTTGCTTCTAGTTCTGTGTTTGTCAAGGAAGCCCTGAACCATCTCTGTCAAGCTGTTTCAAGTCACTTTCTCCTTACTGTTGAGCTCGATGGAGAATTCGTTGTACTGCAGAATCTTGTTTAATTGTTGCTAGATAAAAACACGGGATTTGGCACTTGCGTTGAACAGCTCAAGGAAATTCTTAAAGTTGACTGAAGAGCGCTGGCTAGCTTTTTTATCTACCGCTTTACGAAATGTTCCGCGATGCGGAAGTGGAGATGCAATAGTGATTTCAGTCATTTTGATGGTCCTTCAGTAGGTCCCAATTGACACTGTTTCTTATCACAATGAACTCGATTATATGAAGCCAGTCCAGCATTCCTCAAAATGAAGTAGCTGGCAGGCTTGATAAAAACACCTTGGGGACCATCTGAAATGCAACTATCATAAAGCCTGCCAGTAAAGTGAGTTGCCCGTAACAAGTGAGGTGCAATAATTCTTTTGCGAATTTAGACGCTCATGCTATGTCTTTACCCCGGATACGTATGTATGTAGAAATATGCTTTGTAAGCTCAGTAGGTTTCAGCATATGCTTTCACGAAATACTTTTGCGCTCTCATCTCAATAAAGTGATCGCAGACATTCAAGAAGTTTTCTGCTTGGTACTAGCCACCTTTCATTGTCATCAATGTAAGAGAAATTTGTCAAGGATTATCAGCTCAGCGTGTTGCAAAAAATCTCGTAAAATTGTTGGCAGCACTTTTGAGGAATTTGCAGGCAGAAAGTAGCGCCTAGAGACGGTGAAAGCAAGATAAAAATTTGTGCTGTAGTAAAATTAATTGAGAAACGGGTGGGATTTTTTGGATGTACGATGGCATCTAGATTCCTATAATGTTATTATTCTAAAAAATTTCAACTTTGCGGGCTTATCTGAAGTGCTTTTATTTAGAAATCCAATACTATTAAGCATGCAAAATTGTACATCCCTTATTGACCGCATTTCAGTCATTTTTTAAAAGCATTTCTGTTGTGATGTATATGAGAGATTTAAGGTCTTCATGGAAAAAAACGGCAAGAAATATTTGAAAAGAATGCATTTTCAATTATTCATCTCCTCAACAATTCCAGAAATTCCTAGACGATTATCACCTTTGCTTAATCAGGTAGCTCAAATGCATATAAATATCGCACTTTCTGGAATGGTTCATGTCTCGATCGCCTAGGTAGCACTTTGTGTACGGAGGTAGCTAGTGGTTTAGATAATATTTTAATAGTATTCATATGCATTCCATATATCCCTAAAAGCAATGATGTTTTTGTACAATATTGCGTGAGGTTTTTGTTCGCAGCAGTCGTAAAAATTTACAGTGAAGGGTTTTTGTCTATAAACAAACCCGCCCCATTTTCACAATTTCGCCTCTTCAAGAAAAAAGAGGAGACAGTTCACATCCGAGAACGAGTTCACATTGCGAGTGAGAGGTGGGTTGCTTTTATTACTTTTTCTGCACAGTATTTCTGCTCAAAATGCCTAAATTTAATCGGATATAGTTTCTTTGCATTCTTTCTTTACTTGTATGTTATACCTAGTATATTTCAGCACTTGCTTGTTATCGATTCGATTTTAGCCTAATTCCGCTCTGAAGTGGTTTCCTTGAAAATTTCTGCCGAATAAGAAGTGAATTTCTTACCAATTCGTCATTTTCCTCACGAAATGGCCCATCATAAGAAAAATGCAACTCAGCTGGTATTCGAATGACACATCGGCATTTGCCCACCTTTGTTTCATGATTTTCGTAGGGAAGCTACATTGTCGCAAAAATATTTATATTAATGGACATTTGGGGAGGAAAATTTGCTGAATTAATACCGCTGAATTTAAAGTTCAAATTGACTTGTGATGAATTCTTTATAAGAATTCATCGCTTCAACCTAGTCTGAAATTTCGTGTTTTTTTTTTGCAATAGTTGTTGGAGTCCGAATTCCAACCACAATTTCCTTCCACGTTTTCTTGCACTATTGCGTTCAAGAAGTTACTTATATTGAGATCACCGCTTCAGACAACTGAATAGAAGATACTGTTCGTGTGTTCTTTTCTTTGGCAATGATGTATTAACTAATTCATGGCAACTTTATTAGCACTTTCTCTTTGCTCATTAAAATAACGGCAGTATATTTGAGGACTTTTTAAACTTAAATTTACTTATTATGAGATATTCCCACCTTCCAGCCAGTCGGCTGGTTTCATTTCGTTAATAAACTTTTCCACGAAGAAGATTTTCATTTGTTTTAAGAGAAGTGCTGGAAGCAATGTTTTAATGGCACACTGGAAACGATACATAGCATTTCTTCTGTCCAAAAAAAAAACCAATAGTAAGCAAGAAAGATAACGGTAATGCAATTAGGCAGTGTCGTATTAATGGTCGACTAGCAGAAAAAAAAAACAACGTCTCTTTCAGTTGCCTAATAAGAGGGACTACAAATTCAGTTTCTTTCCAGAAAGATCTTAGAGCTTTTCTGCGACAATCTTTTACGACTTTTAGGCATATTCCTAGGAAGTATATGATGGCTGCAATTTATATTTAGAGGCGGACGTTTGTTCTCCTAGAATGGGAGGGCTATTCGAGTTCAACGGGTCGGTTTTGATGCAAAGTGTCGATTTTCAGGTTGTATCGTATATAGCCGCTTTCGAAAGCCGCAAATTTTGTGTACGAGTAGCTGCACTGTTCATTATAACGAATGAAAAAGTGCGAATATTAAGCAACGTTTCCTATCATAGCAATCTTGCAGTCAGACTAGACGACAACTCATTACCAAGATTTGGGAAACTTCACATATATATGCAGTGCGTAGAAACGTACATATATCGATCAAACAATTTCTGATCTCGCGTCTCTGCGGGTGGTGAATGTACACTGCGCCTGATCGTAACCCTCCTCGAAAAGTCCTCTTTGGCGGTCATTCTTCTGGAAGAATCGTTCTTGTGAAGTAGAGCGTTTCCGAGTCCCGCATGCTGCGGTCTGTGCTTCCTGAGCGAACTCTACCTTACTTTGAGCTACCGGATGTGAAGGAGTGGTGATATGACCTGCAGCATTATGGAGTCCTCGTTGCGTATCAATATGGCTTGCTTGCTGTTCGTCGTAGTGAGACCCGGCATGCGCGTAATGGTCATGAGCTCGAGCCTTTTCGTGTGCTAACTGCCGCTGAAAATGAGTTTCTTCCTGCCTAAAGTCACCTCTGAGAACTTTCGACGTAGCAACGCCTTGTTTCGTGTCGTGGCTTGTCGATGGATGTGTACTTGGTTGTTGTCGTACAATGACCGCACTACGTGACTGGCTTGCAGAGGAATGCGCACTCTCAGAAGGCGACTCAGAAGGTGTTCGGAAGGCTGGTTCTCTACGTGGCTCCCGAATCACATCTTGCGTTCCCCTCGATATAGTCGGTGCTGGAATCATTGATATTTCGCCATCTCGCCGTACTGCTGCACGTTGTCCATTTTGTTTTGGTTGGACGCCCTTCTCTACTCCTCGTTTGCGAAATTTGTCTTTGCAACAAAAATATAATAAAGGTAGCAGAAGTAGGCAGAGCAGAAGCAATATCGCAAGCGCGATGAGAAGCCATGCCCACCATGGCAATGAGGATGGGCTATAGATGAAACTACCAAATGACTCGGGGATGGCGTTCAGCAGATTTATATTGACGACTTGTTGCTGGAATTGTCCGATAATTGGCAAGACGTTCCTCACGCAAGCACGCTGCAAAGACAATACTTATTGAGTAAAAGTGTTTTTTTGGTGTCTAATTGTGTTTTTCTTTTGCAGTAAATGGAAATATTTTCATGGTTTATTCGAAGATCCTATAGAAGATTTCAATTTCCAGTTGCGTTAATCAGCAGGATGTCGCAGCATTACCACTTAGTGCAAACAAAGTTATTGGCGTCATTTGAACGCATTTTGCAAAGTGTGAATACTTAAATGTACGAAAATTTTCTGAAACTTTTAGAGTGCTCAAAGTTGATCGAGTATTTCCGTCATATCAGCAACTTTCCTCTTCATAATATTGAGAACTCTACAAGAATGCTTAGAAAAATATGAAGTACTTTTCGGATTTCTCGATTGCCTTATTGTTATAATGAAACAATGAAAATTTTGAGAGGATTCCTCCTCATTTTGATATTAAAAAAAATTTCTACATCTTCTTGCATGCTAGTTTTCCATATAATGATAATATGTTTGAAGCAATAGCATAATGAGAAGTTTCATGATATTTTCATGCATTACACTGCGTGAAATAGTTTTTTTTCAGGACTTTTTCAATTTTTCCGGAATCCACTCAAATAAAAACAATTTTGATACGTTTTGAACGATCAATATTACTTTCAAATGCACTTAAAAAAGAAGAGAAGCTCCAACCAAAAAACACACCTCTGCACAACCGCAACACTTGATAACTCGAACGCTGCATTCGATATTCTGAAGAGGTTCCGGAGCTAAAAAATGTACTATAGTTCTCTTGCCGACGCCTGCATACTGATATTCGTCATTCTCCCATTTTCTCTGGAAGTTGCTGTCGCAAACTAGGCAACTGAAAATCACCCATATATTTATGTATATTTTTATTGAAAGCTTTGTTGTCAATTGTGCATGTGCGCATATATAAGACGTATTTCACTCTGTAAATAATCTTATCGACCAAAAAGTCAAAGGCTACATATGTATGATTTGATGGGAAAAGTCGAAAAAAGACATATAAACTCTGTCCGATGAGTTCTTAGTAAATATTAGATAGTTGTTAGTGAGCTGAATGGAGAATTCTTCTTCAGCTAGCCATATTGGGGAGGAAAAATTTGAGATTTAACTGTTAGCCGTTCACTGCTGAGTCTTTTAAAGTTGTGAAACCACAAACTTATTTCTGTATTTCTACATGAATGCTTACTGCTTAAATTTGAATGCATTTTCACTACGCAGTGAAAGCGGACTTTTTAGATATTGAGGAATGAAAAAAAAGAATGAGATAAAAATGAGTGTGAAAAATATGGAGACTTGTCATCACCTAATTTTTACACTAAATAATGCACACTTTTCAGCTACGTTACTCACGAAACGATCCAGATAGTCAGTTTGATTAAAGCTTCATGTAAGCTTCTAACAGCATTTTATATTCGTCACCTCATCAGCACATCGTTCGTTCAACTTTAATAGCCTCATTTCTGGATTTATTCATGCATACATTCCTCGAATTCTCGGTCAAAGCATATGAAGGGGATTGTTAACCATTCAAAGTGAATCGACGCAATTTCTCTGTGTTTACATTTTCGTAGAACACTCTCGGTCATAAAATAAGCTGATGGCTGTAGGAAACTAATGACTCACCAACTCTAGACATCACACAAACACTTTTATCTTCGCATTCCAACTAAGGATTTTGCTGATGAAGATAGCATATTTTTTGCGATTACTGGCATAATTTGATAGAGCACTCAAAACTTATGTTTTCCGGAGCTTAAAGCTGTCGATGCTTTTTCTTGGAAGCTTTTCTCACTGGATCCTCCAAGAAGCGTGCTTTTCATTAGGTTTTTTTTGAGGGGAGGGGAGGGGGAGAAGGGGGAGGGAACACATTCCACTGAATCCATTCACTTATCCCATGAAAATTTCGATAGAATGCGAATTGCGATTTTCCTAAATAACATTACTTTTGGCGATTAACTTCTGTCGAAGAAAATTCTTAACATTATTGTACAGAATATCTTGATGGTGAGAGCGCGGATTTGATTATTTAATAGATTATTATGTTCTCAAAAGATTTTAAACAGAGACGAAATGAGTTTCACCGTGCTCTTTATTACATTGCAATTTTCCATCTCTACTATTGCACACTGTTGATAAATTTGCGTGCTTTACTGCTTATCCACTTTGCTGGACCACACTGCATTCACGACATGTACCTCAGGGCCACAAGAGAAGATCCACCAGAAATGTATGCGTTGATTTTTCTAATGCCTTTACGAATTTGAAGCAGTATTTCAGAGCAACGAATTGTGGTTCTTAGGCTTAATTCTCTCAGATTTAGATTCAGACTGCAATCTGCGGCTACTGTTTATTTCAATTTAATCGTTTATGCTCTTTTCATCGCGGAAGTAACTCACCTTTATCCTTAATTCTTTTAGTACGCTGCACTCTATACCCTTCTGCGTCAGAGATAGCTTATAAAACATCTAAACTCTTCATATGTAGTCATCATATTCGGAGATGACATTTTTTTAAAAGCGCAAATTGAATCTAATTTCACCCTTCCCCTCCCACCATCCCTTCTATTTCTCGTTGTCCTCTCTGATGTGCCCACGTCGAAAATGCCGCACCATCTGAAATTTGCTTTGCGTCTTGAATTTAGCGGCTTCTTCGACGAACTAACCTGTCGCCATATTAATTTGAGATTTTGCAGTACACGTGGGAAAACTTTTCACTGAAATTTCAAAAATTATACACTAGAATTTTTTTCCAAATTTTACTCGCTGTTCAGTGTTTACAGTCTTAACTATTCCTTTAGCGTATGTTTCAGCTCCACTTCGTTGATTTCATTTATTATGATATGAGCGGAGTATACTACTTACATATTATGCAAAAATTGGACAATGAATGCTGAAAATCGTTGACTGATTAATATTAATTCTTGCTCACAAATTCTGAAACTGAAGAAACATTCTTTGCAGCACTTCGTTCATACAACGTTGGTCCCAATATTTCAACTTTTTAATATTAGCAGTCACTTCACCGCCGCTAAAATACTCAGAATATAGAGATATACCCTCATGATTATGCACACCTACCTCAGTGATAAGGAATGGTTCATAGCGCAAGGTGTAATTTTTCTCGATAAGACGTTTACCCACCTATTCTTATCGATAAAATTGTATTTGTTATTGTAGCTGCAGTGTTGTATCAAATAGTCGTAACGGTCTGTTTGGTCCATAAAAATATCCAAACTATACTGTCGACCACCCACAACATCGCTCCGGTCAACTGAAAAGTAGCAAAATTACAATGAATTGTCGCGGGTCGTTAGTCATTCAGAGGCGCAGATACAGAAAAATATGAAGAAAAAAGATATTGAATTCACAACAGGTTTCTGCCATAATCAACATCATAAACGTCATAATGCGTAGAAAAAATGGATGGCACGCGCATCCGTTGCTATATCTCTTTGCACGGGTGAAAAAAGAAATCCATTGGGAATTATATGCCTAACAAATGAATCTTGCCGTACAAGTAAAATAAACTCGGGAGCACCTTGATCGTTGGGTGGCGAATAGATATCCACGAAGCCATGATGAAGTGTGATTTTTGGCTGGATCCATGCAACGTATCTTTTAGCCAATAGCAATAGAGCGAGAAGAGTGTCCGTACGCATAGTTCGGCGTTTCGGCGAAATGATTCAGCGTAATATTAGCCTTCGAATTTATATAACAACAATTCAAAAGCTGCTCTCGTTGCTTCGACTGCGCACACCTCAGCGTGTGTTTGTTTGTTGCATTGTTGTCGGACCTTCGTCATGCGTTGCTTCTTTCATCGCTTCCAAGCGAACGTTTGGCATTTGTCGAATGGCACAACTTTTTTACGCTCATATCATCCGAGAAAATATGTGCTCTCACTTGAAAAATGTTATTTTGTCTCATCGTTTCGTGAAATTCGTCCTGAAAAACGATACATAAGAGAATCTCGGTGGTTGTTGCCGTCCATGCTTACCTTTTGTGTCTTGCATGAGAACTATTGTCCTCAGGTAGTATAAATGTACACATGTGCAGAACGCATGGCTTAGATTCGAGCCCTAGATTGCTGAAATGTAAGAGGTAGTCTGAATGGAGTTCCTTGCTGAGAGCCCCATCCAGGATACCCAATATTGCAACAGTTGATTAGGTAATTATGTACGGCTCTTATTCTGAACTTTTTAAGGGCAACTGAAGAATTTGCAAGAGGAATGGGCAGCGCGGATTTGCCGGGTTCTCAAAACGCCATGACCTCTGAACAACGGAGGCAACATCTCGCTTTGGAAAAACTCATCGCTGAGCATCTCCGATGCTCAACACTTTTGAAAGCCCAAACAAGTGACTGATTCTGAGGGTCTTTCTTCTCAGGCTCTCCGTTTCGAGGAAAACCATTATTCTTTATCTACCATTCCCGCCTACCTTCTGAAAACCTCGCCGCCACTCTTCTTATCACTTCTTGCGATGTATGTGCAACCTAAACTCACATATGCTTTCAGTGTATAAACACAAGAGCAAAAACGAATATTAATGGAAATGCACCAGGTATTTTCAGGTGAGCTATCAAGTAGTAAACTATCTACGGAGTATAGCTTCCACAAGGACTTTTCAGGACAAATGCATCCCGTTACTGACGCCTCGTCATGAGACGATGACAGGTGCATAATTCATTACTCATACATAACTCGATAAAAGGTGCAGCAAAAATTTGATGCAACGTGCATTTTGCAAGGTAAAATATGGCCATTTTCTTGCCGACTCAGGCTAGAGGCTGGCTGAACTCTCCGCGCCCAAACCTTTCCTCTGGCTTCCAAATACGATACTGTTACACAACGCCACCGGCACACGGCAGTAGAGCACCTGAATTTTCAGTCAGTTAATTGATTGCACCGATGGAGATAGGCGCAGAGATGATCCGAAACAGGTACAGCGCTCTACGCCTCTAAATTCAAGTTTGAGTGTTCATAAGGGTGAACTTCAAACACAAAAAAGGGACATTCGTTCGGAGTTATTTTACGGGAGAACAAGATGTTGGGAACTTTTTGACAATGGATGAAGCTGACACAGAAAGTAAATCACTAAATCGACCTCATTAAAAAAAGTGTTATTGCAACAAAATGTTTACTTCGAGCTTTCTCAGTGTTTTGTTTAAGACGTTGGAGTTGTCAGGGTGATTTTAGTGGAAAATGCCGTCCTTTAAGCGGCGATTCACTGAACTCTAAGTGGAACCGCTTAGAACAACGATCTTCACCTCCAATATCTAATTTTTATCATGTAAAGTATTGGTTATAAAAATGAAATCGATGAAAAAACTGCGTTTTAAAAAGAAATCTGAGCAGCTATTTATAGTAGAATAAATTAGCATTTCGCACTACTCTCATAAGCTATTATGAATGCTCTCTTCAAATTCTGCACCTCTTGAAGCAAGAATCCTTCATAGTGCAACGCTTTCAAGCCCCAAAGGAAACTCACAGAACAGGAGTGCTTTCTAATTCCCTGAAGGCTTCAGGTTGCTAAGTCGTTTAGACAGGTTTTCGAAATGCAGACCGTATGTACGCAAGCACTTGATACACGTATTCTCCATGTGCATCAGAAAACGTAAACCATGCCTGCTGCTAGTGCACTGCATCACCACATACGCCTACTAAGTTTGGTGTGACCCGTGGAATAGGCCAGCTCGTGATGTGAACTTTTTTTTTTGAATAGCTCGTACAGTACCGAAACATCACCGGATCGGTAACGGACTCTAGCGAAGATATCTCTTTGCGGCAGTAGAACGTTAACGTTCGAGTTTGTTCGACTAATGTAACTCATTTCGTTGTTTGACTTGTTTGACATTCACGACGCTGCTGTCCTCTGAGGTGTCAAACCTACTGTCTCACTTCTTTTGGAAGACTTATTTTCCACCTTTCCTACATTTCGTCGGAAAGTCAAACAGTCAGGAGCAGATGGCGATCAGTGGTCAAATTATGCGCTGAAACGATTCCGCCAGTTGATTTTCGCTTCCCTTTCCACCCGCAGTCCTCCCAGCATTCATTCTCACTGACTACCGCTGGGTTCCTCCCCAAAGATAATTCAGACTGCCTCACTCATCCTTCTCAAACCATAAACATCACGTCAAAGGGTCACAGTAGGTGAGGAAACTGAAATCTATTGCGAATTGTATGCTCTTTTTAAAAAATGCTGTGGTATATGATCATTTCCTCCAGCTCATTTTGAAAAACCTACCTTTTCGATTCTTTCTGCTGTAGCTAAAATGCTTCATGAACATTGAACATAGGAATATTTGCTGACTCGTAAAATTCTTTACTGTTTTGTTAATTTTCTAAAAAATTGCACTAAACGCCATCGTCAAATATCACCCTGTTGTCACAGTCTGCATTTCTGCCATGTTTCTAAAACCGTCATTTCTAAAGTAATTTTTTCACACCTCCTTATCTTCAGAAAAGTATCGTTTTCTTCCACATAACTCAACAGCCTCCGCGTGGCTTATATAAACTTGTGGCTGGATGAAGTATATCTGACATAGCACACCTACAGATCGTAAATATCATCGGTCTTCGTTCATAACATCAACTCATTGCCCATTCTTTTCCTCATAACAATGACTTGTTCTTATGGTGTTGTGACAAGATCGTTGAAGTTGATTGAGGAATTGCTTATAAGCAAAAAATTCCTGGTATAAGTAAGCAGAGGTATATAATGATCCTCAGAAGAACTATTATCCACTCCTATCCATTTCTGCTGCATGTTTACTGCCTGTCAAATTATTCGCCACCAAATGTCAACTCTGCGTCAATGTGCTGAAGCTGTCAAGCCTTGCCTACCTTAAAAGTGCGGCTGATAAAATGGTTGACACTTTAAGATATACTGCATTCCACCTTTATTTTTACATCACAATCGTGCATTCTCCTATCTATTCCAAAGCGTTTCATTATTTTCGTGCAGTGCCATATAACTAACAGTGGCATTCCAATTTCTTATTCCGATTTTATTAACGATGTATGCATAATTGTAACTCAAAACTAACCTTTCGTCACCACGTCGTTCCATTAATAAAAACGGATTTCACATGACTCCTTTCGCCCATTTTGGGATCCCATAATCTCCTCCAATTTATGTATTGGCACATATGTCATATTTTGGGTTCTTGCTTGAAGTACACCATCCACAACTTAAGCGCGATTGTAATAAAACTATAGTACTGTCAGAAGTTAAGGATTTTTTTTGACTGACCAAGTTCGGACAAATGCAGAGGTCACATGACACGCTATGATGAGGAACTTAAGAAAATATCTACTGACGCACGTAAATTATGAAAAATTAAGTTCGAATCTCGTTTGATGGATAAATTCTGTGGATCTCAAATGCCGTTCGTCCCGTCTCTAGCCATGGTAGTACTTCATTCCATCCTGAAGTCAGTGCTGTGATAATCATACGCCACATAAAAATTGATTTAGTACTGTCATGGAGACTTCGTTCAACGATGGGATCACTTTTCAATTTCATCCTGGTTCTCTCTACTTTTCCTGCAAAAAATATTTGGACGTTTAGAAGTAGACTTTTGCTGAATTTTTTCCGACCATAATAACGACTTAATCTCGTGTTTTTCTTTTCATTCCTGTTATTTCATTCTCTCTCCATCTTTGTCCAGAGATTGTTCTCCCGCGATGTTTTTCCATCTTAAGCTTGCTACACCGATGCTGTACTTTGACATTAGGTAATCATCTGCGTGCTATAGCATTTCTTTCTTTCTGTATTTACTTTCACAAATACGTGCACGTTTTCCATAAAACCTTTGCATTTTTATTCACCTATTCAATAAAGGCTTTCAGGATGCTCTACACCTATCTCAGAGCCACCATCCTCCACCGCTTCTATTCTCTTCTTTCGTTCTGCCTCTCCACTGGCCTTTCCTATCCCCTCCTTTCGCCAAAAGAATGAAAATTATGCAGTTTAGCAGTTGCCGTGCGCTAGTCATCCTGTTTCATGTCACATTGATGCCGCACATTATTCATCCATTTTATCCAACACTGAAGTAAATGCAGAAATCAATAAATGAATCAAAATCAATACGCAAATATAACGTGAAATTGTAGAAAATAGAGCTGAAACAACGGCCAAAAATGTTTTTCCTCGAAGCAAAATCCGTCGAAACATTGAGATAATTGCTCAAACTGCCGCGTTTCACAAATTTTATTGCCTTTTTTGCTCTCATTTACAGCTGCACTTAACTGTTCTGAATTTTGAGTAAACGGATAGTAACTGAAATGACAACTTATCAAATCATTCAAATCATAAAGCCCCTCTCAATGGGACTAACAAATAGCGAAACTCGAAAATTCAAATATTATTTACTCATAATGATTACAAAAGACCTTAAGAAAGAGGAAGTTAAGAAGAAATACAAATGAATAAAGAAAAGAATATACGAATAAATGAGCAGACGACGAATTAATGAAGTCAAATTTCTTGCACCGGCTACATCAGATATCATCACCGCAAAATTGCTGGTTATTATCATATAGTAATTCACTCAACAATTCGTACGTAGCCCATGACAAAACCATCAAATGAGTGCAATAAAGAGAAAACTAAATACGACGTCATCAAGTATGTCGTCGCGGTCACTGTTGTTAGTAGTGGTTGTTAAAATAACATGAGTACCTATTATTATCACTTATTGATTCCACCTTTATTTCCATCAATTTTGTCATTGTTATCATTCCACTAATATCCGCTAGTTATTATTATCAGCTTTATTATTCGTTATTGTTACAAATTAATATTATTTCCAGTCACCATTAATGTCTTCGTTATCATTATCATCATTATTACCCCTGATCACTACTTGTCATATCTGCCTTAAAGGTGACAGCTGTCAAGAACCGCAAGTAGCCTAATGCAAAATTTCGAAACGAAACAAGGAGCCACACGCAGAAGCAAGAAGACAAAATATAAAAAGCGCTTCACTTCTGAAACCCACTTCAATTCAAGTACCGCAAACGTTCTCTTTACCTATGAATATTTCAAACTGCTGTGCATTCCCATTTAGTGAGACGTAAAAAGCTGTTACTTTACATCTCCGGTTTGAGTCTCCATTTCCTGATCAGTGGATATCAAAAGCGCGAGGGATGAAGACTTCCGGAATTTTCGTCTTGTTTGTTCATCTGCAAATATGCTAAGCTCGTTCCTCTCATGCATGTAAGTCTGTACTGGAATTTCCGGTCTCCTTGAACCCACCTGCTTCCACTTCGAGTTTAGGTCTTTGAAAATTGTGGACGCAATATGACCTAATACTTTAGGTATGTTCCCTGCAAATATGTAGCGTTTAATCAAAGGAGGAAGAACTGCACCCTACTTCCGCCTTCACCCGCATCCTCCCATGTTCTTACCGCTTTCTTTGCAAACAGCACTTTTCTGGGAATGCTTTCAAGCACCGCATTTCGACGTCTCACGACTTCCGCATGAATAAAGCTGCACGAAAGGAAATTTGTTTCAAGACACGCTTTGTGATATCCCTCATTCATATTTCACAGACAGCAATCTACCGTTGGAGCATTGCCAAAAATTCGAAAATATCGTACCTTCTCGTATTGCAGCAGTAGTCGTGAATGCTTTATCCGAGGTAGGGGATCGTTGGCTCTCCCACTCGCAATCAATTTTTAGCAAGATCGTAAGTAATTTCGAGGGTTATTCAGTACAAATGTCTGCGAGAAGTAGTGTTGTCATGTAACGCGCTTTACATATCCATTTTTATTTCATGGACTGTCTTTCTGCCTCTTCCTCCTGCATCCTTTTCGTCTTCTGGGAACTTTCGATAGCAACGAATTATCCTGAAAGAGTTTCGTGTGCTGAGGATAGATGAGCCTCTTGCGTTGCTTATTGTTGGTCATTATCAAGTGGAGATATCTTCATTTTCAAGCGTAGGAATTTGAAAAAACACAAGGCTGTATTCGGAAATCCGTGAATAGTATGCACCATCACATGAGCAAAGTTCATTCTATCAAAATATGGAATTCTGATTTAATGTACGCTAAAACAGCCGAAGACTTTTGCAAATTGGAATCCAATCCTTATTTCGCATAAATTTAAAAGAAATAGTGATATTACATCGAGATTGCATTATACCTCTCTAACGACAGAGCCTTATGACATCAAGGCGTGACTAGCTACAAGCGATAAATTCATGGTAAAACCACTTGAAAGTTACAAAATGAACTGCAAAAGCTAATAATATTCGTGTGTCATTGGAACGCTGTTCAAAGCGCTGTGTGGCAGCTTGTTGGGCTTCATTCCACATCGCATGGAAAAGAACAGGTATGCCTTCACCCTCTGTTCGCGATCAAAGACCAGTTGTTTTTGACTGAATTTAACATTTCGTGCATTTGCAACGTGTGATGCTGCTTTTAAGTTGACTTGCTCTCAGGATGCTGCTGTTTTGTAGGTGGCGCCCTACGAGCCTCAGACCACATTTTTGTACAACTTTGTATGCTGCTCTTCGAATGCATTTGAGCCTGCTGTCCTTCGTCGAGCTACTTAGCCATTTGAGCCTAGCTAGTGTGTTAGATCTATTTCGTCAATAGAAGGAGGCCATGATGTTCTTATGTTTATAATAGAAACGGGATCGAGTTTATAACTTCGGCTTTTTTTATTATTACAAAGCATTATTATTACTCGATCGCTCAGTCGGCGATCTTCAAAAAACGATGATTGTGTAGCCGTAGAATGCACTACTTTTTGGAACATCGGCCAGGAAACTTTTCCAACCTTTGGCCAAACATCTTTCTGTGAAAATTCCACTCCCACTCTTCTATGTCTTTACTCTTCGTGGGCCCTCTGAAAGCTCAGACGAAGCCTAGGCGTTCTGCACAGTTCATAAGCTTAATTTAGGGTATACTTCACGTCCAAGAGGCCGCACTTTACAGATGGAAATACGTGAGTGTGCAGCAAACATCTGAAGTGCTCGACCGTTCTGGACTGCTCAAACTCTAAAACTCTGCTTTCGAGCACTGAATAGTGAAGGAAGGGCTTTCTTTAAAGTAAAGTCTGCATTCAAAAGAAATAAGGAGGGCCGCCTGCAATTGGCCACAAGGCAGAAATATGATTTTAAGAAGAGAAACCAGTGTGTGTCCACCCTCTCTTTGCTGTTATATTATTTTCGGCTTTAATGTTGGCGCTATAAGCGCAGGAAGGCTTCAGTCAGGGATAAATTTACTGACACTTTTCGGCTAAAATTTGCGGTGCAGCAAGTTCCGGCACAGTTTCTGTTTTCGAGTGATTTGAAGACCTTGCAAATTTTTTGCAACAAATTTGATAAGACTCAGGAACTCACGATCTCGCTGACTTTTTTAGGTCGTTTTTTGCATTGCAATTCTGTAACCTGGACGTAAATACTGCTCTAAAAGCTCTTCAATACAAGAAAAAAAAATGTCAAACACGTCGAACGCGAAGCACCTTTGGATGGCATTTCTTCGCACTTTCCTAACTACATCTGAGATTTTATGCACAGCTGCGAAAGCTTTTAAATCTTTATTTTTACCGCTTCAGCATTTGTTCCAATATTTTTCCCAATTCATTTCCATAGCAAACATACTTATGCAAAGAATTTAAATGCCTCAGTTGCTTGTATTAGAATTTGCATTTTTTTCTACTCATACATACGGCTTCATAACTATCCCAATATTTGAAGCTGATCGCTGTTCTCAGTGAAGGAAATATGGAAGGGAGGATGGACGTGTAAGTAGAAAGAGGTAAGAGGGAAGTATCCATATAAATTTGAAAAGCTGCCTAACCAAAACCGAGCCATAAATGTATATGCATAAATGTTTTCGACATAAAACTTGAGTTGTTTACACTATGATATCTACGACGGTAATAGTTTTTCTGTTCACACATTTACTACTCGACTCTTGATTTAGAGCGTCATTATTTCGCTATTTTCGTGGAATTTTCCATGGTTGGTAACTTTGCTGCAAAAAAAGACTGCTGCAGCCTGTTTAAGCAAACATATACATAATTAAGCACGCGAAATAAACGCGATCAAACCTCTACTCGACGACAAAGGTGAAATGCGTCCAAACAGAGAATGCAATGAGTCCCACCTGGTTCGTTCGATGACAATATTTGTCATCCAACGTTTGGAGGGACGGGAAAGAAGGGCCATTGCAGCTTTCATTCGACGAAAATCATTTCTCTTTTGTGGAATCTTTCATACTACCAAGGTTTTTTGTTTGTGAAATAGTGGCTTATTCATTACTCATCTTCATTACTGTTACGCAGAAAGATAGAGAAAACCGGCTGAAGTATAAATAATCTTTCGCTATCATGCGACTGCAGAAATTGAGGGGTAAATCTCTCTAGCAGTGGCGCACCTTACAAAGTGCTCACCTGAAATCAAAAGGTTTAACGAGCCTAAATGGAAATCTTTTTCTCCGAAAATATCTTCATATCACACCTGTTCTGAGCTGGATTTTTTACTTTGCAGTGGCATATGCGCATATTGTACATAACATCGGTAAAGCAAACGAACAACTCGATCACCGCGTTTACACTACAATTGGCATTTCTATGCCACCGCCCCTTGGAATGAAACCCCTTCTTTTCTTATCTCCCATCGTTGACGTAGGTATTTTTTATTACTGCAATACGGACTAGAAAGTAGCCGATTTGTTCTTGGCTGTTTGCAAAATGTCTATCTATTTGGTTCCGCAGGTATATTCTTATCGGGATCGTTATCGTGGCAACATGAGCGAGAAATCAGGTGATCAACACAAGCGTAGGTTTTGATTACACTGTTAGCACAGCTTCAGAATTCATGTTTCGCATTCACGAGAACGCCTCCCAGTCTACAGTTTGAAAACGAAGCGCGCGCACATGTTTGGAGCATCGCATGCATCATGCGGCATATTCACTCCGTAACAGCAATCACGTAAAAAAGTACGCAGCAAATTTCCCGTCGAACAAGCGAACAATCAGCGATGTTACAATTCGTTGCATACGGCGATCGTCGACATGTCGCCGCCAGCGAAACTACCGACCGCATGCTCTACCATGCTATCCTTCAACTTACCACGCTTCGTACAAAACAATTGCAAGCCCATACTTCCTCTAGCAGATTTGAGGTGAATGTGACTTATATCTATGTCATATTTATTTGTGTTTGTTTGCACTGCATTAATTTGCAATCAGTGTTTTGCACGCTAAGGCGTTTATTCATATTGAGTCACGTATACATATTTTTATCCAATGCACGAAGCGGAATAAGAGTATCGCAAGAAGTGATCACAAAACAGTTTTGCAACGAATGAATCATTTTCAACGCATCGGATATTTTCTTCTATCCGAAAGTGATTGAAATCTTCTCTTAGCTTCACAGCAGTTAAATTTTAAGAAGCGCGTAACAATGTGAAGGTTAATGTTTTTAAATCGATAATCTCTTCGCAGAAACAGGTAAGAAAAAATAAGCGTATTTTCCCTTCCCCTTCCTTCCCCACTTTCCTGTTTCTGAGATTCACGGAACCGCAGATATGCGGGAAAATTTTAGTCTACTTTTGCAGACTTCTCAATAACCGGCCTTAGCGAATGCTGTAAAGGATAGTCTTCATAGGAGGCGCTAAAGCAACCAATCCAAAGGGAACAAAAGTGCCGATCAAAACGCTGATAAATGAAGGGAGACAGATGACGGTTCTACTCTCTCAGAAACACGAAACGCCTGTCAAATTTAGCAGTTCGGAGTGCAACAACGATTGTGCAATTCTGACTGAAGGAAAAGTCAATAGGGCAAGGGAAGTGCAGTAATTAGTCATCACAGTGACAGAGTTTGGGTTACTCAAATCGTCAAATCTCTTCATTTTCGTGTTATACAGACTAATAATACCCGGCTTTATTGAATGATCACGTGTTCCTACACAGGGCGCGTGGCAAACGAAAACAATTCGGAAAGGGTCGAACAAAATGATGCCCACCCTCAATGAGATCTATATTGCGCAGGTCTCCCCTTGAAATCTCAGGTGCTGCTTAGAATTGCGAACAAGACTTCCTTATAGCTTATCTTATTACAGTAAATTCCCTGACCACTTTTCTTTAATTAGAGGAAAAGTACTAATGAAATAGTATTGCCCTCGTTTCACTAACAATCGCATTAAACCTTAGTGTGCTTAACACGAGAATCCCAATCCTGAAAAGCATTTACGTATTTTGCATACGTCAGTGCATAGAATGAAAGAGGCTTTAAAGAGGGCGGAGGAAGAGTTGCTTCATTGAATTCGTTTCGTTTCTAAGAAACAATTTTTTGGACGTGCTAATCAATGATTCCTTTTTTTTGCGAAAAAATACTTCAATTGCCACATATGAAAGTACACGAGAAACTCGGCGTGTATAAAGTGACGCTGATGCATGAAAGCCGTTGCTTGCAGCTGAGTATTACACGACGGGAAAATTGTAAAATTCGTTTGAAATGTGCTCAGTAGCTGCAAAAGTTGGCGTCCCCAGTGGGCAAATCCCAAGCACGTGGCCTCGTTTAGCTTGCCTCCTGCAAAGTTACAAATTAGTTTGTGCCAATTAATACTATTCAAGTGCGACGATAGATGAACAGAGTCAATCAGATATGGTATTTTGCACAGCTAAGGAATTCATCACAGCGGACTTCCCACAAGGACCTTATTAGTGCAAAACGATACACAACGAGATAAATCGTTAACAACTGCAGCGAGCACAAACAAATGTGGACTTTGTATGCGTAAAGGTACTCTGCTTACACACATTCACAAGCACTTTGCATGTACATGCGTAATCACGTTCGTGCAGAAATTGACGATTCCTTCAAACCGCGTGTGCGCTGCAGCTCTAGTGGAATTCGACAGGATGAAGCACCTTAGCAGATCATTTCCTATTCACTGGTTAATTCGACCAGTGGATGGTGCGTTTCTTTGCAAAAGCAGCTGAAGAAACATGCACTTCTTGATAGTCTATATTGTTTCTAAAGTATTATTTATTTATTTTATTTGTAAAGTAGACCAGTCCGTTAGTGATCAAGAGGTAATAGTGTACTGTTCAAGGTAACCCAAAACTCCAGAGTACATAGGCATTTCAAATAACCGCCCAGCAAGTGTCGTGAGACTAACCTAAGGTAGAATAAGGAAAGTATAAAAGGGGCTGATGTGCTTATATGTTCACTCCGACTTCTAGACTGTTCTCAAGTTCTAGAAGGCAGAAGTGTGGCTGTTGGAGTACACGGGTGATCGGCGGCAGCTGAGTTCGACTACGAGATAGCGTAGGCGATTCAGGCTATCCCAGTGCCCATTTTTGTTTGTTACCTTACCGTGCAAGTGTGGCAAACTGTTCGTCCAATACACTGTGCTGTCTCGCATTCCATTCTAACGCGTCTTGATAGAGGATGCAGATCGTCGAGGAGACCTGGACGACTAGACGAACCGAGGGGAGCTGAAACTTACATATTTGATCGATTACTTTATGTGTTTTATTAGCATAAATGTACCAGTTCACAAAAAAGACCGCTCCAGACGTCACACGATATTAATCACATCTGCTCCTCGCTTTCTAGTCTTTGGGCACCGAAGCCTTGGGTTGGAGTTGCTCCGAAAATGGCCGAAACGGTGAATTGTCGATGGTACCATAAGTCGTAAGCACTGTAGAAATTCTGCTAAAAATAACACATCAAACTTTATTTTGCCCTCTTTTTCTGTCTACCTTCAGCTCTCGGGACGAAACGCCTCGAAACTTTAGAGCGTTAGCGCATGCAAAGGATGATGGGTCAAAACAGCCTCTGCATCCGTATCTGACGCTGTGAACAAAATAACCTGGACTTTTACGGATTCTCCATACTAGTAACTAGTTTCGGAATACGACGTTCAAAGGAGCGCGTTGAAAAATTGCGGGTTCGGCTGTTTTTCAACATCAAACACAACATCATGAAATAAAAACTTCCAATCGGCGGGTCGCTGAAGGTTCCACACTTTGCTCCGTGACAACAAATTCACTTCCTCGTCCACTTGTTGATGCCGCGATGACATTGTCCCACATATAACGTACACAGCACAAACATATGTGTACACTAAACACGTATACTTGTATATGTCGTGAAATTGAATTTGCGAGTGAATGATTCGGTCGAACTTGACACCAAGTTGGGCGATGATATTTTGGGCGCTGTGAGCGGTGCGCGAACAGTGTGGTACTTGCGGAGTCACGTGCGGAAGAGCGCTGAAAAAAACGCGGTACTTTCTGTAAAACGAATGATGAATGAGCGATGACGACTTGTGCAAGAAAGTGCAAGCACTCACGTGCTCACAACATGCTCACGTGAGCTCTCCGTAAATTTGCTGCATTACGCACGTGCCCGCAAAAGAGTGTACACCACGATGAGTGCATCAGGACATCCGCCGAATCGTGAGAGCAAAGTACGTATGGCCACCGGCCACTCGTACAATTCGCTTTGCAGATCAACCACGCTTTAATGCATTTTTATTTTGATTTCATGCACATATACAAGAATAAATTTCCCTGATATAAACACATTCACACATGATGCATTTAACAGCTCAAACAATGATGTTGCCAAATCACAGCACAGCACTTTCAACGGGCATCAGAGATGAATTATTGAAGGGAACAATGCGATGCGCCTTCACATCGAGGTAGGGGTAAAGAGAGATACGAGGGTAAAACAGTGGCAGCGCAGGCAGGAGACCATCGAGGTACGGGTCAACGGGAGGAGTGCGCATCGAGGCACTTATTGGTGAGCCACCATCTGAAGGCTTCGCCGAGGGGCTATATTCAAGGTAGACTGGACTCGTGGGACAGCGCTCATTTTCATCGATCGCTGAGATGGTGCTCGCACTTTCAGGACGCACCGCGTTCCCGGTGCCTTGAGCTTTTTCAATCAAGGCCTGGAGTTCAGCATGACGCTTTTTCAAGCGAATCGTATCCGCCTCCGCTTTACATGTTCTTTCTTGGAGATCCTGCAAAAGTTCATGCTTTGGTGCCGGTCGAGTTTACAGCTTTTTGAGCCGAAAGCTTGCTTTTTGCTGAAGTAGCCAACACCACAGGACTAAACAAGCCGCACAGTAGCAGATATGGCGACACTGCAGAGTAGCTATGGTAGGGACCCACGAGCACATGCCCCTTCCCTACACAATCTAACCACATGTATTTCTAATGTTTAGGGAGTGAATGTGACGAAATCCATGTCAACGACGTATCCGACCAATCCTCCATTGGTCCTCCACTTCTCAAAGGTAATATCCACTTGGAAAAAGAAGAATCCCCAGTGATAAACTGACAGCTTTTGCTTAATTTCTATAAATGCAGTATTCAATTAAGATGGCATTAAAAACAATGAATGCTTCCTGCAATGGACCAGTTGCATATGTGGGCAAAATTTTCTTCCTTAAGCGATCCTATTTAATTTCAGCACATTCGTTCCAATTTAGTAAAGGCCACAAACTCACCATAATATAGTCGCGGGCTTGTGTCAACAACGACAGTGTTGTGTAACGTGTGCTATCGCAGCTGGCCGGAATAATGTCCTTTAATTTGTCAAGATAGCCACGCAGATTTGCCCGACGCGTTTTCTCAAGTTCGTTATGGGCTGCCCTATAAATTAGAAAGACTTCATCTCCGAACGTATGTATTCCTTTATGGTTGATTCAGTCGGGAGTGACGGATTTTCGCCGCACAATGCTTCATGTTCCCACCAAAGTTTTGTTGTGTGAAAACCCGACATGTTTCTTGAATACTGATTTAGTTGTAGGTTTATCGCCTGTTGCCCCTCTCCGGTAGCCTCACTTAGGAAAAAGTAGTTCTTCCTTGAAAAATGGCCTGTACTCTTCGGAGACTGCAAATAGAAAATGCAGATTAAATTCCGGTAGAGGATGAGCCACTTCCCCGTTCCCCTATTCCATCTTCTATCAGCCTCTCTAGACGAAGCGGCAGAGCCAGAGCTAGGCAATTGGGCATTCAGCGAAGAGGCGGCAATCGTCGTGACTCGTCGATGTGTTTACAGCGAAGCAAGATCCACATGAGCATCACGTGAAGCATTTGATTTTGCATCACATGCGTGCATCACGTGAATGAAAAGAGAAAAAGAAAGTCGACACACCGACTGTGTCGGTTGCTTGCACTCGCGTAAGGTGATGACGCTAAGTTCATGGATATCGGCGATACGGATATACGTGAATCCAGACAACCTAGTGACGATGTGGATGCTTTAGAATAAGAGCGACGTGTTAGCACACGTTGCTTTCCAATCGACGACTCGCCGTCATCATCTGCAAAATGCTGCAATTAAAAATGCAAGAGAAATCAAACAAGTCTGAGACAACTGATTCTGCTAAACTGGTCGGTGCTCATTTAGCAAGTCGAGTAACGACCCAAAGCGATAAACAAGATAATGATTAGCTTCATTTAAGTAAAAAAGCTTCATAATGTTTCATATAATCAACGAAATGGGCACAATTCTGGAAATTGTTTGAAAATGCTGAAATAACTTTATTTGTTTAAAATGTACCGAATGGGCTTTGCTGTAGAACTGATGATGCTTGCTCGATGAACTTAGCAGCGGAAATAAGTCGGTCAATAGTTATAGCAGGACGATGGTCCATCACTAGAAAGACTAGAAGTTAGTGGAGCCGAAATAAAACTGAACACGACTCCGAACGATACACAGCGCTCCACTACGCCGATGTCCAGACTGACGGGCAGTGAAAGGGGCAGGGCTGCCTAAAGCCGACGAAACAGCGCGTGATGCGATGAGAACAACAAAGAGCGAGAACGAATTCTTAGACAGCACTGAACAGGGCGGCTAAGAACTAAATAGTTCCAAAGGGGGACAAATCAAGAAGCTAGAGGACGGGTTGTGTAGCATGGGAATGGAAGGAGGAGGAGATGGGAGTCCGCCATAACCCATGCTTGCCGTTAAACAAGGAAAAAACTCGCACTATTACGCGGGGGTATTTCAAAAGTCCGCTTTTCCAGACTAGCATCCGAAAGATGGTGGTTAGTGAGGCTTTAAGTAGCACTGATTAGAGTAAAATGTACGCGGAAGCCAACTAGTTGGGGATGTTATTTAAGGTCCACTGCTATTCTGGGTGAGGCTGTTCTATTGTGGGAAGCAGTCCCCGCCGAAAGCATAAGCTAACACCACCATCTACGTTCATATGTTGTTGGCTCACATCGATCGCCGCACTGAACACTGTTGCACCTAGTTTCACTTGCATCGATACGCAACTGCTACCACAAATTTCCGCTTCTCACCTTTAATCCTAATAAATTAGTTGTCAACGAGTTTAGATTGATGTAACAACCCACAAAAATTAAATCAGCGAGCGTAAATTACTGCTTCGTACTGGTCTTTGAAGGAAAAGTGTACGAAATGAGGGAAATAGAGCATATTTTATCGAGCTCGTTAGATGCCACGATGACAGATCATTAAGCACACTATAAAAGCTCGAAAAAAATGCAAATTGGTCTCTGATTTGCGACTATGCCATATATGCAGCGAAATAGGCAACGTAAATAGCTGGTTAGCTGTTGAAATGAAAGAAATTCAACAAATGAAATAGTCTACAAAGATGCGTCAGCGCTGGAAGCTGATCGTAGTTCTTTAGCAGCAACACAAGTTGTTATTCGTGGAGAGGTGTGTGATCGAATGAAAAGTGGGAATGTTTATCGAACTGCAGACACCCGGTAGGAGGAGTTGGCAGTCACGCGCTTGCGTGCAAGCACGATGGCGGCATGTGCGTGGTTCGTTGGTTGGTTTGGTTGGTTGGTAAAATGGACATGTGGGTAAATGGGTGGATGACATCGACAGGTAGATTGCAATACATTTCGTCACCAAAAGAGCGTCGTGGAACGAACGCTTGCTCACTGAGACGTGGTGCACGTGAACAATGAACCGAGCATGCGTTTGCCATCGTCATCGCAGTCAGCGTGCCTGCCTTTTGTGTACCGTTGCCGTCACTCAGTGCGTTCGGTCAATGAAAAAAAGTTGGGAACGTACGTACCGTTGAGACACAATCACTTTGGGATGCTTCTACCTTCCGCTCTTCCATCCTTCATTCAGCTCTACATATTAACCCTCCCCATTCCGAGATATGTGGACGTCAAAGACTTATCGTCCAGTGTTTTCCATTTATCAAACACTTTCGTTGTCCGCAGTTCATATTACATTTTGGTTTTTCTTGAAAGATGTAAGAGGTTGGGGTTTCGCCCTGAAAGAGTCTAAAGGGCATCACACGAAGGTCTAAACAGTCGTCGCACAGAATAATAATAGTGTTATAGAATGTGAACAGAGCAACAGCAACACATAATTTCGTTTCTTTTCTACCATGCAAAAGTGGAGGGAGGGGAGAAAGGAACGCTGGAAGGCAAAGAAAGGAGGAAGCAAACGATGTGAGGTTTGCGACGCTGATATTTTTATATCGCCTTAGCTATAAAACGACGACCAGTTGCACTGCTTAAAGCTCTAAAACAGCCTGTTAAGGCGAAGTTAATTTTAAGTAAATCTGTGAACCTATACATCCCTTGCAAATATGTTCATTCAAAAGAAACAATTCCAAAGAATCAGTGATCGTTTCCATCGAAAAACGAGAGCACTCAAAAGTAAGGATGAGTGTGTGAACGATGGAAATTGAGCAATCAAGAAGGATGAATTATAGCTGCTAGGAATGAGGAGTAGAAAAGGACCTTTCGCCTTTAAATGATTTGTGCGACCGTTTCTCAGTTTCTAATGTCAATGAGCCCACCAAATTTGAGGCTTAAAAATAAATAATACCTATAATCCCCTCCCTCAAAAAAAGATATTGCAAACATCGTTTTCATCAGTAAAACGTAACAGATCTAAAGAATTCGATCGAGTTTTTGGTTACTTTCGCACAACAATAAAAAAGTGAACATATGGAATTAATGAAAGAAATCAACCAAATTTAAAGAATAATTGGGTCATCCAATGTAAGTGCTCGTCTGATATATTCATGAATCAAAACAGCAACGTGAAACAGTAGCAAGATGTGAAGCGCTCGTTATCATTCAGTACCGGTTGCGTAATCGTTAAATGATTCGCACATCTCCCCCCAATCGCTACGGCAAAAGTCGGCCATAGCTAAGCATCATTGTTTCTTCGTGATTGGAAAATTATTGTTTTTGGTGATGAAAAGAGCGAAATGATCATAAACTGATGAAGCTATTCTTATCAATGAAATATTTTTATCGAAATCTGCACAGCAATTAGCTGATAATGTTTTCAAAACTTGACTTCTCCAATGTAACATTTAGGCAGTAAGGCAGTCGGATTCATTCAACGAAATGTGCCACTGCGCATTTTAACTTGTCAGTAGGCAAGAGGTAAGAAAGAAGTGAACGACGTTGACGAATAACCTGCTGAGTAAATACGACGTTTAATGAGTAAAGGACATAAATAAAAGTTGTTGCTCAGCTGAGCGATAACCTAATAATTATAGCAAGAAATAGAAACTCAAAGAAAATGAAATTTCTACGCTAAATGAGCGGAAATGTTCTTCTGGCTTAAATGTAACGATGTGCACGAAACGTATAGTTAAAGAGAAAAAGTCCCGTAATGAACTGAGCAACTCACTGTTTGCAATAATTGGGCAACTACTATGAAAAGAAATATTACGGCGGACGCTGATTTCGACTGTTAGTAATGACAAAGCACAAATTATCTATTAGACTCTCTGCATGATTAATTTTCACAAATTTAAAACTGCTCAGTAATTACTGCGCTCTTCCACGTCGCACTGTATGAACAGTTTTGAAGAACACGCAGAGACAAAATTGCGCGCTTTCTGTTGTGGGTTCCACTCTATAGAGAATAGCATTTCTCACCCAGTGAACAATATAGGCTATTTATAACTGTAGCTAGAGTGCACGGAGACAGGGTGGATACATTCGAAATAAGCACGACGAAGGTCACTATCACCAACTTTTTGCAACGCAAACGAGGAAAATAGATTTGGTCAGCGGATTGGTGTTGTTTATGCGGCTGTGCTCAGTGCAGACGGGTGTGCGAGCAAAAAGCGAACGATTTGGGCCAACCGATCGCGTGCTCGTAAACAGCGGCACCTAGCACGTGAACGAGAGCATGCTGTTTGCGTCGCCATCGTCGTCGTCTAACCCCGTTTGCATTTGATGCCGCACTCTTCAACGCAGTTTCCTTTGCCCCGCAGCCCGAAACCACGCGCCCCTATCTGCAGAAGTCTCAAAACTGCTGCATGACTGTTTCTAGCTTCGCACAAAACACGCTCAACGCGGTTGCGCTTGCGCGTCGTCGCGCCCGCATTAGCGAAACCAGCTGGCACGTGTGCTGCATGCCCGCTTCAACTTCCACCCAGCTCCGTCACTAGCAGTTTACTATTCCGCTGGGGCTATGGGTTTCGAACAAAGCGACACACGAAGAACAGTGGACACATCAAAGCTCACATTTAGAAATGCTGAAAACTTCCTTAATGAGCCTTAGTGAAAAGCACTTGTTAACAAAACAAAAAAAAAATTAGCAGAAACTAGCCAACAATGTCTTTAATGCGACCGAAATTCTACGTTCTCAGTGAAATTCGGATGTATTTGTGTGAATGTAGCGATAGGTTGCCGGATTCCTATCCCTTGTCAGGAGCCCTTTATGGATGGAAATTCTTTCGCTCGAAAAAACGAAATGTTTTTTTGCCAGCGATATTATAATAAAACTTAAACACAGCTAAATTTCAGTGGAGAATTTATCATCGTAATTAATCAGCATGTTTGTCTGCCACCGTTTTACCGTGAGGTCGGATTTTGTGGCTAGCGTCCACAAAATAGCAAAAAATTGATTTATTTTCTATACGTGAGCCTTAGAACGTCTTCCACTGTGTTCCTACCTTTTAAAATATTCTTTTTTGGGAGGCGTCTAATGTGTGCTTATATGTATGCGATACTATCTCGAATAAAGTTCTGACCTGTAAATATTCCAAATTCTTGGAGGGGTCCATTCGATCAGGTGGTGTAATTGGTTTTCATGATATTTTAGGATGCAGCAGCAGCATTTTTTAAATAAATGGTTTTTTCTCTGCTAAAATAAACATTTTCCCACCTCTGATGAAAGGAGCACCATTCTTGATTGGAAAGGGTCCCTTCTCCACTAAAAGAGGCTCATTGGATTGTGAAGGAGGATGGGGTGTTATAAAAGTCCGTTTTGCATCTCTGTTGCCTGTTTGTCAGTCATCTGACGCAAAAATGCTTCTGTGATGTAATTTAGTAGCCACAGTTCATACTGCAGGCAAATCTACGCTGCAATCTGAAGGGCTCGGCTATCAAACTTCGTCTAAAATCATCCAACTCGTGGCATTTTTTTACAATTGTTGGTGGTAGTCGGATGTATGTATTTCATGTCCACAAACGAGAAGACCAAGGAATCACCAGGGAAGTAGAACGGAATTAATACGATGGGATGGAAAGTCTTTCGTTCACTGGTGAACTCCTATACCACATAATTTTTTTAAATGGATTGGGTCACGCCTAGAGAACGTTCTTCAACCAGAAAAATGTCGTCATCTTTCTAGTTGAAGAACGTTCTCTAGGCGTGACCTTGCTTAAGAGAGTAGAGCAGCTTGTGATTACGTTCGAAAGTGAATGTAAATATCTCATGTAAATGATTACATTAGGTTCGTCACAATCCGTAAATCCTTAAAAAGCAACGATCAAGCATCTTTTGGAATACAGACGATGATCATAGAAGTTTCAAGCAGTTATCTCGTCATTGAAGCAAATAAATCTTTGATTTTTGCCTTCAGCGACGTTTCAAAACGCTTTTTCCTTACAGGGTAGGTGTTGATGAATGTGGTTCACCCTTTTTTGAAACTGGTCTGTTAGTTGTGAGAAATTTAGCAAACAATTCGCCTCTACGGTATCAAAAATCTTTCAAAACCACTCAAACATTGTTTACATTGCTCAGAGATAGCGATTTAGTTCTGCATAAGAGGAAATGAAAATTTTCTGAAAAAACACGAAGGCTTCATAAAACAGACTATGAAACTAGCTTCTTCATTAAATTGAGATTTATTATGGGAATTCAAACGTGAACTAGCTCTCGTTACCTGAAGCCGTTTTTCATCCCTTCAAAGGAAGTTTACCACCCAAATACTAGAAGTCCACAGACAATCATGGAGGGAGAGATGGGTTTGATGTGTTTAACTTGTAACGTTTCTTCATAGTTCTTTAAGTGAAGATAACTGTAAAAGAAATCTAAAATTCACGCTTATTCACGCTGCTTTAGTTTTATAATTTTAAACCACTGAACAATTTACATAATATCATTCGACTAGGTTGTTCTGGCGACATCATCCTTGTAACATTGGAATTCATAAAAACTGCAGCTTCTGCAGCAACAACAAGCGATGATTTCTTTGCTGTCGTGAACCATCGCGTTTATTGTCTTTGAGTAAAAAACGTTTTTTGGCTCAGCCTATATGCCGATGCATAAACTTTGTTGTTGATAGTGTGACAATACTTATGAAATTTTTAAATCCTACGTATACACAATACTTATGCCACTTTTTTAAATTGAGTAAATATACTGTACAGTAAGATAACATACTGCAATTGGTTGAGAATTTGGCCTTGACTGGGATTTCAAAATTGGAAGCGATTTCAAACGACTTCCTCCTCGGATGGACTAAAACTGCGAGGATGGTAGTTTGTCGTCGTGTCCTACAAAATTTTAACTTTGCTTCGGAGACACGCGAAATGACTGTATTGGCAGGTACTGTTTCGAAATATGAATTAATCAGCACTTCCTCAGTGGGCCATAAAACCGAGACTGCCTACCGGACCGAAAGCCGGCCTCCTCACAACAGATACAATTTCGTCTTCTGATCAACAGTTGCTTCGAAAACTACGAGGTGCCACAAAAGAAGATGAATATCAAAGATACTTGAAGAGAATCCAAATCACCTCAGCTAACGGAAAAAAAAAATTGAACAACATTATCCGTTGTGGAATGCGCACCAAGAACGATTAAAAGAAAGCTCGATGAATGCAGCATCTCTGATCGTTTCGAATCGAAACTTTTCCTGGAATTTTTTGACAGTTCAGTCTTGGAGATTAGAATTTTGAAGGCCACGAAAATGAATCAACAACAGGCCTACTTTAGTCATCTTTCATTAACGTAACAGACAAACAGATAAATGTCACAGGAATAGTCTAACGGAACACGAGACGGTGGTCTGGGTGATTTTCTTTCAAATGTTGTATTTGGCGAGCTTCATTTACTTCTTACTTCTAATTTATTTGCTTCAGCCGACGAAGCATTTATGATGAAAAAGTAGCTCTTTATAACACTTTCATTTCCTTTTAGTTGAAGCTGTGAGTTTACCCGAAGGTTACGCCTCTTGCCCATCGGATGCTGGCATCGATTCATCGTTGTTCCGCTCAAGACCATCAAGAGGAGAACTCAGACCCTCTTAAAACCGACCGCGCAGTATGCAGTATTAAGCAGTGAATCATTTGACGACAGAAGCTAATTCCTGATCAAGCGACAACATTCATGTGATGCTAAATTGCTTCAGAAGTGTGTGATGCGTCCATTCAAAATCATATATTGCAAACCTGGTCTAGAAACATTCTGCTGCATTAACTCTTTGCACAGAGCGGAAGACTGAAATCAAGCGCTTACGAATTTCGATTTCACTGATACAATTAAAAGCTGTCTCTAAAGCGAGTTCGATCATAATTAACAAAGTCATCTGCTCGAGGTGGATTCACTTTGACGCGTTCGTTGTACGAGCGATCAAATCGTGAAGAAGCTGGTCTGAAAATATATTATCAACTGCAAAAGATATTTGAAGAGGATTAAATTTGCATTTTAGAGGTTCAAGAAAATATCTTGTACCCGGAAAATTTTCCTTCAGACGATTCAACTTTCCACATTTTCCATAGGCTGCTTCTCTCGCCAGCTGGCTGCTTGAAAGGTGACATCCACAGAAAAGTATTACACTGCCTGATAATAAAAAACAAACAAATGCTCGGCAAATATTCATTTTGAATGTTTAGCGTGAATGATTCGTAAAGAATCTTTGTGTCGTTTAATGTTTCAATGGACAGAGCCCCACTGCTGATACATTTAATTCACAACTTCTTCGTAACTTAACCCAAAAGCCGCACAAAGCACATAACAAACGCATTAGCTCCACCCACAATTGGAGATAAATTATCGAAAAAGGAGTTTCGTGCATAGCATTTATAGAAACACCTGCGTTCGATTGTGCAAAGACTGTGCCGGTTAGTAAATAGATTTATTTCCATCTGTTATTTTTACCTTTATTTTTATATTCATTTACTTCTATCCGTGGTTACCAGTTATATGAAGTAGCAGACGTAGCGCATAGCGAGGCTCGCGCACTCTTGAGCATATTACAGCATATTTACAGGACGTGGCTAAAACTTCCTCCATGCCGATGCTCTGAACGGTCTTTCAGATGCTGCTTTTCTGTCCTTTAGAAAACGTGGATTATTCGCGCTTACTTCCCACTCCATGGTTTCACACAGATGAAAGTCACATGTCTAGAAGTCATGGAAACATGATGTTCACAACGCCTTGCTTACATTTCAGTCCTCCTTCAACAGTTCATGAACCCCTCCCAGTGTTTATCGTAGCATGGCTAGTAAACAAATTAAGAATAAATGGCAGTTGTAAATAAATGATAAGTAGGAATAAAAATAGCCTCACCTGACTGCGCCTTCTAAATTTGCCAGGTTGTGGGTCATATTCGGAGCCACCTTTTATGTCTCAAAGCTGTCAGCAACTCATTCTTTTCAATGAAAATATGATGTGCAAAAAAAAGACAGTTCAATAAGCTTGCTACGGTTAGCAGTTGGTTTGAAGTTTGAACGGTTTCGTTACATAACAAAATCTGCCAACTTTGATTCGCTTTCACTGAATGGAGGAAACCCCAAGAAGGGTCATTTTATCTACGTGAACATCCTGAAAACGCTCAACATGCAAAAATTGAAAATAACAGCAGTATAGGGTCGGCTTCGCAAACAAACGATGCAAAATGCCATTAATATTCTGCAAATCTGAATCTGATACCTCTTCTTCATGTTATTACTCAGTGGTTTTTGCTAAATAAAATCACAGTGGTAAGACTGCACGTATTTGCCGACTCTGAATCGCAAGGGTTTTTTGTCATTATCACACTCATTAGGTTTACACCATTTCAGCTGTTATATTAGAATTTAAAATGAATGGCTTTATTGGTAATTATACGGCGATGTATAAGCTTATGCTGTTTCGAAGCGGGAGGCTCACGAGCCAAGTAAAGTCGTCACTTTGGAGCGCATTGTTCGTAGCTTTTTTGGACCATTATCGATGAAGCGTGTTGCTAAGGAATTGTTCCAAGTCAGTTTTCAACCAAATGCAGATGATGCTGACAGGGATGAACAATGGAAATGTAGGTGGTCACAAGTTCGACAGAAATGTGAACTGGAAGTTGGTAGCAGTGAAAGGTGGATGGGAGGAAAACAAAATCATTGTTATGGGCTAGCTAGTACTTTTCGGTTAGCTAGTTCGGTATAAGTAGACATTGTGGATTGCCGCTCCCTGAGTGTTTCGAAAAGCTGATTCGTGCGAGCGATGAGAAAATCGAGAAAGTTGAGGGGCGACGGGAAACTGCGCCGCGCCAAAAGACAAAATCAATGTGGGGCATCCGAGTATGGAGCTGCTTCACATTGGGTCGGCGGCCTCGCAGCCGAGTCTCCTTTCGTCGTTGTGGTCGCTTCACGTTCATTTACAGGTTCCGTTTCTTTCTGTTTTTGTCGAATATTCATCTGCAACTCTTCACTCAATAATTCTTTTAACGGACATATGAGCAGACACAGACGCACTCATACATACACCAACGGATCACAGACACGCACACACTTGGCTGCAAGCGCACATAAGCAGACACACGCAAACGCGCACGTGCATATGTCTAACACACACATCCTTATCTGTTAGCGAAATATAATTATCGCGTCACACGCTAATTTCACTGAACCGGTCAGAATTCCTACTCTTCGTTGCTGCCGACTGCCTCAAGTGCAAGAGCACAGCACCACTTTCCTGCTTTGGAAATTGGTCTTAACGCGCCACGGCAAATAAGTTGGCTTTTTAATTGGTATTCAAAACAGACATCAGGATTCACTCCTAAAGGAGCTAATGTGCGTTCATTGAGATAGGTTATACTTGATATTTTAGAGGAATGCCTTTAAAAACATCAGAATTATTCGAGTAGTGCGTTACCAAAAATACCTACACAGTGCGATGTGTGTGAAAAATAAATAAAAGGGGTTCTTTTTTGCACAAATTCAGCTAAGACTGAACAAGCGATGAAGCACATGTAGCACAAAGCTATCATTGGCGCCTTTCGATATATTGTAAGTTTTTATTCATTAGTATATGTAGGCACTCTGCAGTTCCTTATTGAATAGTGCCTCCGGCGTTAAAGAATTTCATTTCCGAAATGGTTTGTGCATCAGCTTTCCCCTTTTTTTCAGCCAGTAAAAACCCTCTTTTATAGCATATTCGACTTAAAGTTGCAGCAATTTACTTTAGTACTCAATGTCTTGAAATTTCATCGCTTCAACTTTCATTGTTCGATGATTCATTTAACATACGTGGATTACCTTTCAAGCTTTTTCCATCTTATTTAAATGAGACACATTTTTTGAACATGGAAATAGGCGTTTCAAAATTTTCTCTTCTTCGTTGGCGTTTTTTTGTCAAAAAAAGAACTCGACAGTTATTCCAGTTGCGAATGTTGAAGTGATACATCACAGTGTTTCAAATTTTTATTTTTGATTTCCCGAGATTTTAAATCTCGAATATGAAATTCGTCGTTAAGCAATAATATCAGAATTCTTCTAAAATAATTGTGCTTTTTCGGATGAAAAGTATTTGTCCCCACTTATTCTCATATAATACGACGAAGTTTAATTGTGCGTGCTGTTGCGCCGTGTATTTTTATACAAATGCCGAAGAATTCTCTCTGTGTAAGTCCAATTTTCTTTTCCGGCAAAGCCTTAAAACCTAGGATTCATTTTTGTGCGAATTTTAAGCGCCTCAGAAATGATTTTAACCTATTTTAATGACATTAAAATTTAGCAAGTTCATTTTTCTTGTTGCTTTGAACGGTTCGTTAGCTGAAAAAATTCAGTTTAAAGACTATCGCGAATGAGTTCATAATCACTGAGACTTTTAGATTAACAACAATAACTGAACTCTTTCAGCAATTATGACGTAATTTAGGGGAAACCTTTTCATATTTGTCTGTTGCCGATTTTTCACATCAATTCTAAAATTGCTGCAAAAACATCAATTAGCTTCGATCATCGATCATCTTAAAGTAGTGGGAAATTGTTTCAAAATTTCCGCCTTTGATGAAGCTTGCTGTAAGCCATTTAAGTAGTTTCATTTATTGTTTTCGTTCGTTCCTGCGCTCTCTACAATGAACCATCTACTGAAATCATGTTTTCTTCCTTTTCCTCTGATAACATAAAAGTAAACTGCGCTCTGATCCTTTTCAAACCTTTTCAAACGTAGCTTTTTCCGCTCAAGAATAACGCAGCACGGTAAGTGGACGCTATAATATTCTTCGTGAGTTAGTGCAAACACCATTTTGTTAGCAGAGATTCATCTTTTCAAAGAACAAAACAACTTCTTAGCAGACCAAAAAAAAAATCGTTTTTCTGCCCTTATTCAGTGTAATTAAGAGCAATTGCTTGAGCGATTATTGACTGTATCCACATTAATTTCGCTTAATGATTGTTCTGTGCCAAACTTAAGACGCATTTTAGCATAAGCTTCAGCCCGACAATAAACTCTGTTGTGCCCCACAATCTACTGCAGTGCTGACAATAAACTCTGTTGTGCCCCACAATCTACTGCAGTGCATACTGTGAAGAATTTAGGCCATACGCTCTCCTCATCTGCCATACGGCAGTGAGTGGGAGTTTAACCTTTTAGTCTAATTACTTCATATTGAATTAGTTCAGTTATTTTTCAACTCATAACAAGAGTTGTGCATAATAATATTTCGAAAGTTTAATAATGAATGTGAACGACTAATCCTTATATATAAGGATTTACAAAAAACACACTATTGAGCCAAATGCTTGACGTGTTTTATCAGTGAATTTGCAGTTAATAAATAATTTGTTCAAGAGCGAGGCGCCGGAGATTGACGTAAAGAGTGCATCACAAACTTCACTGCCAACAGTGCTATGCTCAGGTTACTCGCCAATTTTACGGGCCGTAAAAAGTCTCCCAGGTGATTGCAGTTAATTCCTTTGTTTTATTTGCTTATAGCTAATATACGCGAGTAGCATTAAAAGAAACTCTTAAAAAAAATATAGTTCACTACCTGTAAATGACGGAAAATTATATCCGCCTCACTACCAAAAATTCAGCAGGTGAGTAGTGCCCTTTGTTTTGATTATTAAGGCTGTTTGGCGAAGCGTCGAAAAAGCGTTGCTAGCCTAGCTACTTGGATTATGAGCGCCTGCATTGCCGATCAACAGATCAACTGACTTCGTAATAAGCAGGTGAGCACGACGATTTAAGTCGATTCACTTTTCATACTTAAGCGTTACAGATGCCTTATTTATAGGTCGCAAACTTTTCACTGCCTGTTACAAGCGCAAGTTAATTCTTCGACTAAGTTATTCCTGAAATGTAAACTAGATTAACTAAATTAGACTCATCTAGCTTCAATTCTTCGGCCAGATACATCTTCGGAAATTCCATGTTGCCATAGACATGCACGGACGTCGTCATAATGCGATTTACGGGCTCATCTTAGTACCGAATGAAAATAGTTTGGTGTTGATTAAAGCCTATTCAGTGTCTTTCATATTGGGCTATGCGCTACTAGATTCTTCCTTCATTTTTTTGCACTCCAGCTCCACTTCTCTTTTTCACAGTTTTCATTTCTTCCACTGTCTGGATGATACTCACCGTAGGGTCCCAACTAGATTAGCTAATATCGATTTTATTGAATGTTAGCTGTCTTTTAGCCTATTCAGCAGATTACCTGGCTAGGTATTTATTATCACCAGTTTTTTTTCCGTTCTACCGTGCGCACTTTTTCCTCTTCAAATTTCAGACTTTTCGACTCTTCATGATTTCAAGAATCTGTTTAACAGGTGAAAGTAAAGGTGGAAAAAAACAATCAAGATAAAGCACTGAAATTTTTTCAGAGGAAAGGAAAGTGCTCTCAGATAATCAGTTACACGCTGGGGAACTCCCGTCCCAGCTAAACGATTGCAAACCAAATGTAAGAGGTGCTGGACACATCCGGATTTTGAGCGAAATTATTTGAGCAGCACTAGATGTGCCACAAATGAACAAAGAAAAAAAAAACCTGCGCACAAAAAATAGTTCCTGAGCGAAAGAAATGTGCGTCCGGGACAGGGGAATCAGAGCAAAATATCACTGCGGAAATGATGTTAATGAAATTGACATCAGGCGGCCAAAAACTGAGTAGTCAATGCTGCAAAACTGGCATTATTCGATATATATGAATAAGTGGTAATTTATAAAGTGCCGCACAATTTACCACGGGGTGCGCGACCTTCCTCTCCGGTTCATACCTATCTAAACGTTGCATAAGTGCCAACTCTATCCCCATTCCATTCAAAAGAGATACAACTTTGTTAATTAAACTGCCCATCAAACAGGGAAGGCGAAAGAACCATATCCCTTTACCTAGGCATAAGGCAAACAAGACATTGTGATCCCTACGACAACGACAATCTGTGCCGCCTCCAACAAAACAAGTAGATAGAAAACTTCCCCAGCTACATATCGACCACTAATTTTGCGACGGCACCACTGATTAACACATATCGAATTAAGATCTCGGCAGTGCCATACACGACGATGAATCAACAACCGCAACGCCAAGTGAGCCCGCACACTATTGGCAGCGGACAACATGCGAATGCCTTGCACCTGCGCAACTCGCAAATTTGACGATCAACGCTTGGCTGCAGAACATCGAAACCACTAAAGCTTCGTCGGTGAACGACACCGAAACAAATGCCGCACAACTTTCTTGATGCTATGAAATGTTCTATCAGAAAGCAACGATCGCTTCAATACCCACAAACACCAACACGGATGGGAGTGGAGTTTCCTCTCTTTTTCTGTACCAAATCAGCTGACTGAACAAATCGAAATTTTCCAAGGAATCGCGCAATACTTCTAAGATGTGCCTATGTCATTGTGCCGCTGTTCGTTAGTAGGACAACTTTGCTTTCATAAAAAGCGTCCTTGAGGGCTGTTTAAGGGCGATATCACATGCTCCTAAATCAACTTTTTTCCGTTCACTTAATGCGATCAGTAATCGCAGCTTGCCCTTCCATCAAATGAAACTGCAACTTTCGTTTTCATCAACTCAAGCCATACTATTAGCACTGCACCAAATTAGCACCCATGAATCCCGCAAAAAAAGAAAGAAAAGGATTCAAGTATAGCGACTGTGTATTTAATGGACAAAGAGGGGGAAAAGAAAAGTCATATGACGTATTTCCGTTTCCTTTTTTCCACTATTCTATAAACTCCTGTTGAGCTGTAAACGTGAATAAAAAGTCTGAATGAATTGCATTTCCAAATGTCACCAAAAAAGCAATGAAATATAAAGAATCAAGGACATGAAAATGTAAGGAAAAACGGCGGCACACTGAATAAAACGATTCACTGAGAACAAATGAGATGGGAAGACAACGCATAAAAGCATGAGATCCGATGAACAACATTATTACTAGCCATACTAATTGCGGCAGTTTTTTTCACAGCTCATTTATTTACTGCAATAAAAAGGATGATATCTTTTTTGGGTTTTAAAAAACGTTATTCCTTCGACCTAATCGTATTTACTCCACCCACATTTTACAGTTTCTGCAGCCACCATCCACTGCTTCATGCCTGGTGGTGTCGTCCTCAATTATTAATTTATTCCACAATTACCTTTACTATTACTATTACCAAAACAACTACAGTCGATAGGAAAAATTGCCACAAATGTGTGTAAATACGTTATTACATGTGCTCCACAGCCATCAGATTGGTTCACCCAACTAGTCTGGCTTATATGCGATCTTCGCCGAACAACTGCGCAAAATATTAAACAAAGGAACAATATGAAACGTGCCAACCGCAATGTGTCATCAATATTTCATCAGCATAAATTCACAGCATACGCAATAAAATGAAAAAAAAAACATCACCAGAATAAAACGTTTGAACTGAGATAAAACTGTGTAAAAAACGATGAGGAACTGCCAACACAACAACTCGTTTCATAATACACAACAAAATCATTCCTCTACTGAGTGAAGAAGAGAGCAGCACTTATATATACTACAGGTAATGAGGCTTTTGATTTCACTATCCACGAAAAGTCTTTCAGGTTATTTCCTTTCTATGGTAGCCGACCAATTGCAAAAAGGTTTGGTGAACTGCACACATTTGTTATGCCAAGATCGACAACGAAAGTTCTGAGATGAAATTCAACTCACACTAGGTACAGCATTCGACAATCGTCTAAAAGCACTTCTGGAATTGAGAAGATGCACACGGTGACAATTCAAATAACTCAGGCAAGAACACAATGAGGGAAATGACAAAATGACAACAACAAAACAACAAACAATAAAACAATACGGTTGCACACCGAACGATTTAGCACTCGGCGACTCGTGCTGTTATAGATGAACCGATGAATTATTTCTCTGTAATCACCATAGTGGTCGATCTGAGGAAGAAGAAGGTAGGAAGGGTCACGTCGTCTTGTTGCAACTCCGATAATACTTACAACGGCCAACGCAACTCTTCCAGTTCATACATCAAACGCACGTTCTCACTGCAAAACAAATATTCGCAAGTTAAAAAACGCAGTCCTCTGCGAAGTGAAACCGTCACTTTAAAAAATGCACTAAGCCTAAGCCGTTCCCTGCAATATTTCTCCATAATGGCACCGTAGAAAAAAGCTTGTAAATAGATGAGACCAACAAATTTACTTCGGGAAACGGAAAAATCAGATCTACGAGCACAATACAGTAACCCCGATTTTCTATGATACACCAGCAAGTGCACGGCGATCATCTTCCCTTAGGCTTTTATTCGATTCACTAATGCACTGAAAAACAGTGGAAAAAATTCTGAATGATCGGTTCTAATTTTTCAGAAGGGTGAAACACTCCAATGGGGCAAATCTGCACTATAAATAAGTGGTGCGCAATAACAAAGATGAAAAATTTTGGGAAGTGCTTAATAGTAATCTCTCCCCCGGTGAGGAAGCAGCGTGTTCCAAGCTCGATCATCAAACACGCACTATGCAGATTTTTACTGCCGCTTGGTTTTTCAGGAATCTGTCCATCTTACAAACTATTCTGCGAGAAATCAAAGGATGTAGGTGGTGAAACTTCCCTCCCTGGATTTTGAAATACACAGGTACTCGATTAGTGCACCCTCAACAACAGACCCCTCTGAAATCACAACATGCATGTTAAAAAGATGGCTCCTCCTATTGCTGGGCTTCCGACAGTGAGTAAACATAGCACTCTATAGTACTCTATAGTGAATGTGGGCGGTTTAAATACTCGGGATAATGATACTTCCAGATCTCTCAAAACGGTGAGACAGCAAATGCTATATTCATAAGCCCAATATGTCAAGGGAAGCAAGTGGGGATTAAACAGAGGAGCAGGAAAAGAGGAAATGGATGAAAGTTGTTAAGATACCAATCTTTCGCCACTTTTGTAACACGCAATCAGTGAGCGACATTAAAGGGGAAAAATCACTCACCGGCGGAGACGAGTGGTGAACAAAGTGAAAAACGACAATGTTTGACGATCACTCAGCATCAAGCTTAACTGCTGCTGGCGTCTCCTCGGCAGTCATCCCACCCAAAGCATCGATCGATATTGTTGGCACCTGAATGTGGCATCAATTACCTGTAGTCGAAAAAAACACTGCTTGGCAACAAAAAATGTGGTGACATCAAACCAGCGACGACAACAGCACTTCTAATCTTCAGCCACAGCTTATAAGCAAGCAGACAAACTTGCCCAACATGTTCCCACAATATCAATCCTAAAGCACTCAGACAGCCAAACTACGGCTTCGAATCATCCAGGCTTACAGCTGCTGAATTTTAGCTAGATACCTCAAATACACCGATTTACAAATCATCTAACGAGACTGAAACAGCACACGACAGAAAAAAAGATGCATACAGCGTGTTGTAAATGAAAGGATATTGTACCTTGGCCAGAGTAGCCGGAGCAGGACTCTTGCAAGGAGATGCAGCCGCAGCCGATGACGCAGCGAGGTGTTGCTGAGAGGACGGTGGTTGGCTAGAAGGAGATTCGGATTTCGTTTCACCACTCGTCTCTGGCGATGTGGTTGGTCGCACCGCTGGTGAGATTGTTGATCGAGAGCTGTTGTTAGCCTAAAAAGCTATTTAATAAGAGCACAGCCACTATCTGGAAAAAGCACATTTGCAATAACTAACAACTTAACGACCAATGAATTTATAGGGATCCTGATTTATCCAAATCCTTTAAATCCACGAACTGTCCCTTCCACTGTCCGCATCGGACTTTTCTATGGAATGCCCCACATAATACTCCTCTTCTCACTGCGAAAACCTAGAAATGACTAATGCGCATATCTGTCTCTAACGGGTAAAGAAGATAAAGAATGCTCCACGTGTTCTTAAAAAAGACCCGGAAAGAAAAAGCGATGGAGTGCGTGGGAGGTAAACAAAAGTCGGAAAACTTTTCCAACTCTCCAATGAAAATCTTCAGCCTTTCAAGGAGAGAAATGAATGTCGAATTTTCCAGCCCGGTAAAATGAAACTGTTACGAAAGTGCTAGAGATTCAACGTGGTGAAACGGTGAGTGAATGATTTTGAAGAAGGAACACTAGTCACCACATTCGTTCATCAGATGCACACTCGAAATATGAGAAAAACATAGCAGTAGGATTTAAAGGATTGCAGCAATTACGAAAAAAAAAACAACAAACGCATTAGCAGTAATATGATGCGACCAAATCTAACGTCTCTTGGAATCTGAAGACATGTTTTGGCTCATTTCCTATCATCGGTGAGCATGAAACATTGTATAACCTCTTCGGTATTCCACAATCACCACATGCATTTATGATTTTCGTTACTTCGAAAGTGAGCTTCGCAGATTTGTCTAGTGCAACATCTGCGTCGGAGTGTAGAGTCGCTTAAGATGCTCACACCGTATTTTTGTTTCCTTTGCCCTCTTTTTATTCAGAACAGATGACCCCATAAGAAGGGTCATTAAAATGCCTCTTTATGATGTCTATCACCTTTTTATGTAACGCATATACAGTAAGGCAAAAAAAAGAATTAAACATCAAGAGCACGGATTTAGACATCGCCAAATGTACGCTGGCTTAGTCTAATCTGGTGCGAACATTTTTCGCCTGAAACATCATGAGCAGCAGCTGGCTCCGTTACTTCGATAAATTATCACAACTGGGGAATTTCCAAGAAATTTCTCTCTCTTCTTTTCGGCGAGTATAATCCACCAGATAAAGGAGCATCAGAGCTTGCCAGAAGGCTTCCAATTACCGACAGTTTAATTCAATAACTAAAAAAACGCAGCACTGAACGCTGCAGAAACCAGTACCCAATTCAAAGCCTTCATGACCAACTCATCTCCAATCCTTTCACTTGATATTATGCTGAACAGGACCGCAGACAAAACGCTATATATATTTGAAGTTTTATGGACAAGCTAATTTTCGAGAGTTGAGGACGTTGTCAAAGCTCCTGTTTGAAAACCAAACCTGGGCCCAAGTGATACGGTACTCCCGGCTGCGAGCGGAAAGATCACAGAATTCACGCTTCTTTAATGTCATCACGATGCACGGCTACTTTCCCACGAAGCTTCTCAGTCACCAAAACACTTAGCAACGCACGCGACACTATATTTATCAAGTTGAGTTCACTATCCTTCTTATTTTGCATCATTCTAACCACAGTTTCGAGGCCACAAGCAGCCCTTTATTGATAATGTTGTTTGCGAAAATCATTAAGAATTCGATGATTAATACAATGACGTAGTATGCTGCAAAAAACGCAATCCAACAGTTCACTGCATTTCTATTTCCACAATCTTCTCGGGCTGACGTGAAATATCAATGAGTGTGTTAGTCAAAAAATTCGCTATCACACTCACTGACATGACGCTCCAATATGAGCGGCGAGAGTCGAAATACAATGAATTGCTCCATCTGCTCCATCACTATTCAAAGAGGAGAAGTTCGAAGGAGGATGAGTCAAAGTATAATAAGAAATTCAGCAAAAGTTATCAACAGAGAGAAGAAAACACAACGTCGTTATTACCCGTACAAAACAAGTAGCACATTCAGGTATAGATACGAGGCCATACTCTTCACAAACGATAACTGAAACGATGGAACTGAAGAAATAGAATTCAGAGGCTTATCAAAAAATATCAACACCTCCTCAGGAAATTACCTCCGCAAAAACCGAAAATCTTTTTCTTCTACCACGTTCCAACAATTCTTCCACATTGCATGAAGGACTCTCTCCCTCTCTTCAAACTGTCTCAAAACTGTTCAGTCCATATCAGATGGAAGAATATTGCTTGCCTTGGGGGAGTGCGAAATCTGAACAGCTGGGGACTGTCGTGCCGCGGGAGAAGCAGTTGGCGTAATACCCGAGGTGGCGGCTGCAAGCGATGAGAGAGCAGCTGCAGGACTGTTGTGATGTGTACCGGCGGCCGCGCTCGCAAAACTAGCTAATGCTGCAGTACTCGGATTCATCATCAATGGATTCAGCAATGGATTGCCCATAGCCAGTAGTGGATTCGAATATGGAAATGATGGCAAATTACTTCCAACGGGTAGCCCATTGAACCCTGCAAAAGACTAATTACTGCACATCACCATCATCTCTCCTATCCTTGTTCGTTTCACCACAGCTGAAAAATTTTCCGTATCAACGCAATGGCAACAGTCCGTGTCTTCAGCATTCATTCAGCTGATTTTCTGGAATGTTTCACTCTGTCATGGTGCGGCTGCAGAAGTGTGTACAACAGACGGACGCAAACTTTTTAAACTGAACCGCGAGAGGTTTCTGTAAAGAACGTTGATAAATGGTGAAGAGTGGTACAAGGCAACTAACACTGGGGGACAAGAAAAATGTAACATTCTTCAAAAAGATCTCACCCGAATATGTCCGAAAGTCAACAAATGCTTTACCAGGACAGCAGCCAGGAAAATAAGAAGGGTGAAAGCATTCAAAGCATGGCAGTATTTGGCACAGAGTCGGAAGCAGATAATGTTAAAATCCTACAGTATCGTGCAACGAGGCGGAATTGGATTAAGGACCTCAAAAACAAGAGTATTCGGACAGACGGAATGCTAGCAATTGATCACCAATTACGAATGAAACAACCAGGACTACTAAAACAACTAAAACAGTGCTCGTGGGTCCAAGCCTATGAACAAAAGACCACTTTCCCTTTCCCAAAGAAGTTCCTCACCTCATAACAGGAGTTGTCAAAATTAGCCATCAAGGTTAGTATAGGCTCGTTTCGAGAGACTTGACTCTCAAATTTTTTTGAGAGAAATCGTAACTGAAGGCTAATAATTCAGAAGGATAACGGGTAAACAGACTGAAAACTTACAAGACGTCTTAAAATTAGGCTTCAAATCAAGCGGATACTTTAGAGACAATATACTTAACAAATTAATCCTCCTTCAATCAGAAAATCCTGTTAATCTTCCTCTACACGGAGCTTCTTTTACTTTCGTCCAAAAATCGTAAGAAGTGCAACCGCAATATGGCGACCTGCCATAACTGCCTAATACATAAAACGAACAGCACGAGGAAAACAATGAACCGACCATCTGCGATTGATGTCCCAAAGCTAGGGACTGCAGCAGCGAGAGGGTTGAACGATGTCGAAACACTGGGAGTGGCCGATGTTGAGGTGGGTCGGCGGGAATGTGCAGCTAGAAGTGCCTCTTTGTTAACGCAATTGGTTAAGTCGTGTGGACAACGGCCGACGATCGCCCTTCTTACTTCACGTGCAGCAGAGAGACGAAGGTCCTTGCACGACGTATCCGAAAACCACGCCGAATGTGGAGTATGAATTATATTTGGTGCAGATGTCAAAGGTCCTGCAAGCAATCTTTCATCCACATATCCGGCATGAAGTAAAAAGGCACTACCCAAACACTCCGATTCTACAATCTTCTTCAATTCCGGCAAATCCAGAGAACAGTTTTGCGATGGCCCTGCATCACAAGATTTCCACTAATCTGATAATGTCGGTAGCAACTGCATTTCGCTGGAATACCTCTATGAAAGCAAAAAAAGCCACGCTTTACTACATCATCTTGCTCAGAGCGATGGAGGTGGAAATTAAGCTGCATCTGGAATTACCCTATGGCAGTCACATATATTCGACCGCGGCGAAAAAAAAACTTGTGGCATTGAAATGATGAGTGTTCGCGGATTTCCCATACAGTACTGTTACTACTTTCACGGTACATTCAAATGAAGGATTTAATGCATATAGTAGTGACAAAAATTACCCACTCAGCAAAGAAGCATACACGTTCATTTTAGGACCAGCGTAATGCAACAATGCTCAGCTTGCTTCACACATTCCCAATCCAAATGATTTCATTGGCAAGCAGTTCCATCCGCCAAATGAAACCATCAACAAAACTCAATGCACCGAGCCTTAAACGAACAATAATGCTCCACATGCACATTACACTTTGATTGCAGAGCACTTGGCAAAACAGGAGACACCAGATAAATAAAGGGAACCAGTAACAGTTGAGGATGAGAATGTCAGTGGAGGATTTTGAGTGGAAGCGTGCTTTCGCGTCGAAAGCATAATTCGCAGCAATTTTTTTGCATAGAAGAATTTTCGCACATCAACATGAATACAAATACATAGAGTGCTCATGCATAATGAGGTAGATGACGAGACGATCAACGATGAATCAGATTCACATCGCAGTGGCCATTCTTTGCATAGGGAAGATAAGAAAAACCTGTGGTTCCGAAAGGCAACTTCGAACAACTACAGCCTAGGCATAAAGCAGTGTTACGATGGCACATACAATAATTTGAAGCCCCCTTGGCAGACCCATTAGATATAGCGGACAGATTTGTAAAGCAAAGAGTGAGTAACCATAACCGCATCAGTACTGACTTTTTGAGGAATCGAGGAAATAAATTCACTTGTGGCAAGTATAGGCTGGACAAACCATAAACTATCATAATATAACAAGAAGATCAGTCCAGCGCCTTACTACAGAAGGACGTACCACTGGCGAAAGAAGCATCGCCTACTCAGAGCGAAATTACCGTAATTTATTACCGATAAGGTAAGAGCGGAAAGTTCAAACCTGACTAAAGAATGTGAGGATGGCATGTTTTGAAAAGGCTGTAAGAATGAAAAAAGTCTCGAGGCAACATAAGAATGAAAAAACTCAACAGGTAACAAGGGAAAACCGCAGGCACTCAGTATAATAAAACGCAGAAGATTATGAACTGAATCATTTTACCCATGGCTAGCGGATCAAAAGGTTCGTGTTCATGTACATCCAACGCAGCCGCCTTTATATGTCCCGATTTCAGTGCATCACCAAGTGCACTCTCTTGTATAAGGCCTCCTCGACCTGTGTTAACGATGAATGCACCAGGCCGCATTTGCTTTATCGTCATCTGAAAGATCGTGATTTCAGCAACACCATCTTTTGCAAATACAAAAGCCAAAAACCATTTACACGCTCGTTGCAAAACCCAAAACCGCACACCCTTCGTAAGATTCACTTGGACCACCCATGGTGTTCTCTCAGACACAGCGGCTTTCTCAAAGGTTTTAACGGCCGCTCAAATGAACCTTGCCCTCATGTAGCAGTCAGTCTCTTGGAAAAACATTAGACAACGACTAGCATATAAAGTTCTAGGTGAGCGCTCTTATGCAGATTAATAAACAGTTATTATTACAACACTACGACTATAACACGCATTGTTAAAGAATGACGGAAAAAGAGACGTAAACGAAATTTTAGCAAACATAATTCAAAACCGCCATCGGGGCTATCACAAAATGGGCTTCGCATATCTGAATGCAATCAATGTGAACGAAAAAACAAAGCGAAACTAACGTAGCGAAGCACGGAAATGACGATCGTAATCGCGCTCATCATTCTAATGAAGGAAAAATGGCACTTTTTGAGAAGATGGGCAAAACAATAGGCTGGGAAGGAAAATGAAATCAGAAGATGGCATATAAGAGTTTAAAAAAGAATGTGTGATTTAAAAACTAAAAGAAGATGGTACGGAACGGCCTCAGTGTGACAAGAAAATTTGCCAAAAAACTTGCATCTATCTATTGGGCTAAACGATTGTTGCCAACATGAGTGAATCCAAATACACATTAAATATGCAATTATCGCATAAAGGCGATGAATAATGTTCACATAAACCTTTTTTGAAAAGAAAGAGTGCAACAAAAGAGGAAAATCCTGTAGCGCATTTTTTGCCAATAGATAAGAGTGCTAGGAATTTGATGTACATGGTGTAGAAGATTTGTGAAGTCGTGCATAGGACCGCTTTTCCGGAAATTTTCCAGCTTTTCTGGCAACGGTACCAGACGATCAGTTTACAAACTGAAACGTTCCCCATCATAAACTTCCATCTACTTCATGGGAAACTTACAGCGAGAACGCCACAATGCTCGAAAAGGCATACAAGACAGGCTCTCTTTTATGACTGAAAAATCCTTCAGTGAATCCCCACATCAAACGCTACGTTAGTGCGCTAGTAAAACGCTTCAGCAAGGTTGATTAAATAAGTGAACCTCGAAACACAAAAAACGCAGGCAGCCACGCACCTACACTAAACAAAACCAACAACCGCATTTTAAAGATATAAAAACGCACGCATTCAAAAAACAAAGCAAAGCATCCGATAGGAATACTTTAAAAACACGTAAAGATGGACGCAAAGAATAAATGCCGAAAACAAACGGTAAGCAACGCTAAATTTTCCTCTTCTTACAAAGATGAGCAAGTTTCGCTCAATACATATTTATGTGAAACGGCAGCAACAAGCGAGAGGTGACAGATGACAAGAGGAAGGCCAAACTTGCAAAGGTGATGCGTGCAAGTAGCTGCGCACTATCAGGCAACCTTCAGCATATGTAGAAGCCAAAAAAAAAACAGAAAGACAACCGTACACTGTAAGGTTTTGAGATAAAGCCTGACTAAAGATGGTTCCATACTTAATATTTTCAAAAAAAGCGCAACACTTAAAAACAAGCACATCTGTCAACAACCGAAGATGAAGTCACATACAGGGCAACGTCCTTACTCTCATCCCTTCATATCGGAAGTAAGTAACGAATCGAAAGTTTTTTAAGAAATGAGCCATAGACAAACATTTCACAAGCACAGGGAAATTCTGTAGATTTTATAGACGATTTCTTCGAGAGGAAAATTTAGGCACCTTCGATGTTTCTTAATCCAAGGAGAAAATTCGGCAAATAGTGAAATTGAAGTCAAATTAATTAGGTGTAAATTCCTCTGAAAATCTGAAGGCGAATAATCTCATGTGTGGATTAAATCATAAGAAAACTTAAAACGAGTAACTACAAAGATTTATTGAACAAAAACGAAAAGAATGAAGTCCGAAACGAACAGAAGTAAAGTAAAAGACAAAAATGAAAAGAATAAAGTTGGAAACCAACATCGTTGATCATATGCCTTGTCTCATCGGTAAGAGGACAGTGCAATGTTATGCAATCGGATTTGAATAGCACATCGTCCAGGTTGTAGCAACGTTCCAATCCCAAAGCTTTGTCCACTCCATCTGGTAGATGCGGATCGAAGAAGCAAATTTTAAATCCAAATGCTTTCGCACGCATCGCCACCGCAGTCCCTACTCTTCCTAGACCAATTATTCCCAACGTGTCATCTCGAATTCGTGTGCTTCCGTTAGCCAATTCCCGGACTTGTTCCACACCCAATATCTGAATAACAAACCGAATAATTGGCCAACCAGCATAGCAAATTTAACAGCTTAGAAATTCCCAATCCTCTTCGAAGTTGCATAATGTCAAAGAAGGTTATGGCAGCACCTCTTCACAAACGCTGCTCTCGATCATTCAAAGACGATTCCACCGATACTCATCGACACTTGACATAAATAAGGGTAGTAATCCTCCAATGTAGTGGCTGATCAAATAGCAAATTAAATGTTTCTGAATGCCAGTTTAATGATAAACCGCTTTAAACTCTATTATATCCAATAATAATCATCACTCGCGAAGAAATATGTTGACAGTGGAAAGATAAACATTATGCGATAATAACAACAAAACTTTGCATCACCATTAGCATCTAAATAAAAGCGTTAAATAAGATCTTCCTTTCATAGGAGTAGAATGGAACCCTCAACGAAATGTGCAACAAATAGTACTTGAAATAAAAACCAAAACATCCAGGAATAGCACTCAAAAGTCTGTCCAAATAAGCAGTGAACGAATATCCCAGATCGAAAAATTTCTCCGAAAAAAAGCTTTCCTAACGATCCCCCATTTGTGAGGCGTAAAGGACTGGTCCGTCAGCAAGTGAAGTTCTCCGTGTTTTCAGTCGTGATGACAGATGGCGCTATGTTGAATCGCTAAGAAAACACCCCACTGCTTCGCCTTATCGTCCTCATGCAAAACTCTTCTTCATTTGTGAAAGCAAATATATAAAAAAACAATAACAAGAAACTCGCATTAATATTCAAAACTTAAAGGCACGCAAAATGCGAATGCTTAATTGCATTCAGTTAAAGGATTCAAAGATTTTAAACAAGCAAAACTGGAAGTATCTAAAGATGGAGTTGAGAGAATGGCCGAGTGGAACAACTGTTACATGAGAAAGGATTGTCTTATAGAGCTGTAACAATAAACGCAGCAAAGATACATTACAAAGTTCTCTAGCCAACCAATCACTTCGAAAAGAGACCTCCCATTCCGATCTGGTCTGCAGATTTCAGTACCTTCAATCAACAACCATGCACACCAATTTCGGCCGAACGATTTATGCCGAATGTAGCAGCGTTTCTTCGGTAAAATACCTCAAATTAGTCTTGAGACTTCGATGCATGATATAATCTGATGCTGCAGCCAACCTCACTAGCAAATGGTAGCGCGAATACTACGTATATAAACACATGAATAGCTGGGAAGCCACACCGTATGAAACGCACGTGAGGTTACATTACATATATATATTGCAAAATCCCTCTGTTACAACCTCCCAATTAAGGGCAACTGAAAATTGAAAAGCCAATTAGTTTCATCGTCTCTTGGGACTGGTTTCAAAACAAAAATCTTATTACCACACATGCGAACAGCTTTCAAATTTGCAAACAAGAATTATTTAAGCAGATGCGGCCATCAAATAAGAATTCCTTCTCAAGTACCGCAGAAATTGGAAATGCCAGACCCCACCATTCAAATGGATACAGAGGTGATATATGAGCTTGGCTGACCGGCGTTCTGCTTTCCTATCGCAGTGAACGATAAAATCACAATAACAGAGGGTGTCATGAAATAGCAGCTCATCAAAAACAAATAAATGTGTAATCACGTATGCACGGAAATATTTCAGCACATATTTTCCGATGAAATGAATGTTGCATGCAAGATAACAGATGAACCATACACTCATAAAACAACTGCATACCTTCTTGCCTTCGGAGACAGCTTTTGCCAGCCAGTACGTCTTCCTATACATATTCAATATCAAAGACATCGTGGTGTCTGCCACCTCCTCGACACAATCACCGGGAGTATTACATACTGCAATACCTGAAAACAAATATCAACTCATATCTCCCGCTCATCCCCACAATAGTAACCGCGCATCGCGAAACAATAACAGTCCCTGACCATTGCACCAACACCGCCGAATGGTTGTTCAAGCAAAAGTTGATATTTACACGGTGACCATATTTCAACACAGCTGTTACCGCTCCAACACCAATTCAATTTCAACACGATTAAACATATATCTTCTTGTATGCCCGCATCCCTCATAGACCCTCTTGCCCAATGAACAAAATGAAGAATTCATAAAAACTCTAACTGACTCGTTCTTGCTGTTGCAACGCAAATTGTTACTGTTTTCGCATGTCATAGAAATCAGGTGAAAACACGAAGACGAAGCACATGCTGCATTCAAATTCAACAGTACTATGGCCCTTACCATCTAACAGAAACCTATATTCCAAATCTGACCAAGCCGAACAAACTTCTGTAACGGCGTTTATTACTTAGCAGAAAATTTATCAACTTATTAAAGATTAAATACTTGCGACATTGCGTCATAGATCAAATAAAGCATTAGCCATACGAAACTGAACAAGAATAGCACTACTCTGAGCATCAGTATGCATTACACCCACAAACTTTTTCTTCTCTTTTGCCTTACTCATCCTATCTTCAACCTTTCGACAATCGTTCGCTTGAAGCTCGATTCTAAAGTACAAAGGCAATCTGTCTAATACCCCAATAAACAGGTGAGCGACTTTGAATTCAACTATCGCAAACACGGAAATGCAAGCCAGATGAACGAAGTACAGAAACAATAAAACTGAAACTTTCCACACCGAAATGTTCCACTGAGTGTAACTTACTATATATAAATAAATATAAATATAAATACATATGCATGTATATAGCCTCAGTGCTAGATTTACAAGACTAAAAGGATGAGAAATATCGGCAGTGACCTTAAACAGCATATCCTTTCAACACTCACATCCTTCAAAACCTGAATCGAAAGAAGACAACAAAGAGCAACAATGCCACCCACATCTGCCATTTCTTCAAATAGCAAGCCGCAAAGATGCACCTGCGTCCAAACCTCGCTCGTACAAGACACAAAATTTTCAACGCGACTCGTTACTAAATTCAAGTTCGTAGTTTAGAACAATGAGTTAAATCGAATAAAAGTAAACAGCGCTGGATTTTCTATGATTCCTGACATGTATGCACTTTGAGTTTGCGAGTGTTCCCTTCAAAGAAAAAACCCAAACAGCCAGCCTCTCAATATTAACATTCAGTACGGAGGAGTGCGTTGGATGCGTTATCCTAGCAAAGTCCACATGCTACTTGAAGCGCATTCGTTTTTGATATCTTTAAAAGGAACTGAAGAAAAGCCTTCAAATCCGGAAATGCGCCCTCCCATGACTGCAACATCCATGCAGAAAATAAATAAATCTCCCTGGACGAAACACTACATTTAACATATCTTCTGTTATACATACAAAGCACTCAAGTTGTAAGGTGTTAGACATCAAGTTAATAGAAAAGAATGCAACTATTGCGTGAAGTTCTTCTCATAAGGCCTAACTGCTCCTCAAACAAAGTTAACAAGACAGAGCTCAACGCCTCGCTCTCACTCAATGCTTTAAGCAACCACAAAATTTCAACGATATTACCTTTCAAAAATCTCCACCGAAGCAATCCCATCCAATCGTTACGCAAACAAAGAGGATGTAAAAATAAAACAGCCACTCTACTGGTCCAATGAGAAAGACGCTCTCACAAGAACTGTCTTTCCAGAACCTCTGAACAAACCTATTGGAACGAGTGGGATTTCGGCTACTTCAGGAAAAGAACTCACGAATCTGAAGAATAAATGAGGTATGATCATGAGCATTCAGGACTGTAGCCAACATAGAAAAGACCTCGAATGCAGACACAGCAGATCCCCAGAATAACAGGCCATGAGAAGAATTTGTGCAGATGTCTCATTTGAAGAGAAAAAACTGCTCCAAAACAATGGTCGTCTACTGGCACAATCGACTAAGACCTCAAAATTAAGATTACTCTCATATGGCAACCTATTACTGTTAAGATCTTGTATTCGCTCCCTCAAGAGAAGAAACAAAAAACCAGATTAGGTCACTTTGGCAACGACCGACTGGCAGATGCAACACGCATGGATGGGCGAAATGAGCATTCTGTGGTACGTTTACAGGATTTATGCGAATTGAAACTTAACAAATTCTAACACATCACTGCAATCCCCTTCAAAAGCGACAACTTCTGTTGTTGAGTTGCTCCTTGTCCCATGAAGTGCAATAAAAATGAAGTGCGCTCATGTGGCACCGAAGTTATGGCTTTGACTTGATGCTCCTAAACCTTTACTGACCGATGCTTTTTAATTCCGATGATAAAACGCTTGAAAACACTTGTTCTATTAGTCGAAGGATGTACTCATATAAGAGAGGCGTAATGTTCAAATATGTTGCGCAACTGCGAGGACCTTACAACATTTGTTTCCCACAATCGCTAGAAAGTTTCAAGGAAACGCATTGGAAATATTGGCTGCATTATATTTCTCAGCCTCTTACTTAGAGCAACCTGCAAAAATCATATTTATATACCTCCCATGGCCTCACATCTATTCAGATAACACAACAGCACAATTGAGTCATACGATGTTAGACGATGCCAAGTTGCACTCATCAAAAAGACATCAAAAGTTCTCGAAAGTTAAGGCCAATATTTTGGGCCTAGGAAAAATATCAAGTCACCGAAGATCTCTTGAGACTAAAACGTTCACGTAGATTCCAATTTTTTTAAACGCAATACGGCCTGACCCTTACTCCTACAGTGCTATCATATACGATCATAAACCACTGACTTGTACAACAACAAGGCCGCAGATCTATGCCAAAGGATCAGGCCGGCAGAGGAAGTCCTCCAACTCTGTTCAGCACTCTCCACCTACGAAACTTATTTTGCTTCACCACTATCCAACAAAACTATGGAACCGCTATTCAACGCCTGTTAAAGATATTGGCTCAACAGTACAAAGCTGTAGCAATGAGTAATTATTTCATTTTAGCAAAATGAGCAACCAAAAAAGTCGTTTCTAAGCCAAACACTACGGCAACGCTTTACTGAATTAACTTGTATCAGTAAGAGATCATTCCATGTTCGTTATAAAACTAGAACTGCGTATATAAACCAGTGTAGGACTTGCAAGCCTCACAGTGCGTGCAAGCGTACAACTCGCTGCCGAATGAGCCAATAACAGGTGCGACAATTATAGCACTCATAAAACGCGTCTCCATCGCAGCCTATAGTCGCCAAATGTCGCCATTAAAGGCAAGAAACATCACCATTTGTTATGCCTGCTGACGCCGACAAACAGCGTCCCTTTTCCCTCGTCTGCTAATGTGGTCCTATCTCAAAGCAACCACGCTCCAACCCTCATCTTTTAATTCGTTTCCACTGCATTCAAGCAGCCATCCACCCCCTAAACTACTCAGCGTAACGACATCACCACAACGGCCGACGTTGGCCACAGCGTGCTGCAAATCGGGTCAACGTACGACGTTATTACTAGATTTCCAGACTTAAAATCCCTCTATGAATGATGCAAAAAAATTTTCTGCACTCCGCATTGATACAACACAAAGGTGCAGGAAGACACAGTTCTTTTAGTGGTCACTTTTCAATGGACCGACTAAAATCGGACCAACTCGATAGTTCTTTTGATGGGTTAACTAACACTCTATACTATTCCCATCAAACTCCCTAATTTCAGGTTCAGGTGCTCTGGGCTCACAGTGTTCATGGTGCCCGATAAACAGGCAAACAGCACAGACGCACACACAAAAACATAATCGCAAGCATAAACCGGCCACAATGGACACTGAACTGCTTGCAATAGGTGCCCGAACGTTTCAAAATCTTGTGAATTATGCCTATTAGAAGTCGCGAAAATTTCGCCTTCTTTAGTTGTTAAAGTACAAAAAAATTAGCGATAAAAATAACCTATACGAATCGCACCAACCGATTATCGCTTTCAGTATCCGGCACATTCTATGCCGGATGACGTGAAATTCTTCAACTTCTTTCTTTCGTATTTTTAGTGAACTCAAAATTAAATGATCGATTAAACCAAATAAAATGACGTTCGCATATAACGACACCTCTCAAACTACCCGACGTCAACTATTTTTTTGTGCAATTTATTTTCAGTGCTCACCTCCACCTTTCATTTCGTCTGCTTCTGAGAAACTTTGAAGTGCTTTCTGTGTTACATTATAATACTTTTTTCATAACGTTTCTTATTATTACTCCATATCTATGAGTAAACTTTACGATAATTGTAAATACGGCAATTTCATAAAGTGTAGGATGATTTTCCTCCTCGACTTTCTCAGGAATGTTCGTATGCTTTACGAATGTTTGATATATAAAAGAACAAAAATTTGCAAATCAAACTGCCTTTATTCTGCGGAAGGCTGCACACAGCGATTTTTCAGACTTATTCTGGCTTTTGTCAAGAATCCGCTGAAGGAGTGCATTGAGCGGCGTTAAGGACTCTGTTCGTGTTGCCAGCGTTAAGGACTCTGCTAAAAACATCGACATGAAGTGACGCATTTCAGAGCGCTTGTGTTGTTCGCAACTTTTACAAATCAGGACACCTTCGCGATAGAATGTCATGTATGATGAGCTGTCCCTTCAAATCAACATAAGCCAAATTCGAAAGATGAATATCAGTGGCTGTGGAAATGGTATAAATATTTCTCATACACTGTGCTCTAAGTCTTTTGAACTAATATAACACTTGGTAGAAAACCATGAGCGTTAGCGGACTTCATCAGGCTTCAGATCCAAGGTTCCATCGATTAACTTTCCAACGGCATACATTGGCCGCATCTGCCACAATGTGCCTCCGATACCCGTTTGAAAAAAGTTTTGCTAGTAGCATTTGAGATATCATCGGCGAAATTTTCAAAAAGAGCCACGGAACCATCATGCGCTTGTTTCCTGTAACGCCGCTCCCCTCTACAAAAGGGTTCACTGCACACACACAAACAGCTGTCATCTCCACTCACTGTCGCTTGGTCCTCAGCAGCAGTTACCGATGGTGTCTCAGAAATTACTTAAAAAACGACAGTTATCTATGTCGCCTCCATGGGCGGCAATTAAAACTTCATCGAAGCTCGTCTACTTCTCACATTGCCTTATAAAGAAGTTCTTAAAAAATACGGATCGAAAATGACAAAAGAGAATCTAAACAATGCTGCCAAGGACCAGCTATAGGCGAATAGGCAATACCGCGATGCGGATACTGACCTCTCTTGCGAATACGGACAGATGAAAATCTTGAGGAACTGAAAGTACGCGGTCAGTTTTGGGGTAAACAGTAAAAAGACGTAAAATACAATTTTTATGCAAACTTTTTTCAAAACAATATGCTCAAAGAAACAGAAGTTGCCAGAGAGAATAGTGTGAAAAAAAATGAACGGTATTAATCCCGGTATTGAAAATATTTCGCGTTGCTGCGAGAAACAGTGAAAATTTTGGTAACATGGGTCACCATGAAAATCAGAAGGCGACTGATTTAAAGATGCTATTGGACGGAGAAAGCATGAATCACTTCAATACAGCAATATGTTTCATAACAATGATATGAAACAACGAATTATAAGGAATAATAAGTCCACTATGTGTTAACTTACTTCCCACAACGTTTAAAGAAAATACACCGCTTCGGCAGTACAAATGTTGCTTACAACATAATAAATGACCCTACCCATACTATATACAGAAGCAGGCAGATGCGTGCTGGCATATATATATATGAGTGCAAGCGGAAGGAATAAAAACTAACGTTGAAAATAAGCGTTGTAGGCAGTGAAGAGCCTGAACACTTGACCCTATATCATTCGACAAGCACCGACTGCTATCGCATAGACGCATGTTTTTTGGGAAAATGAAATTTTTTCTACTCCATTATTTTTAGACATATAAACGTGCGAACTTTTTGATGATTTATGGATGTTCGGTTCTACGGATGAATGCTGCCCAATACAATTCACCTGTCATGCTTCGATTGGGACTTTGTCCAATCAAAAATAATGCAAATGCAACGTGTCGAGCTGAGTAAACCAAATAAACCGACTGCCGGCATATATAACTGTAAACCACAGATTAAAGAAGAGCGGAAAGTAGACTAAAAAAGATATACAAAATGTACTTTGCACTAGACTTCACTCTTCACTAAACATGTGCACGCTGAGCCGTTGTAGTCATTACATCTTAACGCTTGCTCTTAAAATTTGTTAATATGGCACGACATATTAGGACAGCAGAGATGTTGGCTGGGTAATCAATTTTCCAACAGATAGGGAATGTCCCGTAAAGCACTGATTGATGAGCGCAGCTTCCACGCTAAAATTTACTGACTTCATCGCACCTAAAAGTTCACTCTTTTCCCCTTTTTCGTTTTTCAACGACTTGTTAAGGTTTCTGATGGACGACGACGGCACTGACGCAAAAAGATAACGAATAGCCTTATATCAATTCCTTATTCCAAAGATACAATCAAGCATAAATTCCTTTATCCTCAGGAACTGTTTTGTATTAAGTATCTTACACAACGAAGAAAATGTAAATGGTGCTGAAGTTGGCTATAAAGAAGTCACAATAAATATGACTGCAATCGCGTTCGCTATGATATACCCCTTCATGAGCGTACTTCAGCGTATACCACGCTGTCAGTTTTTTCTACCGCTAACCAGTCAACGCTCACTCAAGTTTATTCAGAAAAGTCAACATCAAAAAATCCAAGAAACTCTTTGTGAGCTGCAACGTAATAAGTTTCCTCATCTTCTGAATGCTCTCAACGTTTTATTGATTATGCTCGAGTGCGGTTTTCTCAAAAAAGCTTCAAACTTCATTGCACTCAGTGCCAAGAGATCCGCTTTGCATGTGATCCGCGACTATGCCGAATAAACTCATCCATCGATTACAATAAAGCTACGGACGGTGACTCTATTCAAGCATTACCTAACCGAAAGCATAATAACAACCTCTAGAATTCAGTTATAAATTCTTTGAAGAAGTGAAAAAGTGGATGAATAGATGCTGCAAAAATGTTCGCGCATGTCTATGTAAAAGTTAGGCGAACATTTTAACCGACCTAAATTACTTTTAAGATGCAAAATGAGAAAACCGTCAATATTCCCCCCCTTCCCTCCCAAAAATATTTCAACGATACAAAATCATGTCATTAAAAAGCCAAACTCATTGTAAAAGTATAAAAAAAATGGCGATTTCACTCTCCGACGGTATTTCTCACACAGGAGCACTCAATATTGCGCCTGCTGTTAACGTCCTTCAAGTAGCAATTGCCATCGCTTCAAATTCGTTAACCTGTGTGCATCCCATACTTCTTTTTCTAGCGCAAAACAGGAAAGAAAAAACAACAACAGTGGTCGGCTTCTCGATCATTTAATGGATGTGCACCCACAATATCTTCTATGGTAGGCTAAGTGAATGCACTTAGACGAATTTCCACTTAAAGGAGAATGCAACTTTTTTTCAAGCATACGGTGAGTGTTCTACAAACAATATATGTACAAATATACACCCTGTTTTGAAACTTCTTGCAAATCCCTAAAGCTGTGAGAAATGTTCAGCAGTAATCGGTCTTTTCATAGCCCAATTATTTTGGGGTCGGTTCAAGGAACCGCAACCGCAGAAATACTCTACTTGATGATGCAATATATTGCTCTATAAGCCCCTCCTCGCTATAAACATTCTGGATAAAGGATTATTCTGGATAAAGAAGGAGAAAGGAAGGTATCTGAATTGCTATGGCGATAATGTAAAGGCCCGTAAATCCCACATAGAAATGAGTGGTCGTTCTTCGTCTGCCAGACACAGTAGCACCTTAACAACGAAAACTAAGAGGGCAAGACATCAACCACAGCCCGCAACAAGATTATTATGACGCACGACGTTCGTTCATCAGTTGCAACGGTGCACTAGGTGTAAGGTAATCGCTGAGAAATAGCAACTGCATTGTTGATGGTGCTCCGAATGCGAAAGTGTGTGTGCTCAGTATGCGAAGCAGTCAATAAAAACTGCTGCGAGCGAGCGAATGGAATTGTTGGCACTTTGAAAAGCGCAATTTTGTTTCTGTGGCGGGGTAGTGAGTGGCAAAGAGGGCATCACAGAAATGTTTATCGCCATGGTCGTTGTCTGAATTCAAAACGCTGAAATTAACGTCAACGCCATACTCCTGACAACGATGCCGCCATTCGTGAGGAGCTGCACTGTGCACGATACAAACTTCAAGACCGACAGCCGAACAATGCAAAGTATTGTCACCACTGTCCCCACCTCTATATCGACACCATCCAACCAACCGAAAAACCTATTTCGGCTACCTCATTTCTTCTACTGACAAAGAACCAGTGAGTAATCACTGCAAATATATCACGGAGGTGTGTGTATTGCTGGAAGTTGCTTGCGCACAGACACTTCCGCTTCAATCAGCCAGTGTGATGGTGAATCGTCGCGCTTGAAAGCTTCGCATGAAACGTAAGCGGTGTCAATCAAGTAATGACTACTAGATGAGAGGGAAGCATTGCATAAGAGCAAAGTCGGTCGATCGGTGGGTCGACGGATGCGGCCGTCCACTTGGCTCATGGTAAAGAATCAATAGAGCGACGGGTGGGTGAGCTCGCTCTGCATGCAGCGATCACTCTTCATCGAAAGCAACTCTCCACTCAGAACAAGGTAGCAAGCCAATTCGACGCATGCCCAAATAGACGCCTCCGTCCCATAAGCACCCAAAGAACGAACATTTACAAGCATGGCGAATCAATTCACCAGCCACTAACGCCATATCTGCGCCATAATTTGCCACTTTCGCACTTCCAAACGATTCTCGCAAAACACACTGTGCATTTCAACGCATCTTTTCATCCAATAGAAACAGATAATAAAATATGCTCGTAAGAAGAGTTCACTAAAAGTGTTGCGAGTAAAAAAAATGCACAAACAGCTCCTCTGTCGATCAAACATAATTGAAGCAGAGATACTAATCGTCTTGTGGACAACCCTAAAACTATAGGGGATGGAGTGACGGAATGGTGTTAATTCTATGAAAAAAAATGGACACGAACTGCTTCAGATATGCAAAAATGAGCTCTTTTTCTGGGCTAGAAGAGATACGAGTAGCCCCTCGCCAAGAGATTTAAAACAGAGACTTTTACAGTAGGCTAGGTGAAGAAGATGGATTGGCAAATAGCATGTGTTTTGCAATCTCTTTCACTTCATCCACAGTTTCTAATATAATATGCGTAATTCGTTCGCAAAACGATTAAGCAGCAAAAGTGCTTTCTTTTCCCTGGACGGGAAAAACAACACGGATACTCACTGTCGTTGTCATTTAGACGGCACGTAAGAACTACAGCGGCTTTTCAGAAATCAAACTCAACGGCGGTTAGAAAACGCTAGAAAAAATATGCAGTGGAACAAAGAATGAAATTCTATTGAAGCACAAAAAACAAAGAGAAAAAACGAAGAGAGGGAAAATGAATACAAATATACATCCTTTGATGTTTGCTGTAGGCGGCAACAATGACAGATAGCAAGAAAATGATTGTTTTATAACTAAAAACGCAGTCAGCCAAAATAGCAATATTGGCGAAATAAATCAACCTATCCACAGCCAAAACACAAAGATCAAATCTAGGAAGACGACAAATTAGTTCCCATTCTCATCCTACCGCTTTCGCAGTGGGGAAGATGAGGGATGCATTTTCTAATCAATTTGAGCTCCTGATCGCATATGAATAAAGAAAAAAATACGGAAAAATAAAAAGCGCATGAGAGGTGATGAAAAAATGGACGAAAAGAGAAATGATATTCAGAGTCGACGATTTTCATACCTTCCATTGTCAGCTGAGGTTGCAACCAAATTCAAATGTTCGGAAAATATAACACATGAAAAAAAGACCCACATATACGACAACTTACCGAGTTCAGTGGCCGCCTTAATATCGATATTGTCTATGCCAGTTCCAATCCTCACTACAACCCTTAATGCTTTGAATTTCTCCAAATCCTCTCGTTCAAGCGTTATCGAGTGCCACATCAGCGCCGCCACAGCCTCGTTTAAAACCTTGCAAAAACACAAAACGCTATGCATCTTAGGCAACAAGAAACAAATCACACTCCTTCAATACTTCTATTCCCTCATACATAAAGCTCTCGCAATACCTCATTACATCACATTCGCCAAAAGATTATAATATTGTTCGTGCGGGGTTGAAAACGAAATATAGACGATAGGCTAATGTGAGTTTCAAAACATGTGACATTTACGGTTACTATATTTCAATTCATTCAACTTTGCCAACCCCTTTCCAAATTAGCACCTTTACCGCATCGACTCTTTTGCACCTAAATGAATACGCAAATTTAGAGACGCGCTTCAATGGTGGAGGATGACTACGTAGATATAAGCCGACTGGAGCAGTCTGCCGTCGAAATATTGCAGTCTTCTATATGTTGATCTTTTCCGACCGTTTGCAAAAACAAAATTCGCCTCTCCTCTACCTCAATACTCTAACATCTGCAACACAGCGGAAGTTACAGCAGATGCCCTCACCTGGTGGCAGTAAGAACAAATACTGTGAGACAAGCAAAATTACGGGGGAATAGCACCTCAAAACAATCGAGAAAGAAAAAGCAATAGGTTGCAGCACGTCCCCAACATTCACGGCACAGCAATCTCGTTCACTGCTATTTTAGCAGTGAACGAGATTAATGAAGCAGGTAGCATCACCCATTCACTTCCTTATAGTGAAGAAGCACTCTAGTGATGTCTTATTTCTCTGCTGCATACACTCGGGAAGGACAGATAAAACTGACTGCAATCACAGCAGAATTGAATCTGTGTGGTCATGTAAAAGCTCTTCACTGGAAAAGGAACAAACTGCCACCCGCCAGCAAACATCCTGCATCCATTTGACCAAGCGACTGACTTCAATGGTGTGTTACACATCAATCATAACAGAACTTGAATGGTGAACAAATTATATATCAAGAACGTTTATTAATGAGAGAAGCATATCAATACCTTTTCGTGAATTTCATGTGTAGACTGTGCATCACAAAATGCCACAGTAGCGACATCTTTGAGGATTGGCATTTCGATGGAACAATCTCTGCCATCCAACAATGCGACCAAAGGCCGGGCGCTCGCCCCATTTGACATACGACCACTCACTGAATAACAAACACTGACAATGTTCACCTATGTTACGAAAACTAAAAAACTAACCACATTCACCTCATCACTACGTGCAATCAAAAAGGCGGGAAAATTCTCCACACAAGACAGCGACTACATGGCCGAAGTGAGCGAGTAAAACAGTGAACGAGAGAAAGCAGCAGCAATAATACCGTCACCAACTCAACTGCCTACCGAAGACATAGCAATGCAAAAAAATACAATTAATACGGAGAAATATGAAAAAAAAACTTACTGGTGAGAATATCGGAGACAAAATGCGTGCGAAGGTCAGCAAGGGTCGGGGTGGGGGTCGAGACGGCAGCGATAACGCGGCTGCTAGTGGACGAGGCCGAGCGCTGCGAGCTGCACGCTGGCTTCGAATCTATAAGAGGCGTTCTTGTTAATCCACTCACACACTGGCACATGGAAGATGAAAGTGGGCGGAGCCGAGAGCAGAGGAGCAGCTACACAGAATTATTGGAGAAGGTGAATGCGCCACTAGCCCGAGAGGAGAACGCATGAGGGCACGCCGCGAACCGATATCATCCGACCCCCGCCACCCCCCGCCTCTTGCATTTCGCGCTTCTCCTGCCCACTTTAACTCGAACGAAACGCCTCTCCTCTCTCGTTTTCCCTCCTCCGTGGGTGAACACGTTCCTCCAACCCACTCCTACACAACGTAAAAAAAGGCGCTACTTCCGGAAAAAACAGTCGTATTATGGTCGTGATTGCAGAGCTTATTGCGTGCACTCGCTTGAGCACTACTCCTTTCAAGGATGAAAATAATTTCAGTCTAGACGAATTTTCAGAATGCTTCCCTCACTTGATTAGAGCACATAACGCAACAAGAGAGGTCAACCAAAAACATCGTAAGCATAATATCGAAATTAATGCATCGATTTCTCTTCAGTGCATTTCATCCACACACGAATACCCAATAGAGCTGGGCGTCTCTCTATTATACACAGGCATTCATAGGTATGTGAACGTAGAAAATAAGAACAATAGCGAAGTGATCGAAACAGACTCTAGAAGTTCAAATGAAACAAGAAATACGCCTATGCATCCATAATTTTGCAAACACAAACGATCGATTCGACGTGCTCAATGACCAGTAAACTGCAACAATGTTTTCTACATTTCCATATACGAGATCGAAAAAATCTGTGAACTTTTCCTTAACAGTATCTCACATAAAAGAAAGGCGAATATATGTGAGAGATAAACTTTGGCAAGTTTCATGACTGACCCTTCAAAGTCGTCGCTTAGAAATAATGCACATCCATAAAATGCGCTAAAATTATGCACCTCTCCAAGAGAAGGAAAATTCTGAGAAAAGAGGAATAACAGAACTTTTGGCACAAAAAAATCCACTCCCAACACTAATACACCAATTTTCCCTTCATTACGCTATAAAAACTTTTATGGAAACGAGTGAAAATTCAAAGAAAAAATAAAACAGCTCTAGCACGAAGACACATTTCAGTTTGTCAAAACCTTTCCAAAGTCTACCTTTTGGAGGACGAATGCAGAAGCATGACGTTACATAATCAACGAAACTTTTTTTACTGTTGGTCCTACTTGAGACAAGAGAGAAAGAGGGCTCACGTTATCACACAGGTACTTCACGGCAACCAGTAAATGAAACGCTTTATGGAATAACTGTCCATTTATCCACCATCTGAAGAACAGGAAAACTCGTGGACATCCTAAATCTTTTAAGGGAGCATTTAATGGGAAAACACGAGCCAATTAACAGCAACGCTTTAGAACCAACCATTTTCTTCCGAATACATCCAGTTCAACGCCTATGAATATATGACACTTCCACGATGCTCTCTCTCTCTCCCCCCAACCTCCACCTTCCCCCCTCCCAACCTGTCCCAAAGGCGCCATTTGCGGATCACCTCTGTCCAATTTTACTAAAAGACGAAAACGAACAAAGGGGAATAGCCAACTCTTCTCTCCTTTAAATATAGGCAGCAACTGCCTTTCTCATGCTATTCGTTCAGACGTAATTCTAGATGTATCGGTGCAGAGAGAAACAAAAAATCCCACCTTTATCCTGTATTGCCCCTTCCCCATCATAACCTTCATAATCAAATGCATTATTGCGCAACGCAGTTTTCCTGCCAATAAAAACAAAAAGATTTCATAGTAAGAAAGAGTAAAAAGAGCAGATCCCTCTTCGAATGTGAGTACTATCAAATTGGCGCAACAAACGTAAATAAATGCGGCCATGAAATCAGCGAGCAATTAGCTCGATAATGAACATGAACCACTTTTAAAGAAAGTATTAAGGTGTGAACCCTCCTCAGGTGTTAAAAAAGGCACACATTGCGCTAACTCATTAAAAAGCGCCAACAAATTAATTAAGCGTGAAGTTTTTTCGAGTCACTAGTTCGACCTATAAAGGCAGACATCCTTTCATTAGCATATTTAAAAGTACCCATCAGAATTTGGGAAGAAATTCACCAATAACATTCTGAGAGTTTCTGCAGCAAAACAAAAAAGTTACTAACGTCTTCCCCCTAAAACTCCAAATGCAACAGCGAATTAACCTTGCGATATACTTCTAAGTTCGAATATCCACACTTTCAAGTGACAATATATATTAAAGCAAATGTAGTTCCATCAATCCACAATGCTAACAAATACCATAAAACATCACTGCAATATTGAAAACCATTTGAGTGCTAAAATGTGTCGCCAAAGTGTAAAACATACCGCATCGTATCGAACACAAATAGAACATTAATGCTCTGATGAAGTGTAACGGAACTGAGCATAAAAAAGAGAAAAGGAAAGAAAAAATTTCCCGCCTAGTGACAGCTGAATGCGGTTTTTTTCATACGAAGCAACTTTCAAAGAGCCCACAACATTTTCAAGAGATATCTGCCATCAAATAAAAATTAAGCAACAACTGCGCTGAGCAATGGGAAATACTCTCAAGCAATCTAACAGTAAGTCATATTATCTGCAACAAGATGCAAGCCATTTCATTCATAATAAAGATAATATAATATAAACAAAGTGGGAAATCATCTAACCGTCAAGAGTGAGTCTGTTTTTAGTGTTAACGAGGTGATGCGCGGTGAGCGCAATGGAGCGTGTTCGCTTAAGATTGGAAGTGCGACTCACGCTACTCTCTGAAGGTGTTGAGCGTGAGCTCCTCACTCCACCTGCTCTTCGGCGCTCTGCACTCTTCGTCTCCTTTGGCGGTAACGAGATCGAAATTGGCGCGTCCAGCTGAACATTTCATCATTAATCTAATCGCGCAGCCATTCACAATTTCCCACTTTCATTCGATGTGGCATCATCCTAATCCAATATACTGAGTGCTAAAAACCACAACAATTACCACATTAGGGCAGTTGTTAAGCCTTAAACGGACAACATTCTCCTAATTCGAAATTACCGCCGATGGCGAGCTTTTATCCTGGACCTTATGAGATGCTTTGCTTTCCCCATTAGGAAGAGGATGTCACTGTTATCAAGTGAATAAATTTGAAATCATGCAAAGTGTCATTTCTGTGCAACATCTGCATGACTTTTTCAAGTTTTATTGTGCTAGCAAATGCAAAATATATAAAGTCGAAGTTACTGCTTCAATAAAAAGCTCATCAGAGGACGTATAATAAAAAGCTCATTAAAATATAACACGCAAATTCATCAAAAACGTAAAACATAACACATAATTTCATTAAAAAACAAAATAACACAAAGATAAGAAACTGCACGAAATAGTAAGATGACAAAATATGAAATAACCGAATCCAAATCTAAACGATAAGATATTACAATGCGTGAAAGATTTTAACAAAAAAAGCAACAACAACAATAACAACTTCGAAAACCTCAACAAAAACTTTGAAAGCCGAGGATAGCAAGTGAGAATGAAGCACTAGTTGAGAGAGATGAGTGTGTGGCTGTGCGGTTGGTGGGTGAATCATGCGTGTGCCATTCGACGATCATCTCTAGCAATCCGCGAAGGCAATTGCACCAACGCCACACAAAACGCATTCCGCTGCAACGCTTATTGCAGCACACGCCGATCGCATACGTGCACAACTTAAATTATTTTACGCAACGATCATTCATAGCAACTTCTACGACGAAACGCTCTCTACGCTAATCTTTACGTGTTACCCCTTTCCCATACTCCCCTCGAAACATTTACCCATGGAACGGCATATACTCCATTAAATTAGCATTAATTATGGCCTTACTTCTTTACATACGACAAATTAGCTAGTATTAATATGAACGGGACGGATGTGATAATGTTAACGGCACAACGAGTTCTTGAAACAGGAATAAAAGCAAAGAGTGAAATAGCAAAAGCAAATAATAACCGCGATAATATTCATGGCCGAGATGCGAGGTTATTTTACGAAGAAGTCACAGTGGGAAATCTAATTTGTTACGACTAATTGAGAAAAAGAAATCTCGTCCTCCGATAAACAAAACAAAAAACCACCTGCAGAAGATTTCAAGATATAAAGGAGAATTCGGATATGTTTTTCCGGAAATAATTCCTTTATGAGGATTAAAACGCCGCATCCAATTTTGGAACATTACTGAAAGAAGTGAATGGGAGCCAATTCATCAAATAATTTTTTCGAAGAGGTACTTGAAGAGTGAACGAATGTGTAAACTCATAAATGACTAAAATTAGCAACAACAACAATGTAATTAATAAGAAAGATGGGCGGTAGACCTCTGTGATAATAATAACAGTAGAAAGTATACTAGTAAGAATCGCACCAGTGATAACATTAAGCTGATAACAGCAATCACACAATACCATAAGTAATAATAACATTAACAAACAATACTAACGGCACTGTTTACGATGATAACAGTAATGACAATTAAATAATGCTAAACAATGAATAAATAAATAATAATAATGGCAGTAACAATGAACAAGGTGTCAATAACGTCACCAAAACTGTTGTTTTCTTTATCAATTTCACTAACACAGTCATCATTATTATCACTGTTAACGAAACTGATAATAAGGGTCAAAACATAATAAGAACTCAGTACTTCAAAGAAATATCAATGAGCATTCTTCAATGAGATTCGAGGCAATTTATGTAACGCAACGTCAATAACAACAATGCTAATGAGATCCACGGCGTGAATTCCCATTGCAAAAGGAGAGAAGTCTACTTGAAACGCACCGAATCAGGAAGAGACAACTTCCCCTAACTTGTGGCAAGCTGCCTCCTTAAAAGGGAACAATACATATAGGTGAATATAAACACCTGCCTACACATATATAAACATACATGCATAATGCTATACACTGCTTTTACTTACACATATACAATGATATATTTGATGTATTATTCTACGTACCTATATACAATTTCTTTACACATTTTACTGTCTTTACACATTTTATCTATTCATTATTTTATATATTATAAGCATTGTAAATTAACTGCCTCAACTGGTTTTGAAAAAAATTCTTTGGCAACTCCCGGAAAATTGTAAATGTATATGCAAGTACGCAATAACATACCGCTCATTTAGACTTTACATACCTTAATCAAAGAAGTGGGCCCAAAAGAAACCCATGAAAAAATGGTAGACAGCAGCGGTCTGGAAATGCTAAAACCTCTGCCTTTTCCCCTTCGGTCCTTCTCATTTCAGATAACAACAGGGCCTGAAACATGAGGGGAGAGGTCAATTATAGATGAAGGACCCCTGAAGGATAAGCATCAAATATCCAGAAAGGTGAAACATAAATTCGTCTGGCGAAGCGCCTATATGATCTGGTACACGCAACTGTAAGAAAAAGCGCAACATCAACCAACCCAAGCTTTCAGTTTCACCTCTGCGCAAATAATTCACCCCTCACAATTCCGCAAACTTAAAATAATAAATGGTATCTGTCAATCCTCTCCGGTCTCCAAACCTTAGACTACAATATCTACAGAAACGCGCATACAAAATAATCCACAAAATCTATTTTGTTACATATAACCTTCAGCAGCAAATGGTCAATTAACATATATATCTCCTGCAAATTTCACACAGCATCTCCTGCAAATTTCTTCAGTGGACAATATTCCCTGAGCACGACAGTAAGCAGACAGTCTATGGATTCATACACTTTAGCCGAAATTTATAGATCTCTAATGGATGATAGAGTTTATATTCGAAAACGTTTACAGATAAAAGCGCAATTTGAAAAGCAATTAAAATGCAATCTTCGAATAAAACCTATTGCATACAGGTGTTAAAAAAACCTATTGCATCAAACAAAACAGGTGTCTTCTCACTGCATCAACGGTTCACTTCTAGCTAATCTGCGAGCGCTGAACTCTAGCACAACGTCGAACTTCACCACTGTACCTTTTTTTTAGAAAACTGGTTGTAAATGTGCCGTGCTATGAAAAGACGAGTACCACTTCTCTTCCCCTTCCCCCAACCCCTCCCCCTTCAATTGCAAGAGAGGACGCCTCACACAACTGTATACACATCGCAAATGCAGAATGAACATTATGGAAGGTGAGATAGAGTGGATACCTATGCCATTCGGCTCATTAACAGCGTATGAGGGGAATCCTGACTGCTGAACCCATATATATGCATAAAACATCGTTTCATTACGCGGAAATTGCCACTATCAAAACCCATACTGTGCAAGTCAAGTTCAAAAAAATCTATGTTCGAAAATCGGAAAAAGAATTTTATCTTCTTGCCCGCTATTTTCCACGTTGAATTACATTCCATGAAATCCGACAGTTGTAAATTATCTCAACGACTACTTCCGAACGATGAACAACACTGTGAAACTTTTAGACGCGACAGTTTTCTGGTGAAAGAATAGAACTGGAATATATTTATTTCGAAATGCATATTTATTCATTACATTTGCTCATTCGTAGACAACCGTGACTTATAGTCCGATTATAAAATAAGCTTTAGAGCGTAGGCCTAAAAATTGGCCAAGTAAGAAATAAGGCTGAATCGTTGTTAAAACGGGATAACTGCACAAAAAAAGTTAACAGAGAAGCTAAAACATGGTGCCTGTTTAGTTGTAGCTATACATAATCAAAAAAGCCTGCAGGCGTGTTTACATTTCTTCACATATCTCCTGCAGACTTTGGCACAATGCCCGCCTGCCGCAGATGAAAACATTCGATGAAAAAATTACAGCCGGATGAACTCACAAAAAAATCCAGAAAAGAAAATGAAAATTAAGAAACCTGAGGATCGGGTACAGGGATGTCGCCTTCTTTCTTTTCACCACCTTCGAAATGCGCCGAGCAGATACGCAACTGAAATAAACAGCATCAAGCTTGGTGGATCGTAATTAAACACCATTTTGTAAACTTCAAAGATTTTAACACCAAAGAGGAAAACCAACCACGTAATCAAGCTGACGCTGTAACTGATCAATTAAGTAAAGTGATCGGTTCATTACAGCAAACCGCACTTAGTCACCAATACAGTCTTCATGTAACAACATCACTTCCTGTTCGCCTGTATACCTCTTCTTGCGACCCCTCTTCAGCAAAGAAATTAAACGAACTGGCGCACGCATATGAAAACCGCATTCGTCAACGGTAAACAGATGCAACGTTTATGTGAGACCTCTGCCGAATGAACACTTTTGATCGCTAGAGACAACGTCGGCGAGACTCGTGAATTGCACGTCGCCCTCTTCAGACCTTCCAATAAGCATTCGGACACCAATAAAAATTGATGCAATCAAACACAATAAACACATCACAACTTTTCAAATTCAAACACTCTTCCCACGACAGCAAACGACACTTTATACGAAATCAATAGCTCCTGACTGTAGAAAACCATTGGGAGAATATCTTTTTCCAGAATGGATTTGCTTTCCATGCGCCATAAGTAAGCGCCACTCTTTTTTTTTCATTTCAAAAATTATAGGAGTATGAATTCAAAATGTCCGGCTTGAGTGCAAATAAGAAAAGAAAGAAGAATAAAAACAGAAAAGTGAATCTCACAGGACCATGAAGTGAATGTCAACTATTCAACAACAACAACTGCAATTTTAAAAGAGGAGAAAAAGTGCTCATAGAACACAACAAATACGCAACACCTTCACAGCTGAACACTGCTAGTGATCGTATATTCAGCTCTGCAACAACACACAACCCCCTTTCAGCTTAGAAATGTTCATCGTCGTTAACAATGAAAGACGACTAATCAATGAACGCTTTGATGAGATTATGCGGAAATTACTGTGCTCCAAATAATCGCCTTTTTCGCCATATTTTATTGGTTAACTTCTTGATAATCATGTTCCCATCCGTCGTCACTTCACATAACAAAACATCCACCTATGAAAATGCCCGATCACTTGCAAGTTTCATATATTTTTGTTTTCCTCTTTAATAACAATAAGTCACTCGAGCAGGAAATTCCTAAAACATTACATCACTTCGTCTAAGTTCTATTATTCATAAACCATAAAAAACTATGCTTGAAAATCTTTGAGAGCCATAAATCAAGGCAGTTTGCATCAATTAAAGCAATGTTAAAATCACAACCAACGATTCGCAAAATTTCAGCGAAAAACGACTGCCGACTTTTATATGTGAGGAATTTGTTTAGCCGGATACTTTGTGCTCTTGACAACTACACGCTTTGAAAAGTTCTAATGCGTAGATGCCACAAATTGAAAAACCATCGGTTAGATGCGAATAGATCATTCGAATACTCATGATACAGATAAATCGCATTTTTCAGTTCGTTCAGATAGTGATGCACAGATGATCAAATGGACACTAATTTCGGGCTTTTTCGCTCTTTCATCGAGGCTTAAACGTGAGCTTTTCTCGGCCACTACCCTCAACGCGATGTTCTCATCAGCGATTATTCGTCCACCAAGAGGATCATTGGAGGAACTCATGATGGCATCGAAATTTCAGATGTCAATCTCGCACCACATGCTTCTTCATGAAGTAATCAACAAATGATTGCTGCATTTCCCGGATCATTCCTGCAGCTAGCTGCCTCCTTACCATCAATTGTATGAAAACAACGTCTACTTACTTACGATTTTAAGCCTACTAATATATTTGTGACTGTTTTCTGGAAGGGCTGATCATTATGCTTAATAACAATACATAATAAATGATAAAAGTAATGTGGACAACAAAGATATTAGGAGTAAACGCAGTGAAAGCAGAAAAAAACGATAGCAAGTAACTGCGTTCCACACTGCCACTGACGGGAGCGGCTAAAGGAAAAACGCACCTAAAAAGTCGTAATATGCTTCGATTGAAACCGTTCTCACAGTGTTTTAATAGAATCATCTATTTGAATAATGAATACAAAAAGACACTTCTGATAGAACAATTCTCAAAGACAACAGAAATTTTGGGCTGTTCGATGTTTCCTTCTCTTCGTTACTCTATCTCAATGCTTCTGTTCATTTTTCTCGGCATCGTATAGAAGTCTAAACAGAATTGTGTCAATCCCAAATGTTTCGCTGTTTTAGTCCTGCAGATATTCACCTCTCCCTTTTCCCTCCGTTCGGCTCGCTTCTTTCTACAGCAAAATCTCTTTTCATGCACGATGAAAGATGTCAAACACCGCCTAATATAAGCACAAATTAGAAATCGAACAAAACAAGCACCAGTGCATTCAACATAATCATTGTTTTCACTCAATCACGCAGATCACCAATACTATGGAGCCTTTGTCTTCCTACAAAGCCCAACTACGTCAAACCTCGAACGTCACATCCATTTAACATAAACTAAAACAGTGAGCTCTAATATTCACTCCTAACCTTGCGTACAAAATTTTGCAGAAAAAAAAAATATATGAGAAAATACATGTATATAAATATATAAAATTTTCGTAGACCACATTGCAGCAAATACTATGCTGTTTCAAAGGCACCACAATAGTGCAGTCTTATTCGAGAATTCTGATCTTAAAGGGCAAATTTTAAAAATCACGTACATCCAGTCATAATGATTAAAAAGTCGCCCTCACGACATGTGACTCTCAGAACGAATTCTTAAAAAATTGGTTTATTGAGAGTAACCTAATTCAGCCAAATAAGGCATTAAATGCACCCAAGGAGCCTACTTAAAAGATAGTGCCATGCAATAAACCTGTTCTTCAAATAAATAATGTAAGCATCAAGACATGATGAGTACATGGCAGATGCAAATAGTCAGAAAATGATTTGCTTCCATAGGAAAGAAAACTTCGAAATAAATTTAATGCTGAAACAAATTGGGAGTTCCGATTCTTCTACTCGATGGATAAAATGGGTTCAAGAATTTAAAGAAAGCACTGATGTTACTCTTTCATGAGGACATACTGCGCAAAAAAGTTTGAGAATCTGAAAGAAATTTTCCATAAAACGAAAAAATTATAATAAGGTATTAAAACAGATATGAAGCCATATATTTTCAACCTGGCATCCAAAAATATTCATCTGAGGGGAATTCCACCGATGCACCAAAAAACGCATGACTCCAAGTGCCACATAGAACTGCCTTCGCTACTGATCCATTGTCATGTCACTAGAACTCAACGGCATGCCCTTAATAAAAAATCCACCCACAAACATAAAACATAATTTACATTTATTTACATCAACAAACACAAAATCCCCACACAAGTTTGTCCTCACAAGCCAATTACTGACAAACGAAAAACAGTCTATCATGCTTCTCATGAACAAATAACTATAAATCGAATAGACTGTCCATCTGGAATATTGAATAACAACGTTAGTGATTACTGATAACAAATCGGCGAAAAACTCGTAGAGATGAGAGGTTAAATCACAGGGGAGGGAGAATTAATGCATTCTTACCAGAAGGAAAAACGAAGAGAGGAGAGGGCTCAGAGCAGGCGTCGACGAGCTTGTGCTCCACGATTAAAACACGATATCTGCAATCCGACGTGCTTACACGATTAAATTCCAACAAGACTGCAAACACGCTCGCATCTGTCTTCAATTCAACATGCAAGCCCAAACATCCCCCGTACCCTCGTCTATTAAAGGTTCTGCTCTTTGATAGCATGCGCACTGTACATTTGCTCTCTTGAAGCTCCAAGCTACCGTAACTGATGACAACGATAAGAAACATGAGTGCTTCTCAGGCCAAGTCGCTTCGGGCACATCATATATGAGGAATGCTTCACTTAGACAGGCAACTTCAAGATGCGCTTTAGAATTTACACCCAATATCCCGCAAGCTCATTCTGCTCGCCCCTTTCCTCCCCATAAATGAGGTCACTGAAAATTTTATGAGACAGCTCAACTGTATCACAATAGCTTGAGTGAACACAACAGCTGAGATAAATTCATGACAATCACATATCTGCTCATAGTTTATAATTTTTGAGAAGATAATCCTCTACGGTAGGAATTCTCAAACAACAATCACCGTGAATGGTGACGCTCTCTGCAGCCGATCTAGACAAAGCGCTATATCGCATTCAAATCATTTTCGGCGCTTATGCTACATAGAAGCGAACACTGATTTCCTGTCTACATATGCAGCACTTCAGTATCCTTTCCGACTGATGCACTACACTCACTACTTCCTACAATCATACCCATTGCACACTAATACAAGTGGAGTGGGATAAGAACATAGGAAACGGCGGAAAGAGAAGGGCAAGGTGATTACACCCACGCCTTCTATGCTTTCATCACAAACTAATTCGCTTTAATGTCCTAAAAATTCATCTATCAATTTCTCCACGAAAGATGTTCAGAGCAAAAATGTTTAGTTCAAAAAAGGAAAGAAAAAAAACCAACTGACCGTCTCATTAAATGCTAACAATTCAAGGCCTTCTTCTAAGCTGAAAACTACTTACACAAACAGCCTAGCGATGTCATTTCCGCTCTCTTCAAAATTCGTTCATTCCAAAGCATTTATGCGTTCAATTCAGTGATAAACTTTATCTTCATATACGCTTTTTCAACATATTTTCTTCACCTCGCATAGCATTCACTCGATCACCTCTCATTTTCAGTCAAATTCGGCGTTATGCAGCCTAACTGTAAAATTCGTAGAAAATGTAGGATTAGTAGCTCAAGTTCTGCTAGCAAATTAAATCCAGAAAATCCACTATCCACGCCAGTTTGCTCAAACGAACGGAAAATGACAAAAACAAAAACAAAAACAAAACAACAAATGCAACAATTAAGCATTAACATAAAGAAGCGCCATAAAAGCAAATAAAAAAAAGAAAGGCAAACTCCTATTTCAGCGCAAAAATTAGCTTATTAGCAAAAAAAAGCAATTCGGCATAAGAAGAAATAAATTAGAGACTATGCAGTCTGAAAAAAAAAAAAAAAAACTGAAGAAAACTGATTGGCACAAAAAGCAAAGCGGCAGAAAATAAACATATGAATGAGGGGAAAACTTTCGCTACACGAATCATTCGCTTAACATGTAATCAGCATTCAAAAAAAAAAATTAAGATCGACTGTCATTCTGGTCACTGGCTTCTCAGCGCCACTACCTTTTTTCTCCCAAACAACGGACTTTAGTTCTTTTTCCTTCGAACTTATCACTTCGTTTCAGCACTTTTATTTAAATCCTCAAGATTGAAGAGAAAAGCGGGGAGCAAATTTTTACAACCTAACAACTGATGATTGCTATCGACCACATAATTCGCCAATAGTGCAATCAGACCATTTGGAGTGTGGATATAGTATGAATTAAAAACAAACGAAACTGCTGCGTTTACAATTTAAAAAGTTACTCGGAAGTATCGAAAAACTCCACTACATCGGCGGTGATGCCAAATATGAGTCATAAATGGTCCCCATAGAAAATGCGATACCGATAAATCATTACATTATGATAGTGAAAACACAATTACTGCAGGCAATTGATCATTAGTGACCATAAGATTCACTCACACTTCTCACAATGAAATTCTTTATTCAAAATATCAGAACAAAAACAGCGGGGTTGTTTTTGTGCGAATTCTGGGTCAATGGAAAAGCAACACTGGGTAAAAATAAGAAACAATCTCAATGGCCGATCGTTACGAAACTGCATATCTCTCTTCTACCCTACGATTATGGAGCACAAAAAATATACGTAAGCGAGCATATCGTTTACATAACCTAATGGGCTCATTCACACTTCTATCAGCCAACTCCAAACTGACTAATAAATCTATCCTGACACAATAGAAGTCGAAGAAGCAACTGAAAGATCAGTTGCCACTTTTAGATTATCTCTTAAAAAAGTGTTACATCAGTTAAAAATTCAAGCGAAATTCTATAGCAATGAATCACAGTTTGAAAGACCGGAGTAACAAGTAAAATAACAATAAATTTCGCATAAGAAATGAGAAGCGAGGAGATAAGCGTTTTTACCGGTAGGAAATTCCAACAACAATCATCATTACTATCAAATACACTACGAATATGATGCCATTTTGATAAAAGAATGTTTATTTTGCTGCACTATTAAATTCTGAAAATATTCTCGCGACTAAATGAAATACCAAAATATTTTTCGTGAAGTTTTTCGAGAATAAAACTTAAAAATTCATATTGCATCAGATTAAAGTTGCAAATTTATTACTTCCTCAAAGTGCAAATATGAGAGGTTTTTAGCATTCAGAAATAAGTAGGTGGATAATTTCACTGCCTCCAAATAATAAGAATTAGGAATCTGCAAGTGACGAGTGAAATTCTTGAGCGATCATATCAGTTCCCAAATGCTAAAACAACTGAGATAGGTGAAACGCCCCTTTGGAGTCGCTAATAAGATGCGTCCATTTATGCTCTTGGGCACCAACCTATTTCATTGGTTATCGTGAAAAAAGGCAAAATCATCACATCTTGAACGATTTCGTCATTTCCACTACTGTCCTATCAGAAGATTCGCTTTCCTACGAGAATGCGATTATGAAATGAAATGCCAACTCGAATAAAGTGCAGCATAGCCTTTTGCGATTTTAAAATCTACTTTCCTCAAAATTCATAGCAATTCATCAAAGATCACCTTATTTCACTTTATGAAGTTCACAATATCTCTGTGTTCAATGATTTCTAAACTGGAGGCACCGGTAAAAAAGAGATGTCCAAACGCAAAAGCATGACATAACCAAGGTGCTCTATTGCAAAGTAGATTGCTACGAATATATGAAAGTCACATTAATGATAGAACGTTAGAAAACTTGCGAAACTGCAAAAAAAGGCGAAGACACACTATCCGATATGTGATGTTTTCGAGGTGAAGGCAACTTTTGAAATCGGTTATTGAGCATTCAGATTCTTGAAAGACTTTGATGAAAACATTTAAGCAACCATAACACAATCACAAATCGTTCGTCGATAGCATTAAAACAATTGGAATTAATCATAACAGCTGCCATGTTCGATGCGAAAGACTGAAGATAAACAAACGATTGCAGAGAAATCTTGAAAAGCCGAAAGCTTGTCGCAATTTTCAAAATGAAAATATTCATTAAGAAAATCAAAATGTTTCCATGGCACTTAAAAACTGCTATGCGAAGGCTCTGTCATTCATTCTACAAAGCCTTTTATTACGTGAGTATAGTATATGTGTAGGTGAGGAGAAGGAAGAGGTGATGGAGTTAACTATATAACAAAAAGAAAATCAGTTCTTCGCTCGCACTCTTTATCCTATCATCAAAGCTACCCTTTTGTTCGCATTCTTTCAAACGTTTCAGTAACAAACGACTTCGATGAGAAAAACAGTGAATTCACTTAAGACAGGAAAAGAATGCACTACGCGAGCAAACTTCTTCCTTCCAATGTTGAGCATTTCAGCTCCACGCATCTACCTTTCCTGAAAGTGAGCATTCGATTTTCTCACCTACTTTTCGATGATCATCCCCTCTCTACTCACTTTAGAGGATGATCACCCACAAAGTTCACTAATTCACCGCAGTCAAACAACTGCGTCGTTCCATACTTTTATACGAGCATCTCAACGTCACATCTGAAAGCCACAATGTTTCAACGGTGGTGCTGACTACGTGTTTACTCACTGGATTTCATTATATGACGAAAAGAAAGTGCATTCAGTGGAAAATCGTTCACAAAATATTTACAAAGCGCCAAGTGAAGCGATTTTTTTATTGGCCATCCATCTTGAAATTTGGGTTTCATGAAAATGAAAAATATTTATTCTGCAGATAATTTTTCTTAAACATTAAAAAAACATTCGCAAACGAGGATCACCTCGATAACAAAGGAAAAAGTTTTGGTGAGGATAACGATAAAAAAGTTTCGAATGAAGGAAACAATTCACTCTAAACAACTATCACACGGCTATGGCTAGTTGAAGGCAATATAAAACGCTCAGTTTGCACAAAGTTCCACTTTAATTAAACCCAAGAAGTGTAAAGAAAGGGAGATATTAAGAAGGAAAGTGCAGATCGTCTTATTGATGATTATCAAATTAACGAATCAACACAGCAATAAATTTTCAGAGCACCATTCTGGTTAAAAGGTTTGAATTTAGATGCAAAGAAACCAAAAAAACGAGAGAAAAACTACACATGAATCAAACAAATATAAATGAACGCAATTACACTCAAACAACCGTTCATTATCTCGAAATCTGCATATAACAGATCGTACTAATGCTGACATTTCAAGTCGAATAACTTAATAACGATTTTTTGTTTTGGATAATACCTCATAAATCACTAGTGACCATTCCATTCGTAAAATGCTCCCGTGGAAAATGAAAGTGCCTATATGAACCCCTTTTTACGATGCATCCTTCTGAAGTCAAATCAAAACTCTCTAGGCGGACACATCACACCCTTCAATGCAATTCTAGTGGCATCTCTCTTTATGAATATTGCTGCATTGTGCAAACTTTCGTGTAAGCCAGACGAAGTAAGCTTAACGTCTATGACAACCGGTTAATATCCGCGAATTAACAAGTGACATTCCTCAGATATATCAGCATTAAGTCAGTACGACCGCCAACAATTGTTTCGACTGTTCGGCGACAAAGCCCAGAAGTGGTGGTAAGACTATGAATTTAGCGTGAAGTAATGAGATCTCAAGGAAAGTAAGTGCGGAGAATTAAATTCCCTCTCCCCTTCCTCCCCTTCCTCTCTCCCCCCTCTACACTTGACCTTGCGGAGCGATATAAAATTCAGGAATACGACCAAATGCAAAAACAAAGTCCGATTAAGAAGACCTAAAAAATATCGGTCACACATAAAGACTCGAGGTTAATAAACACGGCGGATTTCGCCTCAAATGTTGGAAAGAAGGACAGTGATGAAAGGGTGTGACCATGTATAGCAATGAGCATAAACGCAGGAGATAATAAGCAAGAAAAGCCGGTGAGATGCCATGTGAAGCGAACAAGTGAGAGGGCTTAGCGGAAGACAAAGAAGTCGCGATGAGCAGCAAGCAGGAAACGAGCTGCACTAGAGAGCAGCAGCAAGCTCGCCGAGTGAAACGCGCCAACGACGCCAACCACGATGGCAGCAATCGTCAATGCCCACTCGGATGCTGCGGTAGCAACCGAACAAGTGCAGAAACCGATGAAAAGAGACAGATACAGACAGGCACACATCGAATTCGCTGTTGTTACTGAGAAAGCACATGCAAACAAAAGAAGAAAAATAGCAACATTAAGCGAAGCAAGCATCAGCGCATGCAAAAGAAGAGCGGCAAAACCTGGCCCATACTAACCTGGCTCACTACGGTCTCTTCGGTACGACCGATGGCGTGCAACCAACGCTGGCGCAACACCTGTGGCCGCTTGGGAATACGATAGAAGTGACGGTTGTCCTCTTGGCCCCGATAGCGGGATCGAAACTTGCAGTTGGGAAAGCCGCAAGTGGTAGGCATTAGATGCGCCCGCAGAGGCAGCGCTGCAAACGAGAAAAAGTGGGCAGTGTGCGAAGCAGCAATTGACAGTGGTCGAGCGACAGGACGGCATATAACTGGTAGGGTGTAACCAAGGCAGCCCGTAACTCTCCAACAGCCACCTGTATGCGAGTGGTAATTACGCTCACTCACCGCGAGCAACACACCGGCTGCCAACACATCCTTGTTGCGTGTGCTTGCGTCGAGCGCTAATTATTCGAAGAGCGACGCAGCTGGCTGCCGACTCCCGACTCATGTGACGAACCAGAAGCCGAGCCCTTATCTGCCCTCGGACGTGCCCGCCGGTCAGCGACAATTAGCAATCAAATTAATCTGCGCCACTATCACAAAAGCACACATTATGGAAGCAGCCTAGAATAGAGGAGATCATAGTATGGCCAATCCCATTAGCAGCCAAAGCCATTCGAGAGGCTCACTGCACTGCCTTGCAATCGAATCATGCTAAGCTTCTCAAACACCCTCTAGAGAGATTATATCCTCTTCCCACCTCTTCAAAAGAAGGAAGCCCGCTGAAACCAGCTAGTCGCATTCAGTCATCACTAAAGACCTCCACTCCGATTACGAAACAACTCAGAACTTCAACCCGGCAAAATTTTGCCTCGTTTGCATGTTATATACATACCTCTCGGATGCTAGTAGGGATTTACTTTACATTCCATAAACAAAAAACGATATAAACATATGTATCAAACCACCAAGCATAAACCTCACAGACTAAAGCTTTCACATAATGAGCAACATTCAATCGCAGCAGTATCAAATAAATCAATTGCAGTCAGCCATAAGAAAAATTCGTTTATTCATGCTTACATTGTTTGAAATAACTTTTCATCAAAATTATTTATATTCGTAGGTCTAAACGCTTGTCATTAGCTGAGAAAGGTGGGATCCCGTTCACAGCGAATCAGAACAGAAGCTTCCATCAGATGGATTAGAACGATTCCTAACAAAAGGAAAACGTTTCATTATGAAATGATCATATCAAGGCAACCAGTTACAACAAAGAATCAACAAAATTCGAGTACTTCAAAAGTCATAAAACGGTGAATTGGTGTTGCAAAAATAACTCATTAGTTTAAATTTTCAGCACTGCAAACCAAAAATGCCGTGAAAAAGAATATGAGCAATTGGCCGCGCCAAAAGAAGAACCATTATGCCAAAGTGCCAAAAAAAAATTGAGCAAAGATCACAGACATAATTTTCTGATATCAACGTGGATGTCCCCATTTTTTCGCCTAAATTCCCAGAAATTGCCATTTCGAAAGAAAAATAACCGCTTTGCACCAAAAATTCTACCCTCAAATGCATGAGCTAGAAAAATACTCGGAACTTCTGGAAAGCAATAACATTTCATCCATCCCCACTCCATCAGAAATCTCTTAAAACTTGCTCGTCAAGTTCCTTAGGTGAGAAAGATATTCCGTACGAAATTTCGAAGTCAAAAAATGGAACTGTTATTGAAGAAGCAATTTCCCCAGAAAGAAATAAAACATATGAGGCAAATTAGTGTTATGTAAAGGTTTTGCATATTCACTAGAAACAAAAAACATAAACAGAAATTACACGCTTACATTTAAGCAACAAACTCATTTCTGAAAAAAACTTCCCACTGGTTGCGCAAGCAAATTCGAGCAAAGATCAACTCAAAAGTGGCGTAAATTAGAATCCGGGATTTTCCTTTACGAATTTCCAAGTTCCAATCATTTTCAATATTAGGAGAAATGATGGGAAGGAATCAATCTAATATTTACGAATGATTCAATTTATATGTTTTAATTTTTCTGTTCTTTTCGACGAAGAATTTCGATTAACGCATAATACCAAACAGTTGCCCATATCCTCGTGGATTTTAGCATCACTCATCAGATATAACGCAACGAACTTATTCGTTTCCACCCCAACTGAAATCCCATTTTGGAAAAACGTACGAACAACACAACAGCTTCCGATGGAAGAATGTTCCTAATGGAATTGAACGAATTGAGCATTTTTGACCACGATATTTAATTCCGACAGCCTATCTTGGAGTCGCTTTAACTCCCTCCTTCCTGTCTCTCCCCACACATATAAAAAATTACGTTTCACTGAATTTTGCTCATCTGATATTAGGGATAGCTTGCACTTGTGAGAAAAAATTTCATTTACGTTTATCTCCACCTCCATCCACCAACGCATCTCCCCTCCTTTATGAAAGTGTGTAGAAGTTTTCTCGTATTACTGCACTATCCACTCATGTTACGATCCCATTCAGCGGAAATCACTTATTAAAACATCAAAAGGAACTAAAAATCACATATATCGTTTTGCTACAGCATTAATAGCATCACGATATAATGCTTCAACATCAGAGATTTCTATTCAAGGTAAAAACAAGCCTGCTATATTATGTGCAAATACGCACCATACAAATTACCCTCGTTTTTTAACGCTAACGTACACATTTGCGAAATGGTACACGTGAAACATCTTAAGGCGTTAGCAACAATCAACAATACTGCACAAACTTTTCACATGAATACAGTCTAACACATAATAGTATAGAACAGAACGATAAATGCCCCGATGAATAATTTCGGGTATAATTTACTAATACAAGAGAAACCTTGAACTATAAATTTACCAATACACGAATCTGTAAACGAAAATTTTTAAACACTTCTTACGAGCACTCCATTATACCACTTACAATAGCAGCAAAAAGCCGATTAAATGATAAAATGCCACAGCATACTTCACGGTATGCCAAAAACATTGACGCGGCGAAAAAACGAAGCTTAATAGAAGGATAAATTAAAGAAAGGATCGCTAGCAAAACGGAAAGAAAATAGAGCCTCTCAAGACATTCAAACGTTCTAACTGACGATTTAAATTGTACTCAAAATGCTCACTTTCATCGACGACTTCGCGAATCATGCCGACCATTACGCGTTCACCCAAAAACTCGGCTGTCTTTTGTCTCAGTATAATTCAGTCACTTTTATAAACAAACAATTTTTAGTTCCTCCGAAAATGATATTAATTTGTCATTCAATGATCGATGAATTACATTTGAACCTTTCAGTTCTCGATTAATAATCACCTACAACTTCACTCAAAAAAAAACCGAAAGTCAACATCTGAATATATCAACATCAAAGGCGCGATTCCACAAACGGTGGATTTAAAATGGGCCGGGAATTTGGAAATGGTAGGCAAACGTCAGCCGCCTGATAATCTGAAAGCTAGAAAAGATGACGGTGAAAGCAGTAAAAGTGGAGTGGATGCCAGAAGAATGTTTAGAGGCAACCAGGTGGTCCGCTGGACGGCGACGGGAGTGCCTAACGATCAGAGAAAAGAGTGCGTCAAGAGAGACTCATCATCAAGGCACACCAAGTGCTGCCGTCCGGATTGAATTACGGGCTGTGCCGATTACACGGTCTCCGCCACAAACAAAATCCAATGGACGAGCGGCGAGTGCCGAAATCTAATCCATGCGCAGTCATCAATCAGAGCTAACCGACCGCTCGACAGGTATCAATACCACTAATGAACAGACCGGCCGGCCACCGCATCATCCTAAGCGGCCCAGTGCGAGTCGAGTCGAGTCTGAGCCCGGCTCGGCTCCTGTCTCCCACAGATACCAATAAGCACAAAAGCAGCGCTGCCCTCACATTAATTAATCAATGCGTGCAGCGCCCAAGGCTAAACTTTCATTAAGGCAGCCGACACGGAGCACACGACACTGCATGAGACACCAGTGTTACTGAGGCGGCGAGACGCGCACTCACCATTGTGATGAGGAGTTGTGGTGGGTCTGCGATGAGGGCGTCGAGAACCGTGAGCAGAAAGCAAACGCGTCCGATAACAAGCCTGAAACCAACGCGCAATTAGCTGCGAGAGGAGCTGATTCGAACCGCTGCGTGGTCGGCGTTGTGCCCAAAACGACAAAGTTGATAAGGCATAACGGCACAAATTTAGCCAATGCCCCGTCCTCTTCCACGGCTATCCTCCTCCATTAGAGATCGAGCGGGCAGCCCAGCGATCGTCCGAACACAAGCCCACTTACTTAGTCAGCAGCCTCTTTCGACGCCCTCTCCACCCTTCGTACCACTCATCACTGCCCAAATACCACCCCTTTCAAATAGCTACCGCATATGCTTGTAATTCATTTTAAAAGTTTCCTGGAGAGTATCGTGAAGGCAGTTCGATAAGACAAGGGAATATGGGACGTTGACGTATGCGATCGCAACTGCACATGCAAGCGTCTCGTTCAGAACAGTGCCTCGGGTACATACGTTCCACAAAACGCACGATCCAGCCATTCGCTTTGAGAAGAGTTGAATGAAATACAGTGAAATCGATAAGAAAATATAAAAAGTACTTTCGTCAAAATGGCCCATAATGCTTGAAACACTTCAGCAATTGCAAGACCCACATCAAATACTGAAATGAAGCATCTAATAGCTAAGAGGACAAAATCGTTACCATACTATAATGCAGAGCGAATAATCCTCTGTCCAAGCAACCTCCAATTTTGATGACGATCAGAACGAAGCTAAGCGTATTTGAGATTTTATCGCATTTCCATTAAGGTTAAAGACTTTGGTAGTAGCAAGATTTCAGTGGTGAAAAATGATCATGCAGATGTGACCTGTTCTTTCTCATCTTAATCATAACGTAAAAATATTCAAACAGACTCATGTCTAGCGTTCATTGCATGGAACCGGATAAGCAGGACAACGGTAAGTAAACTGATCTTTGAAACGATTCAGTACATGGCGAAAGCCAAGGCATTGTCGAGCTTGCAGCACGACACAAATCGAACAATCAACAGAACGTAAAAATTGCGCCACTTTTCAAATAAACATCAAAATCAATAACTGAGGCTTCAATAGTGGAAGCTTTTAGTAAAAAACTTCAATAATTGTCTATGGCATCTTCACACATGTAGCTGGAATTTGCCTCGTTCCTTCTGCTTTAAGTAAAAGCATGAATACTGCGATGATCATACCAATCACCACCTAATGTCAAAGAACACTGTTCGTTTTCAACGCTTAAAGTGCAAGCGTTGTAAGCGAGTAAGTTGAAAGGCGTAATCCATATTACGTAAGAGTAATCCCTCTCATCGCGCTCTCTCCTACTCCCACGGCTACTCGTCTTGGAATGAACTGAACTGCGCATCTATATATGGAATACCAACCTCAGCATTTCGAATTCCGGGTCTTCTAGGCATAACCAGGAATAGGTTTGCTTTAAAAAAAAACGATATTTACAATAGCAGAAGCAAAATGGTACAAGACAGCCACTTAAACGGCCACCTTTTTCACTCTATCCTTTGAAAAAATCGCAGAAGATTAGTCCCAAAGTGAAGCTGGGCACAACTTTGTACCAGTAAATAAAACTCATTCGCATAACCCCATCAAGGCGAAATTTGAATTCATTTTTTTCGCATTTCTTGAAACGTTCTTTCTTTCTGGTTTACTGGGCACTATTTAAATTATCTTTAATAAGCTAAAACACTCAAATTAATTGAGTTACAACAAGTCGCAAAATTTACAAGCTTATGAAATTCTTTTAGCTTCCATCAGTAATACACGATGACGCATGGAAGACCAAAGTTGGTGTGGATGAGAAACAATTCAACTGCATAAGTGATGATATTTTTCGCTTTTCGGAAAATCGCTCTAAAAATAAGAAAAAGAGAAACCTTTGAGAGAAAATTTGCAGCAATCGACCCACATGATGGTTCGCTTGATTCGTGTTAACTACTTCAACTGGATTGAATTTAAAGAGTTGCTTGTTAGGAGCATTTTTCATCACTACTTTCAGCCAACATAAGCAACGTATTTCTCTTCAATGCAAACATCAGAATACAACAAACTACCGTGTTTGTCACGTCAAGGTCTTATAGAATACTATGATAAAACATCAACAATCTATAGAATACGCTGATAGTCGACCAGAGTATGAAAGCATTTTCGCAAACATACAGCCGTTAACATGCTTACACAGTTGGCTTGGTGGTTTGTTAAATACATTTTTTTAGGTTAGCACAAGTGAAGATTGGGGAGATGAAAGAAACTCTAAATCGTGAAATAACAGTAACAGTCGAACATATATAAAATAATGTTTATCCTCAAGAATTACTTATAATGAATAATAATAACAATGATAAACTGAACTGCTGCTATACATTGAACTGAATATGTAAAATCATCATCAGCACTCAGAATGCCCGCACATGTCCACAAACGATGCATTGCGCAGACAGCTAACATTCCACAGTCGATTCGCACCGCTTCCTCATCAATTGACTTCATCCAATAGTTATCGGTGTTGCCCTCGGTTAATTTTACTTTTGTTTCATTTTTCTCATAGTGCTTTCAAGAGCTGGAATGTCAGTACAACAGATACGTTATCACTATTACAAATAATATTGCCGTCCATTCCTCGTAACAACGGAATGATAACCTTCGCTGACCCATATCCGGGTCAAATTTGAAACAATACCAAAATATTATCCTACTGCACTGCGTCTTTGAGATTCAACGATTACTGCACATATTTAAAAAAAAAACACACACAATATAACTCATTGAATACTGCAGCGCAGGATTCGGATGTGTGACGAGACGAAACACGCTACAGAGGTTAAAAGTTCTGATATTTTAAAGAACACTACAAAAGTCAGATTTCCAGATACTTGAAGAATGTCGCTGACAAACATCCATCTTTCAACAACGTACTTTCTGTAAGACGCAACTAAGACGCAACCCCATGCGAAATGAAGAAATGGGTGACATAAGTACACTAATGTGTCCCCAGGTCATCATTATGCTACGGTTGAAGATTTCTGTGAAAGAATATTCCACTAGCGCCAAATCACAAGTTGTGAATGTGTATTTATTGGCGTCAGACTACTGCAACTGCACCTACATAAAAACCGAGAAGTGCCTCTGCAGCTGTCACTTGCAAATCCACATTCGCCCATATAAGGCCGCAAAAACTTCCAGATCCGCACGTGTACTTCATGGATTGCAGCTGTAATATGCTCATCATGCACTAGTTCGAAGCAACTGCAACTCAGAGAGCGAGCCCGCGCCCTCACGATGGGGTTGCGTCCTGACCCCTTATCTCCCTCCCTAGAAAACTTTCATCGTTGAAACAATCAGCCAACTTCCGAAAAAAAGCACCTAATCACCCTGACTAGAACTAAACCCTAATGATGAATGTCTACAAACACATTCATGGCCAACAAGGAAGTCCATCCGTAAAACTTAAATTCTTGTCGCGGGAAGGATAGGATTCTCAGCTACCCTGAAAATAAAAACCTGCGAAGCAAAAGTTTTTCTATGTTTCCGCCATCTTTCTTCAATGGATATTGCATCTCAAAACGTCACTTCAGCTATTTCCTCACCTTCGTAAAATATGCACCGTTTGATCATAAAAATGGAAGGCGTTTCTGATTTGGCGACTATTCCACAGCTCAATGGTCTGTCTCATAAGTTACATCTTTGTTGACGATACTATAGACAGATTCGACAAAGTTGTTACATTCTGAAATCATCGCCAATGAGTTATCAAGTTATCATCGCCAATGAGTTATCAAGTTAGCGACAAAGTTATCATCAATATTTCTCGTTTCCTTTAGAGGCTATAAATAAAAAAAATGCTTTAACGGCTTATTGCTATAGATAGTTTTGGAGTACGAGGTTCCAGAAAGGATCTGAACTGAAACTTCCACTTTCAAACGTCACTTTTCCACAAAAAATTTTGCGCATTCGAAGTTCATTCCACTCACACATCGGTGATTTTTTTTTAATTTTTACACACACCTATATATACCTACTGAATAGCGTCTGCCTCGAAAATCCCAAAAATGGGTTTATTTCTGATGCAGTAGGCGCCGTTCACAAGATATAGTTGAAAAAAGTCCAGTCATTCGGATGCCACAATTCCGTCAGTCGGCTTGTCTGTAATATTCAAATATCGATAGAAAATTCGATAGGTCAATCGTAATATTTCAAACTTGAAAGCAACTAGCAACAACCAACGAAAACACTAAAGTTCAATCAGTTAGTCAGTTTGGGCACAAAACGATTACACATGATATACACACACGCTCAGACTAAGTGAAAAAATCATCTGTTGCATTATCAGTAGAATGAGATTTTTCTCTACCCTCAGCTGTCAAAGAAAGAGACGCTCAATACTTCGTTTTCACAAGTACGCAATGAGAAACGCTTGCAAATGATAACGAGTTAAGAAGCCTGCCCCAAAGAACATTCACATCCAACACCGCAATCCTCCCCTTTACTATTCCTTCTGGAAGATCAAGAAGGAAGCTAAGAAAGGAATCCTTTTTCTCTCTCCCTAGCCGTCATTAGGCATTGGAAGTAAGCTTAAAAATAAGAGGCAAAATTACTGAATTGACGCGCATATAGCAAAATAGGCAACGAATTAACAAGTGGGGAAAAATCAACAATACATTCCTGGGGAGAAGGTGTGAAATTTCGACATGTTATGAAAATTGAAGCTTTAGGTTCCCCTAAAAGTGATGAAGCCAAATTTATGCGATGAGCGAAATAAGAATGCCAAACAAAGTTAAAATTTTTTGCAAACTTTAGTGATAAGATGTAAAATTGTGAATCGAAAATCAATCAATGACTTTGATTGCCGAAACCAATCACTGCTCACCGCTATGCTATCATAATAGGAATGGGAGATGGACGATAACGAGGGCAGATACTTCGACGAAAAGAGAGTATTACGTTGCATAAAACAAATTTCAAGAATGAATACGAATGCACAGAGAAATTATGTTGAAAAAACCGTTTTCGCGTAACAACACTATCCGCCACATGATAGAAAACAGAAAACGGACCCGACACCGTACGCTATCAAAGTCGATCTAGTTCTTTGATCTCTAATTTCATAGGCACCGGTAAACGATAGCTTGAGACACGCACACATTCAACAGTTCAGTTGAGAGAAACTTGTTACAACCAACCAAGGGAACACTGAAGTGTAGTGGCAATAGTGGTATCACGCTTTGTTTGCTGGAAAAAAAATATATATATATATATATATATATATATATATATATATATATATATATATATATATATATATATATATATATATATAATAATTTTCCAGCAAATATGGGGCATTAGTGAAGCCTAATCACACAAAAGAACAGACAGCAAAATGACGTCAACAACAAGTGAACTTCCAGCCGAAGCAAATTCAGAGGTGTGGAGCGTTCCTGTGGCGATAAAAATGCGATAAAATCAAATGTGCAAAACAATAGCACTTGCTCGAATCTACACAGCGTTCACATAGCACTCTCGATTACGTGTAGGTTGTTTAATCCGCAGAACTCCGCAATTTCATCAGAGATTTAAGTGCGGATTGGAATCTCTTCTCTTCCCCTTCAATATGCCTCCTATCCTTAAAGAGATTTCACGTGACATGCTCACGACGATATTACTGCTGTTGGCATTAACACTGGCGTATTAGAAGTTCAAAGCCGGATTTACCTCCCATGCTAGAACACAGCGTAGTTGTCAAGACAGCTGCGTAATTGCGATGTTCACGACGATAGATGATTTCATCGACTAGGCCTGCCCGAATTCCATGAAGTGTGAAAAGTGATTGAGATCAACGCGATCGATCGTAGCCCCGAAAGTCTGACAAAAAAAACTCTAAATGAAACGAAGACATCTCACACCTTTTTCTGCTCTATTTTCCTCCAAAAAAGGCAAATTTCTGCGAGCCACATAAATACTTCCAACTCCAATTTCCTTTTATCCTCCATTTTTTCATCTTTTACTCCATTTCCTGGGATCTCCTGCCGATCGACTCCCAAAAATTTCTAGAAATGCTGTTCTCTTCTCCTCCCATCTCTTAACAAATGTAATCCATGCGTTGCGAAGTGATCTCCGTCATGGCGGTTAAATGACTATGAAGCGGCATTATTACTGTTAAATGACAATATTACTTTCATAGATTACCTTCGAAACCGACTACCTTTACAAACAATGTTTTGCATTTCTCAACATTCAAAGAACGGAGAAAAAATAAAATAACATTTCCGCTAGACGGCTGCAAAACGCTGCTATGCTGATAAAAGGAATCAGGCCTCGATCTTAGAAAACATTTACAGATGGAGGAAACAACTGGAAGAGGACAAGAAGATACGGGAGATTCATCTGTAAGCGGACTGAATAAGCAAAAATTTGCTTCAAGAAGGAATCAACACCAATTCTATAAACTTGTGAGTGCCACTCATTTTGAATAAAAACATGAATCTGTGACGAATACGTCACCTAAATGGACACAAAAGTATGCATTAATCAAGAATGCTTCATGCACCACGACGTATTTTTTGTTAACAAAAAAGGCAAGAATAAAGGACAGACTAAGTGAAATCTCTGTGCCAATTACTCATCCCCCAAGCAAGCAATAACACAATGTGCTTTGTTGCAGATTTGCAAATCCAGTCTACTTCTCTCTCTCCCATTTCGCAGGCTATTTTTTAACAAAACAACGCCACATGTCAGGATGACAATTACAAAACATATTGCAGTTATAATTTTCCAGGTGGAATGTGAGGTAATTCGACTCAATCAACGATGAAAGTCGAATCAATCTCTTATAGCTGAAGGTTTCATTAGAAAATTCAGTTCAATTTAAAAAATACGGAATGAAATATAAGGAAAATATCTGCGCAGAGAGGAAATGGCACATGGATGCCAGTGTAATAATCACAATGAATGGGGGAGGAGGATGGAAAGGGGAGGAGGGAAGAAAAATAAACAGTACACATCAATGACGGTCATTACGTCCAAATTGTTCGGAAAGCTGCAATGATTCATTAAAGGATTTATCCGACTAAAGATAACATATATGTCGAACTTTTGCGCTTGCACTTTCACAACCTCCGACGAAATCAACCGAGCTGAGCCGCTGCAGATGTATGCAAAAAAACAGCAAAGCTAATTTGGTACAGTGGAAGAAAAAACAACGAATGCCTATCAAGGAGGATAATAAATAGAGTGCAATTCTGCACCCCCTCACTCGCACCCACTAAACCCAAGCTCCAATATTCAAAAACATAAAAAACCTTAAACCCATTCCCGTTTCCTGCTTTTTCATAAATCGTGCAAAGCAATCGTTTAAAGATCGTTCATTCGAAACTTGATGGGTTTAATATAGATTTTGTTACTCTTTTTTTTTAGTTTCATGAAATCTGCAAATGTTTATAATTCACAACATGATCAAAGGCTGCGAAATCCAGCTGAGAAAATTATCCCGGTGTGAACCATGCAACAGAATTCCAACACTGTGCTTTTTATCGTTAACAATTTGAAGTTACTAGTGAGAAATTTAGACTCTAAGGATGTTTGCAGATGCCTTTGATGGTTCTTCATAGCCCATCTGCAATGTGAGTGCTGCTACTGCTACTACTATAATCCAGTTGCAAATATCAGCTATCTATCCGTGGAAAAAAGTGCCTACAGCAAAAGCTCTCTGATACTGATTACACCATTATGGCATCTCGTTTCGACGAAGCGGCTATCAGCCATAAACAAGAAATGCCGCTGTGAGAACTTGTGTGCATATCATGCCTATACATGCATGCACAATGTTTATGTGAAAAAATGTACGTTCATATACGTTTATGTGAAAAAATGCATACAATCACTGCAATGTATATGAAACCACCGATTAGACCACTGCAATTAGGGCACAAGAAAAGTTGCTGTTGTAATAACAGTAATCCCATTTGAGGCTTTCATCTTCCTCCTAATGTTCGAGGGAGTATGACCGCTAAACTGATTAGAAGAAAGAATTTGCAGATAGGCAACTGAAGGATTTATTTTCCAGGCGACAATATAAAAATCATCAAGTGGAATTTTTGATTTTTAGTGTACCTAGGATTAGCTACCCATATTTTTAAAGTACCCTGTGTGGCGACTGATCTGAAAAGGCGCTTCAAAAATGCATACGATAAAATAAAAACAAACTAGGAAGGCTTGCTACGCATATGCAATTTACTGTTTTGGAAAAGAAAACCATTAACTTCAGTAAGCGCGAAGTTACTCCCAGAGGATCAGTCTATCCTCGACGGCAGTCGTGAACTTGGCAAGTCGTCTATGAAATCACAGGAAATGAAGAAAATGGGCTAAATCATCTCGAAAAAAAAGGTATAAAACATGCAGGTGAGATCACAAATCGTTTCTCCGATCGAGGGCAGCTGAGATGGTGAAAAAGTGTAAAAGGGTTTCGGGTTAAATGTGCGTCATTTGGAAGGCTTGTATTTTGCAGATGCACTTCGAGAAGGAAGTCATTTACATTGCAAAGAAAAGCCCATATTGCAGTGGAAAATGAGCATTTGAATTTGACCACAACAATATGGTGAAAGGCTGTGTTTACCACTGGAACGAAGACCACAACGATTACGGAATGAAGTACGTTTGACGTCGCGCAGATAAATAATGGTTCCCGAAGATAACCAATACAACTGTTACAGAGGCAAAAGAAATTTATAAGTTTGTGCAACGAGTCGCTTGATGAGCATCGTTTCTACGCAACAACTGGCAGCATTTCTCATTAAAAAATCACTTTATGAAAAACCTCTGATAAAGTCGTTGTGTCTCCGGGAATACGTAATCTCGCCTTAAAATAAAACAACGGCTCCAAACAGCAACGTAAAATTAATGAATGCTTAAAGGATGAGAGAAACGGCAATGACCAGCCCAAGGTCCACACATGAAAGCCACTGAAGGCCAATGAGATGATGCGCAAACCGCAGATCGCATTAAATCATGGATTCTATGAGAGTTATACGTGCATACGATAGAAACATAAAAGGACATTCCAAATCAACGCATCGTTCAGCTCTTTAATTCGATGACAAGCAGAAATTCTAGATCGAAGGACTGTACCAGGAAGCTATGTCAATTTTTATCTCGTTGTAACCATTTAATAGCATTTCTGTGATTGTTCCTTTTTTCTTGCAAGTAGGTTATCATGCTCTCATTAGTGAAGTTATATTATTCATACTTTCGCACCAAGATATACCCATAAGTCCCCACCCAACCGCCACCCCTTCCTCATTAGTAAACTGCAGGTCGCCTGGTGACCTTCATAAAACCTGCTTTAGATCACAAGGATAACAAGGATTTTTGAGTTAGACAGCATCAATCGGGAGCTACATCAACGCGAAAGGGATCAACGATTATATTAAGTGTTGCGAAAAGTCAACGGTTAGGAGCCTCGGAGACGGCTCAAGCAGCTAACGTTTCAGTGCAACTATTAATTACAAAGGGAAAATCTGACACTGCACCTTACCTGTAAGTCGTCTTAAACTTGACAGCGCCAATTCATAAGCTCCGTGCAGGTAAAACGGATCTTCACTCGATGGAAATATGTTGACGACAGACAACAATGTTCAGCTGGTAGCAAAAATTATGCAAGACGTTTCTGCAATCACGGAAATTGCATTTGAAAATAATCTCTTCAACATAGTAGGGTAGGATATTCTATACACTTCATAACTCCTTCTCGTTAAACTCCCTCATTTAATTGCTCTTCTCGGATCTGGTGGATACCTTATCGATACTTAGTGTTGTTTTTACTCTCTCCATCTCCAAATGCGCAGTAATTTTTTCTCCACTTCTGTTTATAAATAGCAGTACAAGATATTGAAATAACGCTACATACTCTAGGTACTTGCTGTAGACTGTAAACAGTAAGCGTCAGCAATATTATAAATATCATATGAAACTTCTTCCCCGTCCACTAGAACCATACTCACTCAGATATCCTTCCGTCAGAGGTTTGGTGTTTGTTTTTTTTTTTCTTCTTAGCATCGCAATAAATTGAACTTTTATTATTGGCGACAAACAAAAAGCCTGAAGCATTATTTATACAATAGACGAAAGCCGAATAAAAAGTGCTGGAAGTGCTCAACGGTAGAAGAAGAGCTCTCGTCGAAACAACCAAAGAAAGACCCAGATTCCAACTCATCAAAGAACTACGACCGCTATCAGAAACGTCAAATTCTACAACAAAAAGTCGAAGGTTTCGATATGCATACAACTCGGAAATGTTCGGATAAAAATAGTGTAAAACTTGCCGCCTCCCACTGAACTTTTGTCTCTAAACGAACTCTGGTAAAAGACGATTGCAGATCTCGATATTAACAGCCTGAGGATAGTTGCTCATCAACTGAGTGATATTTGCAGTTAACTTTAAATGTTCCAAGTTTTTGTAGCGGACCTATCATTCTATCCTAGCCACCACACGATTATCTACGATCGCATTATTCTTGAAGGGGACCATTCGCCGGGCACCGTTCGTCAACACTTACTAATAAAGTTTGCTGCGATCTGAGAACTTTTGAAATCCTTCCGCTTTGGCCACCTCAGCGATCTAATCGCCTCAAGCAAAATATCGCTCAACGAACCCAGCCTAGGACGGACGATCAAGCTTGACCCACTTCCTAGTGGAGTCCATTTAAACTTTCATTCACATGATCATATGCAAAATGCGATTCGGGAGCTGTTCCTCGTTTGGAAACGGAACAAATCTTAACCAGCAGCAAAGTCGGTGTCAAGCTAAGGCAGAATAATCAAAAGCGCCGATAATCCCACCTACTTAAAGCCGTATGTGTTCTTCGCGATTTAAAGAATCCTGCAATAACGAAGGCGATTCCGGAATAAAGTAAGCTGGTAATAAAAAAAAACACTGAAATACGTGCGGCATAAGATAAAGCTCAGCACGGAAATCAACAGTATCATATAGGGCGCTAGTCGGAAACTATGCTTAGAAGCATAAGCAACGTTTGCGACGTTATTTATGCTCGTGATGGGTTCACATCGGAGAACTGAAAAAGTCGAGAAAATTTGCTGAAATGACGATGGGAAATTAAGACAGCACTTGAAAAGCAACCGAAGTATAACGTCAAATTGAAGCAAAGAGAGAAAAACTCATTCGAGATAGCGCTCAATTTATGCTCACATATAAGTTGTTAGAAAATAAGAACATAATACGAAATTCCGACTTACATGAATTTATTGCGAATGCAGCGGCACTGATTACATCGAAGAAGCGCTGATCATTCCAGCTGCATGAGCATATCACAACTCAAAAAAAAAGCAATCTCGTCGTTTGCGTCAACAATAAAGTGAATCCGTTGATTTCATATAGAGGTATGGGTACGAGTGCGACATTCAACATATGATAGTTTAGAAAAATTCAGTAAAATTAGCAAAAATCCCACTTTTTTCATTGAAAATTTGAAAAAAAAATGATCATAATCACGAGAAAAAAACTACAGAAAATCTCTAGCACGTCATCCCTTCCATCTATCCACTAAGAGCAAACATCGTCGCCTAAATAATTGCATTGTTACCTCCCTTGGAAAAGTCACGTTTACTCTTCTCGTTTATTCGTTTCAAGACCAAAAATAATTTAAACTTCATCTATACACTTGAAAAAACGTAAATCTCGATCATCCTTCCTAATGACAATGATCTTTATTCGATATGAGCATAGAATATTGCTCGACTTCCGATCATTCACCGATCAGTCGGTCTCCGCAGCTGCACTTTCCAAATTCTAAACATTCAGCGAGAGAAGATTTCTGATGTCTATGCAATGGAGCTATCAACGATGAAGCTAATTTTCGGCTAAATAATTGCTGAAGTGTATAAAAGAATTTCTTTTCGCATAGTTTATAACCATTTTTCGTATCTATGAGATGCATCTATGAGATGCATTTGCAAACTATCAAATATTCGAATGAATAGCGTTTGCATTTTGCGATTTTCATTGCATATTTTCGTTGTTTTCTTTAGCACTTTGCATTTTCTAGTGCTCTCTTTGTACGGTGTGCACTGATGCTAGTCTTACTTGAAGTACTGTTGCATTTCTAGACAAATTATTTTGGCTTGTTGTTCAAATTTGGAATTCCTCGTCACCTAGTTTGGTTACTGCCCTGCAACTTCTTGTATTTTGAGCAGCGAGCACTTTCAGCAATGTGATCTGACTGTGAAATCCGCTTTCCAACGATCGCTTCTTCAATAAATTCATCTTATTTTCTCATTTTTATGTCCGAATTGCCATATGTGTTCATTCTTTGCGTAATTTTCTCATTCCTTGATTTTTAATGCTTAGATGGTGGGTGCAGTGGCTTCGCATCAACATTGTCATAAATTTCCTTCGTGTTTCTTCGAATGTTTCCTTGTGTTTGGACGATCGTTTTATGCTTTTTTGTTATAAAATAAAGAAGTTTCTTCTCTCTTTTTCCCTCACCTTTTACAGAGTTATTTTCCATTCGTCAGTGGAAATGTTTCACAGCTGTTCTAACTTTCCTTGGAAATTGTTCCGCGTTTTTCATCTTTTCTTTGTTCGTTATTCTTTTTCCACTTTTTTTCCCATTTTCAATTTATTTTCGATTTCTGTGAGATATTTCTCAGTCATTTCATTTTAATTTCGCTTTTAAAGATTCTTTTTCCATTGACTGGATAAACAAAAACCGACGTTGCAGTAGGGAAAAATGTTCATCGTGAATTCTCTTTCAATAATAAAGCGTCATTTAATGTTATATATTCTTTAACTAACAATTTACTTGACTGACTAACAACTTACGAACAATCACTAACCATAGTATCCCTGTGGCAAAGAAATAGGCATCTATATGACTCACAATTTGTCAGCAAATGGCATTTCGCCCAGCGAGAGTGTTCCCATGGTTACTGCATAAACGAATGAGTGCCGCAGAAACTATTCTTGTTGGTGGAGACTACGACAAGCTTGGTGTCCGTTGTTCATTCTGTTTTGCCCGTAGGCTTCCTCTTTTCGGTTTTTTTGAACTTCCATTTTGGAATCAGTTCAATTGCTCTTTTAATGTTCGTTTGCTTACTTTGGCTAACGAGTGGTTACGATAAAAATCGTCAAGTGCAGAAATTTATTCAATAATCTCTTATCGAGAAATGTTGTATATAAAAACCATTATATGTGTGTATCAAAAGGTCGTTATTGCGAAGCTGTTCGTCTTTAAAATGCTCACAATCAGATAATTCTTTTTAAAAATATGGGGAAATGTTTTCTGAAACACTTTCAGTCTCGACCCCTCTTCCTTCCCCTTCTCCCATCTCCCCACTCCCCCCCCCCCCCCCCCAAAAAAAAAAATTCCACATCCTGAGACGGAAATATTCCTTAGAGAAGTTTAATGTTCAGTAAATCAATTTGTTTTTAATTTTTTTTCTTCACTAATGATGATAAATGAATTTTAATTTCAAAAAGCTCGGGGGTTTTTTTTTTGTCAAATAAAGTAAAAGTGATAAATATTTCCTAGTAAATAGGCGTTTTCTCCCGCATAGACTTAGTGAGCAGCAGCAGGAGGCGTCACTTGACGTGAATGAATGCACAAAACAATGAGCTGCTCTTAATTTCTGCATTTGTTTTGTTTGGCAGCGAAGTTGGTGATCTGAATACCCCTTTTGCGCAAGCTTTTTTTTGGAATTGCTCAATATTTGCACCGATACGAAGGCGAAATTTTTTATGTACTTTTTAATTTTTCATCACTTTTCACAAAAAGGAAAGTTTTTAGGATTTTCCTGACAAATGTCTCATGGCGAGCGGATGGTGAAAATGATTCTTTTAGGTAATATTTATTCATAAATATTATTTCCACTGCGTTCTTAATTATTACTCATCATAAAGTTAGTGAATTCAGTTAAGTAATCACTGAATAGTTTCTTGAATAATCCGAAGCTTTTTTTACGTGAACTCAGATGTGAGAGTTAATCATCAAAATTAATTTGAAATAATGATCTTACCTGATAAAAAGGATTATTGGCTGAAATAGTAATCTCATCTCACCTCGTGAGAGAGTTTAATAACTTTCAGGATCGCAAGGATGTGGCAAAACAACGATAGCAAATATTCTTACAGGCAGTTATAATTTTTCAACAAGAGAGTACAAAATGGTAGTGTTGCGAATTTTACCTTTATGCTGATGTTGAAATATCGGTAACAGTGAAATACTCTTGTATTTTCTCCGTTCTACGCTGTCAAAATACGTCATAATCATCCGTCCGTTGTTATTGTTATCGAGTGCTCTATTTAGATTAAGTGAATTCTTGTGAGCTCTCTTATCCTCATTTTGATTAGCAAGTTGTGATGCTCATACTTGCGCTGACCTCTGTGTAAGCTTCGATTTTGATTCGTGGCCATAGTCGAGGGAATAGGTAGTGTTGCGTCTCGTGGTTGTTACTGCTCGTAACAAGTGAGCTTTGTCGCTTCTTCACGCGCCAGAGAAACGATCGCAGTTGCTGGTATCAGTGCGACTTTTCACAAATTTTACTTTATACCTGTCCAGATGCAAAGAAGAATGCACATTTTTAGATGTTTTTGTGCTCTAGATTAAGTAATTAAAGAAGAAAATCAAGGCTTTTTCATTTAATTTCATCAATTCCTCACCTCGTTTGCTGTTTGTCTGGAAAATTAACCACGTATAAACATGCTGCAGACCATTGAACGATAATTTACAGTTATCGGGCGATGTTATTGAAAGCTACATCGAGTAGTAATACGTCACTTTTTTTTGTCCGAATGGATTTTACGGGATGGGTATCGAATGTTAATTCTAAGGAGGCTTTGACTTGTTTTTCCACTTTGAACAAGAGGTTGCAGGAACATTCACGACCAAGTAATGTGACCATAGCTAAAATGTACCTCATACACAACTGTGTCATTGTGCAAGGATTTTGTATGTGGCTACTTTTGTGAATTTTGACATATATGAATTAATTTTTGCAATTGCTTAGGACGGTATTGGGGTGTGATGTGTCTGTATTGCAGACACTAGGGGTGGACGTTTTCGAAAAGAGGTTCACGATGGGTGATCGTTATGTAGATGTGCTCTTGGTGGATACAAGTGGTCATCAGCTGTATTCCTGGCTGGTTGACCGAGTATGCGATACAGATGGGATCTTCGTTTTCTGCTTCGACTCAACCGATAAACAAAGTTTCGACGCACTCGAACGCATCGTTAATAATACAACCGTTAAAACAGGTGTTCAAATGAACTCAGGATGATATATAATAATTGTAATTGGATTTGTGTATCCTTCTCCCCATTTGTGGATGCCGTTTAGCCAATGCCTACCTCTACACAAATTTTCCACATTCCGTTAAAGTTGCTTCCGATCGATTGTTTGGCCAATTGGTAACTTGATCGGTTGAGCTTTATAGGATGCGTTTAAACGTTGAGTTTAGATCTCCATCAGCAATCGTCCTTTCTACGAACCCTCTACTGGCTATTCTTCTAATGAGTGACGTATACTACTTCTGTTTTTATGCATCGTCACTCTCGTATAAAAGAAAGAATTTTTTTATTAAATTGAAAAATTAAAAGACACTTCATTTGCATTTTCTGCAATTTATGCGATTCTGTAGAATAACTGGTGCAATGATGTTGCAATCAACTACTTTGGAGGTTTCGGTTTAAGGAGTCGTCGTCGGCTGTAAATGGGATTTAACGATGCGTCAAGTTATACCATTAGATATCGCAGAGCAGTTTGCTGCACACAACAATATGCAATTCATTTCAGCCTCAGCGGTGAGTATTTCTGAAATTTCATCTTAATTTTACCGAATATAAACCATTCGAACGGCTTTTGAAAGCAAATAGTTCTTTTTTCCCTTAAAAATCATTAAAGTTACCTCGAAGTTTGAACTGCTTTGAAATTGAGCCAATTTTATGAGAGCGGCCGATTTTCGGTTGTTTTCTTCTCCTCGAAAGCTGCATAGTTTTAACTGAGTTCTTCGGAGAAAACATATGCAATCAATTTTTTTTCTCCATAACTTCGTTAATTAATTTTGGGTATTTTTGGAACGTTTTTAAAGTGCAATTTATTGATTAAATACTTTGCTATTATTGATGCACGTCATATTATAGCAGAATAACAAAATTGCGATATTATTCTCCCCATTTTCATGGATTATCGTTTCTTTTTTCGATTTCTTCAGATTAATTCAACGATTCCATTGCGATTTAATGGCGTAGAGACGTTAAGTCTCAAGAACGATATCGAAGTGCACCAATGAGAATATATATGAAAATAACGATTGCGGATACCACGACGGTTTCAAATTCTTTTAGCTAAACGAAGTGTAACCTGCATAATGGAGAAGTAGGCAAACAATAAATCTGTGGGAAAGAATATGATGGCAAAAGTAGATTGATGGTACGGAATCCACTTGTGTGTTGGATGAGTTGTAGCGCAAAGAAAAATTACTTCTGAAAGAAATGCGAGAAAAATTGCCGAATGCAGAGATTTCTTTTTTCTCTACGAATGTTTAAAACACTCATTCCTGATCAGAAGTTTTTCTTTTTCGGAATTACTGTGCAAAAAGAGAATTGCGACGGCAATTGGTATAGGTTTTGTCAAGCAAATAATCTCTCTATGTACAGCAACTTTTTTGTTTGACGGGGAGATGAAAAATGCGATTCAACGCACATACAGCTAGCTGGCTGCCCTCGATATTCCAACACCAATACTTCATCTTCGATAAAGTGGATTTTCCATTCGCAGATATTTGTGCTTGTCGCATTCACCAATACACCACTTCAGGGATAGGTTTTTCGACCGGTCGACTCGAGAGAACCCATTTATACAACAGTGCTTTCAGTATTATAGCAAAAAAAAAAAAAATCTGACGACTGTAAATCTCCCAAGACTTCATGGAGGTCTGAGAGGAGGGGGGAAGGGTTGACGGGATGTTCAAATTTCATTCAAAGGTGAGAAGATACCTTCCTCTCAAAAAAAAATTCGGGTATCTGCCTCAGCAGTTCAGTGAAATTTCAAAGTGCTATTACAGATGACCTTAGTCGTGTATGGAATAGCTGTTATCAAACAGAATGAGTCACTGAGGCGCATTTCCTTACCGAACAGTTCAGCAGTTGTTTCGCAGCTAATTTGATATATATGCGCTCACTGCTTGCTGTACGTGTTCGAATCAGTAATTTGTCTGAGAGGAGGGGGAAGGGTTGACGGGATGTTCAAATTTCATTCAAAAATGAGAAGATACCTTCCTCTCAAAAAAAAAATTCGGGTATCTGCCTCAGCAGTTCAGTGAAATTTCAAAGTGCTATTACAGATGACCTTAGTCGTGTATGGAATAGCTCTTATCAAACAGAATGAGTCACTGAGGCGCATTTCCTTACCGAACAGTTCAGCAGTTGTTTCGCAGCTAATTTGATATATATGCGCTCACTGCTTGCTGTACGTGTTCGAATCAGTAATTTCATTGTACCTCAGGAATCGGAAGCTGACATATACGGAATATTTCTTTATTTTAGTTCTAAAATTTTCTGGAGTGAACAATTAAAAGTTATTTCCTCATTGCAGAAACTGAGTACTGCTGAGATGGAATCACTCTTCCACGACGTCATTGAAAAGTATATGAACTCATAAGCAATTGCCTCCGATGCACCTTCAAGAGGACTGTCACCAGCGAGATTGCAGACCAGCTTCCGTTTGGATGGTTCGGTTTTCAATTCGGGATGCAAGAAACTAGTAAGAGCAGTGATTCGTGGAGGAACTTTAAACGACGATTAGCTAAACTGCTAACAAAACTGCCATTTATAGTTTTTTCCAAACGAGAAAATACAGTCGGAGCTGCTGCAGGAATTAGCGAAAAGAAATCTGGCAAGGGCATTACCACACGTTCCGCATTTCTTCCTCTCTCTCCTTTCAGAGGCAATTTCCATCAGAACACTTTCGTCAGCAATCGATGGAACCTTACCTTATGTAAAAAATATTCGTGAATTGCAGTGCAGCTGTCAATAATTGCAAGTGTGTCGCTGTACTCGCGAATGGAAACCATTTTTAACTTTCATCATATCGTTCATACCATGAAAATTTTACATGAAGCAGAAAAGTTGTACACGCTACATAGAGGATCGCTTTTGATAAGTGAGAAGGGTTTCCTATCAGGCAGCCTCTTCGCGTGCCAACTGCCTCGGGAAATTTATAAACCTTCCTTGGGGAAGTGAAAACAAAATTACCCCCCAGCTGATTGTTTATTGAGTCAGTATATGATATAACTGATGGCAGAAACTCGTCGAGAGAGCGTAACATCGAGTCGCATCTACGCGTTTTGTTCCTCTCCTACTTTAAAGCGGTTCACTCAACTTTTATTGGTACTTTTCAATGTATCCATGGCACTAATGTCCTCATTATTGAACAAGCCAAATAAAGGTGCAGCCAAATGTTCCATATACCATATTATAACAACAAACAAATCGCAGTACGTTTAAGTACTTCATAGAGGAAAACGAAATGAGGTAATTTCTTTTGGGTGAGGTCGTTTATTGACTACTTAAACTGACGACTATCGAAAGAGATGGATGAAATGGGCAATTGTGTGGAGGGAATATATGTACAGAATTGATGGATGCCCTCAAAATTGCACTACCTCGAAGGGTTGACGTTTAGCATCAAGTTATGCACGGAATTACTCTTGTCGTAAAACTTCGCCTAAAGCTCGACAGACTCCTGGTTCCTTTCATGGAACTTTTATACAACCTTCCTTTCCAAAGTGATCAGCATTGCAGCGGCGCAAGTTATTGTTTTTTTTTCTTGGGCAAGCGAGCGCTTCACAGGTACGCTTTCCCACTTCACATGCAAATATGGGGTAGCTAAAAAAGCAAACATCAAAACTGAAAATTGCAAGGGAAGGACGTCATTTGCCTACAATTTTATAGATTTTGCAAATCTAACTAGCGGCGTTACAAAGAAGTGTGAGTCACCTTCAGAACTTATCAAATGTATTTGATAGTTTTCATATGATATAATCAAAAATAAAAAAGAAAAGAAAAGAAAAAAAGAATTATGTTAGCGACGTAGAATTACTTCGGCCTGCCATACATTATCTTATCCGTTGAATAGCTGAGACAGCATCACTCAATGTTCTCTTTCAAATAGCGAAAACGTTTTACTTCCCGAAAACTGAAAGGAATAGTTTGTTTTAGAATTTGAAAGAGAAGAGATATTAATGAAACGTTCGGGTCGCTCAATTATATGCCAATCATTGAAGCGCATAATGAAGGAATATCATATACATTATACTTTATCAACGTGTAGGTAGAATACTGCGTCAAATAGTTCAAAGAATCACGAATAATCTCCAAGAAAAGCCAAAAAACAATAAGAACTACAAAAGACTGCAATGAAGATTACTCAGTCAATAAATGCGAACAATATAAAAACAACACCCGTAAATATTGACGTGCCACTTAGAGAAAATGTAATACTGCGAAGAAATTACACAAACAGTTACAATGTTGGGACACTTTTCCGTATAATACCTTTCTAATTTCATTATTTGAGATAATCGAACAGTCGGAATGATTTTTTCCGCATATCTTCAATAAATTATACACTTTTTGCGCTTGCAAAACGCATCAAATTGAATGCCTTCTTATCTCGTAGACATTTTGCTCATCTCTATGTGCTTAGCAATTATCTACTAGAATATAATCCCGCCTTACCAATACAACACTTTCGAATTTTTCTTTTATATCATGGATTAAGTAACCGTCAACTTTTCATTTGCAATAATCAAATGGCATATTTCCGTTTGCAATGAATGTTTCATCAGCTTTTCGTTGTGAAATCTTCATCGGCCGTTTATTATGGGCCAATTATTTAATTATTACAATAGCATGAAAAATTAAAATACAAATTGGCTAGTTTAGAAAAGCGAAAATAGCTAGTTTAGAAAAGCGAAAATAAATATGAAAAGGATGTTTGTCTTTTTCGGATTTCTTTGCTTGACTATTTGATTTTTTAACCTCCCTAGATGGATAAACATACGAGCAGAATATGAACATCGATGGAAAGAATGAGCAGAACGCTCGCAAAGCTACAACTTTGGTTAAGAGATATTTAATATATAAGAAATGCATAAGTGTGTAAATCGAAACAACTCAGCCGCAAATTGATCACTGAAGGAGTGGGTGCATTAACGATATCCGCGTTAAACAGATCGCAGACTCGCGCAAAGCGAAACTGGAAACTACGCAAAGCATTTTTGTACTGCAATGTTTTTTGGCGAACTGAAACTGATGTGTACGTCTATTATGGGGAGGGGAAGTGAAAGTGGAAAATATTTTACAACAAAGAATTCAATCAAAATTCATCCTGCAATGTTCCAGTGATCTCAATTTAAAGTTGTCGGTCTGATAGTGTGGCTAGGCTCATCCGGACGACGATAAGTTCTGTGCAAAACAATGCGGATGAAGTGCTCCTGGGCATTCTCTACCAAATCAGTATCAGAAATCAATCAACAATAAATTATCGACAAATGGTGAGAATAAATGAAATCTCTCTATTTATAAAAATGCTTAACGATGATCGGAAATGTTCGCTTATATTCTGATCGATGATCGGAACGAGGATCGGAAAGGATCGGTGATATTCGTATACTGGTAACATTTGATGTTACGCGTCAGACATGACCCGCATGTCAGAAACTCTTCGGCATTGCAAAGAGTTGTATCTGAGTTTTCCCAAAAGACAGCACAATAAAGCTTTCTTTGAGCAACACTATCACAGTGTGATGCCAGTCATATCGCATAAATCATCTCTTCTTCGCATTTTTCCTGAAAATAAAACAATGAATCAGTTAATACTCTGTGATTGCAACAGTTCCATTCAGACGCATAAAACGAAACATGAACTATATATAAGAATATTTTAGTTAAAAAGACACTACGTCGCACGCCATTAAATCGCTTAGCTATTCATCTCTCAATCACCCAAAAAAATCACATCGTCAGTATATAAAAATTTGCAAAAAACGCGAGTAAAAATGAGCAATTCCAGAACGAGAAGCGCATTCTTGCATCAAATGTGTGGTAAGAAAAATCCACTATCACCAAATAAGTATGTCAATTGACGCTGGCTTCAAATCCCTATCGGCAGTGAACTTTTCAAGTTATAATGGCGACAGCCATGAGGAAATATTTTAGTGAGTGAAACCGAACGGAGCACTCCCTTCAAAAGTTGACCTCATATTCCTGCATTTGATGATGCGATCGTTCCTTCCGATACAAATCGTATGCGACCCAACAGGTGTGTGAGACTGAGTTTATGTGAATCAGTTTGTAAGTTAATACAGGATCGCCACACGGCATACGTCACGAGATTGCACAAACCGTCTAAAATTCTAGTCTCAGCCGTTCACAAATTGTAACTACCGGAAAGGCAAATACGACATAGTCATAACGTTCGTTGCAAAAGTGAGACATAACAAACGGCCTTTAACATATTAGGCAAATACCTCATTACACCAAGGAGTTCGAAGAAAAATGTTCTAGAAATGGCAATCACGCACCGAGCTTGTAGTATGAGCTGATGCATTTCCGGAAACAATTCGTCCAGACCATCCCCAGTAACCGCACAACAGGGCAGTATATGAGTTGGTCTTTTGCCGATCCCTTGAGCAACCGACTGCCTCACCTCGGCATCACTACGTGCTTCAGGCAGGTCTTGCTTATTTGCCAGTAGAATCACGGGCACTGTGGATGGAAAGTCGGGTAATCGTAACAAGTTGGCCAACTCGACATGCGCTTCCTCGAACCTAGAAAGCGAATTTCATTTAACTATTACCGCCATCTCTGGCCTATCCCAAAAAGGAAGAACTGCCAAAGTTATAACATCCTCAATTTGCTTAGGAAAGAATGTCAATGGATGACAGAAGCTTGGGTTTCATAAACAGGAAAAGTGCAGAAAACTTATAAACGCTAGCGAAGTTTTACATTCGTTAGTGACATCCCCCTCTATTAATAAAATTTCTCCCACTTCGTTTAAGATTGTGATTCGTTCGCTTTAATAAAGTTTCTTACAAACCCAACAGAATCAACTGCTCTCCTCCGCAACAGGCTGTCGTTGACGAAATGGCACTTGCCACAACAAAGTACTTTACTTCTGTGCTTGCCTACGCTTTTCAGTGAGCACTGCAATGAGATATAGCCGTGCACTGGGACATTAAACGCTATATGCGAATCGGCTCTTTCGCAGTGCACATTGCATAAAGCCGACCTCTCGCCATCAAGCTCGACTTAAGCGTTGATAAAAGCTCTTGCAACGCAAATGATTCGAAAATACGTGAAACCTCAAGAACTATTTGACTGAATCAATATGAAGACTTACTAGAAACGATTACAATACCCCTCTCTAGCTCTTCCTTTTCGAAACAAAGTGATTTTTTTTACAAGCTTCCACGAACTATATCGAAAAAAAACGACATCAAATGTCTTCACGGATTCTACCGATATAAATAGGGGATTGCTAATATAAAACATATACTGTAACCTTCAATCAATATAATGAAATCTTTAAAAACTGCTCCAACCGTTCACGATCGGTTGAGTCAACAACGAAGATAACAGCATCGGCTTGTCGGACATACGTTCGCCATAGAGGACGCAGTTTCTCTTGACCACCTACATCCCACACAACAAATGTCTGTCCTTTAGCTGGGCCACTTGACGGTCGAAACTGGAACACATGTGAAGGTAAACAAATAGAGAAGTATAATTTAAAATTAAAACCATCCTTATGGTGTTAATGAATACGAATCATTCGAAAACTCCTGCAACAAACAGCTAAAATCTCATTCGGTACACGTCCACCAAGATGAGGCAAGCCTAAATATACCAAAAACAAGAGCCTTCTTGGGTCACAAATTAAGGTTGTGATATAAATTAGGTGCGGGAAAATGAAACGAAGAGGAAAGAATCGAACTCATCGGTGCACAAGACGCTGTTTTCGTTGGAAACCTCATATGATCAACGCTCTTACTATCAAAAACCAAATTTAAGAGTTGCGTGAAATACTGTGGGCTATTCTGATGCAGATAAAATGTGATCAGTTCCCATTAGCCAAAATATTTCTAAGGAACGCTGGAAGAAAGTTCCCATTAAAGTAATTATTATAAACCGTTAATAAAAGCGCTAATTGGAGTCAGAAAAATTGAAAAAGGCATTCAGAAAAAGAAATTAGACAGAAAGAAAATGCAGAAAATTAATTCACTCTTACTGCATTCTTCCTTCTTTCTGAAATAATATGGTCTTTGTTGCTTTTTTAGTGTTTTAAACACTAAAATCGCACATTAATCATAGCCTTTAATAGTCGACGTACGTTCACCATAAATCCGTTTCCACAATGGCTCTAAAGCCCAATCCAGTGGCCACTCTAATAAAGTTACTTTGAGATATGCTATTCTGACCGTTCATACCATCAACTCTCCCACTGTTCCATCACCTGCTCTTTTATCTCATTACATAGAAACAACGAAAAACCTTTCGTTACAATTCGAAACCGAAAATCAATTTTCGACCAAATTTTAGCAGAAAATAATATTATTAAAGACGTAATTGAACGTAAAACGACTTCACTTCACACCGGAAACTCATTTAGCACTCCACCTTCTCAAGAACTGACTCGTTTCTATGATGGTTACCTTTACGATTGCAATCACACTACCTCCTTTTTTAACAGTATCTGTTTCATCCGGTAACGTTTCTAGTAGGAAATCAGGCTGCGAACTGCCAACTCTAATTCGAGAGGGATGCTGGAAAGGTTAGGTCCGTATACGATATAAAATATCTACTACAAGTATAACATATTTAAGGAAATTCAAGTACTTTCATGACACACAGATATTATAAGACAAAAAAGTAGGCACAGAAGTGTCATCCCTTGTAATACTCAAGCAGTTATATAAATGGCGTGAGAATTTGTTGAGAACTTCAGACAACTTCAGATAATTGACCGTGATTTCGGCATTAAAAACGTGCATCACTTGTAGTTCGGATAACTTTTATTTGAGGTAGACGATGCCAACAATTGAATCGGTTTTTCTGCATACGATAAGTACTTCTTTAGTCGTAATTCAGCGACTAAGAAAACATTCTACCGGGCAGTGCACATCCTTCTAGCTGTCAATGCACTTTCTCCACGATTTCGTCCCATATTTGTGGTCTATCGGAATTTTTTTGCGTAATTTCGACTGCTTAGTATCGCGAATGCGAATAGTAGGCTTCAACCGTTACATGATATACACATAAGGTTCTGTGAGGTATGATATTAAAAATAATACTCCTACAGATGAGAGGCACAGAAATATTTCATTTTACTTCACTAACAATATTCCTCCCTTAATCTTTACATTAAAAGGTCAACGACCCTCTCTTTGAAAATTACACGCTCCTGAGGAGACTGGCACTAGGCAATACAGCGACCATTTGCGACAATTAACTAGTAATCCTGTTCAAGACTGCCATGAAAAGTAAGGAATCATCGCTAAAGAGTGCCTAAGAAAATTTTTATGGATAAGTAGAGACGAAAAAATGAACGGGGGATATGGAACAATCAGCCGTGATACAATGAAACGTTTAAGACCTGTAAAGGAAGAATGCAACACATTCAACATAACATGCAAAACACGTTCAACGCCCAAACACACACACACAAATACAGACGCAAGTGTATGCGCAAATCTGCAGACGAAATACACACACAAACAGACACGAAAATATACACATAGAAATGACTGGCTCGAGCAGCCACATAGCTGTCGAACCCCTTCAGAGGTCTCAATGAATCTCATCATATTAGCGTCTTGAAAACTGCGGAATCAATGAAGATCAAGAAAATGCGATCTCTCCGAGCGGAGAGCACAGATTGTTTGGCCGCTCCTTCGCAGCTGGTGGCAGCTGCATTCCCCGCGAATCGCCTCTTTTTAGCCAAGTTGAGTTTTGTCACTCTAAAGACCATCTGTTTACAGCGAGCAAACTACTCATGGTTTTCATAAGTTATTAATTACATTTAGAAATAGACTGTGCAACAATAACGTATGACGCGGAACGAATCGTATGCGACAACTAGCTGATCCCACCGGGCATACCTTTTCGCAATTAAAGCCGACCGTAGGTGCCTGCTGCACGAAGTGATCCATTTTTAGGCGGTAGATGATGGTGGACTTGCCAGCATTGTCTAGTCCCAACATTGCCACATGATAGTTGTAGCTGTCAAAGAGCGACAATTTCTGCCCCATTCGAGTAGCCTATCTATGGTGGCAAAAGCAGCGAAATGTCGACTCGCCAACACTGAATGTCACTTCGGCGCTCTCACCGTATCGCTACTCTCTCTGCACCGCTATTTACAGATGTGGTCGTTTCGAGTGCGCGCACGATGTGGGACTGCGTGTCGAAAGCACGATCAACCCGTCGCGACTATCGATTTTGGCGGCGTTCGAATTATTTCACTCAACGCCTTTCTTTTGCCCTCATTATAGTGGCAACAAAGTGGTCAACCCATTCACAAGTGCTTTCATGGACTTACACTGCACTTGAAATTAGTGAATATGTATGCTGGTCAGGTCCGCATGCAAATATTTTTGTTCAATAACATTCATGGATTGTGCTGAGTTGATTAGCACGGAAATGTTTCCTTGAGATAGAATGGCGCACATTTCTAAACAGAGTCACATCAGAAAACAATATCCCAAATTTGGAAACACATTGTGCGAGGTCAATTTACCATTTACCATCAAAGGTGTAAAAGGCGAAATACGTAAGATGCGATTCGACAACTGCTGGATGCATCTTTGAAGCAATAACGGCGTGTACATGAGCTATGTCGCCGACACACTTCTAATCACGATTTATTAATAGTCGTTTGAGAAGTTTCGTTGAATACTAATGAAAGAGCACCTCACGGATTGCTGTTAAATTGACGCAGAACGATCGTAAGGATTGCATTCGATTTTGAAATACAGGAATCTATTCCAAATTTTCCGTAATTTACAATTATAAAATTAATACTATGAACTTACAAGAATTATTGGACCTTTCGGTAGCTCAGTCTGCCCATAAGCTAGATGGATATTACTTACTATGGTTCAAAGTTTGAAGTCTGCGAGGTTTATTCGACTTGTAAAGCTATTGGTCTATAAGGAGGGGAAAGAAATTTTACCGAATATTATATTATCAAATAAACGACGCTTAATTTTTCCGCACAAAATTATACTGAGACAACTTTGCCAAAACCATCGATGGATTTCGCAAAAAGGAAAAAGGCTAAGCAGCTTTAAAAAGTGCTGACGTGACGACGACATTTTCCTAAAATTTCATGAAGGCTCAAAGGACCCATAAAATTGTTACATAAGCATTCTATCAATATCTGTTGTTGCCATAGCAGATGCATGTACGACTCACCCATACAACAGTAAGAAATGAAATAAACATAAGTTCCACTCGTGATATATGACCACCTTAACTCTATTAACGTCACGACAATTTTGTTTCAAGTTGACGAAGTCTTCGCACGCGTACATCTGCGAAGAACATCTTAAGTTCGTTTTCTCATCTGCTGCTATTGAGCGTCACTCGCCATGTCCAAGGCTTTTATGCGTGATTTTCGACTCAAAAATCTTTGATAACTGAGGTCAGTTACTTCGCTAATATGGCTAAAATGAACCCATGAAGTGAGTTCGAATTTGCCACTCCTAAAATTAGTGAGATATGGCCGCACATTACAACATTTGATTAGAGAGGTGTTATTGGAAGAGTCAGCAATGTGACGGTGGTTTTCAGCGTTGGAAAGCACTCCACGAATAACATCTTTGGCGTTGATGACTTTTTAAGTGACAACTTCACCTAAAGAGATGAACGCACGCCGCTCGTATACGTTGCTTCACTGTGAAACTCTTGATGCTGTCTTCAACATTACTACAATCATTGTCAGTTTACTAATTAAAATTTACCACCACTGTCGTGCTAAAAGCGCAAAACGGTTAATTTCTTTTCACAGTCACCAATTTATCCACCTGCTGTGATAAAATATAGTTCAATTTGTAAGGCCTCCGGTAAAAACTCCACCAGTCACTACTATGTCTCTATTTAGGAAGGGAGTGAGAGAGGTGCAGCTTTTTGACAGTCTTTTCTAAAAATCACAATGTTTTTGTTGACAAGAAGCGAACAAGTCGAGCCGGCATCATTATACCGATATCAATATCTTTTCTTCAGAAGATTTCTCAACACTGCAAACTGCTGATTTCGATCTCAACTAAAATATTTTGTTTCTTTACGTATAGTTGCTCATTTGTGGTTTCAAACTGTTGTTCGAGTCACTAAATGAAATAGTCTCTAAGCGAAAACCATAGAGGTTCCCAGTGGAATTGCATCGGGATTTGGGTAGCGTAGTACGACAATCTACGAGTGTCATTATGTTGGTTGTTCGTCGTCCCGCTTCAAGCAACCCCCAGTGGATAAATCTGTGAGCATGTTTCTCCGATTTCTTGGCCGAGCAATCGATCAGCAAAATTCCGCGAAGAAGAAGCAACTTGCTTCTCCGTACAATACTTCTGAATTCGCAGCAGTGTTATTCCGGGGACGATTTAGCTGAAAGGTTTTTGAATCTCACTGTCGCCATGACTGAGATAAGATCATACGAGCTGGAGAAATAGACAGATTTGGAGTTGATCAGTCAGATGTCATACACAGCGCTCATTAATAATGAAATGTACTTTCCACCACAAAACGGAATCCTCGAACTGCTCGAATCAACACGAGTTTTAGCAAGCTGAAGGAAGAGTGGGGCGAGTTGAGGAAGCTGAGGTGGCGAAGAATGGGGTTGAGGAGTGAAGCGGATGAGAGGGATGAACCACTAATTATTTCATCACGTTACCGTTACAAAGATTCTGTAATAAAATTGCCCTATTTCACTGAAGAGAAAAAATACATAAAGGTTGGCTATTTTTCGAAAACTCGTCACCTTAACCGGACATGACCTCATAGAATGCCTGTAAGAAAAAAATGACATTTCAGTGGTTGGAGGGAGGCACCAAAAGCTACTAAGACCAAGGAAGATTCCAACCGGAAAAAAAAATCGCTCTGTTACACCTCTTAAAATTTTCAATGGCCACCCAAAAGCTTCCGTATTTTTTTCGGGTATCACGTGCAGCTTATCGAGACATTTTGAAAACTATCGCGAATTGGCTAACGCATTCACAGAGGAGCACATCGCCGAATGATTCCAGCGGCCGAATTGTTTGACCGCATCTTTTTTATCGAAGTCGTCAGGGTTGTGGAGGAAGTAACATAGTTGCACTCCTAAGAAATGCAAGGGAAAAATCTTATTTGTGTAGCAGATTTGCGAAGAAGCATTATGGACAAAGGTACGCCTATTAAATGAGGTGAAATACTGCAAATTTCACAGAGTGCAACGAGAAGTCCTCGACGATGGAAATTTTGTTTAGCCTAAATTTTAAAATTTTTATCATCTCCATGAGGGACGAAGAAAATTTAAAAAATGAAATGTTTTAGTTTTTCGATAAGCTGCTGCGATATTTCTAACAAGTGTGTATCCTGCAACTTTCAACAACGTTTGGGAATCTCAGTCTGCAGTTCGGCATTTTCCTGTGGTTCAGGTAATGTGATCGAGGTGCTGCCATCTTTCGGAATGGCTGCTCTGAAGTTGCTGGCGAAGTTTCATCGAGCGAAGATTTTTGCAGATCTTCCTGTGTTAGGAATTTGGTTTTCCTTTTTTTCAGTGAGATCCAGATGTTTCTTTCTGATTTTCGTAGTGTTTTAACAGACTCTTTACATGTCGAGGAATTTCCAGCTTAACATTTTGCGACTGTTTCTGAGACGCCGAAGAAGAGGATGGAATGAGAAACGTTAACGCCGAGAGTTTTTATGTGCTTTAGAGAGGAACCTTAGTCGTGATTTAGAAGAAAACGGTGGAAAAAAATTTGCTTTTAGAGTGAGCTTTTTAAAAGATTTTCTATCTGCAGCTACCTTTTGCAACCGTGTAACATGTATGAATATTTAGCTTTGTTTTATTGAATCGCGGAAATTGAAGCATTTATGCTTTTCACTGCTCTATGAGTAAAAGGACACTAAATCTAAAGGGATTTGAGAAGTGCTCATCGTTTCAGGACAGATGTCAATGCGAGGCAATTTTTTATTGAATGAGAACGGAGTACAGCGGTGTGTTATTCAGAAATATTGTTTACTTGGAGATTCTACGGTGCTTTCCTTACCATACTGGTCTGTTGAGCGTAGCTTCCTACCAATAAATAAGATGCTTAAAGACGCATAAAAAAGCACAAAAGCTAAGGTGAGGAAAAATCGAGTTTCCGAACAGTCTTCAGGAGCTACTGTTTTTTAAGGAACTTTTATCTTCATAGCACAAAAAAAAAAAACACAGCTGTCACTTTTCCATTAAATTCTCTACTTTTTATTCCTTTCATCTTTGAGATAGGTTCTTAGGAATTTCGCAACAGTTCCGAAAGAATGATGCTTTTCTAAAAGGCCCTATCACAGTTTAGCGCTTAGGATGCAAATATAGCCACTTGCTTCTTCAGTGTGGACGAAAAAGGATGTTAATCGGACGCGAAAAGCATCATAAGGAAGCTACACATCTCTCGGCTATAATAACAGTGAGAGGCGAGTGACCACGAAAAATATAAAGATTTGTCAGAAGCGATCGTTATTTCAGCTCGTTGAATTCGAGCTCTGAGATAAATGTGTGCAAAAGCAATAGATATTCTCTGGGGAATGTTGTTGTCGGTGGTGAATATGCAAAATCGCTCACGCGCTTGATCACCCCCTTTGACGAGCAACGCTTTCGGTCCCCTCATCTCTATAGCGACATGGAAAGCGCTCTCTCGAACTTGTTTATTTCCGCCTCTTTAATGACGAAGCTATATTGACACCTGTTTTCCGTATAGAGGTGGTGAACGAAAAGATTTTATGCGCTACTTCTTAATCAAACAATTATCTCATGGAGCTAAATAAATATTCAGTGAATTTTAGTTGTATCCAATGCATTCGAAATGAAAAAGTTCGAAATTCGAAAAAAGTTTGATTACTTTACATGTTACTACAATTCGTTAAGGAGCTTTCTATGCGTTGAATAATCAAAATTTTACTGAATCTTTATTTCTACTAGTATATTTAGCAACCTAATATATATCTTAGAGCATTGTTGTAGTATATCATCGAGTAGTCGTTCTATTATGGGAGTATTAATAGTGTTGATTTTTCGTTATCAGATTCAAACTACAGACCTTAAAGGGTGGTTACATAAACTGATCTCAAAATCTCTGAATAAATTTAGGACATTTTTATATGAGCTCAATGATTGCAATATTAATTTTAAAACGAATTCTCTTGTTATGCAAGAGCGATGCTGTTGCTCACAGCTATCATATACATTATGAATGCGTAATTTCATTTCGTTGTCTTACTATCATTATTTTCCATCTACTGCAAAATCCAATTAGTTTGTTTATCAATTGCAACAATTTAAAATCAAACAAAAATATCTTCGGTCCATGAAAAATGACGTAAAGTTTTGGGATATGGTGAAAAAAAGAGGAAGTGATATAGATTCCGACGCGTTACTGTTGCGATATTCTAAAAGAAGAGGGATGATGGATAGCGGGAGAAGAAGGGGTGGAGGAGAAGGGGCATCGGAGGGTTGAGTGGGGAGGGGAAGTGGAGGCTGCTGATTTCGCCGCTTTCAATTTTTTGCATCATTGCTCGAACGTGATCCTGTTTTGTTGAGAGATGTCCTTTTTGCTCTTATGCAACTTCAAATATTCGTGGACGATAGTGGTATTACATTACAAGATGAAAATGAAAATTTCAAGAAGTCGAGTTCGATTGTTTTTTTCACATTTTTGCATCTAAAATATCAATTATTCGAATAATTTTACGCGATTTAGTGAATAGTTTCTTCAGTGACGTGTTTTTGGATTGTTTTCGTTGATTCGGCAGATGAATGTTTTGACGTCGCTGTTATTTTACTTAATTCCAGACGTCTTAATGCATCGTTTAACTAAACGCATCTAGCGACTGGCCTCATCTTCGAGTGGCATTACCAAAGAAAACAAAAACAAATCAACATAGGGTGCTTAGAAAGCGGCATAATTTCTCAGAAAAAGTTGAACTTCAACTTGATGAATTTACACTGTAATTTTGCAATAATCGGTGCCGAGTGAAGACAATTGAAAATGGTCATGTAGATTTTGAAATTGCCTCTTCAAACATGCGTTTTAAAGAGAGATATTTTGCGGCCCGACAATAGAATAGCACTTCGAAACACGTTCACTCTTTCCCAATAGCAGTCACTTCGAAACATATTATTGCTCGTGTATCGGTTTATATTCCTAATTACTGCACTCTCATTTTTTAAACAATATGGCAATGCAAATGAGAAAACTTACTTTTTATCTAACCCATATTTTTTGAAAATATAGTTTCACAGATTTGCATTTGATGAATTCAGAATAATGAAGTCATATCTGCGTTGTTTATTCACGTGCGCTTGTCTCGATCTATATGCTTAGCTAGAAGCTATTTCAGCAACTATTGAAACAGAAATAAAATTTGCCATCTGTGACCGACATCAACGGATAGTTTTCTAGAAACATTCTTGCCGTTGATCCACTTAATATGAGAGGAATTGTGGATACTCAAATGTGAGAAGTTTTATGCATACCGTTTTTCACTGTTTGAATTAGTGAAGAAAAAAATAACAACAAACGCTTCATTTAAGAGTGATGCGAGCGTTAAGAATGCTAACATCATAAACTCATTATTTTGCAAGAGTTAACTCCTTACTGGGGAATTATGAAGCATAGCTGCACACATTGGTGAATTTCTCTAAAAACAAAGGCGCAATTTCATTCCGTGGAATTCTTAAACGGAGATTTTATAGAAATAGCAGATAATGAATTAAAAGGATGCTAGTTACTCTACGGCACTGAACAAGAGTCGGCGTTCCAAAATCCCAAAAATTATAGGTGGAGGAAGTTAACGAGGTCGTTCGATTTCGCTAAGGATAACTCCATATTTCATGCTTAAGTTTTGCCGTCCAATCACAGCAACGTATATGTGACTTTTCAAACATGCGAAAACAAGTCTTTTTCGAAAGTTTCAGCACTCAATTTAAGGAGTATCAATGATGCGGATCTTCTTGAAGCGAAGAATCTCTCTTCAGCGTGACTAATGGGAAGGACAGGGAGGTATTTGTCAAGGAGGAATGGCGATTTGGCTATTTTAAGCATGACAATAAATAGCAGTGTTCGGGCGTGAAAGTTCTGTGTAACGCAGTGAGGAGAAACAGAATTCAAGCAGCGCTGACTCAACGTCCCGCAATGTAAATTAATCCTTAAGGCGTATTTACGCGACAAGATTTCATATTTCGTGAACGAGATGAGTGAGGTTTGATTAAACCTCGTTTTCCAACTCAAGCTCAGCACACAAAGTTGCGTTTTGCGCCGCATTTTGGCAGCTTGCCATGAACTGAATTGCAAATTTATGAATAAGTCTAGCAGAGGAAGATGAAAATGATGCCTGAATACTTAATCACAAACGCAGATATTGCTTTTTCATCATCATTCTTTGGAAGGTCTTCTGAGTTGGTTGGATCACTTCTACTTAAAGCTATGATCACTTATTTGAGTTATCCGGGACTGTCTGGAATTGTCGGTAAACTTGTCGCCATGAAGCAAATATTTGATTTTCAGAAGCTTCTAATAGCTGCATGTGTAGAAATCTCAACTGAATCTTCAATCATGAACTCAATTCTGCTTTTTGATGATAATAAGAAGTGGGTGAAAACAGAAAAAAGGACGAAAAAGTAATTTATCGTTGTAAAACATCATGGTATGCACTGATTCAAATTCATAGTGAGTCCATCAGTGTTGAACTCCGATCAGTGAATTCCTCTTGTTTATTCGACTTTCTCTATAATCTAATCCTTGAGTGATCGTAGAAGTGTGTCAGATCGTTTCCCAAGGACTACAATCATTTTCAGGTGGGTGATGATCACAAGTGCAATTTCCCAAGATTTTCTATGAATGTGTCCTATATGGCGCGGTATTTTTTGCTTCTTCATGATTTGATCTTCATTGATCAGCTTCATTTATGCGTTATTCACTTCTCATTTTATATTTTCAACGTTTTTAATAAAATAATAAAGTGTTTTGCAAAGTTTTATTTATATCAAATATTATATCGCTTTCACGTTATAAAGTCGATCCATCTTCCAAAATTGTTTCCGAGAAAGTAAAATTACTAACTTCAAAACATTAAGACGTTGGAAATGTTGCGAAAGTTTTCCTTTTCAAATGATTGAAAGTTCTTTTTTTCTCAATAATGATCGTTCGTTTCCATTCGTCGTCGTTTTCCGCGGATAACATTTCCAGATTTCTAATGAATTAATATGTTCGCCTTTACAAAGTGGCAGTATGTGCGTTCTATCGTATTCATAGGCACTAATATGATGCTTTAATGAAATGTAAATATTGTTGTCATGTAACGAATTTTCCATCAGAAATTAGAAAACTGAATACGACTGACTGAGAAAATGCGGAAAAATCTCGATGAAAAAGTCTGCAAACATAAAAATGCAACGATGATGAATAATCGCAATTCTCCCTAAAGTATAGTTGAGGCAAATTTACGCACTTCTTACGCTCCCGTATAAAAATCAGATATGATTAACTCAAGTTTTGTATTGAGAAATTTTTCAGAAATATGAGTGAATTCTGTCCGAAACGAATACGCATTAAACTGAAGTTAATCTACACGTGAAATTATTTCCCACAGATGTGGAAAGCTAATTTTTTTCAAAGAAATTTCAACAAAAACTTATGAAAATTCGATAATATTAAGATGCAATTCTTTTTCTCTTGCCGAATGCCACATTCATTCTCGTATTTCGTTTAACTGATGACTCAGGAATTCCAAGAAATTTCGCTGTCCTTAATTTAAAGCAAAATTTATACAAATCGAAGGGCCACGCTAAATTAATAAAATCTAAGAAAGAGATAAGTAATTTCTGTGTGGAAAAGAGCGCTCATTTATAATATTGTTTTTGTTTAAATTATATATTAGATTTATTACTACTTCTTGAAGGAAGTTAATTCCAACGAGAAAACATTTGAAATAATGGATCTTTCATTAAACATCTCAGTTTAGGCTGTTAATTTGCCTACTTGTACACATACAGCCGATATGACTAATAGTCACAAGCGTATCGGAAACGCTTCGAAAGGCATCAGAGTGGGCATGTGGGATTTAGCTATATGAATTAAAGGGCGTATCAGTAAACCTGATGTGCTACGGGGGAACTTTGCTAAGCGGCGTACTGTGATACAATGGAAAATTTGAAAAAAATTCGTTTTGTACAATGAACGATTGAAGAGTGATGAAGACGATAGGCGAAAGCATCTTTAGTTTTTTCCTCCAAGATTATTTTTGCCGATGTCACAAAATATGTTGCTGGTCAAAGATTCTTCTCCACCGCGAACTGCATATCACAGCACTGTCGAACTCTCATAACTTTCAGCTTGTCGTCGGCTTTCAATGCAGTCAGCCAGGGATTTCAATATCGCGCCAATATAAGTGTACTTTAAAAACAAAAGAGATTTCGATTTTGATTGCTACGACAAAAACTTCTATTGTAATCTTGCTTAAAAAAGTGGATCTTCTTTGCTGTATAGCCAAAAGTGTCATTTCGTCGAGTGCTGCAATTTCCTACGCTTCCATATCATTCATTTTCCTAATAAACAATGAAATAAACTTTCTTCTGAAATTTTGCTCCTAGATGAGAGGTGAACTTCCCTTAAAGCATGAATTCGTCAGTGGAAGTGATAAACAATTTTTAACTGCATACAGTATGTCTGTCCCTTTGCTACTACTTAATTTACAGCTCTTTGGTGATATCAGTGAAAATAGAGTCTGCGGTGCTGTCAATGGGTGATAGTTGCACACATCACCGAGGCTCTACTTTTCCGCCTGTCTGCACTTTTCGCTACGAAATCCACTTTGTCGTTTCCAGTTCACAGCACAACTGCTCAAGCATATTCTAGATCTAGATTACAAATATTCCGAATGTCTATTCACTGTTATATAAACATTAACGCTTCCCTTTTCTGAAGCACCCGGTTTCAAATCCCGGAAGTGATGAAAGTTTTTGCAAAAAGGGGAATTTCGGTCAGCGCTTCATTAAATACCTCAAACAGTCTTGTCCTATCCGTGGAACTTCGTACTCGCACTTCGCCTTCGTTCCTTACTACTTTCAGTCAAGAAGAGAACTTATACATCTCGTGACAGACGACTGATTTGTTATTAAGTCTCCTACATCTCAGTGGCCTTAGTCTTCACCAGTAGCTTTGTAGCGGTATCGCTTATTGATTATATACTGTTTGTCAAAACTATAAATGTCTTTACTCCTTTCCTGTAGAATGAATGATGTTGTAGTGATACTCATTACCCTTGATGTTTGCGTAAGCCTGTAAGGTATACCTTGATGTTGACTGCTGCAGCGAGTGGATATGCCAGTCATACGCTCATATTCGAAACAACACAAGCGGAAAAGTCCCAACAGAAGTTTTGGAAAATTGATGAAAACCCCAAATCCAAACAACTTTTAGTATGACCTAGTCATCGCCATGAAACTTGCCAACTGGCAGAAGGTAGGGTATTGTTCCCACCCACAACTCAGGCGTGATTTCCTTGTTCGAATATTGCCAAAGAAAAATTTGAAGCTCCGTTGTTCCATCGTTTTATAATGAAGTCGTACACATAAATTTTGCTCCTACGAAATAAGTTAAGGAGCATTTTGACCTAAGAAGTGGTCTAAGAGCGCTTTTATTTTCGCAGAGCTGCCCAAGACATAAATTTTACCACTGTTATTTCAGTATAGTAGCGATTGTGAGATTTCTCCCAAAAATGAAGGTGAGGAAGTGAATGCGATCGAGAAGTCAGCTGACTTTTGGAATGCCGCCGAAAACTTTGAGACTTCTAAATTCTGACTGCAATGCAGCACGTTACGCAAAATTTGGATCTAACAATTGCGTAGTTGAATCTTTTATGGGTTCGACCAATAAGCTAATTTAAAAAAGGCTTTCAAAGAAAGCTCAAAGTCTGTTCTCGTAATGTGGCAGCGGTTAGGGAAGTTTCCTTCACGACGAAGGTCGAAAAATGCCGCTCATTCACACATGAAAATAATATTCTCATGACGAAATCTCTTATAGATTTGCTTCATCCAATATGTGATGATACTCATTTGTACATATCGAACAAAAGCATATTGTGCCCTGCTGTGATGTAAACTTTTAAAACGTCCCAGCGGAACAACCCGTGTTGAACGAGCACGACGTTGGCGCAACGACTGAAAAAAAGCGAATAATCAAATTCTGAGATTTTAAAATTTTCCTCGTCGAGCGCAAGTCGATTGGGCAGCGTTGGTTGCCTAATCGGGCGCGTCTCGTTCGCAAATCATCAAGATTAGGCTGCGCGTCGGCCAAGCGTCCGCGCTGTTGTTGCTAACGATATGATGCTAATTAGTGGGGGAGGGGATAAGAGTCGGGCATTGGGGTGAAGGGTAGCAAAGACCACAACTGATCAAGGGTAGGGGAGACAGCTAGTGCCCAGCCGAATGGCGCCTAGATCTCGGAGTTAACAATTGGCTACAGCGTTCTAATCAAGCCGCGAGCAGCATGCAGTTAGGCTATTGAAAGCGCAAACGCATTTCAGTGGGAGAGCATGGCTCGCGCACAGCCAGCAGAGACAATGCATCATTCTCGGGCCGACCTATCGATCTGGAGCGCAGAGGCGGCTTCCACGATGAGCAAGCCGGCCGCGTCGCAGTTCTGCTGCGAGTGCCCGACGACGCAGAATCGATGCTCCGTCGACTCGTGTCCTTGCTTTGCCGCGCGTCGCATGTGCGACGAGCACTGTGAATCTGCAAGGTAACCGTTCGTTACTGTAAGGTCAACTGCATTTACTTTAACACCATCGAACTATACAGTAAGGTGATAATAGAAAGCCCTACTCATTGTAGACGGAGCGGAAAGCACTCCGCGGATCCATCCACTGACCTCATGACGCAGATATCACACTCACATGATGGACAGATTGTGTGTCGGCGAAACTTCGAATTCTTTGACCCGCAGTGCACAGTACCTTGTTACTGGCCGACCCGTGAAAACGTGTAGCGGGATATGCACACGATGAAGTGGCGGATTTATTTTCTTTTTTGTCTAATAGAAAGCACAAACATATCGACAAGGAGATTAGGAAGGGAAAGGGGATTTCTTCACAAGTGATGAAAAACTTCTTCCAAGATATTGATATTTAGAGGATGAAAGTTATTAGAGAATTATGCACGTTTCAATATTATATTTAATATATCCTCTGAAGAGTTTGCGGATACTTTCTTGTCATATTAATGTTGTGGCCGTTACGCTTGTTTTGAAGTCAAAACGCAAAGTATATGTGTGTTAGACACCAAGCGAATATTGCGGACCCGTGTCTGTTTTAGGCTTGAAAAAGAGTTGGAATTTCCTTATGGGTCAGAGCATGAAGCAACAACCTGTGGCGTCCAAATTTTTGAGCAGCATTGCTAGATCTTTAAAATCGCTTACTGCGCTCCTTTACTTTGTCACTTAGAAAGATTTTCGCGAAAGTTGTTATACCGGCCTATGCGGCCAGCTTAACTGAAGATTTGGCCGATCCATTACCTACATCCTTCGGAGGCCGACTTTCACTCTACTTATTGATGTAATGAATTACTCATAGCCGCCTGAAACTCGCCTAAAACGCCCTCTTTCTTAGGCGTGGCATTTACTGTAGTGCTTCACTGTGAGCACATTTGTGCTTATTGTCGTTGAGGATGTTTATGGAACACTTACACTGACTGCATCGTGCATTTGGCGCGCAGTGGACTCTTAAGAAAGGGAATCTCTTCTGAATATTTTGCTGTAATGAATGAGGCGATATGCACCTCGCGCAAGTTCGTACAACCACTTTGTCCAAAAGCAGAACACAGTCCTTTGTGGTTTCTTATGAGCAGTGATTTTCTATAATTCGAGGTGGTTTTCTATAATAATTTTTTTTCTGTAACTCTTTTCTATATAATAAGAAAGAAAGTTTAGAACTCTTCCATATATATATATATATATATATATATATATATATATATATATATATATATATATATATATATATGCGTTTGCGCAAAGGGAGTTTAGAATTATTTCCATTTAATTCACCTATTTCAAACAACAGAAAAAAATAAAATGTGCTACCACACATCACATTCCATACGTACTTCACCATTGCTCCTCCTTCCTCCTTCATTGATTCTTATACATTCTTCATCAGTTGATTAGCTTTCATATACTGTGATAAGTTGTTTCCTTTTTTTTCCATCAGTCGTACTATAACTTTCGTGATATATTCTTATTTTATCTTATCCAGTGATTGGAAGATGACGAATGAAGGTATTTGATTTTGTGATCATTGAGTCCTAAAAGGATGGTTATATGTTGAACGCTGTATATCCATTCATTAGAAAAAAAAAAACTTTTTTCATAGACTCTTGCCCACAGCTAATCCTTAATCGCTCGTTATTTATAGTAATTATTTTCCACCCAATCGTTTCCTAATGATAATTGAAAATCGTTCACTGAAGTTTGATAAAACGATACCAGAAGACAGTCGAACAAGGTGATTGCTTATAGGTATCGCGGTGATTGTCTAAATCAGGCGATTTGCAAGTGTTCATGTGAGGTCGATCCGTTGAAACCTGCCAAAAATGCGTGCTCAAAGTCCGAGCGTTGCGATTGCCTCCGAATCAAGGAGTCGTGCAGTAAATTATGCGCTTGTAGACAAATATGTAAAAATAAGGAGCCGACAAAAAAAGTGCCCAAGGTTTCATTTTCTTTCATTGATGTTATCTTTGAAAATCATCTCATAAAATTGAATCTCCGCACTGAACGCAGAAAAAGAAAAATGGAAATTGTATTCTTCCAGCATTTCAGCTGTTATATCTAAATAATCTGAAAACGAAGAGGCTACTAAACAAGGAGGAACGGTTTTCACTTCATTATGATAAATATATAATGACTGCAATTTTCCTCTGCATATACGCAAATAGTTGATTGCGTTAATGCTTAAGATTTGTGGATTTTGAGATGATCAGTTGAAATTTGTGAATGGTGTAATTTTTAGATGGCGAAACCTTCACAAGGTTGTCAATGCGCTAAGAGTAAAAAACAATGTATGAAGAAAGAATGTCCATGTCGGAGTATGTATGAATTCTGCAGCAACAGGTGAGTCTTCTTTCTTCCTTTTCTCCACATAATCTCACTTATCTTCAGTTTCATGATCCATTTATCGCATTTGCATTGCATTGCTTCATTTTTTCGCTCAGTTTTTTTCACTATGAATATATTTGATATATGATCTTCATTTTCATAGTTGATTTCGACTATTTGAATTCAAAATGTCTGTGAACGAATATATGGGTGTTCTTTGTGATGTTCATAGAAATTAAATGTACGTTTTTATTAACAAAAACTTACTGTTCACTTGTAAATGTGGAAACTTCCGTTAGGTTTATTATGACTGCAAATTTTTCACGTCTTTTTTTTCATCCAAAGTTTTTCATACTATGGAAATTTCCGAAGAAATAATTGAAACTATCGACGGTGTGTGGAGTGAATGTATTTTTAAAGTGCACCATCTCTAACTGCTTAGCGCTAATGGTTTCCGCTTCTCTCATTGGCTATCGTTTTTTCCACACTCGCTCAGCATCTTTAGATTGGGAAGTGTGCAGTAATATCCGTCATATAAAGATCGTCGATGATAATTCAGCTTTTCTCGTCGAAAGCGTCAATTAACCCTTTAGTGACGCGACTGAAGTGACACAGTTCGCTTGTTTTGATGAATCGATGCGTTTTAAAGGAGAAACAATGGTCCACTAAAAGTTTTGGAATGCGTAATTATTTTATCAAAAGCTATTTTATTAATATATTTCTCAGTAAGCATTCTAAAGATCGGCACATAATATAGTCTTCTTTTTGGTGGAATTGCTACCTTTTCATCATCGAGGAACATCATAGTTTCAATCTCTTTTATTCCACCATATAAGGTGAAGCTCAGAAATCTTAGGCGCAAGGGATTCTATGCTGTTTTTTTCTTTCAGCTGCAAATGCTCGGGCGATTGTACGAATGGACCATCGAAGTTCCATGTTCCGAAGCATGTACAAAGTTGTTTCCTTGAGCACAAGCACGAAAGTAGCGGACTGATCATAACGTTGATTGGAGAGGACTACATATATCGCGGGGATTTCTATCACGAGAGCAAAAGTGAGCCTCATGTTGAGGAGCAGCTCGTAGCTGCGATCTATGATCTCATATCGAAATACAAGGTTTGCACATTAAGTGTTGTTCAGCATTTTCAGCCGTCGCCTCTCAACCGCGTATGCAATGGACACTCATCGTTTCTTAGTGGTTTTTCCACACCTTATCATCTGCTCGTGTCTGATTCCTTTTGAATTTTAGTCATATTGCTATTCTTGGAGAGCATTTCTCTCAACCTTTACAATTTGAAGATTTCGCAGTCTCGGCTTAGCAGTTCCATGTCCACGATAGGGAGGGTTTTAAGTGCGTGACGAGTTCGGTAAAGAGACGTGCGCATAAAGCAGATGTGTGCAATTAAGTATTGTTTCATCGTCGCCTTGTGGCACTTCAGATTCATGGGCATTTAAGAGCGTCTTTATTTACTGCATCAAACAAGTGTGCAGTCGAACGTGCATTTCAAGTGCTTTCGTAAGTGCACTATTGCAAAAATTAATAACCCATATATATATACTTTCAGACGTAAGGAAGAGGAAGTTTTTTTCAAGTCTTTGAAATAACGAATATTAGGTTGCTTTTATCCTTTACGACGATAGAGAAATTGTGGATGCTAAAACGAATACGAAAAAGTTTCGCTTTCAACGAACATATCAATTCGTTCAGAGTAGCGCTGTGTATCCAACTAACGGTGATGTTGCTGCACTTTTCGTGCCTAGATTTCTTTACTTTCCTTCATTGTCCCCCTTCCCCCTCTCCTTATCACTGCCTCGAGTATTCGTCAGCTCATCCACTAATCATTTTTGTCGTTTTGTTTTCCGCATCATTTTCAACTTCCGTTCGAACATCTAGTCATCAATAATCTGTGGCCTTCTAGCACCACGGCGATTCTACGAGTGCGTTCAGTTGGGATTGAATAGCGTTTGAAATGTCGCGATTACTTTTGATCGTTGAATGACTGAATGTAGGTAGTTAATAGTAAAGACAAGTGAGCACAAAATGGAAGCTATAGATGAGTTATGACAATCTTTTCTGAAAGCATGCAATCGGAACTAGTGGGAAACGTAATAAGGAGGATCGTGGACAAGACCTTGGTCGCTTCCAAGAACATGAACAATGGTGGCCAGATTAAATGAATCGCTTCGTGATGTTTTTGAACACTGCCGAATAAAGCGAGCAAGGATTGTGGCAATGATGTGTTTGTGAATACAGACTTGCTAGTTTGTGAATACGGAAATCACTTTAACCATTAATGATGACATTCTTCAGGTGGATTTGTACGAGATGAGTATTTACGTGTCGAAGAGCCCTTGCTTTCATCAAGACTGCGATCCAAAATGTGAGGTGGTCGACGAGTGCAAAAGCAATAAAGCGTGCGCTAAGCTGCTCGGCTTGTTACTATCAAAAGTGCGTAAAGAACTTAGCAAAGTGGACGTAAAAATGACCGTGAAATTTCTATATCCGCATTTAAATCGTGGTGATCTCTATACAAAACAAGGAATTCTTTGTATGCTACAAGCTGGAATAAAGGTGAGAAATTTGAGAAACTTTTTAAACGCTTATATTATTCAATGTTGTCGTAGATAGGGAGACTCGGCGTATTTTTATAAACGTTGTTACTTCAACTGGCAGAGTGAATATTTCAAATGCTTACGTCTAATAAATTTCACAAATCGCTTAAAAACAGTCGTAATAAATGGAAAATATTTGACCAATTGAAATAAAATTTTCAACCGATCGGTATGAAGTTCCTTCACTTTCACGTTGATTTATTTGCTCATGACAAATAAAATCAAAGTAGATATATTGATCAGTAGTCTCATTCGACGTAGACGATAACTGTATTTGTTAGCCAGCAACATATTTCAAAAATGCACTCACTCTTAAGGATGTGACAGATTCCGGCGGTTGCGCTCCTTATTTCATTAGTACATTCAAAAAATATATTCAAATTCAGCGTAGAGTGCAATTTTTGGAAAATTTCAATTGCCTCAAATGACGCATTTATGCTAACTTTATTATCGAATCGTTTGCGGCTTATCAGTCATTCCCATGAGTGATATCAGTCATTCCCATGAGTGAGTGATATGTCCCAATGATATCGAATAATACTTAGGCTAACGTGCTAAATGATAAACAAACTTCACAAAGGAAATAAAAACCTTTTTTGTTTAAACATCGTGGTCGTTGTTGTAATCTATTTATCGTTCGTTTTGTCGGTTTTACCAAGAAGAGTGCCAACAATTTGCTAACTCTGCAATTCAATTCACTCACTCGTCGTTTTCCGTCGCTCAACTAAATTTCGCCTTATTATCATTAGGCGACGAAAATTTCATTTTTCTTCCTCTTCTTCGCAGAATGAAACAATTCGAGAAACGTTTCCACTAAACTTTTCAAGTTCAGCTCTCTTCTTTGCTGCGAAACAATGAAATATTTTAGAAACTCCCCACACAAAAAAAAATCTTAAGACGCTTTGGTCGCTAAAAAAGTATTCGAAGAAATGTGTTGAATTAATTCATAAAAATATTTCGCGACATTTATTTCGGATGGAAAATGAACATTTTGAGGTTTCGTAGTTTTTAATCGAATCCTATGGATGGGAGGGAATTGATTGAGCACATAGAATCTTGCAGTATTTCTCGGATATTTATTTATCTTTATGCATTTCTGCAATTTTTCTTTATTTCCTCATTCGGAAAGCAAAAAAAAAAAACAAAAATTTGACAAAGATGTGGAAAAACTATTGTAAATATCGGTAATCCACACCTGCTTCCCCGCATATTTCAGTTTCTTTGTTTTCGGAAACAGAAAAAGCGTTTGCTTCTGATGTTTTTCGACCATCCACTCATTCTTTTGCCCATAACTTCGAAGCGAGTTTTGCCGTAAACTTCACCATTTGCAAAGTTTTCCTAGAATGGCTGAATAGATTCAAAGCATCATCAGTAGCGAACACATCAGTAGTTGATTACATCTCAATAAGCTGTCTGCATACATTGCATAGCTTATGCGCAACCATTAAAAATGCTCACTTATTTTTCCACCTCCAGTTGAAATTGTTTTCTTATGTTTATCGTCGACCGTCGACGAATGACATGTATTGGCATTCGTCGAAGTTAAATTGACTAGTCAGTTTACTGTACTTACAATATCAGTCGTATTTCTTTGATACGTTTGTTCTGAGTCAAGTGCGAAACGGATTTTTCATCTTGAAAAGAGGCGGAAGATTCTTTTGGAAGGAAGCGGAGGAGTGAGCCAAAGCAGTTTTCCTACTTTCCCTGCTCGCCTGCACCCGCTTTTCTCATGCGTCTTAAAATTTCAAGAGAGAGCACTATCTCCTCCCATCATACCTTTCCCACGTCTCCGGTTGTTGCAGATATATTATGTGCCTGAATGTAAGATCCTGTACTGTGGAGGATTAAGGGAACTGTTTTTAAAGAGGAGACCTCATTAGATTAAAGACTTTCTTCGAAATATGGCAATAAAAAGACCGGAGCCATCTGCTAAGGGATCTGCAGTATGTTAGGGAAGCGAAAGAGTACAGCGAGCAAAAAAAAGCATTACGTGAGTAGGTAATGGCTATTTATCACTTTGTTTTTGCCGTTCGGGGTCCGCCGTTTCTGTTTTGTTTTTTCTTTTCTTTCCCGGTAATTTTTTGCTGGAAAGTTTGACCTGGTTTTTTTTTGCAATCTATGGAAGAAAAATATTCTATTTGAGGGAGAGAGAAGGTGATGTTACGAGAAAGGGTCGTCTTGAATACATAATGATTATATTTTTGACTCGCTTTTAATTTCTCAGTTGCCGGCATAAATCTACTGGTCCATTTAATTCATAAATCGTTTTATTCATTAGTGTTCGCTAAACGAATGTAAAGAAAACTCGAGAATATTTTTATCATATTTCGGCGTATTAGAAAATCATTTCAACAATCGTTCCCATTATTATAGTGGTCGCTTCAAGCACATAGTAGCTGCTGTAGAGTCGTCTCGTTGAGCATAAAAGAAATTGAAGTTAATATGGGAAGAAATTAAGAGCTTTCAATGTCATCTGATGATTTTCCAAGAATGAATTCAGTGGTCGACAGTGAAATTGCAACAAATATTTAGGTTGAGCCATTGTTAATGAAGGACTGGTCAGCGGTGATGGATTGGTCACCGCATTCCGATCACAAAGGCGAATATCTGCAGGTATCGTATCTTATTATGATCTTTTCCTGATCGTTAAAATTCTCATTACGAAGTTTACTTTATGATGATGATGTTCTTCCCTCGCTTTTGATAGCAACCTTTATGTTATCTTCAATTAACGTAACATCTTAAGAAGTTATCTTAATTCAAATTCCAAATGGTAATGCTGCATGGAACTCAAACATAACCACATGAGCTATGCACAGATAATGGAGGGATGTGATGCGTTGAATTATTTGGAAATAAGCAAAGATTAGCACTATATGATGAATATGAAAATAGACGTGCAATATTGCAGCTGTGGAGTAACCACAATTTGGATAGGGCGGTTGCGCAATCGCAGTCGTTTATTAATGAATGTCGTCGTGCACTTGGTCTATCGATGAAATTCTGGGTTGCCGAAATCCACGAAATCGTCAAGAACACAATCCTACATTATTCGGAAATTCGCATCAAATGTGGCGAATTGAACGATGCACTTATGCAGGTTTATTGCTGAATACTTAAGTCGTACGTTGCATCGAACTGCTATAATTCGACTAAACATATATTCCCTTTTCATATCATTCACCAGACGGACCGCCTCTAAAATAAGAAAATAGGAAGTCATTCACTTGTGCAGATACAAGGTCACGCATCATTTATTAATGCATGTAGCAGAAGGACATAAAATTAAAAATTTTAGTTGCATAAACTGTTAGGTTTTATCTGCTCATTTGATTCACTTAATGATTCGTATAGAAGAAATTCATGGCAATTTCAGCGATCTATGCCTCATGAAAGTTGCTAAGTAAGGGACGAAAGCACTGAAAGGAATTCTTGGGGGGATTTAGACGCTGCTGCATGATATGCCCTTTTTTGCATTAAATCCTACTGCTAGAACATCGGTTGCCGATATATGCAAAGAAGAAAAAAGCCGATGAGATGCAAATTAATGCGTTTCATACAACACTGATTCATTGTAAAAGTGCTGAAATAGTTTATTTCGGCTGCACTGCTTTATCCTCCTCCCATGTGCTCCAGTTACGGAGTAGACCTAAGCTGCAAATTTTATATCTTGTTTGAATTTCAACGAGCATATATCACATGACCATTGCGAGATTAGTAACGGAAACTCTCCAGGAGGTATTTACATCCATCCATCAGATTTCACCGAATTTTGATCTCAGTTCTCGAGTTGAACCGCAGAATGTTGAACCACTCATATGCATATAAGCACCCTGCAGAAACAGCACCCAAATATGTATAGACATAGATATTAGCACATATATGACAGTAAACACGGATACTGGTGCAAATAATGCATCCAATTAAGAAAGGGTTATTTCTTGCGTTGAGAATAGACTGCTTTGAGGAAGAAAGTTTTCAATTAAACCCATCAATTTCTTCAGCGACCTTTTCCGTTCTTACATTGCTGGCATGCATTCGTAAAATTTCTCATGTCCCTTTTTCTTCTTCCTCTCATTCCTCTTTTCCTCTCTTTCTGCGTTTGAGGAAGTTGCAGTGGTCATTGTGTTATGCTTTTAGTTGGATCTCACGGCCACTCCACACAAGATTCGTTCGACACCGAGCAAACGGCGCAGTTTCATCGATATGTTTGAACTTAGGGATAAATTGTTGTTGAGGCATTCGACCGACTCAAATAAAGGCAAGCATGGAAGCAGTGTATCTGTTGCGAGGTAATTTACTGAAATATACATTCCTCAAGTATGCCTGAAAGACTAAACCCGATTCGAAAAGCAAATTTGGTTATTTCGATGTCAGTGTAGTGTTGAAAATATTTTTGTCTTATTTATGCTTCCGTTGGTGCAGGAGAATTTTAACATGAGAGGGTGAAGGAGAGGTGGCAGAATGAAGAAGCGAAAACTGAAAGAAGCTCGTCTAACCTAAACGGAGGTTCGAAAATGAAACTTCACATTTTGTATCTTTTTTCACCTCTTTGTTTCACAGTTTCTCATCGTATAACACGCGCAAGTGGTCCATACATCATTGTTACTACGCAAATATATCTGTGTTGAGTAAAATAAGCAAGTTTAACTGCATTGTCTCCGAATTTGACCATAAACTTCTTTTACACAACGGGTTTCTCCTTCCTTATCCACCTCTTCGTCGTTCACCATCTAGGTAAGGATCAGTTTTGGCTCTGTTGCCGCCAATGTGTCATCTCAACGAAACCAATTCTGAAATGAGGGCTGAACGTTCGGTTGGTTTTCTTTCAAATTTCCTTGAAGTGACAGTTGCAGAAAGGAGAAATTCTTTCTAAAATCCACAGAATGAGCCAATAATGAAATCGATTATTCCACCAGATGAAAGCAGTTCTCAATGGCCGAAATAAGTCTTTTCACGTGACGAACCGTGTTCGCCGAAAACATTTTCCCTTCCAAGATTCGTAGTTGAGGTTCACCCACATAAAGTTTTCCAATTTCATATAAGAAATTGCAGAAATCCTGCAATAAGTTCATTTTTTCGCGTTTTCTGATGGCAGTAACACTGTGAAACATATCGATTTTACTTTAGACGTCCTTTTATGAAAGGAAAAATGGTCAGAAGTGTGTGAAAATTTTCGATTGAATATTGCTATACACTCTCGATTTTCCAAAAAAATTGGCGAGATTTGTGCGATTTTTCTCAGCCCGATATCTCGCTCTAATTTTAAGAGATTCGGTATTTTCGGAGAAAGTGCATGAGAAGGTTATAATCGAATATGGCAGTTATGTTTTAGAATGAAATCTTCTATAGCTGTCGGTGACAATGAATAAGGTGTACTTTTCTCAACTTTCACACCTCTTTCCTCTCCCGTCGTCTATCCTTTTCGAGGGAGACACCAGATTGAACTGCTCCCGAGGTTGGCGGCTCCACTAATGGGTCGCAACAGATACCACAGATGAGGTTGTTTCTCACCTCAGCGAGGGATGATAGCGTATCCGTAGAACTGGTAGCCTGACCAGAGGCAGTCTTCTATATACTTGATGAAGAGCTCAAGGTGGCATTTTTCTACACCGGCCCACCTGCACAGGGATGAGCGGAGCGGCTTTTACTCTTTACCTCCAAGCACCTTCCACAGCTGTCATAATTTGATGGAACTGCACCTACGCCACTTCGCACATTCTGAGATTGATCTCCTGAATAAACGGCGATCAGTGAGGGTAATATGCGAATGTATAGCTCTGCCAAGTGCAGTCAGTTACTGCTGCGTCATCGAGCTTTTTTATCGATGAACGAGAGGGAGAGGGAAGGTATAGTTCAGGAGAGGGATTTGTGTGGAGGGTTATTGAGTTGTACGAATAAAAGAGAGGTTGAGGAGTGTTACCTAGAGGACGCAGCTGAGGGAATGCTTTCGTCGAGTGAACGGTTGTTTGGGACGACAGATACTTGTTTCAGTGAGGATGCTCACGCACAAGCGATGGTCGCTTCGTTTTGCGGACGTTCATTCGACGACGGTGAGACTAATGAAATCGCCCAACGGATACGTCGCGCAACGGCGAACATAAACGTCGAAATCGAAACGTTGCTGGAATTTCTCACGCATAAGGGAGCGATCGGATAGAGACCGATGTTGTGCCTTCAAGGCGTTGCCCCTCCTCCATTCCCCCCTCCACGTTCCTCGTCGTTTTCTAACTCTCCTTCCTTGTCCCTTATCCAGTCTTGATGCTCACATAATTTTGTTTGATTAACTGCAAATCTGCTGCGCATACCAATTTTGGCAAGAATATATCTCCCGCAGCACATTTATTGTTGGTTATGAAATATGTAAAGGCCTTTCATGATCATGAATAGACCAACAGACATGAAACCTGCGCTAGTCGTATAAAAGGAAGGCGTCGAATTGTGGAACATTCGCTGAATTAATCTATTTCTTCCTCCTCACCGTGTTCATTCAGCAAGAACTAACGCCGACATAGCTAAATACAAATCCCAACTTGCTTATATTCATGAGCTTCGCCCCAACTCCATCATATCCATGAAATCCGTTGTTGTCGTCAATGTAGACGCTAGCAAGAAGTTCAGTGTAGTCAAATTTTAAACACTGAGATTATCTCAGTGAGAAAATTTGAAAAAGACATTTGTTTTTCTGTTTTTCTAGTTCTCTAATTCCCTTCCTCTTGTTTATAACATGGAATAGTAACAATAAGGGCGGTTGTTTCGATAAAGTAATAAGTATGAACATCGCCTCCTTCATTTATACCTCTCGTATTTATTAATCAGTTTCTGTTCGCTCCGCAACTAATTTATTCCATTATTTCATTGCAGTGATTGTGTAATGGAGAATTTGATTGTTTCTAGTACAGCGCCTGTGTAAACTTCGTTTAGTTATTAAAGGGCAGATTGCGACATTTGGGCGACGGGTCGCACCCATCCTGCCATTGATGTTGTTGGCCTCAACTCGACGGACTGCTTCAGCCAGAACCCTTCTACTGTTGAAGTTCTTCATTCATATTTTTCGCCTGATGCTATTGGCTGTAATAAGCAGTGCATTGAAATTTTTGTGCATAAGAGCAAAATTGTACAGTTTTTTCCCCGTCCATAGAGCACTTTCAGAGAATTACAACTAAATTTTGGAGCTAATGAGGATATGCTTTCAGCATTTGTAATAATTATACGACCGCTTCGATGACCTCCTATGAAACTGAAGTTGAGCTGAGGTAATCTGTTCAAGAAGAATGAAATGAATTGTTTGCTGAGTTCCACATAGCGGGGAATATGTCGACGTTCAATTTGACAGTTTTTGTTCGCATTTTGGTGAGGTTGAGCGCGTGAAATTTATATCTCGAAATCTGCTGGAATTTCGCTGCAAATCTGTCGAATTTTTTTCCAAACAATAATCGCTTCAAGGCAGTCAAAAGTAGCCGACGTCTACGGTGAAAGGGTTCTGCTTGAAGCAGTCTTTCGTCCTGAAGTAATTGTTATTCGAGATTGTTTGTTGTGAAGATGGTCACTTAATCGTGAAGTCAAATTTCAAATGTTCCAAAGATTACTTTATAGTAAGCTTTTTTTTGTTGGGCTTAGCGGTTGCCACCGACTCTCAATAAATTCAGCATATAAATTGTTGGTTTGATTATATAATGGTCGCCATTTAAATAAGTGCAAAATATCGATCGCGCGATTGACTACGATTGGGAGCGTTTTTAACGGATGTCACGTTCTGGGCATTGCAGTCATTATCGTTAGCAGTATGATCCGAATAGTTTGGTGAATGTCTTTCCTCATTCGTTCATTTTCAATGACGTCTTATCGATAATACTACTCTTTGTACTCAGGATATAATATGCAGTGATCCTCAGTTATATTTTACGACATCCCATCTATCTCATTTGAGTGAAGCACTAAACGATAAAACTCAATCATTGCAATTATTTTGTTGTTTAACACAAGTGGCGTTTTGTATGTGCATAATAAATCTCAATGTTACGCTCACTCGCTTCATTTTGTTCACATCAAACAAAGGAAGTCTTGATTTTCGTGTTCCATTCGCACTGTAATACTCTACTCTCCCATTATTTAGAATGGTCTCTATTAAATATCTACCGCATAACTTTTAACACTGCGGCAGAGTTGGCGCGAATCTGAAGCTGTCACTAAAAGGTGAAGCTTGATTACCTGGATCGTTCGCCAGAGTAACGCTTCGATGAGTTGGAGTTATAGAGACGGTGAAGGTGGATATAATTTTCGGAAGTTGCAAGAAATACACATGCAATGAAATTGGAAACACCATGTATGGAAATCTCACTGAATGTATCGAAAAAGAGAGACAACGGCAATAGCAAAGAGGACTCTTGAGGTGGAAAACGAAAGTTACTCAACTACATTCGGGGCGCATCTCATCAGCAAGCCGGGGGGAAAAAACAACGAAAACGACACAAAGCCAATGGTACTGAGTATAAATCATTCTTCGTAACGAATAAATTATTAACAATTCCACAAAAAAATGTAACAAAAAACATTTGTATTTGAATCTAAAATGATCAATCAAAAATATTATGATGGTTTAGGTGTTTTTTTAGCTATGCGACTTCAGTCTGATGTGATGAAAATTCGATGGGTTCTCTTTTTTTGATGAAAAGGAAAAGAATAATGTGGGGGGAGGTTTTCAACTTTGTGAGAAAGAAGGGGATAGATACTCTTTAATGAAAAGACAAATATTTCAAAGTAAAGTGAAGTAATTAATTCCCTTCCGATAAGAAGATCCATTTCTCGCAGCTTTACGCATCGATGAATCGCATCCACACTGAACACCTATCGCATTTCCATCGACAAAAACGGCTCGGAAATTTCAGTTCGTTGCCGAAGTATTAGTAGAATGCAACCCGATTTTCAGTCCATATGCATTTCTGCAACTGAAACAAAACGAACAACCCCATCTTATTTAGGCGCCGACGATTTATTCCTGGAAAAAGTGAAATGTGACTGAGACGCAAATATAGTGTACGACCGTCAAAATGAGCAGAAGGTATACAAAAGCGAAGAGGGAAACGGTAGACTGCGAAGATGTTGCAACAATCAGCAGATGACGTACATTTTTGCAAGCGGCTTGATTTTCCTTTATTTATACCTATGAATAGCTCTTGGGGATGGTGAAGAGTCAACTCAAGATATCCAATTTTGATCTAACACTGCAGTGATCACATCTGTTTTTATAGCCGGTTCTGATTTATTGTTTCTCAAATAATGTCACTGGTCGGCATGTGTCGCCCTAAACAGTATCTGAGACATACAGAAACGGGGCTTCGGCCCGTCTGGGTGTCTCTGACCTTTGGCCCGACTCGTGTTTGGAAGCTGTGGTGCTTCCCCTAAAGCAACTACCTCCCTATGCCCTTGCACATCTTCATCTACAGATGACCTCCTCTGCTTGCGACAGTCCCCCTATCCCGTCGTTGCCTTTACAACAAACTGCCACGAAAATGGTTTCTTGCGCTGTTCATGTGGAAGCTTCATTGTTCGCTCACCACTTATTTCAAGCGAAGCAGCAGGAATGGTAAAAGCCGAGGGAACTTACGATTTGGCAATGAATAAGAGATTTCCTAACATCAGCAAACATGCAAGTACATTGATGCACAGAACGGCAGAAGGGCACGCCCTCTCCTCCACTTTTAAAGAACGGATGTAATTCACATACAAATTTGCATGGGCGGCTGATATATCCCCTCCTGTAATAGAAGTATGACAGGTGTTTTTTCCTATTCCTCTGTTTCAAATCTCACTTTCTCGTTCTGCGATGCATTCCCTAAACGTTATATTTCAGGCGACTACGATGATCTTTTCAACTGCGATCCACGGAGATTCGGAAGTAACCGATAATCTGAACATTTTTGAATCTTCTGTATTCATTTGAAAGAACAACCTTCCTTTCAACTGTGGGTCGTCTGCATACGGAAATATGATGAGGGTTGTCTTATTTTTCGAAACATACGTGTGATGAGGTCTCAAAGAGAGTAAAACATAGATGAATGATCTGCTTAAACGAACCTACCTCGTCAGCTGTGGCATCCTTCACGTTCTTGATGTAGAAAAGAATCGTTTGTTCTTAACGTTGTTTCTGTGATTTTGCGTCGTTTCAGTTAGTGAACACGCTCACCTGTCCGACGCATTGGATAGCAAGAAATACCTACGCTGTGAAAAGTACAGTACGAGTTCTGCATTTTTTTGGGCCATTGACACAGTTATGGATTTATCCGATCCCACAAGTACAATTCCGTACGCTTAGCTTCTCAAAAAAAAAAAAAAAAAATGCTGCAACTACGCGTAATTTCATCCTGGAGAAAAACTACAAGTGGAGTGCGATTTCAGAAAGTTTCGTAATAGGGGAAATCACACCTCCCTATCATCTTGCGTCGGTCTCTAACACGTACCGCAAACGTTTATGCCCCACTTTATAAAGAATCCCTGAAGGGATCCATCTCTTGACCAGAACCTTTTTCTGTTTTGGTGGCGTGAAAAATCAAATCCGCTCGAATCGATGCTTCCTTCTCAAAGAAGCTTACGAACAATAACTCTTCTAAGAGCTCGCTTTGAGAAACGAAATCTCGCACAGAAACATACGGCATCAACTCCATTTAGCTTAATGTTCCGCTGCGATGTTTATCTCACTGAACATGGTGTTAAAATAGTGGAACAAAGTTGGTGAGAAGGACAATTTTTCAAATCTGAGAACCCGTGCCCCATCACTTCAAAAACATCGTACGTAGAGCCGAGTTTTTTATTCGAGTAAGTGCAGTGGGTTCTTCCAGGATTCGGAAGTCCAAGATGCGTTCTATGTACGCTTGGCATACAGTGGGGGAAGGGTTGGTGTGAGTGTCCTTTTACTTCTACTAGCGTTTCGTAACATTTCCACTCTTAAATTCCAGAACTACTCCTGAATGTATACACGAGATTCGTGTGTGGTCAAGCGCACTTCTTCATCAGCATACTTCACGCCTCGAAAGCGTAGCGAAGAATTGATGCATCGAAGTTTATTGCCGTGTCGATGTAATCGCCTTCAAATTTGCTAATTATTGTGCTGATGCATGCATAACGAATTTCTGCAATCACCCTTTATCTCAACGTTTATTGCTATTAGATTTTTACTGTGGATTTCAGGTCCACTCTGAGAAACAATCCGTCGAATCAGTGTCCATCTTTACTCCTCTGTTGCCAAAGCCATTTTTTGAACAGAATTTACTTCAGCTACAAATAGTATCATGTCAGTAAAAGCGGCTAAAACTAACCTTCCGATAGTTCTTTCTCATATTGTTCCATATCCTCTTTTCCGACGTTCCTCTCCCTCACTGCGTCCATCTAGAACTCTCCTTCTCCTTCATCTTCTCAGCTCCACTTACTAGTTTCATCTTCGAGCCAAAACGATCGCCTCATGATGCTGTATGATGGCGCAACTTGGTTAATATGTTGCCACACTGACATTTATGCATAATGAGTCCGTTTCTTTTCAAGTGTGTAGTCAAAAAGCAAGCATAAATGGCAACATAAAATGGTGCATGCGAATATAAGGAGAGCAGAAACAGGAACCATGTGGACGTGAAGAACTTGCCGTTCTTTAACTTCTTGGGTCTTCAGCAACAACGATAATTCTCCGTCACCACTTAAGCTCGAACGTTTCAGTGGAAGTGCAGCTACACAAAGCGTAATAAATATCGGGTCATTGCAATAAGATTGGAACGTTCCGATGGAAACCTTTCTGTCACGCATGAGAGAAGGACCTATACAAGGTTGCGGAAGCATACTGTCAAAGCTCTACTACCTAAAAACCATTAAGCAGTTTAATGATCACTCGTCTTATTTCCAATCTTCGAACTTTCATTTTTTCCAAGAGGTTTTTGCAGAAAGTGCTGGCTGGAGAGATCACATCTTCGCGGTGCAATTTTAACAAAGAATCTCTGTGTGTTTTCGAGATTTATCATTTCAGACGAACATCGAGTGAATATTTCCCATGGAGTATCCAGTAAAAGAAGATCTATTTGAAAATCGTTTAAATACAAGGAGGAATTGCTTGCTTTGGGGCACTTTTATAGATGATTAACACGTAATTAGGGGGCTGTAAAAATCTATGCAAAGCGTTCATCAGATTGATGCTGGTGTTTTCGATGTACTTGCATCGAGGAACCTCGTATGAGTTTTCACAGCTGCAGCAAGCGAGGTGCGTTACGTGAAAGGACGAACAGCGCCGTTGCTTTCAGAGGGCACATTTGATGGTTGCTTCTCAGCCTCTTGCAGTGCAGCCGAAATCTACGAAGTCGTTCTTCATATTGCATTTAGCCATGTCTTCACTGTCCGGCGGAATTTTATTGAAGACAGCTTCAACGATAACGTTCAGTTCGAAAATACCAGTCTGCTCATCTGTTGTAAGTGCCTCATCTTCTCTTTATACCACATTCTCATAACGATAAATTCGGAATGCGAAACCTATTATAATAGCGAAGAGGAGGAGATACATAGCACCGATAAGGTTCGTATGCATTTGACATTTGATCCGGTTATATTTTACACTAGTCCAAATACCGAACTGAACTTTGGCGCTGTGGGAAATATTTCGGCAAGAATAATAGCCTTGGAATCACTGTCATATATTAACTCTGCCGAATCTATGAACAATCGCGATTCGACTACGCAACTTGCTCAAGAACTCAGATTGAAGGCATCGTTACCGAAGCTACAAGATACTGCAATGATTGTTGCGGGTCTAGAAGCGAAAAGCACAACTCGATCATTCCCTCGCGTTGTTTAGCTGTTAAAAGATTGCTGAATAGAGGAAGGGAACAACTTTTCCACTTCAGTTGGAATGAGGGTGGGCCATACACGAATTCGAAGGATACCTGCCAGTGTGTTTATTGTAGGCTTAATCGTACTTCATATCGTCCTATTTGACTCCACATGAGAAAAACTCCGTGAAAAAGTGGCTGTAGCACTGGCACACTCGTCCACTTATACCGTAAAACTGCAGTTCACTTTGGTGCAACGCTTCGTTCAGCTAGGAGGTGAATTATAGATGGCAAAAACCCCAGTGGTTCTCATACAGTTCCGATCAAAATGCGAAGGCTTAACGTCGGGCCAAGTGGGTCCCAGAGGTTGATAGCACCCCACGCATAAGGGGGTCCGGTTCCCATCCGAAGTGGGTGAAAGGCGGTACCCGATTGGGGGAAGGTTTAGCTGTTTCCCGGAAAACCCATTCCGATCCCAGCAGTCATTAAGGTGAGGTGATTTGCAGCAGCCAACCCTTTTAGCTCAAGCATGCGCTAAAACCGTGCAGATAAACTTCCCCTAACGCGACGCATTTAACACGTTGAAGAAAGTTGTATTAAGTGCGCCATGAGTGCAGTATATGGTGAAGTTGCAGCTGCGGATGCAACAATTCGAATGAAGTCGTAATTTTTTGACTAGGAGGATTTGTTGGAGCGACGTTTTAGATCTTGAGCATCGCTGATGTGGACGTATCCCATGAATTAGTGCACAGTCCACCACTGCAGTGTACGTTTCATGCACTAATTGCTCTATCGAACACAACGCCCGTTGGTTGCACAAACGGAAATGGGGAATGTGCTGAGTGAAGTGTTGCATTCCGCGACGGCAACGTGGCCGACAGCGGCGATTAAACAAAGTGGCGTGTGGAATTATCTGGGAATTCTTTCATTTTTTATGAAGTGTATACGTTGGTGCGTAAATGGAGTCTAATTGCTCCTCAGAATAATCGGAGAATTACATCGTTTCTAGTGGGCAAAATTAGGCGATGATTCTTCGTTCGGGCTTTTTTTTTGCAGGAGCAATCCTGAATTCAGCGTACCCCCTAAAGGTTCCTTATGTGAACTGTTAAGATGTAGTTCGCGATTTGAGTGCTACACTTAAGGAATCTTTGATTCAAATATTGTGCGATCGGGCTTTTAGCATGATTGAAGTATTTTGAAGGTTTGTTTGTTGAGATGTGTGTCTTAGAGCTTAAAGAATCTATTTATGGTCACAGCTGCAATAATCCACTGAGGTCTTTGGCGATCATGCCGGTAAAATGACTAAATATTCGGAAAATTTTGCTGAATTATGAAGGAGAGGTACCGTGGAAAAGTTCCCGTGTTCATAGTGGGGTTTTTCGATGTAAAGCATCATAATACTCTCTGAGGGCAACCTTTAGCGTATTTGTATTCAGGAATGTTTCTACCTTTGTCCACTCCTTCACGATCTGATCATCTTGTACGGTCTATAATAGAAGTGAAACGTTGATTGACATATAGAGTCATATCGTCAAGGAATACGTTATCGAGGCATCACTTTCACGGCTCTATTACTTATTCGGCAACCTTGATGACATTCACTTCGAATCTTCAGGATAGTTCTAGAAGTGTGTTGAGTATGCCCTGTTTTCACTCGTTCTCCCTACATTTTGCCCATTTGAAGCTGTATGCCTCATCTCCGCTTTGTTCTGTCCTTGAATCTATATTGTGCGTTTCACGAACATAAGTCTTTTCATTTGATTTGAAGGCGTGAAAGCGTTGCGTTGGCAGTAGTAGTTGCGGGTGTCTCTAAACACGGTATATTACCTCTATTGTGGCAGGTCGGGGTGAGCTATGGGACTATAATATATAGATAGGTGTTATACATTGCTATGGAACTATAATATATAGATAATACTGCTGTCATCGCTTCCTCAGCCGCGTGCTTGAATCTCCTTTTTTTTTAGCGCATACCATGTTTTGCTGTTGTGGCGTCGACTCGGACGTTTCAGCGAATTCGTCAGAACCGTACGAAGCACCACGTGGCGATCCGGTCGTAATTGAGCCACTTCCTGACGTAAGCACGCTCCGCTCGAGCCACGCTTCGACGAATGCCGCTGCTCACGCTGGACCAATCCTACCTCTCAATAACAGTGAGACATTCGTTGGTGCTGGCGAGCTGCAGGAGGTCAGCTAGCAAATTTCCCTGCTTGTTGCTTTTGCATTACGCAGACCATCCGCTCACACTAGTGGACGATTGTAACACGGCCACCCTTGGTGCTTTTGTAAAGTCTGTTAGTTAAGGCATAGCAAAGAGTGCATGGGTAATGAAAACGGCCAGTCGAGGTCTCAATTCAGAGACGCAAAGGAACACACTTCTGGTCGGGAGCTCTTCTTCATGGCAGAGACAGCGTCTTTTATTTGAACATGCATTGGCTGCTTTTTCCCATGGTAGAGGCACATTTGACAAAGTTTCCACCTGAGCTGTCATCTTGGTGCCACGGCGACACAGTAATGCACCCAACGGCCAACTGATCGTTTTCTATTGATTGGTGCAACACGTTTTGCCCTATCTCGCGAAGTCGTGGCTCAGTGCTACGCGTACTCTTTGGCCATATTTTGTTCGCTCTCCAGAACACATAGATAGCTGGCCGAAGTGAAGAGTGCATAAAAACGAATAACGCAGAAGGGAAAAAATTTAGCTGGTATGAGTTCCAAAGTTGCAAGATTTCCTATCTTTGAAGATTTTCATAAGTTCCATTTGAAGTAGGCTGTTAATATAACAGGGAACGGAAGGCCGAAGGCTCCTTCGTGTTGTCTCCACTTTCTCCTCTCACTCTTATCTCCTGTTCACAATCAAAATAGTATTTGTGGAGGTCGCCTTCCTTGGATATTCGTTGTTTTTAAAGAGGGAGGAAGGTTGTTAATGTCGTATTGTTAATGACTGCTAGTCTGCAGATATCCTATCTAGTGCTTGATTTCAGTCATAACCGTTAATAGCCGAGAAATGCTTGTTCTGTTCCACGGGCATATCTATTTTATTCTTCCCGAAGTTTTGCACTTTTGTCGCGCCGCGGCTTTTGCGAAAAATTTCGCTGAAGTGGTGACTTATGCGCAAAAAAGAGTATTATTCGCCCGGCTATTGTATGCGGATTCGCCTTGTCATAAACTTTAATGATCCGGCCGCATCCAAACTGCTGATCACAACGTGTTCTGATGAATGGTCGAACCAGACCTTACAGCATTCCAAGAAAGTGTCACCAACATTGAATGCACCGACGAAGCGCGGAGCAACAGACGGCATTGACACACAAGGTGCAATGGACGAGTGTTTAAGCAAACGTGCCTATATTCTGGGTATATCGGATGACGAGCTGCAGCTGTTGCCGTTCCTCTTTATCGAGTCATTCTATCCTTGTCTCTCTCCAGGTTTCGTCTTTTCTTCTTTTTTGGTTAGATTTTTTGCTTCTTCGATCGTTGGTTATATACGATTATGAAGTTACATCCACAAAGGGCATTATGGCAACGTCACATATAAGGGTGAGTATATGTCGGTCTGTTTATGCAGTAACTATCCTCTGAAGCAAGAGTTGGAAAATCCGCCGATTATAAAGTGCCTCATAAAAGATGATATCTTGTGTCGTTTTAACAGTGATACGACAACTTCGAAAAAAGGAATGGGTGTTTACGGTGACTGAAGATTTGCTTCTTAGACTTTTGCAAAAAGAGCAGTTCTTTTCTACAAAATTTCGAAAAGCGGTCTTATTTGTCCGGATTTGAGGGAATTGCCGCTCATATTTCATTATTTGCTGAGAATCCGTGAAATTGATTGATTGAATAAGTGGGAATGCAACACGGCGTACTAACTTCTCTTTATGGCATGCTTCTGCATTGGGTTTGTTTATTGCTGCATTTTGGGTGATATGTTCTTTCTGAATTTTTTGACGTCGATATACGGCAGTGATTAACGAGAGAGAACTGCAATTAGAAGGTGCCATGTTAACTCAATGTTGGATGCACATTTAATGTTGAGTTGAACTTGAAGAGTGTTACGTTAAGTGTAATAGCATATTGTTAGCTGATTGCTGTTGTCAAAGAACACATTGCGGATGCACTGTTAATGCAGAGGTAATAACATCTTTTTATGAGCCATTTTGCAGCGTCTGCTAATCAAGATTGCCTTCCGCTAAGTAGTAATTGTTCAGCGGATTCTAGAAGTAGGATGAGGGGGATTGCTAATGATATTGAGTTGAAGAGAGGTAAAAGATGAACCTCTGGGATACATTCTGATGATCAGTCCTGCAACTGCACACGTCGTATCTTAGAGTTGTTTTAGGTGAGGTTGTCCAACTTGAGCAGCGTCTCTGTGACCTTCAGGCAAAATGTTCGCCCAAAAAAGAGGAGTTGAACAAACAAATTCCTGCGCCAAGTGAAAAGTTCATGCGTTCTCTTCGAGCGCAAATCTCTCTTCGAAATGAGAATGGCTTTTGGATAGACGATGAAATTGGCACGCAAAGTGGGCTCGACGTTCGCGATATTATACTGACAGCTGGTGATGAGGAGATTGCTACACTCAGCCAGGAGACGCTCGCAATTCTCAAGCCATATTTATCCATTGCTGAACTCGAGGTAATTCCCACCTGATTGTCATTTTTATGATGTATTCTGGGGAGAGGGAGGAGGGAGGATGTAAGTGAGTAAATGAAATTTATTTGTTGGAGGTAAGGAATCGGAGCACACCTGATAAAGTAGATATCACTTGAGAGTTGCAGTATCTGACATGAATATATTGCTTCATGAAGCAATCTTTTCACTTCAGTAAGTTGTGCGCAAAATATCTGTCACTTTCGGCATTTTGTTACTACGTTATTTGTTCATTGAAATCGATTGCTGCTGAATGGGAATTTCTACAGGATCAAACTTTCTACAAGATCCACTAGATCGATTCGCCGAATTAAGAAAGAGCTAAAAGTTTTTCATAAATGCATAGTTTATTGGGAAAAAAGATTCACAGCTTCGAGTTAGTGATGTCGTCATACTAAAGAATATTACCCTTTTCATGTTATATTCATGCTAAACAAAGTGCACTGTAGTATTTTGCGGAATCTGAAGTGGCAAGTGAACTAAAACGACAATGTAGACTGATATTTGATAGTTCTTGCATATATAGTATAATGCCGTTGTTTTTTTGGGAAAATTATGGAAACATCATAGGGTTCCCCGACTGAACGCTCAGTTGGAATGTAGCTAAACTTTTTTTTTGCGCTTAGAATTTGTGGCTTTACTATTCTTCGGAATTGCGATATATCTCTGCGATTGGCGTTTGAAATCTTTCGGAGAATCTTCGTTTAAGAAAGAGAAACTGAATATTGTATTTTAGATCTTCACTAATGTCATTAAATATAGCGGGTTATTTTATAATCAGCACTCGCGTTTTGATTGTTTTGTTTTCTGTTTTTATTCAGAATATTCCTTTTTTTCTTATCCTTTTTTTAGAATTTGCATCCTATTCTCCTTGGGACATATGAGCTTGAAGGGGAAAAAATGAAGTGAAATATGCCTTGCTTTGTCGTTTCATTTTGTGGTTCTAGAAGAATCTGCTTTGAACGGCTTTACTGGAAATCTTCTGTTGAATCAGATCTTTCAGAATTGGAGATGAACTTAAAATAAACGGAAGTGATTGCATTTCACAGTGTCTGTAGATGGCATTTATGGCTAATTTTATTTCCTGAGCGTATTATTTCCTTGCTTTCAGCGTTGTAGGGTCGATGTCGTCAGGTCATCTCGAAATGAGTGAAGCTCAAGCTACACACCAACAGGGTAGAAGTCACAGCATGCCACCCAATATGGCAGTTTTATAAAGTGACTCAGAGTGCCCGAGACATGACGAACGTGAGCCGAGTCTGAACTCCATAATTGCAGTTAAGCACCTTGAAGCCGAGCCACGAACCCGAATATGTAGAGACGGCAATTGCATTCAGCTGTCGGAAGTGCCAGATAAGGTGACGTACACGATGGGGACGTTTAAAGAGTCATGGGGAAAGTCGGGTAAGGAAGCTCACGACTGTGCACAAAGCAAATGCTACACCCAAAAGCTGCCAAATGCACGTGCAAGGCTCATTCTTAGTCAGAAGTTTCGCAAACATTCAGATGTGATGTTTCGCGGTTCATTCTGCTCAACTTTCGAGAAAGACTTTCATGTCTTTTAGAATCGGCCGCTGAAAAACTGCATAGAGGTGATTGTGGCAAATTATATATATCGTTTGAGACGTCGATCACTGTTGAGGTTTTGGATCGAATGTTTATCAAGGATTCGTTTAATGTGGCGGCAGTCCTTTACATTGGAGATGAGCGCCTCATAAACTAACTCATTGTTGAGTTGGGCGGATTATTTGCACATAGCGATGTGCGGACAATTAATTGGAAAATCTTAAACAGCGCGGACGTCGACTAGTCCTCGACTTACAAAGTGATAACTGGGTCAGGTGCGGACGTGGTGTAAGCTGTAAAAAAAACGAGGTGCTGCTCATTTCGAAGGAAAAAGCAGGCTTCTTCACTTTTGGGTCCGATGGGGAAGTAGGTTGTTTGGAAGAGAGAGCATAGCTCATGCACTGCAACTGGCACTGGCAGTTGGTCTGATGACAGGCGGTTGCTTAAAGCAGTCACTGAATTGATGATGGTCGCAGTGAAGCTTACAGGAATAATTAGCCATGGGCTGTTTCAAGCCTGTTTCAAGTTATTAATGCTCAATAGCTACATTCAGAGCGTTGCTGTCGCGTCAAGGACGACGTTAAGGACTGAAGTACTTTTTCTTCAAGATTCGAAACCGAAAGAAATGTTGAGATCTCCTATGTGATAGATTGCTAGGTCAATAAATATATCTCTTTCATCTTATTCGTGCGTATCACAAAACTAACTCAGTGCTCAGAAACTGCGGCATAAGTGTTGTATTCTTAAGATACTTTGCACTTTAAAAAAATTGGAGTTTATATCTTTCGCCTGTTGCTTTTATTGGCCTGGTAATAGTATTCAGATTGTCTAGAAGTATTGTCTGGAATAGTATTCAGATTTATGATTGCAGGACGTTCAAGAGCGGATTCAGCTTGTGCAAATCGCTCATCGTGCCAAAAAGATAGCCGAAGATGTGATGGAGCCGTTGAATCCGTCGCCTGAGCACATTACTGAAATTTCGCAGCCTTTCCAGCCTCCTCCAGTAAATAGGTTCGTCTGTACCACCGTTTAGCCGTGCAAATCGGCTTTTTCACTCCTATATTTCTTTACCAGGTTAGAAGAGCGATTTCGTGAGTTGTGTTGCACCCGAATTCATCTTAGCATTCCGGGCCGTTATCTTGATTTTATTTCACTTTGTGGTTTATCTCATCGGGATTTGGTTTGTTTTAAGTATTCGTTGCTTCCTCTGCTGAAGATCATCGTTGTTAGTAACTCCGAGTCGAATTTATATAGGAATCGGCAATCCCAGATCCATTAAACAGTCAATTTTTCGTATTTCTAAGTGAGCAATAGATCTGAGATGCACTTTATGCTGGGATCTGAGGACTGTCTAGTGTTGGTAATGAGGACATTTGAAGCAGAATGTTGCCGCGGTAATATGATAAGCTTTGTTCTTTTTCAGTAAGATATATCATCTCACCGCAACACCATCTATTTCTGTGGAGCCGGCTGCCCATGAGCATAATACCACCGTCGATCCAAGTAAGCAACTCTTAGACTGAAGAACTACATCCTTGACTTTTCAGTGTGTATTCTATTTTTGTGTTGAATGTATGGCATATTTTAAATTTTCTGTGCTTAAAGCGATACTCGAAGCCATATTTTCCTTTAGCGGACCAATTTGCTGTTCAAATCCTCTTTCATTTTTCCAAAGCATCATTTTTGCGAATCGATGCACTCAAGCAAAAAGTCTATCTAAACACATCGGAGCTATGTGAAATGTTTAAACATCTGGGCGCTCGAGATAGTTAAGTATTGAAGTATGTCGAATTTCAGTTTCCAACAAAAATTGCTTTTTTTCTCAAGAAGTCATGAAATCTCTTGTTGAAATTGTTCCTTTTCATTCATACGTTTAGATATCATCCCGTTCTCTTTGGGGGTCGGGAGATCGCTACAGTCTCTCTTGGAAACTGCGTTAGGTGCGTTTGCCGTGCGGATGCAATACCGCTGTGTTATTGCCAACAGTGATTTCGTGCCTATATTCCGGTTTTGAAGCAAATGCTTGTCTCTATTTGTGATTGTGAGCCGCCCAAGACCAAATTTTCTCTCTCATTATTTCTTTCAGATATGCCACGGCATCATCCACCGTTGATCTGTGTGAGTGACGTAGATGCCGTACTTCCACATAACGATGTGGAGGAGGAAACTGTGCGGAAGATCGTTGACGATGTTTTCGATAATATTTGATGTGTGCTGCTTGTAGGCAAAATTTCATTCACTTTTTTACATACAGTGTTTTTTTAATGGAAGGAGAGAATTATTGATCCATAGAAAAGGTGGAAGGAAGTGGTGCGATCGAAACAAATTGTTTGAGCTCATTGATGCCTCGGGACACCGGAAGGGATGGTTTCGTTGGGGTGTCGTCATGAGCGTATTGTTTAATAGGAAGGAAATTTCCGTGTATGGTATCGGAGTGACGATTTTTTCATCTACTGCTAGTCGAACAACACCGAGCTGTCTTGATTTTCATGTCTTATGGTTCCTCTCATGAGAGACCCCCTTCTCCCCTCCCACCTTTTGTTCTCTTGTCATCGGTTCTCTCATTGTCTACGCGAAATCTTTTTGAAATCGGAGAATACCGATGTATGAGGCTTAAAGGTTATACGTCGATTGTACTCGTCCTACTGTGCTTCTCTGAGATTGGCGAGCCACATTTCTAAGAAAGACAAGTAGAATACGATTGCATCAAACTGTGATACAAAATACTTGTGAATAATCATTAAACCGCTAAAAAGAATATCGAATATGAAAGCATTTTGGTCGATTGAACTTTTCTTTGTTTGTATTAAATAATAGATGATGTGATTTTTGACTCTTGCCACCAATAGTGATTGTACCTTCTTCTGGATCTTTTCGGTGGCACATTCGCTGACAGCAACCTATAAAGCCTTGTAAATAATATTTTATGAGGTATTTTTGAACAAATTCAAGTAGAAATGGTTGAAAAATGCATGGTTTTTATATCGCTAGTCGTTTTTGCGCCGCATAATGTTTGATTGTTTCGCTGATTTGATACCTATCTTGAATCTTCTTGTTAATAGCTAAGAATTAAAGCATGGGCGCTTTTAGTTTGTTGGACACTTGCGCCACGAATGCATGATGGTATTCGCTTTGTGAACTGTAAAAATACATTAAAGCTCGTATTTCATAACTTGAACATTGTTTGTGATTATATTGAAGTGTATGTAGTATTTCTTAAAGTGGTCACTGTGATCGAAGAAGTCTAGAGTTGGAGATGTGTATTGATGTTTATCGCCTTCTAGTGAAGTTTATGAAGCACTTTTGCCTTAATAATTTTTGTGTGATCTATCGAATCCGATGCCTTATTCTTTTTTATTTGCAATAAAGTTTATTTGTAATATTGATGGAATATCGTATGAATTCAACGGTTTCCATTCCGTTAATCGTTTATATATTTTTCATTCAATTCGGAGAATTTTTTTAGGAATTTTTTAATGATAGAATAATAGATATTCATTTGTAACGCCAATTCGAATTCTTTTGATTCATTTCTCATTTACCTTATCAAAGTAGTCGATTAGTTCTTATGAATCACTCTCTCTCTCTCTCTCTCTCTCTCTCCATTTAATGTTCGCCAAGTTTGCAGCAATAAAGAGATTGCCGATTGAGAATTCCCTTCACATATAGATTATGTACATCCTTAGGTGTTATGATGGTCGAGTCTAACGGATATTCGTCAGCTTGGCTTTCTTTAAGCATTCATAGACTTGTTAGGTACGCATCGTTCTGTATTGATTCCTCACAATTCATAGCAGACAAAATGTTCTTTTGCGCCAATGATGCAGTCGAATCCTTCATGTTAGCTCTACTACGATGATGAATTGTAGAGTTTCTTTAAGTGTTCACTGAAGGAGTCAATAGGTTAAATGTGCTGTAGTGCTTAAGATTTTTATGCTATAGAGAGGAACGAACGCCTTGACTAAATAGCAAGATATAAACGAAATATGCAATGCTTTTTTTCTTCTTTTTGAACGAGTTATTCAGTGTACTATAGGATTTGATCAGGAGAGAGTAGTTATCGCGAAAGGGCTTAAAGCACCTGAAGCAGCCCTGGAGAATAATCGGATGCAGCGAGTTGATGGCGTATTTCAATAGCGCCGATCTCACTCCCGCCGAATTAGAGGATCTAGCTTTTCTCCGTGCTAGGCGATCTGGCATCAATGAAGATGTTGAGGTATATCAACTTCATTCCTTTTCCTATTGGTTTTATCTCACCTTCTAATGATATTTTCGATAAAGTATTTATTTGAAATATGATGGGGCAAGGACTAACACTTTTCTTCAAATTCTTATGGTTGAATAATCGAGGCGATGGAATAGTCTTGAGGATAATGAAAAATAGGTTTTTCAGTTGGATTCGCCGAATCTGTGCCAACATTTTCTATGTGGAGAAGTGAAGATTTATTACGTTGTTTCTGTCTCTTCTGGTTTCATTTTTTCCCTTTTCTCCGTTCAGTGATATTCTGTTTCCTCTATGCTGGAGTCGTTATGATTGTCAGAAGGATTGGTGCTGAGAGAAAAAAAAAGATTTTTTAGAGCAAATTTCACACGTGCTATTGATGTTTTTAGGAGATTCGATCCGAGCTCGATGAGATCAACTCGCAGCTGTCGACAATTGATATACCAGATGAAGAGTAACAGTTTTCTCTTATTACCTTCCGTTTATTGTCTATCTTTGGGTAGCTGCAGCTTAAGCCCCCATCTTGTGTTCTGCCTATAAATCTGCTTCCGGATATCCCAGAATACCAAAGTCGTATCCTTGCACATATCCTTCGGAGCTTTTTTTCTGCTTTTTACGTCGTTGGTGTAGTTTTCTACGAATCGGCTCAGAAATCTGTTCTGATTGTGAGGTACCTTCATGAATCGAAAGCGGATTATAGTACTGGAGTTCTTCTATTTGAAGAATTATTTGATTTGGATGCACACTTGCTAAGGGACGTATGAAGGCGGACTGCTGTGTCATCACGCCCTTTGTGACAACGAAGGGGACCTTTAAAAATTCGAAATTGGATGGTGCAACAAACAAATAACTAAAGACGCTTTCACATGCGTGCAGCTAAGGAGGGGAAGAAAAAGCATGAGCTGCGATTTCGAAAGAAAGATCCTAGTTGTAATAAATTCGCTGTGAGGCGCCTCTCCAGAGGCTAATTTCCAGTTAGGCTTTACAAAAGTACTCACTAATTGTTCGCTGCCCGAGGCGCCCACGTAGAGTGATATGGCCAAGTATATTGTTGCAATTTCTTCACAGAATGGAAGAAAACTGATCGCCTTACGTATATGACACGGGAAACGTACATTTATGACGAATTGCTTCATGTGCGGTACATGCAGCATTGTTGCAATTTCTCGTCCGGGATTTATATTTTCGTTTAGTTGTGCCCTTCAGGGTAATGTGTTTTATACGTTGAGTTTGCTATATCTGTTTGCATTCTCGATATGTATAGATGATAGAATAATAGGGAGTTGTTTAATCGAATAATGGAGGAAAGTCTGATGGTCGGCGTGAATGATCTGATAAGGCAGAAATGAATCGATTCTCGCATTTCAAATCTTTTCGGTCGGCATTTTCGAAAAACTCTCTTTGTGACGACGCTCTATCCCCCTCCGTAGATGCGTTATAGATTGTGAATTTTTTCAAAGTGATTAGTTGAATTAGGGCGACAGTAAATAATTAACATTTAAATATGTCGAAATGTATGCATAAATTTTAATAATTCCATCAGTAAGGTTGCAGTGCGCTTCGATTGCCTTTTTTCGTTGCTGTAGTAAACGATGACTCATTGGCGTCTTGGCCACCCAAAATAGCGATGTATTGTTATGCTCTTTTATTTTTTGGTCATTTACGAAAGCGGTCGACCTGTTGAGCTTGCCAATGGACGCGCATGTCATATCTATGTTTTGAGGCCTATTTTATGCTAAGTATAGCGCATGTTGTGCTACGTTGCTACCGATTATCCTCCCTCATTTTCCGCTTCCATTATACTAAATAGGCTCATATTCCTGAGGTGGAGGGAGTTATGAATGCAGTAATAAGAACCTTTAAGAGCCTTAGTCATCGAATAGTGAATAACCATATCTTTCATTTCCTTCTCATAAGAATATGGGTCTTGAAAAATCTGCAATATCGCATCATCAAGTGGCATGCTATCATCTCTATGTACGGACGAATGCAGAAGCTTTATTGGTTATTTCATGTATGGATATCTCCATATTTGAACAAAGGCTCCAAATTGATTAAAAAATTAGTTTCATTTTACCTCTGGCATTTGCGATGAATGGAGGCCGTTTTTTAAAGATGTAACCCAAGTGGGCGTCTTATGACGATCGCGCGGAAGAATTTCAATATGGATCCGCGAAAGGGTATGGAGTACATTCTGGATCATGGAGTAGTGCAGAATACCGCTGAATCAGTTGCCGAGTTCCTTTTCCGTGGCGAAGGTATCGTTATTTTGACTCATTCGTATATTTCATTTTTTCTCCAAGAGTCTTAAATGGCAGCAGCTTCCATTTAGTTTTTCCCATTCCCTCTTTGTTGTGTTTGATTTTTAGTTATTTATCTGTAGGCTATCATCGTCCACCTATAATGTCTGCCACATATTGTTAGAAGTAATGCATTTCTGTGAAATTGCCTGTCGTGTCTCATTTTTATGTTTTTTTTAGTCATTTTTACGTTTTTAGGCCTTTCAGAAACATGCAAAAATGCAGCTTGTCTTCTCCATCCGTTGCCTTTTTCATTTGCTGTATGAAGGAACCAAATTTGAAGGTTAAATAGTTATATGGGTGTTGGTCCTAATCCAGAAGTTTGGCCCCACATCATCCGATTGTGCCGTGCGGGATTATATGCAAAACACATTTGGTTATTAAACTTGAGAATTCACTACAGTTTTATTCTTAAAGTGATGAAATGTGCATATGTTTATTGGGTCTGTTATGAGTTCAGTGGAGAAAATCGCTGGAGGGGAGATTCGTGACTTCGGTTTACATCGCTGAACCAAGAAATACTCAGGCCGTTACCAAATTTTGAGTAAGGATTTGAGCGTTGAAATGGATAGCATCAAACGAGAGGACGTCTGCTTCTCATCTCTACATCGAGGCGCTCTTTCCTCGAAGCTGCTTTGTTGGCTACATATTCTCAAAATGGGTTTCTGCAGCATGAGGTTGATGAAATTATATCGTTGAGAGCTAAATCATGCTGATATTTTCCACTCTATTGGAGCTTATTGTAGTTATTTGCACAGCAGTCAACTTCGCAAAAAACGGTTCACAGAAATGTTTTGATTTCTTGAGCTGATTAACTCTTTTTCTTCATTTGCACTTGCAGAAGTAGCTTCAAATGTCATTTTCGTACTCGTTCAACAGTTATGAACAAAATCCTCGTTGCACTGTGTCATATAGAGGGAATTTTTGGCAGTTTAAAAAAAACCGACTTGAATCTTGGTATTGTTCTATAGTGAATTTGACTCGTCTGCACGAAGTTATGTATATGTTGGAGTTACAGACGGATTCTACTCGGCCTTCCAGGGATTTTCAGGATTGGAACTTTCTAAAAGATTTGGAGGGTGAGATGGGGATTTTCACCTGTAAAAGGTCTGCATCTGAAGGGAAAGTTTTGCCGTTTGCAGCCGCTGAAAATTGATGCCTACATGAGAATCTATGATATGGTAAGAACATCTAAACGAGAACATATAGCATATTGTACATTTCCTGTTTCCTTACCACTTGGAACCATACGTTTATAGGAGACAGCAAACTTTAGACTTGTTAGACGTTGCTCATTTGCTTATTCGGTCCAGAAAGTCGCGTTGAGTGGTGTGTCGCAAATAAGGCACGCAGTTTCGGCGTCCCATGCATATTTGTCGTTGATAGCGTACCTCATCTCAGATCGCTGCAATCCTTCCGCAAATTCGCAAAGGATCTTGAAATGGATGATCTCATCCTTCATGATCGTGACCGCATTCAAAAGTTCCCAATTTAGTTGCCAGCACAGATGTGAAACAATAACGCGCTCCAGAAGTATTTCTGCATCCATGTGTTTATTTTGTGCTCCACTTTGGTGATTAGGTGGTCAGGGACCAATATTTGGCTCAGATTCTATTTTCGATGTACAATATCTTTTATTCGATGTAATACCGGGCAACGTAAATTATCTATTATTTCGAAATGTTATTGAGGAACTCTTGAAAAACTAGACGAAATGACATTTGAATTATTGCAATCGATATATTAGTCCATAAGTTTTTCAATAGTATGACTCTTACTCCATGTAAGGCATTTTTTAAGAATGGAGGGTCTTTTTGGTTCTTATAGAGTTTTGTATAAAAGTAGGGATTTTTATCTTAGCTAGTGCTATCATCTTTTAATTTTATCTATTATTTGTGTTTTCTTAGCCCGTATGAGCCGAGAAGTGCAGTATTTTATGGAATTGTAGAACACTTACAGAGAGCATTTGATGCAACTCGTTGTTTTTTGTTCGAAGCTTCTTATTAATAATGAACAGAATTCTCCGGTTTATATATTGTTTAGAATATTGCTCGTTAAAATTGTTTTTCCGTTGTTGTTTGATATGAGATGACGTAATATTGGACTTTTTCTTTGCCTTTGGAACTAATCCCATCTCAGTTTTCCTCATTCTACTCGTTTACGTGTAATACTTAGTGAAGTTTGTTGGGATGCCTCATCTAGTTTTGAAGCTGGAAGGAAACATACGGCGATCGTCGAGCTATCTCATATGAGGATACTGCATGCCTGAATTGTAGATTATGGATATCTTTAAATTTTTGCTGCTTAACTATGTTTTGAAATCGCGAAATTCATTCAGTTATAGGGCTACGAAAGAGCGCAGTTGGTGACTATCTTGGTGAAAACGAACCCTTCAATCTGGAAGTGTTGGAAAAATTTTGTGAATTGCACGATTTCACGGATCTCATATTAGTGCAAGCTCTGCGGCAGTTTCTTTGGTCATTTCGTTTACCGGGTGAATCTCAAAAAATCGATCGTATGGTTAACGCGTTTGCCAAACGCTACTGTGCAAATAATCCGGGCGTTTTCTCCAGTACAGGTGAATATTTGAATGTTATCTATAGCTGAATTCTTTTACTTTATGTGGGGTGCTATTGGGTTCAACGTGATGTATTTGAGCATGACATTCGCGTTGTAGGTAGCTGAGAAATTTACACTCGGAGGAGCACATTCGTGGGACGAGAACTGTAATGCTATTTCACCCTGTGATTTAGGTAATAAAGTACGAAGGTCATCAGTTGTGCACCTCAAAATTGTTTCTATTCCTTTCTGAGAACGAAACTTGCTCTCGTTGTAGTAGCTGTTCATTGAGTAGGGAATAGCTTTTTTGATTTCAAAACCGTTTAGCGTGCTCATTTGAAGGAGAAATGAGAAATTTCAGCTATTCTGTGGCTGATGCATAAATGGTCGTCGTTATTGAGGATGTGGAGAGTTTGTCGATAGTGGAAGAAAGAGAAAATGAGAGTAGGCTTCTAATCCTCACATATGGAAGCACCATATGCGTATAAGTAGTTCCCTAGGGTGAGTAGGACCACATCGTAACCTTCGGCTTTATGAAGCATTTTCAGTACAAAATAGATTCATTCAGATACTTGTTATATACTGTGTTTTGCAATCGTCATGCTTAATACGTCACTGCATAATCGAAACGTAAAGAATCCACTCACGTTGGAAGGTTTCATTTCGATGTATCGCGGTATTGACGAAGGCAAAGATGTGCCGAAGGAATTGCTTGAGGTTAGCTCGTAGTTTATTATTTACTTCCTCTCCCCTTCGTAGTTTTTTAATTTATGGTACTGCTCACTATTACTGAGAAATGATAGGATATTCATTTGCTCTGTGTCGCTACTGGGCTCTTAATTGTACGTCACAGTCACAATACCGCTTTTTTAAAATTGTCTATCTTACGAATAACTTGTCAACTTATTTGTACCAAGAAGAGAGGACATTTTAAGAATCAGAGACAGCAGGTGTTTGAGGTTTCCGGTTTTACGCCAACCGGATGTATTCCTTTTCGTTCAGGCCTACGAAAAGTTTCATATCGCTTCTGTGCTTCCAATTTTGCTTTTTTTCTCGGCAGAAAAAACGTTTAGCAGAAGCCACCCATGCTGTCGTTGATATCAGTGAGGGAAACTGTAAAAGCATGTAGCTGTAGAATGTATGTACATACCTACATAATATTAATGAAGATTTTCATCCACTGCGGTGCATTTTTCAAAGATATTTAGATGCAGATGAAGGACTCAGGGGGATGGCCGAACGAGAAAAGTTGGATTCGGTCAGTGAGGGTCGTACCGCTTTAGCAAATATATGGCATGTGCATGAACAAAGTGATTGTCCCAACATATGAACTTTAATGAATCCTAGAAGACTCAGTGAATCCATCTGAAAGTCATAACCGTTTAGGAAATATGAACAGTCGTAGTACAGGGGTTTTTACAGTATCAGTTAGGCACCTTCTCCAAATGTGATGTGTACCTACCTACGGGAGGGTTGATGCGGCGATGAAATCCTTATGTACGGCGAAGGGCTGCTCATTCCTGTGCTGAAAGACTTGCTCAGCTGCAGCTAGCAGTCTTCTGTCTTTCGTCGGCATACTTAGATAATTCCTTCTTCTGAAGAAATCACTAGCTCTCAAAAGCATTATCCCTGTTCATCCTTCGTCCATGTCCACTGATCACTTCTAGATTTTCAAGTCTTTTTTTATTAATTTCTCTTTGAAATCATCTGCCTGAGAGAGTTCAACTTTTTGGTATTATAGGATTAGAACTTTCGATATGCATATTTTTTCATTTTATATTGATGTGCAAATTTTTCGGTGACGTTTGCTAGTGGAGTGGCAGTTTCGAAAGCTAGACGATTTATTTGATTTACTTGTTATAGAGTATATACGAGTCGATACGAACCGAACCGTTTCAATTTCCAACGGATGATGGCAGCGATTTTTATAATACTTTTTTTAACCCCGATCGTGAAGGGTGGTTGCTGAAGCAAGGTAATCGCTGCGCATTTCAACGACTTTTATTTCATGTTACATTGATTCTTCTGCATTCTTAGAGGATTCTTTTACGAATCAGTTACACTATTTTCATGTCTATAGTCATATTTTAGAGTTTGGTTATTGTGTTTGATTCAACAACGGTATTGGTACCGCGAAGTACCGCAGTCGTTATGAATAGAATGTTGCAGTTTAAACGTGCCCATAACGCTAAAAACAGCCTATCGGTAGCCCGGGAAGGTCCGAAATATTTGTAATAATCCGTATCGCTTTCGTGCCATCGTAGATCGGGAAAACTGAGGGTCTGAGCTGTCATAAAACGGCGGTGTTTTGTATTTGGAGCATTTTTGTGTTCAGGTCATATTTGGACGTGACAGAGCTAGAGACTCGTTGTAAACCACTGCATGAGGACGCAACATTTATAGTTATTTTTTTATTTTACCGATATAACTAATCTTTGTTTAGCTTCATCACAACTGGCTAGTTCGCGCACTTTTCTAAAATCGTGGAAGAGACGATGGTTTATTTTAGCCGAGAAATGCCTCTATTATTTCGAACATACAACTGTAAGGTTTTACTATTTTGATGTAGGTAATTCTCTCGATAGCAGATCACATCTCTCAGTATTACTTTTTAGTTTTTTGATGAGTAAAGCTTATTTTATAAAAAAACGTATATTCTTATATTTCGTAAAGATTTTTCTTTCTATAAGTGCCTGTTGTGCATGATTCCGTTTGAAAGCTCTTGTGGTCATCTCACCGGACGTTATTTTCTCTACAGCAGCCGGATGCGACTAATTTTTCTTCGCAATAAGCTATCGCATTTATCTCAATAATTCTCGAAGCACTTGTTAAGGAAGGAGAGAGTGCAGTCTGGGTGGGCTAAATGTTGTTTTATGGTTGGTTGTGGATTAAGCTTTGCTGCTTTATGTGAACAAACGTTTCATAGGCAAAAGAGCCGCGCGGTATTATTCCACTTGAGAACGTTCGCGTACGCCCTGTGGAGGAGAAGGGTCGGCCACACTGCTTCGAAATTTATAGCGATAGTACTGAGGTGATTACTATGCTTATTTCATTTCTTTATTATTGCTTATTGTGTTTCTGGCCTATACAGGCCCAAATGTTCCGTTAATTAAAAGTATATAGTTTCCTCAGGGGATAGCTAGAAGTGAGCACTGAGGTGATTTTTTTGAAGGAATGATAGAGATTTGCGAACGAAATTGGAATGTTTGAATATTAGTCTTTCACTTGACCTACGAAAAGTTGAGCTAAGAGCGTAACTTATGAAAACTTCGATTCGAATGAAAAAGGTCCTCATTTTGATCTTTTTCACCCATTGCTGTTTTGCTTTTGAAATCTTATATTTATTAGTTGCAAACAGCAGAATATTTTCATTTCATTGGAGCTCATTATATAAAAGAGGCATCTTATTGAATGACAGTACATTAACTGACAGGAATGAGGTGCGAATGCACGGGAATCCTCGATTCTTGGGTTTCATCGATGGCGTCCTGTCTGTAAACCATCTGAAGCTGTCCTGCCGTTTGAGCACACCTACTTTTTTCCTGCTTTCGGGAGTCGTATGCCTCAATTTCTAGCAAGATTTCTCCCTCGGAAGCACTCGAGACTACCCGGTTCATCGAGATCCTCAGGGTGATCCATGTCCCTCGCCGAGTTTTCTTCTCAACGCAGTCTGCGATTTAGCTGTATTTGCGGGCAGAGGATGGTGTATACAGTCGTTTGGATAGGTGCTTTTGCTGCATGGAGCATCCTCTGAGTTTCTAATGTGTCCTTGGCAGTACTCGATTTCACCTTCTAGCCATTTCAGGTCGGTACCTTAGAAGCTGACATTGAAGTCTTTTGCACTGTTCTCGTTATGAAGTAATTTCGTGATCTGTATGAACTTTGTAGGTCCGTAGTATCTTATGAAGTTTGTTTTTTTATGGGAAATTTTTGGTGCAGGTGATAAAAGCATGTAAAACGGAACCGGACGGGAGAGTGGTCGTCGGAAGGCACACGTCGTATAAAATGTGTGCATTTTCCGCTGATGAAATGAACCAATGGATCAATGCAATCGAGTGAGTTATACATTCTGTTTCATTTGCTCTATGTGCCTGTAGGTTTCTATGAATTTCTTCCATCATATTCTAGTCATTAAGAAGAGACCCTCTTGTGTGAGATGGGCTCTGTTGATATCTCCACAATTCGTACGCGAAGTACTGCTGCTGATGAATGTCGGATATTTGGTGGTGGAAAGTTTCTGTTGGAGATTCAAGCCCTGTGGTATTTATTACGAAAAGTGCATGCAATATTTTGTCCCGCTAACATAGTAGAGTCATCACTGTGCTCTGACTCACTTTTTTTGGTGAAGTGAGAAGAGGGGGAGGGATCTGATGTCGTCTGATGGCTAAGGCAACTTGCTTGCGCAAGGCTTTGTAACAATGTGCACTGCATTATTACGTTTTATCTCTTTTAAGGGGCATCTCTCTTTAAGGGTTTCTTCTCGTTAGTGGAAACAGGAGAATAAAAAAAATTTTTTTTCACCATCAAGTGTGAGATGTCAATAGCGTAGTGAAAACAAACCCTTTTCTCGCCAATTTTTGCAATTTAAACCCTGCAATGTAATAAGATATACCCGAATAGATAGTTTCGAAGCTTTTCAGGCGATCCATAAATTACGATCCGTTCTATCAAATGTTGCAACTGAAGAAGATGAAGCTGAAAGCAAAAAATTGATGGAACCCTGCTAGGGACAGGAGATGATGTCACCTACAGCAATTAACAGCGGATTGAGGCGTTTCGTCGTAACCTTGGTCGAACTTCTAACCATTTTTTTTTTTTTTTGAGGAAACTCATTCTAATTTATGTGTAATATAGTGGCCTGGGCTATATGGAGTACTGTTATTTCCTCAAAATTGTATCTATTTTCGTCCTGTGTTGTTCCCCATTTTTACTGTTCCATCGCCGTAGGAAGGGAGCCGCCGTCTTGCTCTGTGCGGCCCTTAAATGTTTATTTACGTTAGCACTTGCTTCTTGATGAGTAAATGATGTTTGGTGGTTGGTTAGCACTGTTGAAGCTAACTACTCTATCTTTCTAGGCGTATTGACGAGAATATAAGTTGTGGCATAGTTGGGCTATGCTTCACCAATCTCGTCTAAAGCGATTTGGCGTCTAGATGGTCAAAAAAACGTTTGCTTGTTAGCAGCATTCGATTGTGCATTGTACAAAAGTGACGAATTTATTATTTAAGTCGTCTTATTGACAAATTATATAATCTTGTACTATTATTGTTCTCTTAGTCTCTCGTTCCTTTCATTAGTGGATCTGATTGAATTTTGGTATTCAAAGTTTTGTTCGTGATGCACATCGAGTTGCTGTGTGTGTATTTGAATAGGTGGCGAGCAAGCAGGAGCTTTTATGAGCGGAACATGTTTGAAGTTATGGGCATCGAACAAGAAGGGGATATTGTGGGATGTTTCTTGTTTGAATGACGTTTGCAGTTTTGCGTTGCAAAATTTGGAAGGGAGAAGAAAATCGGAGGAGAAATAACCACATAAGTAATACCTCAGTCGGATTATCAAAACGTTCTCACATCAAAACTTCCATATTTTTATCGAACATAATTCAAGGAGAAAATTTTCTAATAAGAAGCTGATTACACACTATTTACGTATGTGATATCATATCGGTAAGATGCTGTTAGAACTGTTTTATATAGTGGCATTTTTTGGAATCTTTAAATTATCTTACCTTCAGGGGATTTGCGTGTGGGATGCTCAGATGTGGTCTTAAAGATAGCGTAGCGAGCGACTTTGGTTTAGTAGAAAAGTTCGGATAGTATTATGGCGCATCAAAATTGTAAGCAAATACTATTTTTGTCTTCCGTTGTTCATTTCAATTCCTTATAACAAATCCATAAATGAATTTTATGGAAATTCAGAAACGGCGCACATATTCTTGAATTCGGATCTGCATTATCGTTATTCAATTTGCATTGTATACAACGCAGTGAATAGTCATTTTTATTACTAGAATGAGATGATTTTGATGGAAATAACGAATAATGTGCCTATTGAGTTGTTGATTAAATTCGAGCAACTCATACATAAGGGTATGAGAAGAGATTGGAGTACTAGCAGGTGAAGCATTTCTCTAGCTTAGCCGTCAGATTATTCTTGCATACTCGTTTGATTCAATGTGGAGACTTTGGGAACATTAAACGAGAAATTAGTGTTATTATAACGATATTATATACGAAGCGCTTTGATCATATTTCATACTTTAGTGCTGCTGTTTATTTCAATCCTCATGAGCCATATTATTCTTCTGAATTAGGCGCATTCCACTGGAACGGAGGAGTGCATTCTTGGCCAGTGTTTTATGCAAGGAGACCATTCGCTATTATGACTCGCGAGAAAGGACTGAAACGACGTTTGCTAATTTTGATGCTTTGAAAATCGATAGCAATTATTTTATGTTTGATTTGTTTGATGGAATTTAAACAAAGCTTCAGATAGGGATGGATTTTTTGGAATACTGAGAGATTGCATTCGTGTCGTTGTGGAGAAATTGGTAAGATCATAATCACAGTGCTGACTGTGACGAACAAAATGCAGGCAATGCGAAAATTATTGCGACGGCCTTATTCCGCTTACACACTTCTCTAAAGAGCCGTCAATTAGGCCGACGTTTGCCTTTCATTTGGCATTTCTCGTGGCATGACGATCCCCTTGCATAAGTTTGTAAATGTTCGTGACGGCTATAGTCACAATTGACTGCATTATCCTCCGTTATCGTATTGCGTTTCAAATAAATTTCTCGTCTTTTCATTTCATTCTTCCACACGACATTGTTATAACTTTTGATTTTAGCATAAAATAGCAAGGAAAAGATTCGAATGCAGCGAGAATGTGTCTCTTTCTTTTATCTCATCGATTGGCGTACAGCATTGGTGGCGGTACCGATGTAAGTTCTGTGCAGTGCCGAGTGTGTAGTGCCTATATCTAAACGATTTTTTCACTAGATTTATTCTAATTCCGATCTCGGCTGTGATCGAGTGCAAGACTGAAATTTGTCGATTTCTAACTCGGACAGTGGTTTGTGAAGGGTTGCATAGGAACTTGACTCTTAACTGAGTAAAGACGCAACACGACCGAGGTACGGATTTGATAGCTGTTAGTTTACGCTGGTGGGAGGTCTTGTAACATTACCTTTCCAAAGTAATTTAGCGGGGACGGAGATTTTGTAGATGAGGGAATTTTATGTGATCGGGATTACATATAGGATTCATATAGTATGCGGGACTAAATGAATTTGTGTGGCTGATCTTGCTTCCTTGAAGAGAAGCTTCCTTTTTAACTTGTCGGGTGTGACGGAAAAACATTCTCTATCCAAGGACACTTTTCTGCTGGAGGAAGTAGGGTAAACGTGAAGGCAATGTTTTGTGGTACTCGTGAGATGTAAATTTTAGCGAAAGATAATATATAACAGAGGGTAGTTAAGAGATACGATGAAACAGCGAAAACCGGTAAAAAAGTGCATTTCTGTTAGCACAGGTGACAACTTCGACGGCAGAAGGACTGCATCCAGTTTGGATTCGCTTCGCACTGACCAGAGAGCGCCCAGTATGCGCAGTTTTTGTGCTCGTCCACGCAATCTGCATTCGCTAATTTTCAGTGATTTTAATTATTATCGTTAGAAACATTCTTTGAAGCTAATCGTACTCATAATCGAGGTTAATGAGAATCTTATGGACAATATGTGGAAAAAGACGGAATTTGGTGGGGAAATCGTAAAGTTGGCAGAGAGGCGAGTGGAAGTCGGTGTGTCACGTTTTTCACGATCAGAGGAGTGGTTACGCGGATTTGTCGCGAACGACTACTTTACCAGAAGTCATTCTGCGATCAACACTCTACCTCTCTGAAAACTCTTTACCAGCATTTCTGCATGTAAATTAGGATTTATAATTTTGCTAACGTTGTGAATGGCAGAGGCTGTATCGAGCTAGCTGAGTGCGGATTGAGGGCGGGAGCCGATAATATCTGCCGATCCCGACATGAGAGAGCATAAACGCCGTAGGAGGAGCAATATATGAGCAACCAACACTTACTCCAAACGCGAGTCCAAACAAGGATACAAACTGCCCAAAGCCCAATTTCTATAAGTCTCAGATATCACTTGCGATGGCACAAGAGCATATGTGTCGTCGACCCATTACATTAAATGAGGAAGAATAAGCGAGAATCGACTGCACGAATAAATATGATCACTGCCGAGTTAGATCACAAGCAGATGCCTTGGGTTGGGTCGTCGATGTCATATCCAACAGCTGAGGAAATGAATTTGAAGGATTCGTTTAATTCAGAATATATTTTAAAGGCGCAATACGTTGAGAATGATGAACGGAATTCACGTGGGGAGGGGACGAAAGGGGAGGGTTTAGGAATGGGAGATGGTGTGGATGACGGCACTTTGTCGATGACTAGATTCGTAGTGGAGATGACAATGAACGAAGCCTGCAGTGAGCTATAAGGAAATGTTAAAAAGTTATCGTGAGCATATCGTCGAGGCAAATTTCTAGAGGCGCATATAGTCGGGATTCGGTGAGGCTTATTTAATTCCGTCGCAATATGGAGTGACTGCAGCTGATTCATTTGTTCGGCAAGTTCAAAAACTTCGGCTCAACCCAGACGGCGGAAGAGATAGTAGTTGAGCTACCACAGTTATTCAAAAAAATGAAGAAAAAGAGGTCGGTTGAGAAAAGTTATGGAGGTTGGGAAGGAAAGGAGTCGCGGAAACATAGGGAAGTTGGACTTGGGGAGAGCCAACAATGTTCGATAGGTTAAGAAAAGTGATCCAAGGTTGGAAAACGTCGATAGGAAATCGAAAGAGGTGGAATGAAATTCTATAGTGACGAGAAAAAGGTTTAAAATAAATTCTGAGGGCCAAAAGGGTTGAAAAATGATAGTGGAATGTTGGCGTTTGAGAAAGACGAAAAAAGGTTGAAAAACGTCAGGGGAAGTGTGTGCACGCATTTGCTTCCATATGTATGTGCTTACAAATGCAATCGTTTTTGCGTATGTATAGAAGTTCGGTTTGAAGCCAATTCTTGAGAACCTATAAGGTGCTGGAAATATGGAAATACTACGTTTCATTTCCTGCTCTTCCATGAAATGAGCGTTTTCGTTTGTCAATCGACTTTTTAGAAGCCTTTTCAAGTTCCATTGCGCCGATATTTGTTGTATCAGTTGCGTTCTCCTCAACAATGTTAGCATTCCTACTTCAATGTCTTCAACACCTCCGTGGCATCGTCGTTGCGTCTGCCAAACCTTTGCGATGGCTGTGTCGCAGTAGCATCAGAATCAAGCACATCCACTACGCCGTACCTCTGCCACTGTAGAAATAAACTTTCAGTGCGCAGCAACTTCCCCTTTTTTCCCGCATTGTATGTCTTCTCGAACTTTGCCGCTGACTGTTTCAAAACATCACAACAAACTTCCATGTTGATTTAATATTCCAACACGCCGTACTATCCATCTCAGTCACCTCCGGAAAGCTCTAATCAAACCTTGATCTTACTACCTTGACTGTCCCAAGCAAAATGCAGTTTGATCATTATCTTTTTCGAAACTTCTGCATGTCTGGGTAAGAACAGGAGAGATCATTTACTGGAGCAACCTGATTTTAGAAGAGAGTACAAGCAGAAAAAGCTTCAAATAAACAGCCGTTCTACTAGTACGCGACAGCAAATGTGATGAATGTCTTCTTAAAGCACCTACCTTGCCTTGGAGTTGGTGCATATATTTTCTCCATGATTTGTGCACATGTCTTGCAAGCTTTTTGGCAGTTAGATTTCATCCAGTAGGGATTGCTCTCACATTCACCAAAGTCTGCCCAAAACTGGCAATAGATATTGTGGTTGAAGCATGCTTCGGTAGTTGTCGTTGTTGCTTTCGTAGTAGTTGTTGTCGTGGTTTTAGTGCTAGTCGTTGTTGTCGGAGGTATCCTACTGCTCTTAATAAAAGAGACGTTTGATAAGCCCAAATTCCAAGTAACTGTCATTATACATCCTTTATTCCATTAAAGAAAAAGAAATATGTGAATTTTACAAATTTCATGAATTATATTAACCCACTGAGCAGTTTTCTCTTGACTATGCAATTTTTGTATTTCTCCTGTGATAACTGTGTTATTTATTTAAATCCTATCGCGGTCCTAGCTTCCACTGAGAATGAGGTGAGAGGCAATGTTTTACCAGCCTTCGTGTGGTCGTAGATTGAGTGCGACCTGATCAAGACTAAGATAGGATTTGATCAAAGACCTAATAACTGCTGATGAAATTTCAGCGTTCCACATACCCAGCAACCTAAATACGTTGAGTTATCGTCCTCCGTGGTGGCTTAGGGATGGGGATATTTGTATACATGAACTAAAGCCATTCGACTTCAAGGAATCGCCTCATATTTATGCCTTCCTATTTGTCGGCTGGCAGGTTTCCACAATGTTTATTTCTGAAGTTTGTTTTTGTGGTGGAAGATGTGCCATTATAGCTGAAAGCCCATTTAGTATTGTTTTCTACTTCTGTATGCTTAAAGATCACTAAAAACGACAGAAACTTTCAATCGAATCAGCTTTAGCCGACTGACGACTCTTGACCCGCTTCTTTTTTAGCGCTGGCTTTCTCCATCCTCACTGTCACAGTTTTCATTATCAAATTAATGGGATTCCATTCATGGTAGTAATATCTGTTATGGAAATTTCGTAACTTTTTGCTTATAGGATCAGAATTTGAGTGTGAATGGTTACCGTAGAGGGCGTTATGTAGATCGCTGAAGTCCTGTTTCTTGGATGCTCGAAATATGTTTTGTTGGCTTGGAAGGAGGATGGATCTAGAGATGATTCGACTCGTTGTTTCACTGTTGAGCTGTCAGTTGTTGTTCGTCTGGGGTGTGCTGTTGTCGTTGTTGTTGTTGTGGTGGTGGTGGTTGTCGTGGTTGTAGGAATGAAGCATTTGATGCCAGTTGAAATGCACTCTTTCGCTTTCATTACTGTAAAAACAATGATCTAATCAATATATAGTGGTGGTGAATTACACTAAGAGATGGCCTCTAGTAAAATGCTTCATCAAAGCTTACATTGCTAAGTTGAGGACGTTTCGAGAATTCTTGACGGCCCAAGCCTTGCTACCGATTGATACAAAAGTACTTGCGGTTCTTAATGGGACAAAGTTTGTTTTCTTCCCAGCTTTCAGTAATCTTAATCAGTTTCATAATCACAGCCATTTTGGATTGCTTTATATCAGCGTTTCAGCAACACGTAAACGTCGAGCCCAACGACCCGATTGCGCAGAGGTTCTTCGTCAACTTGGCCTCTGTTTTGATGTATCCTATAGAGGTCAGTGTTTTGCACTCCTGAGGAAGGGTGGTAGTCGTAAATCAAATGAATAGGTGTGGTATGCCCTGTCATTGTTAAAGGATATCATTTATTTGTGATCGCCAAAAAATAGAGAATAGCTTACAAGTGCAATTACAGGTTCCGCACGTTTTAGCACAGTGGATTCTCATCCAGTACGGATTATTGTCACATTCACCAGCCATTGCCCAGAAGCAGCACAGCTAAATGCAGATACAGTCAATAATGACCATGTGTTTCAACTTTACGTCTACTTAAAAAATGGTAAATCTGTTAGGAGTTGCAGTACGCTAGAAGGGTCTTAGATTGCAGGTGCATCATGCCAACAAATAGGATTGACAGTGACGAATGCTCAAATTTTCCTACGTTGAAGTACTCAAAAGCATTGCGAAGTAAATCTTGAGTAAACCGCCGTGAAAAAGTTTTATTAAGTCTTTTGCGCCAACAAAAGTGTCGGTGCACCTGGCAAAGTTCTGTCGCATATTGGACTTATACGATGGTTCAAGAAAGTGGTTCATTCACCTTGTTGTGACTTCCTCCTATCCTACTACAAACCCTTCGAAACCTGAATAAGTCTGCTTAATCAGTTCTTCTCTTCTAACTCTTCATTGGAGCTAAGAGCTTAAAGGTATCCATGTTCGCGTACAATCTGAAAGGTCGCAATGTTTCTGCGAGAGACATTTTCAGCTGTTGTCAGTTTTAAAAGCTCAGAAAGAAATGAGCGCAGAAATAAAGCGCATCTATGAATTTCTTCAATAATTGTTGTTTTTTAATCACCAAACCATCTTGCCTCCTTATGATCGTTCATTTAAAGTAGATGGAGTTTCGAATTTCGAACTTCAACGGACTGATTCTGGATTAGTTTCCATGGAAATACTTTCCGTACAGTTGACCACCCCAAAGCAACTTTTATTTTTAAATTTTGGATTTATTTTGAAGTAATTATTTTTCTATATAGAAGGTAATTATTAGAACTACATGTTAGTGGAAGTATGAAAACCAATTCGTAACCTTGTGCGAATCTTTGCATATCCTCGTTTTGTTTTTAGTTAGTAAAGTTGGCGACGGTTGTTTCACTCTCTTTGAAAGTTTCTTCCTTCGTGTGTTGTGCGGCATTGGCATTTGAACAGGCACGTGCTCAACATTGTAGGCAGCTGCTGAGTTGTGCGTGACGGCTAAACGTGAAGAGGCTGAGAAGTATGGAGCGGTTGTAGACGAGAAATGTTTCTTTAAAGTAGTTGGCTCATATCCCGCTTTGCTTGCGACTTCTAAGTTCATGCCTTCGATATTCTGCCCGTACGGTGACTCAGTTATTGTTGTTGCTGTTGCCGTTGTTGTTAGTGGTGGTGGTGTCGTTTTTTCCATCATCCCTGCCTCATTGGGAATTTGTGTCAGTGTACTTCGATTGAGTACAGAGCTGTGCCTACTGCCGATTGTCCACGGCGTCGTTTCAGTTATTGTTGCAGTAAATAATGACTGCTCTATTCGTACGCCTCCTTCATCACTCGTCATTTTTAACGGCTGCTGACACTGTGTGGTACTCATCCTTGCGGCGTCTGCATCAACGCAACCCCTTCCAAAAGGTTGGCTAGTGATGAGCTTTGAATGCGGCAATATCCTTTGTATCAAGCTATTTCCTTGATCTGGCCCAACTTGCGACTGGATCGACAAGTTGTTCGGCAGCTTCATGCTGGCAGTGCTTCCTTCTAGTGAAACGACTAAAGTAATATTGCTCGAAGCGAGTTCGTTGAGTACTTTTTGTGGTTGCGTCGAAAGGAGTTGCTCAGGATGTTGTATAGTCGTTTTTGCGAAGTTGTCGTTTGATATATTTACTTCGACACCATTTTGCACTTTGTAATAGTTGGCGAAACGCATTTTTAGCTCTGTTATGCATAGATCGGGTACTGAAAATAAACATAATGAGGGGTACTCCGGCAATGGAAGCCTTCAAACTATCTTTTAACCTGAATGAAAACGGTTATAAAACATCCACTTTCTTTTATCCTTGTTGTATTTACATAGTATAGCAAACGCTTGCTCTGTCGCGCGTATCCACAAGTTTTGCAAGCATTTTTCGGAAAAAGGAAGTTCTGAAACGTTTCAAAAGTAGTAGTCTACAGATTCAGCAGTTCCTGACCAAAATTCAAAGCAGTTGCATCGAATGAGCGCAACGCTTGAAAGGCCTGAGAGAACCTGCTTCCAATTTTCAACATTACGGACTTCATCGAAGTTTATCTCGAAATGGATGATTACAATTTCTGTAGGTTTCTTTTCGCGGTTCGTTGACCACAAAACAGTGGTAGTTTAAATTCTTGTGGAACGGTTTCTCAGTTCGTTAACCCTTGAATTGGTAAATATTATCGTTTATATCGCATTAATGGAGGCGATTTCAACACGCAACAAATTCGTCGAATCGATTGTAATGTCGTTGCGGAGGATGCCACTTGTAAGCAATTTGTGCCATGCATGACCAACTTATCCCGAGCGACATTCTGTTGTAATGGATTCCGTATTATATATAGGAGCAACGGAAATTCTGTGAGAGATATAGCTGGAAGTTTTTGAAACGAACAAGTCATCAAGATCAATAAAGGCGCCGGAGGTCATTAAAACTCGAATGGGGCCAAGAAGTGGCAAAAAAAATCTGAAAAAGCTAACGGAATCCCAAAAAAGCTTCCTTCTGGTTGAGGTTCACGGGCAGGTTCAGTCTCCCTCCCGTTCACTCCTTCTGGGAAGTCATCACCGTTCCCGCCACCGTTAGCCACCCGCTTGCTCATCTATGTTAAAAATTTCAGATGTTTATCTATCACGCTGACTGCATTCACGGTGGATACGCGACCTGAGTTTTGCACATATGGTTCGCAAAATGAACACAATTAAAAGGACAATAGATGGTGAAAGTATAACGGTTGAAAATGTATGGTAAGCAAAAAACCTGTAAGTGATATGCGTACCTGAATAACATCCAACTGTGATGTGCGATCCATTTCTAGCAATTTCGGATGCACATGCTTGAAGTGGTATAGTATTAGGAGTGTATCGTGGACACAAAGTACATCTCAGCCCGTCTTCTTCAGACATAAATTCTATAGTCATCGTTCCATCTGTTCCAATAAGACTGCCTAAATAAACCTTTCGTTCTTCTGAAAAAAAAGCTTCTTTGAAATGAAATGCCAATGAAATGAATCAAACATCCGGGGTTTTGATATACAGGAAAGAGTAAACTTAATAGTAAAGTTAATTATTAGGTAATCAACTTTTAAGTGTCGTGCACATTATTCAACACCTGAAAGAAATTACTGACATCTATTGGCCACAATTACTGCGGTGTATTTATTACGCCATAATAAGTTCGCCTGACTTTTGAAGCATATATTGCGATTAATATCCTTTCAGGAAATATTCATCGTGTTTTTTTTATATTGAGAACTTCATAACAGATAGGAAACGATACGATATTTGGAACTTACAGATATGCGCATTTTGGGAGATCCATAGATAGATATTCGGTGGTAAATCAGCACGCGATTGCACCAATACACAAATAGATATCAGTAACTTAAGCGATATTTCGATTGTATCCATTGCAAAATGTTTAAAGATGGACGATGGTAATCCTTGAATAGAAAATCGTTGAAACTTCAGTGTGATTCTGATTTAAACTAGAAGTGAGCGTAAAAGATATGCGATGATATCGCTTCCTTAAAATAAGCAATACATGGATATGTTATGAGCAAAGTTGGGTTGCAAACAGCGGGAACAGTTGTTTCGCCAAGAGGGTGGTTTTCGAGGCGTAGGCATTCCCGACGAATTCGTTCTATTGGAATTGAATATCGCGTGGTTTTCGTCATATTCTGCAATCATTCGCATGAGGAATACCAGTTTCGTGGTTTTGACATCATCTTTCTTTCTTCTGTTGCTTCTGAACTCAAGAAGCGCTAGACAGAATTCAGATCGTCGATGAACGTCTTTATCGCTCCATCCACTCGTCTTAAAACGTTTCCTATCCGTTGTGTTCGTCTCAATTATAGTGTTGCTGGATTGTGTCACTGAGTTCATCTTATAAATTCTCTGTTATCTCAGCCCATTTTAGATGAAAAGACATTGCAGATCGTTTTACTTGCTGAAAGATGTGCGGAGAATCGTGTTGGAGAAAAGCTTCACAAAGTACCTCTAGAAATATCCTCCACAGAGACAAACTAGTGACTTTTCTAAGATTCTTTTCAAAGCTGCTTCCAGCAGTAATTCCATTATTTCTTTAAAGTAACTGTCAGTACCGCACAAATCCAGCGAAGAAGTTGGTTTCGATCGTTTCCAACTAGCTGAGGGCTTTGCGCTGACCACGAGCACGATGTGGTGACGGAGAGATAACAGTCTTTCATTCACACGATAATCTGAGACATCGGATATCCGCTCAGAATGTTTGTGAAGAGCAAGAGGGAGAAAGAAAAAGGTGAAGACCGGACGGATTAAGACCGGCTGGAAGTGCCAACAGGTATTTTGGAGGTCCAACGCTGTTTTAGTGGCATGCCAGTCTTCAAGCTTGACGCTGTGTTGGCTTCCTAACCTTCATGCTTAGAGGTTTTGAATGAATGAGCTTTGAATGGCACTTTGTTTGACCCGTTCCCACGGGGAATTTCTGTCTATGCCTGTGGCTGCAAGTGACTGTCGAATCACCAGCAGGGTTCTTTCTGGACTCGATGGTGTTCCCTATGAGTTTAGAAAATTCTTGACTCAGCAGGTGGTTCGGCAATCAGTTGTTGCAGGCGTACGTACGAAAGAGCAGAAGTTTGCCTGATCTGAAAGTTTAGCATGAGCAGATTTTCAGGTCGCAGGCCCTACTGCACCGAACCCAAGGTTTCTAAAATTAACTGTTCAATTTTCCTCGAGGATCCTCATGGCGGAAGCCTTCATGAGGGAAAAAAGGAACCAGAGCCAACTGCAAAGTTAAAGTTTGCTGCCCAAGGCCGCTCACAACACACGGTGTATAGATGGCGCTTCCGAGGTATCACTTAGTGCAGACTTGCAACATAAAAGTACGCTGCGAACAGGACACATCTTTCACGTAAGCCTGCATACGACGACATTCCGTTAACTTAAAATATGAGCAAAGTTTATTGCTGGTTGATTATTATTCACTTTTAACTTAACGAAATGTCCACTCCAAATAATATCCTCGCTTGTTAATGAAACATCCTCGTCCCATTGTGGTCCTATAACAAATAATCTGATTTCAACTTTTCCTCAAGCGATGACTAGGATTACCTGGCTTATAAGTGAAAAGATTTAAAAGATCATTGTTTTCTTGTTTTTCAGAAACGATGTTATTCTTCACGATGGGTTTACCTAAATAAATTTATAGTTATTGCTCCAAACACATAAATAAAGGTGATTACAGACAGGAATATTCGAAAAAAAAGGTCCAAAGAAATATGACAGTTTCCATATTGGAGTGTCGAATTGTGGCGCAAAGAAATCGATGTGGAAGTGCTGATATGATGAGGCGTCCATCAACTCAAGAAACCAAACTGTCACTTCTCTTCGAACATCCAAACTATTAAAAAAAAAATGAGAGAAAAGCGTTTTGAACAAACATCCCATGGAAGATATATCGGAGAATCAAGCGAGAGTTTCGTATCGACTACTTCTTTATAGAGGACTTTATAAGTATCAATAATTGAACGAGCAATCAATACATCTCGAGTGCTGCGAAATTTTTACACAGAACTGGAAGATGAATGTGAATTAAGAAGTAACGGACATTGTCGAAAAGAACACAATTGAAATGCATGTGAAATGAGGGCTGAATGCAGTGCGTGCGCTTCGTGTTGAGGACCGACACTTGATGGTCGTTTTCCGTTTGCTTTTTTTCGTTCGCTCTCATCTGCTTTCACCAAATTTTTGATCGTTAATGCGAACATCATTCACTTTTTCTTGACTTTCAACGTGATCATCACAGATTGTTTTCTCAGTAACCTTTCTTGCATATTTCCAATCTATCATTCAATCTTTTTTTTGCATTTCATCTATCTGCTTTTCCATCACTTTATCTTTTCGTATGCACATCTTTCAGATCCTCTACTTTCTTGTAGATAATTTATAATTGTGCTGTTAGTAGAAGCTCTGTTATTTTCGCTCGTAGTATATTGCATTCACAACCATTGCCCATATAGCTGTCAATTTATTCAACCGTTGAAATTGTGAAATGCACGCAACATCAGAGAAAGAAAAAGAAAAGATTTGAAACGTAAATCGCTGTTTAATCGGATGAAAAGTAGTTATATTAGAATGCTTCAAGGGAATCTAACTCTCGAAAACATTTACATCTAACCATACAATGAGGGAATTTCGCTTGAGTTATGCATATTGATTATGGACTTCGTTATGTGTGTTACCTGCAGTGTTAACTTGCTAGGCACAGGTGATTTGCGACAGAATTGAGAGGCATAAAGGTCGAAATCTTCACGGAAAAGGTTCGAATTAGCAGAATCTCAAAAAATACCATTTCTGACAGCGTTGTGCCTAAGAAACTTTACTAGTAGAGTTAGACATTGATTTGAGTATAACTGGCATTCTTGCAATAACCTCGTACCCGAAACGCAATAACGTTCAAAATTTTAGGCTGTGTCTTTCAAAAAACAATCATCCTGTAAACTGACAACTAATCGTTTATAGCTTCGAACAGCTATCGATGAATGTCGCCTACAGGCAGCGCGGAAAAGTGTTCCTTCACTACGATTTCTAAAATAGTTCTTGAAGAGTGGGTATGTTGAAATTACTTACCAACGAATCACACGTTCATAAATTATCGGACTTCCGGATTCGAATGTGATCGAGTGACCGATAAAGGAAGTTTGGCAGCCAGTCGTGAATTTCCGCCACATTGTTAGACAGAATCTGAAAACATCTGCATCAGATATCACATGAAGCAGTTGCGAGCACTTTGCTCAGACAGTGTTCCACTAATGAACGCTGCGAAACCCTGTTGAGCTACGCAATCGGACTAATGCGTACCACTCCACCGATGTACACAGCCCCACCCAGTCATGCAAATCCCGCCTCAGCCACCTCCATACATCGAGCCTGAGCCTGTCAAAAACTACTAAACTTGATAGGAAGAAAAATCTAGGATGCCCAGTGAAGGTTAACCATTCGGAAGCACTACTGGAGACGATGATCGATTGTGGAGAAGACTGAATTTTTTGTGATCTATTGAAGCGTCAACCGCATTATCGGTTGACTACAAACTTTTGAGGACTTGTTAACGACAGCACGCGGGGTCAAATGACTTGCCTTGAATCCTCGTGCGACGAAATAATTCTAGCTATTGAGGTGAGCGTGCATTACAGTCAGGGAGTTTTAGGTCTCTGAGGTGATGATCAACTATCTTTGCCATGCAGTTTATTTATCAATGAAATCTTTATTCAAAAAATAACAAATGAAATCATAATATAATAGTGGAAAAGTTGGCGAAAAAAATTGAGGTTCGTATAGAAATGCAACAGACGTAAAGGCAAAAATGGTGGTAATACACCTACATAGAGCAATCGGACATACGCACTACTCAAAAAAACAGCCAGAATGTAGGATGGAAATTCAAGGACGCAGCACTCCTCGTAAAAACAAACAAATCTTAGGTCCAAACGACTATCCACTAGGACAAACTCCAAGCTTGAGTAATTCAAATCTATTTTGCTGAACACGCTGTCCAGAGGTTAAATCACTAGCGCCAAGTGGGGAAAGGGAGATGGAAAAGAGAATGTTTTGGTGAATGGTCTACATCAGAAAAAGCTTTCAGGTCGAATGAATGGAGACGACTCTCAAATATCGAAATACTGTTATTCTGGAGAAACATCGGTTGCAGAAACTATTGAAAAATATCACAATTGACGTAATTTACTATAAAAAGAGGTATGACGTACGGTCGTAAGCATATTTCGCAGTGCCGCTGATTACAAAGCATGCGAAAATTTGATTGCATTCGCGCAGATGTTCATTTCATTGGGCTAGTGGAATGTGCATAAAATTGCTGAAAAACAAATTATCGTTGAGCTTTGAGCAATGATGCTAATAAATACATTAAAAAGTGCGGTTTAATGATTTTTGGTCAAACAGAAATTGATTAGAAATCCTCGAAATTAACACCGTTTGTGAGTGATGTAAAGTGGAATTTGCGTCTGTGTGTTTGTGTGTGAGTGTGTGTGTGTGCAAGTGTGTGTGCAATCCGGAAAGCTTTGCTTAGTCAGTACAGCTTCACCGAATGTCTCCAACTGAGCAGTCCGCTGATATGGACGTTATTTATTTGAGCATGCTATCGCTAGTACTAATACGCATTTGCGTGCTATTTTGTGCCGTGATATTCACTGCCAGAGCCTAATCACGATATCGGCAAAGAAGATGGCATCTCTTTCGACAGGTTCGATACCGCTTTTTTCTCGTGGTATCTCCAGAAAAAATTTTTGTTTACACAGTGTCTAATAGCAGTCGCCGTATTGTCCGATTCATTTATCTAGTTGCAATGTTTTTAGTATAATTGCTTTTTTCCGCCTTCATGACATTCCGAGTTAAATGAACTACAAGAAATTCCTTGCTTCTCATGGCTTAGCCAAGGATTTTTTGTTTCATTTTTTAAGCAGCACCCGAAATGCCGAGTGAAGCCCGATCGGCAGTGGGTATTGGGGGATGTCATAATCGGTTTCAAGTAGCGTGAGGCCCTGACCGATAGTTTGTTCTGGATGCGTCATACTGGTCATTAGTTGTTTTTTTTTTCAGTTGGGGATGGAATTCTCACTATTATTCGTTTCTTTTCCATAAATCTTGTTTTGAGTAAAGCCTTTTTTCAACACAAATTTCTTAAGGTGGAACATTCAACTATTTCACACTCGTTTTCATTATCGATGAGAGTGAGATAACATTACCTCGTGTTATATTGGTCCAGAAGCCACTTTTGCAACCTGCGCTCGCTATAATGAGCATTTTAACGTTCTAATCAAATGCGTTGTCCGAACTTGCAATATCAGCATTGTATGGCGTACGTCTGATCTAATCGCCACGTCTAGAAATATGAAAAATGCTCCCTGCATTATACGTCATTTAAGTTCTCTGAATTATGGACATCAACGAAACGATAGATCATAGTTAACATGTGAGTTGAACGCTATGAGTTTTAGCGACCGAATTCAACCAAGCAAAAAAGCGCACATAAATGATATAAATGTTGAAAAATGTTCGCTTAAAATTAAATACTCATTTCGCACTTTACGCCTCAGCAAATTTTCTGCTCACATTTTATTGCCCACATTTGTAGCTCGTACTCTATCGTGTCGTGCATGTGCACTTAAATCGTTTACATTAGCACGTTTCAGAGTGCCACATCTTCCACTTATCGAAACAACGAACAAATTCAGTATCTCCGAGAACGCATTTAAAAAATTGTAACTACAGTCGTAACCTGTTGACAACTGGAAATAGTAGTTGTCACGTTGTACTAACAAAGTAAAATTACTCCATTATCCCGTCGTTTTAGAGCAGTAATGTATTAAGAGTATTTGGTTGACTATTAGTAATGTATATCGTTAATCGTTAAATTATTTGATGTCTACCTTCTGCACTCCTCTGCTCATAAGGATGACAATGAATGATAGTAATGAGCGTTACGGAAAGACGCCTTCAATTCCTTCAGTCTAGGTCCAAAGATGAAGTGCAGATTGCTGATGAACGTCAATTGCTTTAGCTCCTTTTCTCCTCTACTCTTTGGACGTGTGCGAAAAAGATTTCAGCTCACTTCTTTCGTACCAATTTAAGAAATTCCAGAAATCTCTTCAGTCAATATACTATGAAATTTTTTTCGCTCGTCATATGTTTCGTTCGCGTTATACCCCAAATTCTTTGAATCGGAAATTTCTAATTGTTTCCAAAAATGTTTTATATCAAACTTTGATTTCTCTCGCTCACTCGGAAGGAAACTCACCAACGAACGAGATGAGTATCGCATTCTACTTGAGGATGCTTTTAGCAGCTTTGACGTTTGGTTTCTTGCATAATGTGGAATATATGTTAACAGCTTCTATAATGTGGTATCAGCGGTTGCTTACAACGATAATTTGCTCAAGTTTAAAGAGTGCACCTTTAGCTGCTCATTCTAAGAGGATAAACATAGAAAATTATGGGACATAAAATCACTAAGCTCTAAATGAAGTGATTCAAATGAAAAGAAACTTAGTTACTTGAACTTTCTTGTCAGCAGCGATGATAAAAATGGCATCAGTTAACAACCCTCCAAGTTCTGGGTTAGCACAAGAAATGACAACGTCAGAAGCCATCAGAAAGTCGTTGAGTAAGAGTAGGATTCCGCTGGTAGACATTTCGATGTGGCTTCAATCGTTATGAAGAAGAGGCGTTTTTTAGTGACTCACCTCTTTTTAGGATTGGCGCTCATGGAACTTTGATGGCTTGATGGGACTTCCGATGAAAACTATCTACATATACCTATGCATGATGCAATAATCTAGCTGTCTTGCAAAATCTGTCTTCTGCAGGTGACGACGGTGTGACCTGTTTGCAAGAGAGAGGGAGAGCTGTGTCAAGCATCATTCGGGCCATGTGATGATTGCAATTTTGAATCTATTTTTATTAGACAACATTGCTCATCATCTATTGAAAGTTAAAAGTCAAGAGAAGTTGAGAGTTAAAAGAAAATCGAGATGCGAGATTGTTGCAATATCAAAATCAGAACATCGTACTTGCTACACTTGCAAGCCATGTGAAAAAAACTCTTTACCTTTTAATCCGAGTAAACTGTTCATCGATTGCAGTGTTTCTTCTCCTTGCACGCTTACATAGACTAATGTGCAAGCGTTTTGCACTATCTTCAGACCGATCTTAGCCATCGTGCTGAAATCGTCTAAATCTTTTAGCATACCTGCGCCAAGATGAACGCGTTTTCGTGGCAAGCTGTCAACATTACAAAATGTTTTCTTGCGATGGCTGTCACTGATACCCCTTTGATGTGCAATGTTCCTTCTATATATATATATATATATATATATATATATGACTTTATTGCAGTTTGTTGAATACACTCGTAGGGATCAAAGGTGGATCAGACTAAATGCGAAATCTTTCTCTCTCTTCTAGTAAGCAAGCTGACTTCTTGTAAACTCGCATGTTGAATAATAGCAGTTCTGAACTTTATCTGTTTAATGAAGAGAATAGGACATCCAGCAAGTAATAAACGGCGTATAAATGGAGGTGTTGCAGACTGTCATGATTCAAGGGTTCGTTCAGCGGGATGGTCAATTGTATAAGAAGCATCATTGCCTGTTATCGAGCTGCTTGCAAAGAAGACGTGATTTTCGCCAAGTCAATAACGATAAACGATATTGGTGTGCGCATTTGCGGTGATTAGCGTTTCGTCCGCTGTCAGACTAATTTGATGTAAATTGCTTGCTTTCCAACCAAATGCTGATTGCGCCTTTCGCACACTCCTATTCTGTATGTATTTCTGTGGGTCACCCCTTGGGTCGATTTCTCATAGCTGAACTCCCATATGCTACTAATGCTGTTTACCTATTCCGTTCTTACACCTTTTCACTTTCACCGGTATAATTTTATCCTTTAGTAGACATTTCGTTAGCGATAGAAGGCGGCGTTTTTTCATTAAGATGCCTCAGCAGGCAGTGTGCCTGGTGAAAATGCGAGCTAGAATTTTACCGGTGTCAAGAAAGCGCAGAGGATGAAACGTACGATTAAATTGGTGACAAGGACGAAGCGCGAGCTTCTTTTGAAGCTCTCAACAAAACGTGTATAGCATACGTCGTTAAAAGTGCACACGCAGACACACAGCAACGTAGTGCAAGTTTGCTTCCTGCGCGTTTGCCTTTTGATACTTGTCTCAGATAAGTTTCCACTTGCTATGAATAAAAGAATGCAGCGGCTGGTGATTCCACTTCGTCCCGAGGGAGCAAGCATCGCATATACGGGGCGTCGATTTCGCATTCGCAGATCTACTGCCGTCGGGTGTCTATCTGACCTGAAGTGACTTCTTCTTCTTTCTCTGCCTCTCCCCTCATCAAGAACAAATTAGCACGTTCTATATTCTAGTCGATGCAACTCATTCATTGCTTCGATGGTTTGATTAGATGGGTATGTTTGGCTTCTTGATAGTGTCAAATACGAGCGATAGTAGCTGGCGTTTAACATCGCATTTTAGCAAATTGGAATTTGCTATATGAACAATCGCCAATTTCAGCCTAATAATTATCGGAATCGCTCGTATAAGCGAATTGCGTTGACACCGTCTTCGGTAGAATATCCCAAATGAGAAATGATTGCGAGTTGAGGAGAACAAGAGTGCTTCCTCTCCTAGTGCGTAATTCGCACTAAAATAAGCTAGCAGCCAACCAGCCATTTGCTTCTCCTCATCGAGCACTCATCTATTTTCTTGCCTCTTACCAAGCACTTGGCGTTCACTTCGATGGACTGCATTTTTGTTGATCGCTTAACGCCTTATCGTCACATTTCACGCTGCTTCTCCTCATTGAATGCCCACTTCATATTCCAACAAACGCCGCATGTTTTTCGCTCATTATAAGAAGCATTCACTGATTATTATGTCAGATACTTCCGCATCCTTTTCTTTGATTTGTTCTTGTGTTCTTTATCTAAATAAAATGCGTTTATTATGCATGAGAAGAATATGAATTATGAAAAACAACGTGTCATACGAAATACCAGGTTGACTTTTACATTATTTTTATTGAAGTATTCCCATTTTGTTGTAGAAAAAACATTCTGCTATATGAGTGAGCCCATTATTGTTGAGTAAAATATTTATTGCAATATTAGTTAAGGTTCGAAAACGCCTATGACGCAATGTTTACGATTCGTTTGAACAACAAATGATTGTTGTCGTTTATTCTTTCAGGATTCGTAATTGAGGCTGCACCTTTCGGCAATACATTTCATGCCCTCATATCTACCGACTGTCACTTGCGTTTTAGCCTATAGCGTTAGCGATCGGTTACGTGGAATGTTCCGTCGACTAATTAATGCTACAGTTAGAAGTTCCTACTCTTCCCACTATTTATAGGCTTTATAGCCTTATCGCAGTCTACAATGAAAGACATCATTGTTCTATTGGTTTATTCTGCTTGACACCAAACAGTATATCCGTCGAAGAAAGTTTCGTTCAGAAGGCGCTGGATTTCCAGGAGACTTCAGTCTCGTTCAAAACAATCACATCAGCAGCATCGAATTTCGCAAGCCTGTGTCTTGTTCAGAATTTTCAAAATATTCGAAGCCTTGAATCGAGGGTTTCCATTTTCTGGTCCCCGGCACTTATGGCAGAAGTTGTTAAATATGACAATATTCTAATGGATGCATGTCGGAACCATTATATGATGATTGTAGGCGAAACAAGCTGGTTCGAACATGCATTTCGTCTTTGAGTGATTTTCTTCGTTTTTACGGTGGCACTTGCTGTTGAATGCGCAAGTGTGATTTTAATGTGATGTTCGGAAAAATAGGCGGAAGCGAGGAAAGGTGGGGTAACGACTAGGCTTCCTCCACCATTCTACCTTTCCGATGCTGTTCGTGACTGTCGTAGCTGAGCGTCTTTAAACACGTTTTATAGAAAACATTTCCAGGAAGTGCGTTTTTAACGGAAGCAGTTTAAAGAAGCGTTGAAGGCTGATGTTGCCGAACTGCGGTAGCTTTTAAATGCACAGCTAGCTGTCGGCAAACGCCTTCTGCGGCTAAATCGCAGAAAGAATAGCGTGATGGGCTTCTTCATCTTCGGATCGGAAGCGCTCGGTCATAGAATTCCGCAGCAGCTAGAAACCAGAGTATTTCTGTCGACACATTCGATGAGCCATTATGATGTTTAACCGTCGAAATAAACCATCTCTTAAGCTGTCCGTGTTATCAGTATTGGAGAGGAAGCGTGCGAAGAGAGACTAGTAATGGAGGACATTTCGGCTGAGGATCCTGTTCTTTTTAGTTCTTCATGAAAACAATGTTTTTTAAACTCAGAGCAGTTCTGTCAAATATATTTGTTACTTGTGTCAACAGCTCATCTTTTTCGGGCCCTTTATTTCGAAAATTTAAATTCTTCCATCAGATCTCTCTTCCTCACTCTTTTACGAAAAATTAATCTTTCTGCATTCGGAAACCATAGGTAGGCTGATGACTGGGGTAATTTACTTTAAAGTACTATAATTGTCGGTGTTCTTCCATCCGTGCATCCGCCTGTTCGCTTATTTGCATACTGAATAAGTATTCAACCGGCTGAGGCGTTTATGACTGCACGATTCGCATATTTAATAGGGCTTCATTCACCGATCGTTCACTTAATCACCCAGCTTGCGAGCAAATTTAGATTTTTTTGAAGATGTTAATCGAGAGACCGTTGACTTTAGGATTCGCATTACTGACAGCGAATTTGAAAATGCGTTTTTAATGCAATAAACAAAGCTGTTTCCTGATATTAGAGATTATAGCTGATATATGAAAGAGAAGTGTTAAATTTTCTGAAAAATCGAACCCTATTGTGCATATTCCTTCCCGTAACTCCAAACTGCAGAGGATAGTTTGTGGTGTTGGGGTAGTATACCAGTATATCATAACCCTCAGAAGGCACCCATACGTAAAAATTACATGTAATTTCGTTAATTTTACCATCAGCAATGGTGACTGCATTTTAGAAATGTCGGCGTTGTTGCACACGAATAGAAATAATCTTCAAACTTTTCAAGCTTTTGCAAATTGCTTCATAGCCGTTCAAAAAGAAGTCTGCCTACGCCAGTCATGAATGAGTACCGATAATAAGTGCCTTAATATTAATTGAATCTGTTTAGTATTTTTCAGAAATTCTCTTTCAGATTTCAGAGACGGCCAACGTTATGATTACTTCCATTTCAATTCACGTGAATAAAGCAGTGAAAACTGAGAAGTTTTATTATTGTTGATTAATTTTTGAAAAGTATTTCATGTGTGGTTATGCCAGCTGAATTGTAAATGAACGTTAATTAAGCGAGCGTCTAGTTCAACAGCAGTTTTCATCGTTTTGATGAACTAGCGTGATTTGAAGTTATATTAGTACTATCAAAATATATTTGCTAGCGAGTATTCGTATTCTTTGTTCGCTTCTATGACGTTAGTGGAATATGCTTTTCAATAATGTTATCTTGGATAGTCATGTACGCATACTTCCATGTCTGTCCAGCATTCGTTTACGATCCTGAACGGTTAACGTAGTGAAGGCAAATATTTCAAATTTGTGGCGCTGCTGGATGAGGAGGTGGTTCTTCTCAGCTAGGAACTTCACAACCAGTCTTTGAAAGTTCCAAAAAGAGTATTCCTTTCATCGGCTAATTAATCTAAAGACTAAGGTATTACACGAAGATAACCAAACATTAGCCCATTTAGAAATTTCTAGTACAGTCCCCCCTCCCCTCCAAAAAAAAGAATTGGAAGACTTAAAAATGCGCGCTAAGCAAGCTCTCTCCGAAATTTGATCAGCCGAAGAGTTTCGACCCGTTCATATTTGATGGGTAACTTTTGACTAACGGCCTACTGGAGTTATCGCTAACGACAGTCCAAACAATCCGCTATCCGCTCATTTGTTTGACGAGGACACGCGACAGGAGATACACATGTAGGATGGGTTCAATAGGCTAAATCGTACAGTATGCTCGCCAAATGAGGGAAGCGTTTAAAACCGTTGAGTGAATCCTCATCAAACAATCAACAAAACATTAAGCCAGTCAAAGGTCATAGATGCGCACGTGATGGCGGTTTGCGGACGAGTGTTTCAACATCTTGTGACAGCGTTACCCATCGTGTAAATCGTCATATTCGCTTTACAGCGATGGTGGATGACTGCCTGAATGATCGGAGATCAACGACGATTTTTTAACGTCTGCTTCGGAAGAACTTTCAAGGAGAACTTTTAGATCTTTTCTTGCACAAAGAAATTAATGTTGTCATTATTGTTATTGCTACATAAATGCTATAGTACACTTATATATTTGTCATTAAATGATAACGCTCATTCCATATCACATTTAGTGGAAATTAATTCGACCAAAATTCTCTCCCAACAACATTTATTGAACTGACGATTCTATGCGCTCATTCAGGCGTCAACAAATTATTCTTGCATGTCAACAGGCATTTATTAATTGCATTAATCACTACCATTTCCGTAAATAAACACCTTCTATGAATAGTATGATGAATATATCTCTGTATACTATCCAACAATAATTTACGTATAAACTAATTTGTTAATTAATATTTGATTGTTCAGTGCATTCTTCCTCCTTATTAATATTGTCCTCACTTATCATCACTAAAGAACATCAGCGTTAATTAAAAAAGCACCATGATTAAAGTATTTTTTAAAAGCGGTTCTAGGCGTTCATTGCAGGGAACTATCACCATGAGTGGGTTTTGCGGATTGTGGCAGACATATTTATGGACTTTTTTTTCATAAGTGCATGTGTTTCTGGAAAATTTATGCATTCATCGATGTTAAGCACTGCAAAGAATCGCCCCATCAAAAATGTTTACTATAAACTTTATTTCTTCAAAAAAAGCGAAAATTTTGTTAGTGAGTGTAAAGGCGCGATCAAAATAGGGTAGACTTTCTCTTGCTGAGCACTTCTGTTAACCACTGTAACGAGTTTAAAGACCTGCGAAGGTGTTTAACGGGAAAAAACCTCGTAAACCGTATTAATGCAGATGGGAGAGAGATGGATTGGTGGGTGTCTCGTAAGCTCGCCTAAGATGAGTTCTCTCCGTGCACGGCTGCTCTTATAAACTTATGCTGTAAACTGTTACAGCGGTTAGGGGGCAGCAACCGCGTTGCCGACCACAGTCCGTTTTCGGGCTCCAGTCAATAGTTCTCTAACATTTTGGCACCTCATTGAGCGATTTATTTGTATCTCCTCGTTCTCCCACTATCAATTTTTACGGCTCAGTTTAGAGGAAGTGAACGTTATGTGCTGGCTGCAACTTTTTCATATTTCAATTAAAGGCTATCTCTATCACCATTAAACAACCCTAAGTTCGGAAAGGTCGCTCATTAAGAACGTTTAGACTTACTCGAAATATTGTGAACTCTTTGGGACATGAAATCAGTTTAGATTTTACCGTGCTGAATTAACGTTTATTGTTGCTAAAAAAACTCCATTTCTGAATTGGTTCTCTTCGCTCGTTATTTTTTCATTTGAGATAATATGCTCTGTTGAAAGCATGTTGCACATGCGTATAACATGCAAAAGTTGGGCGGCTTCTATATGCGCCTTGCAGCGTACCATATATTTGCACATGTGCTAAAGCGTTAAAGGGAATTGGCCGTACCACAGCACTTTTTTAAAGTGTTGCCTTACACTGCCGCTTCTCGCTTTCTGCAAGAGACTTAATCTCTTCTCTCCTTACCTCACTTAAATTATACTTTTTTATGAATCTTTGATCCGTTTGAACTTTCTTGCAGCCTTGATTCTTGAATCTATTGCATCACTAGCAGCGTTTATGGCGCATTTCTTTAGCGACCCATTCAGTGAGCCAATAGAGTCGTTAACTGCTGTTAATGGTTCGATGCAATAGATCACTTGTCTGACCTCATCGTTAAATTTCAACGTAAACAGTCTTTTTTAGCGGTCAATTTAGGTGATTTACGATCACTTTGAGACTGGAGTAAGATCTGCCTGAAAAAAGTCTTTATAAAAGCCATAAATAGGTGCACTGTTGGCACATGCGCGAAGGAATAACGCACTCTGACCCTTGTTGTGCGCGTGCACGGATTCATAAGCGGTGGTGTTGTGCTACGGGTTGTTTGGTTGAGTGTTTCCGGAGTGACCCTTAGCCGATCGCTAACTTCATTCTCTCGCTTATTTATGCTCATATGCTCGATATTGCTCATCTGCGCCCGGCAGCAAATTCTCTTGTTGCCGCCCATCTTCAGTGCTTGACCGCTAACCATGCATGCACCGCCGTTCGGGTGCAAAATCCGTTTGCTGAAGCTAAGAGCGATAGTTATTGGCGCTGCGATTCCGCTAATAATAACATTCCATAAAATTTGACCGCCTTTGTTACATTTATATTGTGGTGGTCAGTAATCGTTTGAATTTATTATCGTAGTTAAGAAGCTTCATAAGTTAATAAGCTTTCTGCCCACGATGTGCTTTAAAAAAAGCTAATAGCATTATTAAACTATCTGTGTTTATTTCATTGCATATTTTTAATTACATATTTTTCGTTGTTCAAAGGTTGCCGTATACGTGTCGCATGTGATTTTTTTAATGGACATTTTATTTATTCAGTGGGCCATTTTATATTCAGCTTTGAGTTTTTTCATATAGAAGAGTCGAAATTGTTAAACGGCTTGCAAGTTTTCCTTTCCTTCAAAAAGCTCCGAATATTATCGAAGTGCCACTTGCAGCTTCTTCAGAATGAAGCCCAAAAACCTAAAATCGAAGTATCCAACTTGCAAAAGAAATATTTCCTCCAAGCTTTGTTGTTTTTGAAGTGAATATTTCATCGTATACGATCTGAATGCAGCGTAGTTTTGATTTTGTGCAAATTGAGTCAAAGTTTCACGTTTCAGAAACGAGACACTATTCTCAAAGTGTTCTTTTTGGCGTGCTGCGTTGGTTAGAGCGTTGCAAACTCGTTCAATTAGGCATGAGGAAAATTAGAACAGTTCACGAAGAAAATTATAGCCGAATTTTAATTCGAGCCTTGTTTAAAATTCCACAAACTTAGAGGAAAAATTCATTTGAATGTGCAAAATTCTCGGTGTTTTTTAATGCAGATCCAATAACTTTTCGTTCAAATTATAGAATCGTAAAAATATGATCCCAAACAATGCTAATAGGAGGCGAACGGTAAAATAGTTGTGGAAAGGATGGAAAAAGCACAAACCCTAACCAAATAGAACGTTGACATCGCAAATATGACTCCACTTGCGAATGTGATAGTGCTGTCGATGGAATGTTGCTGAGGTGGATATGATCGCGTGCATTTCTAATGTCTTGTGGATTTATGTACTTATATATGAGCGCACAACGTTGCGCTTATTGAAATCCTCATATAGTACACTAGAATAGTGAACTCAGTAGCAATGAGTGAATGTGAAGATGCTCTCTTGCGTGTTTTCATTGCCATTAGCCGCACTGCGGCATACAAGTTGCGTGGAATTATCCAGCTCAGTTGAGATTATATGAGAAAAGTCGGAGCAGTTGGAATGCCATAAAAAACTAAACATCAATAATCTTCATGGAAAGTAAATGCATTCCTATGGAGAGTAAAATTCTTTTTATTGTATAAGAAGCATATAAATGTATAAATAATTTCTGGTGATTAACCTTATAATCATATTTAGTAAGAGATTTAAAAAGCTTTTTGAAATCACAGAGGCATATACGTAGATGAAACATAATAAAGTGCTAAATGTCGAATAAAGTAGCCACTGCACTTCCTTAACGCCTAATGACACGGCGGGAGGCGAATGCTTATAGAACACTCGAATTGCAAATCGTTTCGCGAACGAGAATGGCCATCGACTTCATTACCCGATTAGGTGTTGCTTACGTTGTGGATGGTGTATCTTGTTCGCATTCGCTACATACAACCTTCGCAGTCGAGTGATGTCTATTATGAGTATTTCGATACGGCTCTATCGGATTCTGCTAATCGTCAATTTTATGCCCAATTAACCTACTGCGCCCACTCTATGCCGATATTTGAAAGAGATCGCCGCCCTTTGCTCACGTCGTCGACATTCGTCCCCTATAATGTACATCCGCTTAAGTGTGCCTTAGTTGCGTTTATCTCGCCTTGTTCTGATCGCTGTCCATTTCTGGAAACAATTTTTTAAAGGCCAATTTCGCAGGGTTTTTTCTGTTATTTAAAGAGGCGATCATTTCACTGTGGAAATTTCAATTTATCCCATTGAAACAATGAGTCAGAATGTTTCACTGTTCCTTTCAGGCCTTAGATACCTCATACTGAGAGGCGATTTGAGTTTTGATGACCTCTACTGTCCGAACATCATTCACCAAAAAGTCGTACTGCTGACCTCTTTAGGCAGCTCGAACAATGAAATTGCACTTTCACGCGTGGATGCTCAAGTTAACTCTACTTTTCTGTGAAATTCATTGCATAAAGCCAGTGTGTTTTTTCCGAGGATGATATCGCACTGACCTATCGCGTAACTACAATTGCTTTCCTCGAACAGTCAGTTTTCTTGGATGTCAGAGACCGCGACATTCAGTGCAAATTGCGCCTCTCGTTTTATCACTTGAACATTTTTCTTTTCAAATCAAGCCGAGTAGTTGCTGACGGTGCTCGTCTCCTTGGCTAACATTTCCAGCTTCCGGGCTTCCGGCAATCGACCCTATTCAAAGAAGAAAAAAGGCCGAATGATAAATGGCTTTCCAACAGTGGCTGCGATAAACGTTCATCGTAAAAATTTCTCTTCTGCATTTGTTAAGTGGCCGCACTTTATTTAACTGGGAGATATTATTTGTTCGCTGCATTTCATAGTAAAAATTGAAAACTTTTTCGCATATTTCTGCTTCTGCGCAGATTTTTCTGAACTGTCATATATGTAGAATATGTTAACACTGTTGCAAAATGAAGGAACTTTTCCGATGAGTAGTTTGGTTTGCTTCAACATGACAATGGGCAGCTGTTTCTAACACTTCATTCCTTTCCTCGACGACGGCAGCTGCCATCTCCTCCCTATTGTTACACATGTCATCCGTTTGCCCCAAAGAACTTTCACCAACTCAACGTTGATATTCCTCTTCTGCAAACAGATTTCCACAGCCAATAGCCAGCTAACGTAAACAGACGTGAAAGGTTCTTTTTTTTAACGTTTCTTCAAGATTTGTCGCATACTATATGACATATAGCAAAAAGAATATGCTACAACTATATATTTTAAGTGATGACTTATTTCATAGATATGACCTATTGGAGAAATTTTGTATGAGCAAGTGTTGAAGCGTATGAAGTGGAGTTTGAGGTGCGCCCATTTTCTGCGTATTTGACGTCAATTTTCGAGTCCATGACAGGTAACTGAATATGAAATGGAAAGTTCTTTTTGTTGCTACGAATAATCCCGCTGAGAGAAATTTATGCTTTCCACTACATTGCTTACTGAGTCAATGGCGCATAAAATTTTTTTTACGCGTGCTTCTAACGTTAGGCTTCTTGAATCTATTTGTTATTCGACATTCAACAATTTATTGAACTTATTGTAATTTTAAAGTGGTCATTTTTTTCGCTAACAAATTTAGCATGAACCTCGGAATTTTCTTCTAGCTAAATTATTGATAAAATTGTAGCATTAGTCGAAATTTCACTTGCTCAATTTGCAGAACTAATTGTGGCCCCCCGTTGGAGTAAATGAAGTAATCTATAAGTGGGTACCACACAGCGATCGCTTTTCACGCTCTCATTTGTCCTTCGACAAACGTTGCAGTCCCGCCTACTCGTAGCATACTGAAATCATAAAGCATACGGGATTTGATCCGTATTTATATTGTTTGAATTTCAAGAGAAGTAATTTGTAATGAGGACTTGCTAGCAGGTAAGATTTCAGTTGTTTATCTATATTAACTAATTATCTGAAAATATACTGGAATATTTTGAAATGATTCGGCTGTATCAGAAAATTGCTGCAATGTTGATATATTTATATGAGATAACATATTTGAAATGCAACAAGAATAATTGTGTAGTTTCCAATGAAATATCGACTTATTGGTGGATGGTACCGCTAGGGCTATTTTGTATTCTCCTCAACGCTCTTAAGCGGAAAGCAAGATTATTGATATGAGGATAGATATTTCATCAAGTGTGTATTTCACCTTTCTTGCAACTAAAGCGTTTTTATCTCATTTATGCTAACTACCTATAATTGGGAAACATTTGTTGGTCATTCGTTTGCTTTGTTTCAACGAAAGACTCATTTTTCATTTTTATTTTAATCTCGTCAGTTTGCTTTCGCCTCTAGTAGAAAAGATCTTAGGTGTTGGACGTTTTCTTTATAAATAATTGTTTCTTGACCACTGTTTAGCTGTGGTCTATTTTTACGATCTTTTTGTATAACTCACTTCTACTTGCATACGTTATTACTTGTTAATGCGTCAAATGTAGGTGCTGTTGGAACTGTGTTGTTATTTAGGCTTCAGCTGAATTCATCACTATTGAAATTGTTCCCTGTTGTTCAGTCGGCGTTAAAGTTGACCCATTGTTTCGGAAATCGATCCATAGTACTCTTAATTAACCGAAGGGTTTTTTTCAAAGAATGCATTTTTTACCACCAAATATTGGTGTCTTGCAATTCCAGAGTCAGAATTTTTTCCGGAAGCATCTTTTTCCGGAACGTCACAAATATTTGACCTCTTTATCGGCAATAGCAGCGCTTTTAAATATGCGATTTAATTTTTTAGGCGATTGGTTTCCTTATCGATGCAAATAAAATTTCCCCACAAAGTTTTTTGCGTTTTTAACTATGTGCATTCGGTAGAAAAAATTCATAGACTGATGTTCGACTTTCAAGTTTTCATCGTTAACGTCGTGTTGAATTCGTAGTGAATTTTGTGCAATTTATCACGGGCATTCATTTCCATAAATGTTTTTTTCCGCTTAATTCAAGTAATACAGTGTACGAACCTGATAATATCGTTTGCTATTGTACATATTCTACAGTTATTCGCTGAGCGATGCTATCGATGAATTGTGCTTATGAATGAGGAAAATGCAAAAGCGCGTTGACCGAAAAATGATGTATAGCAAAAGCAGTTCGTTAGCTTTCGCTTCAGCGATCCTTCTCGTTCGACGACCACTTTGCACTCCCACCCGGCCACTTCGAAACACCCATATCGCATATTCTAAACTGCCCATCTCTTTTCCACATTTTTTTCTCCCTCTATAGCGCCTTAGATTGATTGTATTATGTATAATAATGTTTTCTGCGTACTTTTCGCTTTTAAACGACATTTTCTTTTATGTTTACAATGATGGCGTCGTTTATCTGCTTGATTTACTTCCCTCCATGTAGTAATTTTAACTGCTACCGATGATACCAGGAAACCGATGATACCAGAAATACAAGTTAAAGTCAGCCTTACGAAAGTTGCTGTGTTTATCTTTTCCTCAAGTTTTTTGCGCTTTTAAACTACTCTCAGAAGGATTAGGGTTGTGAGCACTCAAATGCTTTACTCCTCATTTGTGAGCCTTATTTAACATCCCGCCTCATAACAAAAAAGGATAACTAGAGACATTTTGATTTGTTATAGTCCCCAACAAGTAATGGGATGTCAGCACCACGTGACTAGTTGCCACTGTTCCTAATGACTAGTCCCACAAGATGCCCAACCAGCTATCAAATAAAGGCAAAGTTTAGACTCTGTTAGAAGCTGTAAATTTCTTCATAGTTAACGAGTTAAACTGGAATTAGGTTACGCTGGCTCTTTATAATACAGATTATATTTTATTCGGTAACTCTGGTGCAGATGATTGCAGAATCAAAAACCAGGGCAGATAAGTGAACCAAACCATGGAAATATGAACGATACATCGTCACAGTGAGCAGGTGGGTAATTACGTAAAGTGCATACCTTGGCACCCTGTTGGCACTTTTTCCCACTTCTTTAAAAGATGACATCGGAGCTAGGACTCATAAACGACGAGGAGATGGTGGTAAATGAACTAGTTTCGGACGGATTTTCTATCATTTAAACCCGATTTATAGAACACTTATCTTATAAAAATTGATTGCTACTGATTTTGGGCTAATTAGAAAGAGGTCTAAAAAGGTATTTCCCATTGATTTCCCGTTGATATGTTTCAAAGACTCACAACGAATATTTCGTTGCGTAATTGGCTCGTTAAGCTTGTTGAAACGTTTGAAGTATGTTTTCTTAAAGCATTCCATAACAGCTGTTACAAGCTTTACTATTGAACAACGTCGTATTACGGGCAGTCGGTATGCGGTGTGCTTTAACATCTCGCTGCTCTCGAGACAATAAGATGTTATTTCTTGCAGTGTGCATTAATGAAACCAACAGTGCGATTATTCTTTTCTTTTTTCTCTCTCTCATTCCGTTGTGCTGAGTTCTTCTATGCGCATTTTGCACAATTGCATTATTGCAACGCCTATTGTATATGTGCGTCGGCAGTTTCAACTTGAGTAACGTTCGAGCTCAACCTATAAAGTATAATTCACTAACTAAATATCCGAACACGCTTATTACCCACATCGTCACTTGATCAAATTAAGAAGTTATCGAAAGACGAGAAGTATCCATCAATTTTAAAGAATCGGTTCGGTATTTAAGTGAATGATTAGGTGGATTTAGAGATGGAGGCGCTATTTCGCGCATTTGCTATTTGTCGGTAACTTTGAAAGCGGCGGCTGGTCGAGACGATTGGCGTGCCAAGGCGTACGTATATTGTGTGAACTTCTTAGCAAGTATCTGTTCACATTTGCACCAAAAATATAGGTAAAAAAAGTAGCATATGCCTCAATATATTCTCGCAGTATGTAATAGGTAAGCACTTGAATAAGTAAGTGCAGTTGTTTTGTTTTCTTTTCTCAGCTTATCACAATAATCGAACCTTTCTAGTGGAACTATTTCTATGTTTCAATTATGAAGCATTATTTAATTATCCCTTTTAGAAGGCGAACTCACATTGGAGTTTCCCATAAGAAAATTTAATTTTAATTATACCCGCCTAAGAGAGATTTTTATTATGCCATAGATTAGCTTTGTGTCACCATCTAAAGCGTTGAGTGATTGACGAGAAGAAGTTTATTGTCCATATCTGAAAGCGACCGCCTTTTTCATCTAAGGCGATTGAGCTATTTTCTGTCGCTACAACAGTGAATATTTTCCTTTCATATAGATATCATATATACGTATATGTTGCAGCACTGATTTTATTTATTTGTTTATTTATATATATATGCTTATAATTATGCAAGATTCGCACCAATAAGTGCAGAAGGAGCATAAGACATGCTCAGCGTGGAACATGCGGCATCATCGAAGAAAGATTTTGCTCGAGTTTGCTTTTTCGAAGGACGTTTATCTATGGCGCAATGAATGGGATGCCCAAAATCGGCGAGACTTTTGTCGCCGTCTTTCGTCGTCGATTTAATTTCACTATTGAACAGATGTTGTGCCTTTCAGTGTGCAATTCTCATGCCTCTCCACCTCATTATTTTACCGTTCTGTGGACGTCTTTGTTCTTTCAATATTGAGAAAACTGTTCCAAATATTCGTTCCTCATATTTGAAAAAAGAAATGTTTTCGCTTCGGAGAGGAAAAAAACAATTGAAGTGCATTGAATCTGTACCTAAACAAAGCAGCAGATTGTCGCCTAGTTCAATTTATTATTTATTCACTGCATCCGGAAACTTCAACGAATTCTTTCGTGAAGAAAGAAAGAACTTAGAAAGATTAATTCTGCATTTAAGTGGTCGATAGGGCTATCCGCATATTTCCTTTGGTATTGCAGATTTCGCTGAAGGAGAATAGATCGTCAGTGGGTAAGCCGTCACCGCTAAACTTGTGTAGCCAAATAACCTATTAAAAGCATTCTCCCAACATTGCAGCGGTGGTCTTAGTACTCGCAACAACTGTTAAGCAGTTCTCATTCAACTTTTTTCGATTATTATTGAATGAAAATAAGCTCGAGTAGTGGGGTAATTTCGATCACATTTATATAAGCTTATTCGTAAACTGCGGACGTGCAATAATCTTGACACATTCTTGCAACATTGAAAACTCAGGATAAACCTGTTAAAATCGAAAGGATGTGGGAGGAGAGGAATAGGGAGAAGTCTGCAGTAGGGTATAAAGCAATATTAGAAAACCCTAAGGGTTGAACTTTTCTGCTCGGTAAGATCGTAATCGATAAAGAGATGATTTATTTTCGTATTTTTAGTGCTACAGTCGTTCATCCGTACACGCCTCTGCTTTGCTTTCTTGTTCATGTTCGCAGTCTTCTCTTCAAAGCACATATATTTCAGTGCACGTCACCGTTGCATTGATTCCAAGCGCTCTTCGTTTCCGATGTTTTTCTTTCTTTGCAAAATGACCATGTTAAATGCAAGACGAATTAAATTCTGGCGCTCAGTTCGCGGCTCATCAACGCCCGCTGCACGTGTGGAATTGAATGTAGTACACTGCACGATCGGAACCGACCTCGCTCGTATGTAAATCCACTTTGATGTCGCGATTTGTCGATATGTCTGTCCCGGAGGGGATTCGTGCCAACTTAAATTTGGCGATACGCCTGCTCGCTAGCAGGCATGCTTGCTTACCCACAGTTGTCGAGTGATGGCACTAAACAATCGACTGATGTGCAATATGCCTATTGCCATACTATTAAATTCGCAAGCAATGTAATATTTTCTGTTCGAGGGTGGTCCGTGGTAAACCTTTGATCATTTAAGGACCACTGAACGTGATTTGATGAGCGCACTGTGGATTAATGATGAACATTTTGGGTGGACTCGATTGTGCAGACGAACGAGACAACAAACATCGAGATGAAGCGTAGAACAAATCAAGCACATATGCGAATGAGTAATGCAATAAAGTTTGGAGTGTTTTTCGAGTATGTAATCTGTCGAATGGGATGCACTAATTGGATGGCATTTGGTGGTGAGCTGCGATTGGATTTGTACATGCACAGAAGGGGACTAATTCGTGCTGTGAGTGACTGTCGAAGAGCACTCGGCACGGTAAGCGGCTCTTGATCGGCGTCGAAAGGAAATTAGGCGAAACGCCTAAAAATGGGTTAACCCAACGCAAATGATGGACAAGTGAGTGTAATATGCATCATAAGTTAATTGGATAACGAACGCATCATGGGCAACTTTGACGTGTAGTCAACGGGCTGCATATTGGATTTTGATTAATAGCGTGGTGGGAAACGTGCGATCAACGGGGCCAGTTGCTGCAGTTGCTCGAGCTGTTGTCGACAGCTCCCCAGAGAAGCGCCCCCTTCACTCATCCCTCACTTAATGCACCTCCCTTCCGCTCGACGGACATCCTCACTTGTCCTCATCTTCTCCGTATCATTTCTTCACCATTCAAACTTTCGTTCCTTTAAAGAACCAGCTTATCGCCATTTAATTTGCAGTTTTAAAATATCGCAAAGACGACCGTGCTACCTAGCAACTTACTGCAATCAGTTTAAAAGGTACAATAACTTTTGCAATTACAACTTCAAACATTAAAACGTTTTATCAGCATTTATATGAGTAGAAACTGTTTAAACAACGTATTGGGCACATTTCTAAAAAATTCGAACCTATGATTTCTGTTTCGAAAATTTTCTTTGATCAAGGCACAGAAATGACGGCATAGAAAATGTCACTTCTTGGAATGTTAGAGTTTCATTGCTGCAATAATAGGCGACTCTCACTCGAATGCTTCGCACATCGTTTTCGATGAAAGTATCGCTGATAAATGAGAAGTGATAAACGTGGAAAAGCAAAGCTCAACGGAATCTCATGTTGTAACATCACACTTAAGCTTGGAGCACTTGAAAAAACCTTTTGTACTATAATATCATCAAATGCACATATTCCAAGCTAACCTAGGATAGATTAGCAATTTTGCTGCAATCTTATCAACTTTTATCCGTTCGCCACCTTTAAGTATTTTTGATTAATTCCTAGTACTTTGCAAGCTGAAGCCACTGAAAATGTGAGAATAAAAAATTGCCCTCGGTAAAATTATTTCCGTTAATCGATCACCTATGAAGTAATGAGCAGTTTATAAGCCGAACGATTTTATTTGAAGATGTAATAAGTAGTATTTATAAAGACGTACTGGAAGCATCTTCAAAAGTGCGTGAAGAGATTCGATTTTTTTTTAGAACGTGTTCCATTCATTTATTGATAAGCGTTGTTCTAATTACTGCAATCACAATCCGCCGCTTCTCGTATTTCATTTTTGCGTTCGTATTTCCGCAGCGCAACCTCTTTCTTTTATCGCATCGCTCACCAATTCAACCGATTTACGTCTCGAGATATACTTCGATAAGCCATTTATTTGTTGTTGTTGTTTGTTTTTCTATTCTTTTCTTATTCAAAGAAAAGAATTAATTCTCGAGTATATTTAAAAGTAAGCGTCAGTTTTGTTTCCTCTATATTTATGGAAATAACCCAACGCGAAGAAAGAAATAGAATATCAACTGAGTTACGAAAAGCAATAATGAAAGCTTAAAGAATAGGGAAGTTTACTGGTCGATATGAGTTAAATCCGCTATGGGTGTTTATTGCGACCAAAACGAGGCTGAGATTCAACTTAACTTTACGCTATGCCGGAGTATGTTAAGCTGGTTCAGGTCCGAGGTAGATAAAAAGCGTTCACTCGACTAGAAGAAAATTTACTATTTCTATTTCCATATAGCCATGAGTTAATCAAGAGGTTGATGCGGTATTTAGGCACGGCTGCACAGATGCCGAAATCTCGTTTCTCTTATTGCTTATATGGTTTATGCTGAAAGTGCTTTCCAACAAGCTTCAAAATTGTTAATTTTGCTTTAATTGTGGTTTGTCAAAATAAGACTTCGTTAATTATTCACTCGACTATTTGAGCGCCTTACAATTCGAGATCGATCGGAATCGGGGTTTTCCTTTAATTTCTCCTAAGTGTCCGTCTAATCGTTTTTATTATTCCAATTTATTCCTTTATCCGATATGTTCGAAAGTTGAAATTTGTGATTTGGAATCGTTTAGAAATTAAGAGTGCAAGTTTGATTAACAACAACGCTAACAGCTCCATTCTTCAGTATCTTCGCTTTGTGTATGTAAAGGTGTTGGGAAGTTTGGTAAATTCTTCCCTTTAAAGTTTGGCCTATTAAACGGAGCATTTACTTCGCGAATGTTTTCTGTCGTACGACTTTTGCGCCACATACGACGTTTATCCGCTTTGCTTTGCAGTTAAACATAGCGTAATCTAATCAGCGACACTATTTTTTCAAATAACATCCACCGTTGAACGTCCAAGAATAACAGTCCACTCTAATGCTTATATTTGCACTTAAGCTGCTTTCAGAAATTTTCTTTCTTTCAAACTGTGTAAAGAGAGGGGCATCTACTAAGAAAGGGAAGAGCCTCCCAGCATTAGAAAGATCTCCCAAGTTTGCTTCATTGAGGACCTCAACTCTAACTTTCTTACCTTCAAAGCTTTTTTTAACCAGCATTTCACTTAGTAACCTATTCAATGGCCTCGCATATTCGCCGACAGACAATTTCGCTACCATCTTTCTTGCTAGCACAACGTTCTGCAATGTTGCTTTCTGAACGATAATGTCGTATATTCTTTGAGGCCATATGCCTTCGATTGAATGTCCTACGTATATTTTATATTTGTGGTACTTTTCTCGGAAATATTTTGGGATTCCTATCGAACTCGCTCAAAAATTTTGCGCCTGAAAATACATTAGAACATAGCCGCGTTGAGTTTAATTAAATCTTATATTGTCGAATTACCAACTGCTTTTCTGGCCTACCTTCAATATTCCTCTTGCTCACGTCCCCGTAAAAATATCCGATCACCTTGTTGCCACAATGTTCGCCAGAGCCCAACGTGATAACATTCTAACACAGCACACTTATGAATCCGTACATCGCGTTATTTGGGTTTTGAAGTGTTGTGCTGCCTGAAATTGCTTCAGCCTAGAATTCCACGTTGTTTAAAGGCCGATTACGAAATTTTAACCTCAGGTCACTCCGTGAGCTCGAACTCTAATGGTGTCGTGTTTTCGTTTCGTTTTTTATGCTTTACTGTTGGTATATTTTCTATTGTTGTCTGGCCGCTCTTTGTTCAATTCAACTTAATTTCCTGGTGTCATATTTGTTTCTCATTGTACGCATATTTCCTCTCTAAGCGTTAAATAAAAGCCGCTGCATAAATACACTGTCTCCCAATCCTGATGTTCTCTTGCGTGTTCCCGAAATCCTGACACCCTCGTCGATTCCCTTTTTCTTCCATAGCTGCTTTGCTACACAGTTCCTTATTTTCCATGGTTCTAACAGCGAGGGGAACTCCTTATCTACTTAAGAGGGATTTTCTATTGCCATAAATTTCGAAATTTTTTTTATTTTAGGAAGTCTGATTTTCTTGAAAAACTTATCCAAGGAAGTATCGCTTTTTCACGAATAATTTAGCCTGATATTCTACCATATAACGATTCAACGCTAGATACGCCAATGGGCACTCTTTCGTGCTTCAGTGTCCATCCGAAGCCACATGTTTATGACTGAGACGGAAGGTAACGATTAAACGCGTACAGTGGGTCTTAGCACTTCTTTTATTCATTGGCGCCGAAGACGATTTCAATATTATTTCGCAATATTGCAATCCTCTTTGTTCGGCAATTTGTGGCATCATTGTGTTCGGCTCCTGCATACTTCAATTTGGTCCCGTGGAGAAAACGTCCGTGGTGTTGTAACTGTTCCGCGTCGCTTGTCAGAGATGTATTGGTGGTCTAGGATTATAGGGTGGGGTCATTTTTAACTGTTGATTTTCAAGGGGTCTTCTTTACTTGGTAGTTCGCTCTGAGGTGGATCTGAGCAAGAATTTCGAAAGCAAACAACTTCAAAAGGAGTATCGAGTAGTTTCTGAAAAGATATGATGCATCTAAACCGGTCATTTAGTAGCATGAATGTGGCATAAGAGCGATTCTAATTCAGTCATCGAGCGTATCCTTTGATTAGTTTTGATGGTACATAAATTTCGATGTGATTATGTACTCATTGACAAGTGCTTATTAGGTGGATGGAAGCAGGTGATGAGATACGAGATTTAATGTCCGATGGACGGTTGCATTAACAGCGAGGGATTAGCGGCTTTTATCGAGAGTGAGATCTCTCGACGCCAGATGCATGATGTTCGGATGGTGTGCCACTTGGCCGTATTGTTGGTAGGGGGGTTGAGGTCTCTCATTCGGGCATAAAGGTGCAGTCGGACCATCTCATTCAATATTTCACGCCTCCTTGCTGCATCGCCTTTCATCAGTGCCTTAACACGTTTGACATGAGCGTTGATTTAGCGCGTTTGGAGGATAGCGCTTGTCCACTTGTAGCGATTCGCCGATGAATTACGGTCACATCTGTTGCCTTTGCAGCGTCTCATTCGCCGACAGTTCACATTTCATACCTCACACTTTCTTCCTTTGCAGGCATTGAGATGCGATGCTGATTGCTCCCCTTATTGTATTAATATGCATCGGCGCTAGTTCAGCGCATGATCCACTCTTCAGGGAGGAGCCAAAGAATCAGGTTTGTTGTTCGTTAAATTTTCCATAAAGTGGTATCTGCGGAGACGTTCATAGTAGATAAGGGAATGTACCGGTCACACATATATTTATTTGAACGTGTCAACGTTATCAAAACCACTCGGCCTCATTTGCATGTGCCCTGATGTTATGCATTTCCCCCCTATGAGTCCGGCTTCGACTGCATTGTAATTCAGAGGTTTTTTGCAACCCTTTGCTTTTTTTTAAAATTACATTATAGTCTGTATTGAAGTCAACCTTGCACTGTTTTTTGATTGCTGTTCCCGAGCATTCCACATTTTTTCTTGTCGCTTTAACTAGTTAACGAATGATGTCAAAAATAGTGCTTACAAGCTCATTCTCTAATCTTTCTTTACAAGTGGAAATGGGCAAAAAAGCAGTAATATATTCGCTAATTCGGGAATAGAGAATAATTATCACTTCATACTGTCGTCATCCATAGCTGCGATCCATGTAAAGCATACATTCAGTTAGGTGCCTTAATGGCGAGTTTTTAGCGCCTCTCTTGTTCACAATGGATTGGATCATGGTAGAGAATGCTCATTCTTTTTCTAGACGAATTAATCCCTTGTGAAGAGCATTTTTTGTTGTTGTTCTAGTAGTTGTTGTTGTTGAGGAAACGATCATACGATTGTTGTATGCGTCAAAAATCTCTAGCAGTTTTGTAGAGTTTTTCCTAAAATCACAATCGTCATCCGGTCTCGAATTTGCTTAAACATTGAATCATGATGATGGATTATCGCTTTTTTTTGATAACAGAGCGGAGTTTACCAGTACCCCGTATTCACTGTTCGTAATTTATTCAACTAACGCTTGTCATTTTAGACAGTACTTTTGGGGCACGACGTTATCCTGAGATGTGTCGCCGAGCCATCACAATCTGGCGAGACGCTTCGAAGCCAATGGAAAAGCAGCGATGGATCGCTGCTAGGGTGCGTAATTGTTTTTCCGCTCGTTTTCCTTCTGTGTTCTTGTATTATTTCTTTCAGTTTAAGTTCTAGGAGCTTATCGTATGATGGCAGCATATTGTTGAATTCATGACAGACACAGATTAGGGAGTCACCAAATTCCACCTATTCATTTTCAAATGCTTTCATTTCACTTTCACAGTTAATTGGGTTCGAGTGCATCAGTTAAGTGCCACTAACGTATTTTTGATAGATTTCTTAAGAATGTTTTGTTTTTGTTTCTTAAATTGAATGACATATAAACGAATAGTTGAATTATCATTCAATAAGCGGCGTTTAATAGTGTAAATAATTATTGAGGTACACAAATCCAAGAATTCCTTCAGCAGCTCTCAATTTTTTATCGGAAATTTGCTATCCATAAAAGTGCTCAATATGATAATTTTTAAAGAAAGAATTCTAAAGATAGAACTATGAGCGTCATTCGTTTGTGAATATTTTAATTGCCAATATTGCTTCATTTTATCATTTTTATTCATTTATTACGTTTAGTTTCCGTTTTAGATATCATTTATCGTTGAAGTTGTTCCACTTTTTTCATAGTTAAGAGATCGTATTTATCTTTGAGCTACGCTACAGAAGTGTTTGAAATCGCCTATCCGAAATATATTTTATGTGCAAAATTATCTTCTTCTTCTTTTTTTTTTTCCAAATTCTATCGTTAGTTCATTGATTTCGCTCATTCCATACTTCTTTATCGATATGCCTCTTTAATTCCATATCTGCTTTGTTTACTTCGACTCATAACGCAATACTGTAGATGAGCAACTTTTATAGGTTTCGCGATGAGGGCGTTCTGGCAGGTTATCGTGGACGTTACAGTTATTTACGCGATGGTCCCGACGAAAAACATCTTCGTATCGAGTCGGTGACATTAGATGATGATGGCATGTTCGAATGTCAGATGATGCGTCCTGGTATCAGGGGATTCCGCTCTTCAGCTTACCTCACCGTTGTCGGTAAGCTGATTTCTCATTTCTTGTTCGCTCCTGTTGAAAAAGTTTACTCTTGTTTATTTCTCACACGTGATACACTTAAGGAACGATTCGATGACTTTACTCCTTGTCATGCTTCAATAGCGTTAAAACTAAGCATTAAGAAGCAAGGTATTTTTTCACTTTGAGCACTTTTAAACTTACCCATGTATAGGCATCTCCTCCCTCTCTCTCCTCTTTCCCTTTCTCTTTCTCTTCCTTCGCCTTTCTCCCCTCCTTCTCCCTTTACTTCTGCTCTACCTTTATTCTTGTTCTTATCCATCTTCCAACTCAATTCCCAGTAACTTTGCTGCTGATACCATTCTCACTCAGATGCCGTTTGTTCTTTTTTTGCCTGGGTTTTCTGTTTTTTAGAGCAGTGGAATAAGGGACCGCCGTTCAGAAGAGGAAATTGTGCTTTATGTGCGCATTCTAGAGCATTGAGCTGAGGGAAGTTGGGATGTCTGTGCGGGTTTTGGACGCTTTTCAAGCTAACTGATATTTGAAGAAAATTTCGGTTGGAGAGTTTAATTTTTTTTCCGATCTCAAATCAGGAGCTCATACTCAATTGGGGAAGCTGAATTTAGGTTGGTATGATAATTCTAAGGTATATATGTAAACTGCGATGCTGGTGCAAAGATTCGGCGGTGTTGCATGAAGAGGGTTATATAAACAGCGATTTTCATGTAATCATCGAAGAGATTCGCTAAGCGCTTTACGCTATTTGAGCTTCAAACGGAGTTTGTTGCCGGCAGATTCAAATAAGTCGGCTTGATATGATTTTTGCTGATTGTAGCTGCAAACCACTACGCATCCTTAAGCGTTTTACATGCTCATTTGCTTTCTTTTCATCAAATTCATCGTTCAACGAGTGCAAATTGATGAACATCGCAATAATGGCTTTATAGTCAAATTTGTTTAGCACATTCCAAGCTCGTTAAACAATGAAAGCAGAAGTGGGGAGGAATTGTTTAATGAACTGAATGCAAAATTTTGAAAACAGACAAGTCTGAAACCCATAATGCTGCCATTCGCTGCATGGCTTCGTTGTTGAGAACTTGCGTCACTCCAGAGTTTGTTGGCAGCGATTGTGAAAGTATGTGAAAGCTGAAACTTGGGCCGGTAAGTTTTCATGAAATTAACGGAAAGGAGAGAGATCATCGATGGCTGTAGTCTTCATTTTTTCATGCTGCTGGTACTCTCAGAAAGGGGTGAAAGGACTGGTGGGAGTGCAGAGTGGAACTTTGTGGGAACTCAAAATGGAGCATTAGGTTCGTTATTGGGATGATTCCACAATTCAGCTATACATTCTGGAAATCGAGGACATGCAGCCAAATGTGTCGAAGCATAGGCATCTCTCTGAGGGGCCCACTGAAGTTTTAGTCGAATTTAGGTTCAGTAAGGCTTATGACTTATTGTGGTGGTTGAGATGAAATCCCTGAATTGGACACCACTGGCAATTGAAACCTCCATCGTGGATGTTTCCAGGATACAACGGCGGTTCTCGAAGGAACCTCGCTAGTGGGATGCCATTGATTTGTAATATTTTGAGATGGTGAAAGATAATGATACAGAAATGTGGGCAGTTTATTGCCTATTTCTGACGTCACCTTCTCAACCAGTGGTAGTTACCTATGAGAAATGCGCACTCAAAATAAGTATTCGTCTATCGTTCGGAGAGTTTTACATTTTATCCTCCACTATATTTTCTTCTTCCTTTTTGCACATCACAGTTCCTGGTCTCATTGGTTTCTTGATCTCGATCTTTGATCTGATTAGTTTTTTAAATCTTTTTTTTTCCGATCGGTTTTCACTTAATCGTCGTATGTCTACTCTTGAGGCGAATCTATGCGATCCCGTTTTCGTTTCTGAATTTTGGCGAACGTGCTGCATAATGTAGCCTCCTTAGTGGATAGTATGCAATCGAAAGATCGAGTAAACAACGCACAGAATAGAAACGTTGTGCGCAACAACTGTAAATGAAGAAAAAAAGAAGAGGCGAGATTTATTGTTGTGTGGAGGCAGCTCGTTTTCACGAGATAGCGCCATTCAAATGGGCACTTCTATCGGTGAGGATTGCGTTTTGTTCGCGTCAAGTGTTGGCGAAAAATTCCATCCGGGATACGCCCTATTGTGTAAAAGCATTCAAGATGGCAGCTAATCTCTTGGGTATACACGTTGCATTCGAAGCACTTTTTCTTAACAATTTGAATAAATTTAAGGCGACAGAATGGCATGAGACGACAAATCTTCCTACGAATTTATTCAACTCAAAGCAATGCACTATTTGAATGGAGATATTTTCAGATTTATTAGGGAAGGGAGTCTAAGGAAAGAGAGCCGATGAAAGAAATTGTGCGGAGGTGATTCGGCAGTGTCATTTTCATACCACATCTTATTTTAGTGAGTTTCGTAAGGCAAAGAATACTATACAGCTTGATGTGGTTATGAATGCCAATATAGATCAGTTTTGTATTTCCAAGTTTGATTATTGCTTATAGTCGTTTCGAATCGCACAATATACGATTTACGATGAGAGTCACTTGCCAGTGGCAAATCTTTTCAAACTGCACAATTGATTACCGAGTATACATATATAGTCATAGAGAGCTAGGAGGCAGTTCGGAGCCATTTCCATTTTTTTATTCGAAGAATATTCAATTTCAAGTAGAGCCTCAATCAGCATAGCTCGTATAAAATTTTTTCAGAACTCAATGAATAAAGTTTACGAGTACGGCAATAATCTTCTTTCAGTGTGTTTGCTCGTTTTGATTGTTCTTAACGGAGAAATGAGATTCGTTTATAGTGCCCCCGTCAGAGATGATGTTGTTGAACTATCGAGCTGGTGAGGTAATTCAAGTAAACGAAGGAACAACGCTGAATATTAGCTGTGGTGCAACGAATGCGAAGCCGGCGGTTGTACTGAACTGGTATGTCAATGGCAAAGTGACCACTGAGGGTGTGCATCGATGGAGTAAGCATAACCTCAATCGCACCGTCACGTCGTATGCAGCACTGCTCTGGAAGCCTAGGTGAGCGTCCACGACTTATTCCTTTTTTTTTAAAGGTAAAATGAGTGCTGCTTTCACTTTTATTAGCTATTGCTCGCGAACGCTTATCCTATAGATGGAAGATGAATGTGAGGGATGGAATGAAGAGAAGGATGGGAGAATTTTGTTTCAACATTGTTTCATGCGGAAAAGTGAATAAGTAACTCTGATTGGGTTTTCTTGCTTTTTTGCAGCATTTAACATGATAATCGTCAAATTTGTTGGGTGGAAAAACTGTCAACATATTGGCATAGGGTTAGGCGGTTTTGGAGCTGCAAGAATATATTTTTTTCATTCAGATATTTCTTCATTTCATTGTATTTTTTCTCTTCAATTTCCTATAAGTGGTGTGCAATTTCAACTACTCGAGGTTGACTTCTCGAGGTGTTGCTTGAGTTTCATTTTATTTTCTTCTTTCATTTTATCACATTGAACGATAATATCGCTTTTATTATTGAGGCTCTGGTGCAAGCATACTTAGGGCCACCCACGATGTCCGTTCATAACGTTGCTGTTTCATTGAATTGAAAGTGGAAGCAGATGAGAATGTGGACGGAGGAGGGAAAAGAACGAGACCAGCAGTCGCATTATTCTTCCTGTCTGATACTTTTACATCTATTTCCATTGAACTTCTTCATCGGTCGATTGTTTTTGCGATAGATTCTCTCTGCAAACGTTGTTAATGAATATTTATCCGCTTGAGCACTAACCGAAATATAGCGTATGCATTATGGCATTCTTTAGTTGCCGTATGCTTATGTAATTGTATATGTAGTTCTGGCCAACAAGTATGCCTCATCTGATGGATATTCATTTTTTGCTCAACGATGAAAGATGGAGGCGTATTTGAATCGAATGGATTTACCTTAACTAGTGGAATCGCGCAACGTGAACGCTATGTATTTCAACGTTTCAAAGCATCATTTTGAGTTGTTATTCTTGTTTATTTAGTTTAGAATCGAGTAGAAAATGTGTAACTATTTTCAGTCGTATTGATCACAAAACGGTGCTAACATGTGAAGCGTCTCATCCGCCCTCTGAACATCATTATCGCGTGAATATATCACTCGATGTGTTGTGTAGGTTGATTTCAATTTGTTTTTTTTCTCTCTCTCTCTCTCTCTCTAGTCTTTCAAGTATACGGGAATTTCATTATGAGCTCGAGTTTATCACTATTGTATTGATGGAATATTTTGCATGGAGATGGGAAAATATCCTAATGAAATAATAATTCTTTTTAATTAGCATCTTTGAATTTTGCATTAGGATGTGCTTGTAATCGATGTTTCATGTTGAAGTTTCGGAAGTGAGGTAATTACATTCTTTCGTCGTCTTAACTCCTCGATTTTGTTCTCTACAATATCCATTTTCGCTTCCTCTTTAACATAGGAGATGTGATTTGCTTATCTACAGTGATTGCACTTTAGACTAGAGGGATTATTCGGAGCGGATCTTTTAATGTACGCTCAAATAGCTAAGTGTAGTAGTTATTTCATTTTCCTCTTCCTCGTCATCCCATACCCATCTCCTTATCGCCTAAATATCGCTCATTTATACATACCTATATTGAAATTTTATTCTTATATAAATGCTACATTTCAGATCCCTCAAACGCGCCGCGAATTAGTATCATAAGTGGGAGTTCATCAGCGCAAGCGGGCGACAATGTGACGATGGTTTGCTCGACAAGTGGTGGGAATCCACCGCCGAACGTCACTTGGTTCCTGAACGATCGTGCAATTGGCACCAACTTTTATTATGATTATTCTACTCAGGTTAAAATGTTTTGCCTGATAAGTATGAAATAGTCGCAAAGTATAATATGAAGAATTAAATGGGTTGACGGATGTGAAATGTGTGATTCGTTCCGTTGATGGAAGAGTGAAGGAACACTCGAAAATGAGGCTGCTGATGTTTTTCTTCTTTGCCGTAGATTTAATAGACTGCAGGTGAATATTAAGGTGGCAACAGATTTCGATTAGCTTCAGCTGAAGGAGCCATTATGCATCATTTATCGTCAGCTATGACTATTTTGCAGCGAGGAGAAAAATATTTCTTTAATTGCTTTCTTTAATTCTTTAATATTAATTCTTCAATTGTTATTATTATTTTTATTATTGTTATTATTTTTTTCAGGAGACGCGTAACGTTTATTCAATGATAGTTGAAGCGGATGATAACGGAGCAGTATATGAGTGCCGATCGAGAAATCGAATAGGCAGCGAGCCGCTTAAAGACTCAATCCGTCTTTCTATCGCTTGTGAGTTCCTTTTGCTGTTATTTTAATAAAGTTATACTTATTTGTTTTCTTTTTTTACTAGCACAATATGCATTGCAATGGATAGAGATGGAGGAAAAACGGGAAGGAGAGATGTGATGTGTCAGATGTGATGAGTTATTAATGGACGTCGAATTTTTTACCTCAAATATCATGACTTCGTTTTTTAAGACTCTCAGACTATCCATTTCGAGATTTAATATGTATTTATGTGCGCAAATGAGTACGTGCAATGGCCAGTGGAACAGATCGGTGGAAAATAGAAGAACTTTGAAAATTTCATTTACAGATGCGCCTCTTGGAGTGGACGTTCATGGTGAGAGTGCAACGCGATATGGACGACCTGTTCTTGTGCATTGCAGGTCGAGGTATGTGTCTAGTGAAGTCATTAACTTTTATGCACTCTTCCTTGCTAGTTTTTACAGTCATATATATATATATATATATATATATATATATATATATATATATATATATATATATATGTATATATATATAACGTCTGTGCTGTTCATTCATTTTTATTGGCTTTTTTTGTCGATTTTTTTTGTTCCTCACATATGCTTATTTACATGTATCTCTTGCATAGGATGCTAGGCAAATAAACAAGCGAATAAATGAATATTTCAATGAGTAGTTGTTGGATGTTTAGTCTAGTGGAGAGATATCTGAAATATGGCGTCATTTGAGTGGTCAAAAAATCTCGACAATATGTCATCGAATTTAAGTTTTCTTAGAAAACTACCGATTTAATCTAATTTCCACTGAAGTGTTTGCAAATACACTCTGTTTTTGATTCTCGTTTCTAATCGTATAAGTCTTTTTTGTTTGCTTTTCATCACGTTCCCAATTCATTGGCGCAAAGAAAAACGCATCTGCAAATCTAAATGTCATCGGTTTGCAAGTTCATATTTATTGCTCTGCATATTTGAATTCCTTGTTGCTTGGAACTTGTCTATTCGTTTATTCCCGTGGCGTTTTTTTTTAGAATTATAAGAAAATATTATGCTTGTTAAATTACACTTTTTTTTGTGCCGACTTGATGTTAGCAACTGAAATTCCAAAGTATATTCTTCAAGCAAGTGGATTTGTTTTTTTTTTTTTTTCTTCTTAATTCTGTGACATATCTAGCAGGGTTCTGAGGTCCAGTCGGAGTTCTCATGTCATTGGGTGGATATATTCAGGCTATCGAATCCAGCATCGAGAATTAAGTGGCTCATAAACGGTCAACCGGTACGTTCATCTGATGAATCGCAACACGAACAACCAAGTGGGACAATCACAATATCGAATTTGACGATTAATCCTTCAGACACAATTGTCAATAGGCATCACATCAACGTGGAGTGCATCGCTGAAAACGAGAGGGGTCGTAGCAGCAAGCAGCATACCATTCGTATACTTGGTTCGTATTGTTTTTTTTTTTTTTTTCGAATTTCACTCTTTATTAGCTTCTGTTTTTTATGCATCTTCTGCTTCTCATTTCGCCTACTGATTATTTTTATCTGCTGCTTGATATTTGGCCGAAAATGTGGTATAACCTCAGTAGGGGAACCTCTTTATAATTACAATTCTCCAAGAATATCCTTTAAGGAGGTGAAAGAGGGATGAAAGAAGTTCGACACTCATCGTTGGTGGTAGATGGAGGTTTATTATCGTTCTTGTTTAGTGGGCATGTCTTTAAAGTTTTGGTTCCATTTCGATGTTTTATGAATCAACGATGAGTTCATTTGTTCAGATGGTCTCATTTTGCTCAAAGTAATTTTGAATTTGGTGTGGTTTTATTTTATTTTTATTTTTTTATAATAATAAAGTGTGGCATTTCTCACAAAATATACGTTGAAGCGTATGATCGTTACACCGTTTTTAAGTGGGCAATTCTGAGCCGTTACTGGAAAAGTTTTTATTGCATCTAACAGTTTCTTTAAACTGAATATTTTCTGCTATCAAGCGTTCAGATTATTTGCAATCTTATCAGATATGCATCGGATAGTTTCTGGAGAAGGCGCATCTCATAGAATCCATGAAGCGTTTCACTTCTTTATGCTAAAAACGTGCCGAGCGTTTGAAAAAGTACAAAAGAGTACAAAAAGCTTTCGTCCTTTTTTTTGAGTAATTACTATAAATATTGCTTGTTGAAATTAAACGACTCCTTTAGCTCCACCAATGGAGCCAAGAATCTATGGAATGGACGGAGAAGCATTGTTGGAAGGTGAAATGTTGAATTTAACATGTGAAGCGCACGGTGGCAATCCATTAGCAACACTTTCTTGGTTCAGAGGAGTCGACAAGGTAATCATTCGTTTTCGTTTCTATTTTTCTCATTTTCCATTTTGTATTTAATTTATTTTCTGCATCAATTAACTCATTGAACTTCATTAGAGATGCGAAAGAGTTTGGCGATTTTCCGTCATGTTTTAGTGGAGTTTATGCATTGTTTTTTTTTTTTTTTAATGCTAATAGAATGACAGTTTTAATTCCCTCTTTGTAATAAATAAGTCCGATTTATATATCTCAGTTAAACCTTCAGTCCTTCTCGTTCAGCGATCATTGAAATCTCTCAGTATGAAGAGGAGCTTTCGAAGTAGCATTTTTTTTTTACAATTCTATGGTTGTAATTGCTTATGAAAGGCGCACTGATTCACTTAAAGAATGTCGCAGAGAGAGAGAGAGGTAGTTCAGTATTGATGATTGAGCGAAATATCCGTCCGAAACAAATAAATAAGTTAATGGTAGTTGGGAAAGAGGAAGGGGGAAAGGTTGGATTGAGGAAATTATTGGATTAGGCAAGGAGATCCATATGGTGATTATTTCAACTCAGATAACATTTTGTATATGTGATATATTCTCAATTCGTTATTGATCATATTGAAATTTGATATCGTTTTCAATTATTGTTTGTTTTGGCTAATTTTGAGTGTGAAGTTAAATGTGATCCATGCAAGGGTTGTTTCCAAGTAGCCTTTTTTTTGCAGCTGTTTATAATGTGCTTGTCATTTTGGCTTATTACGTCTTGTTAGCTCATTAGTGTGCTTAAGTGCTTTTCCAGTTAATTAAACTCATTTGATTGAAAAAAAAAAAGGCAAGAGAGCAACCACGAGAGGTCTCGTCTTCACCCTACAGGTCTTCATGAATGTTTTGAATATAGGGCAGAATTATTCAGAGACATGAAGGTTGTTGATATGAGCGCACTAGTGAGCCCAGTGTAAAATGAGCCCAACAAAATCTCTTTCAATGATTTTAGAATATTTCACCGATTATGCTACTGAGGGGGGCATATCTGTGCATGTGATACTTAATGCAGCGATATGCTTAAAATCTAGAAGTATTCAGAGCATAGATGACCAAGATTTGACGCTCTCAATGATGGTCTCACCTCAAAAACTTCATGTTCTTAATGTATGTTGTGTGTTTTAGACACATCTGCCAAAAAAAAAAAACACACTCCATAGCTTGCTAAAAACGTGGGAATATAACGAACGTTGTGTATATTGTATGTGAGTATTTTTCAATCGTTGACTCATGCAAGTCGAAGGTTACCATAAGGGGGATGCTTTCATACGCTTCACCTAAATTGTGTTTAATATTCCCATCTCAAATATCGAGGATTTAGGCGTCCAAAATGAGCGATTTATGATGAAAAGTTGGGTAATTTATTTCCGTACTTGGGCACCGTATATGGTTTCTGATAAGTTTTCGAGCGATTAAAAGAGGATATCATTTCTATTCTTCCGTACTGATGTTGTTATTGCCACAGCTATTTCTCTCTCTCTCGCTCTCTTTCTCTCTTTCTCTCTCGTTTGCTTGATTTCGCTTACAGTCACCTCAGGGTGCACTCATAAAGAGGCCTTTAACAGTATCCTTCAAACAATCTATGGGATATATAAAGGCTCATTGCGCGTTGAAAAGACAAGCTATTAAAAGCTGCTTTTGAATCCGCCATGAACGGAACATCGATGGGTCGAAAACCCTCATTGTCGCAATTGTTGGGGTGAGGATGCGTTCGCAATTTCTATATAGTGAACTCAGTATTTCTCCTTCATCATTCAATATTCTAACGCTAAGGATTGTTAAAACTGGCGAGGATACTATATGACAGAGGACTGACGGCTATCCTACAGCTGTATATTTTCAAAAACGAATAATCTGCAAGGCGATTAATTTACAAAAGCGCTAACATATTCATTGAAATGAGCGATCTTGAATAGTGTATCTTTGTGTCGTTTGAAACGCCACTTGTGGAATTATCGTTCCCAACGAATCGTTGATGTGGGTAATTTTTCCGAAAAAAAAAAAAGAAAACTCTCCACAAGAGTTTATATTTTTAATTATTATCTTTTTTTTTTTAAACTCAAATAATGCATCTTTTTATTCATTTTTTTTTTTCTATTTATATTGCATTTCCATTGAGAATAATTTGGAAATATTCCTCGTTTGTAAGTTATCATTTTGCTCTAGTTTCGTGGTGCTCAATTTTAGATAGCTTTCACTATTTTTCCCACAAAATGCTATAATATCTCTTTTGAGTGACGTATATATTGCATAGGAGTGAATTTTTTCATATTCGTATTATGTTTGCTGATTGCGATTATTATTATTTTTTTTCCTTTTTCTCATTCATTTAAGCGGAACGCGAAACACAAAATGAAGACTCGTTGGAAAGAGGTAAATTTTCAAGTTGCTCGACGGAAGTGTTTTTGTCGTTTGTGAAAATTTCGTTTTTATATTTTGGTTTTTTTTTTAGTTTTTTTTTTTTGTGGTGTTTTGTTGCCTAATTATTCTTATCGATCGTCGCTTATTTAATGAATGCTAATTAATTGTTTCTAAGAAAAATTTACATCATTAATTCGATTTCAAATCATTTATTCACTATTGAGATTAAGCCGGAATTATTCTATGGTTATCGATTCTATTGAGATTAATTCGGTTAACTCTTTAAAGCGTTTTTTTCTTTTGTAAATGAATTTTTTAGTTGAAAGAAACGCGAAGTACAGCATCGGGCGATACATCACAAAGTACAGTATCGTTTATACTCGATCGTACAATGAACAATCAACAGGTGAGATGTGAAGCCGAGAATGGAGCACTCGACGAACCACTTGTGGCAACTAAAACGATTACTGTGCTATGTTAGTGCTTTTTATTGCTGAAGTATTGCTCACTATACGAAAATGCTATTAATATCCAAGAAGTTTTGCTAGCCATTTCGGAGTGTCTTATCGATAAGTGATAAGCTTTGAAAACGATTGATATCGATAGCGAAATTGTTCGTCGAGCTCATATGATCTTTTCCGATAAAGGTGAAAATTTCGATAGGTGCCGAATATTAATTGAGATAAAATCCATCGAGATGATCTACTCGACTTATCTCGCAGAGTTTTCTCTTTATTCGAATTTGTCCGGACACGTCGATTAGCATTGCGTTTAGAGTGTTTGCATAAATGGGTTGTGCGGGAATGCTTCTCAAGATGCTGACGAATATTTCTGCATTAATAAATGGAAGAAAAAATTTGAGAATAGTAGAACAAGGGGAAATTTTCAGTGAAAATAAAATTTAAACGCAATAGAGCGAAATTGAAAAAATTTCTGATGAAATTTTGGAAAATAAAATTTTTTTTAGTGAAAATATATGAGAAAAATTTACGATGGAATTTCTCACTACGAAATTGCACAAAGGAGATTTCTTAGAAAAAGAGAAAAAAGAAATGCTACCGACGTTTTCATAAGCATTTATTTGTGATTATGTTATTCTTATTTCGAAAGTGATTTCTACTCGCTTCAAATAGCCCGATCAATGTGATGAATATTGATCGATAAATGAAGATTTCTATCGAATTTCAACGTTCAACGTTTTATTCGTAATTTCATAGATAATGCGGCTTAAGTTTATGATATTTGTTTTCATTTTCAAGAAAATGCATATAGTGACTCTTTACTTGATAAATTTTGCAGTTCCTCCTCGACGTGTTGTTGTTCGTCAAGATGAAAGGACTCGTCGACAGATGATTGCTGGTGAGCCGACTCAATTGATTTGTATTGTACCTTCATCGAATCCGGCGGCCGAAATCAGTTGGCAGTTCTCTAGTTCCGATCATCCAGTAACACTTCGTGGAGAGAACAAACTTAACAAAACGTATGTTATCATTGAGAATTCCTTTCTTCGAGCATTTGCATGCAACCTTTTATGTTATCTTGAGCCGTTAAGCTTGTAACGGTGAATAATTAAGATTAGGTGATCAAACTGTAGGGCTAAATTCATCAGAAATCATATTTTCTATGTTGTCGGAAGCGTACCTTTGTAATCGAAGTCCGGATCACAGTGATGTCAGTGAATCATCGGGCTTTCTATGACGCCTTCCTCCCGCAGTGGTCTAGTAAAACACTACAATGAGGGAAAGGTGGAGTGGGGGGGGGGGGGGGGGGAGGGGAGGGGAGGGGAAAGGGTTAGGTAGTCAGCCGCTTCGACGGAGACCGAAGTTCTTGCACCGATGCATAAGAGAAATCGGTCATCGGTGGCTGCCGATTTTGGCGCTTAAGGAAGCTATCAGAAGTGCCGTGTTCAACGTCGAACCCTTGTCATTCCGCTTCGCAAAATCCGACTACTTGCCAATGATTCAGAGAAGGATGAAAGCTTTCTGAACAAAGTTTACTGCCTTTTTGCGTTTCAGGGTAAATCAAACCACATATCATGATGGTCAGCCTTAAGGTTATCTGTAAAATTTGTTTTCGCAGGGAAAATACAGATCGAACCCTTTTAAAGGAAGGGTGTGCGGAGGGAGAGGAGGGAGGGGCTAGAGGTAGAGCCAGGGAGGCACATTTGTAGTGAAGTGCTTGTGCAACTTCTCTCGTTGTATAGCTGCCTAAGTTAGCAGTATCACATGTAAAGAGATGGAAGGTACAAGAAGCAGAGATTTTTGACTTTGTTTTTCTGCTATTTTCTGAAAATTCTATCTTTAAGGAGTCGTGAGAATGGTGGATTTGAAGTGGAAAACGTTCTGGAATTCACGCCAACGCTCGATATGGACGGCAGCGACGTGAAATGTATTGCATCACATCCACTGTGGAGTGATCAGAAAGTCACACCATTCCCGTTGAATATTTTCTGTAAGGGATTACTTTCTGAGTTCATTTCCTCTAGGAATATTAGGTTGATATCGTCCATTCCTTAAAATCATTCCGTTGTCGACTCATTATTGGCTGATTGCATCTTTTTTTTTTGTTCTGAAAAAAGATTTGCTCTAAATTCCTAGGTTCTTGGAAAGATGCTACTAAAATTTCTTTAAGGTGATGATTATTTAAACTTCCTGAGGCGATTATTAGAGTGATCGATCGAAGATGTTCGATCTTGCGAATATCTGTTTAGTGCGTAAAGAAAACGAAAGATTCTTGACAATGTTCGAAGTGAAATTAAAATAATGCTTTAAGTGGATTCAAGAAGGAGGATGTGGGTTAATAGAGATTTGTTTGCGGCGCTGTTATGTCGTACCCATAGTTGATATTTTTTGCCTCACTTCATTGCGTTATTGTTTCTTTTGCAGATGCTCCTCAGATGACAGTAGATGGACCAGTAACGATTGTTGTGGATGAGGGCGATTCATTTAAGGAGAACCTAACAGTGCGAGCGAATCCGGCGATCGCCACATGGAAGTGGAGAAAGAACGGCATCCCATTCGAGAACACTGTGGGCGCTATTTTTGCGAGAGGTATTTCACTTTAGTGCATATTTGAAGCTTATTATTAAATTTCGAGAACAAAATAATTTTTCTGAGATCGATGATAATCTTAGCGAAATACGAGAGAACCGTGTAAAAAAGAGTGATATCCTTCTCGGCAATAATCTTCAAAAATAGATATGACAAATTGCAGATATTTATGGTTCCTATGAGATACCGTGCTTACGCAGATCAGGAACGTGCAAGTTTTGTGTCGACTTTTGCGACAGCAGCGTTAGCTGAATATATCTTCTTTTGACCAGTAGAAGTGGAATCGAGGGGATTTTTCGTTTCTATGATTCCGCTGATAGACACTTGAAATCATTTATTTACCTTTCGTAAAACATCTCTTGATGTGAGAGATATTCTTCTCAACTATTCTGCTCATTTGAATGGATTTGTTTCCGTTTATAGTCAGATAAGCGTTGACGTGAAACATTTGATGGGTTGTTATTACACCATAGTTATATGATGGCGTTGTCATTTGTATTGTTTTAAGGTGCAGTGTTATCGGGTCGTTCAGTGAGTGGCTTTGATAGTGGTCTCTACACATTGATTGCTGCGAACAGTATCGGATCGGTGAACGTTTCATTACGTTTAACCGTGAAATGTAGGTTGTTGTTGGTTTTTTTTTCTAATTGATGCGGCTGAGGTTGATGCTTGGCTATTATTATATCCACTATATTCAATCTAAACACATAAAATGAGCATTTAAAAGGATTATATTAATAGAATTTCCAATGGGCTCTATGTCACGTTGAGTGTCTTATATTTGCACCGACGTCTAGGCGAGAAAGTCACGAATGTTGTCTGCGAGCTATCTTTGAAGCCGTTCTCCCTCTAAAGAGAGCGCTAGAAATAAGGAGATAATTATAAGTGCTCCTCAGATGAAATGCAAATCGGTAATCCCAGTTATGAGCAGCAATAGCTATTCGTTATTTCTTGCACGCGCTAAACGATCTTTAGCGTCATGGTTTAGAAAAATTTTTATAAATGGAATGGTGGCATAGCTAAACGCCAGAATTATTGTTTCTGAAGAAGGAAAAGTATGATGTGGAGGCCAGCTTTGTGGATGGTTGGTTGAGAGGTGGTTCTATTGCGCTCATAAGTCCTACTTTCATACTTTGCCTGCTTTCAGCATTCCTCTGCTTCCGAATATCCACGTTACCGATGTAGCGCAATAATGACAAAGAATGCCAGTTTTGACCTTTGACCCCCTCTTTGCCTCGGTCGTACATGTTAACGGCATTTTTTTTTTTACTGTATACAGTGGAATATTAGTATTGTTGCAGATGCAGCCCGTGTGACTCATATAACATCGCCGGTAATGGCAGCATCAGGCGAAGAAGTGGTTATGGAGTGCGAAGTGGATGGTGTGCCTCGCATTAACGGTATGGTGAAGTGGCTTCGTGGTGACACGGTTATTGACACAGTGTCTTTTGACGGTCAGACGAGGGCTGTTCTCAGATTGAATGCCTCTCAGGAAACAAGTGGTGCATATACATGCGTTGCCGATAACGGCGTTGGAAAGGTATTATTACTCTTTGCATTTCAATTTGTTTCTTTAGCACTGCTCAACGAAATTATGTCGTTAGCTGCTTATTTATTTAGTGAATGTGATAACCGAAGGTGGGTTATGGTTATGGTTGAAGTGCACTTATTAGATCGGAGAAAGCGGTAATGTTCATAGACGGTGACAAGAAACTAAACTTTAGTTAATAAGGTAGAGCGTGCAGCTTAACTTATCATAGTCTTGTCGAGCGCTTAACCAAAAATGCTTCAATTTTGTTTGCCGAAGTTTGTTACGACAGTATTTTTTCCTCTATTGCAACGCAGCGGTAATTAAAAGCAGCGTTTCCCATGGCAAAGGTACGTCTTCCTCCTCATCCTATGTTGTTTGTTTCCTCTTCCATTCTCTCCACGTTCAGTCATGAACCTCTCATTTTTGCCTAAGTTTGCCTGGTTGGCGAATTGCTTCCACAATCGTCTGTTAAGTTCGTTAGCATCCAAGGTCATAGAAGTAGATTGGTTTTTTCGAGGTATGGAACTTCAGTTTCACATATAATCGCATGAGGTATACAGTCTTGTTGCATTTTTAAACGGTCGTGGATGCGAACAGTTGCAGCCCAATCGAACGACCGCATATCTCTTGGTGAGTCGAGCACCTTCCATAACACGTCACGCTTCGCTGCTACGTGCTGCGGGTCCTTTAGGGGGTCGTGCACGTCTAAGGTGCAGGGCCCATGCGGTACCTGATGCGACGTTCCATTGGAGCATTCAAAGCGACTCTGGACCCATTCGTTATAATAATACGAAATATTCGTTCTACGAAGTTCAGCTCGACCACTCTACGTTTGAGGTGGATCCTACTTTCATCTTCGAAGTGATGTTTCTTTCAGCTTTCTATGTTGTCTTCTGTGAATTACGTCCAGTTTTTCAACGTTCATCTCGAGAAGAAGCAGAAGAATAAAATTATGAAGCATTTATTGAAAACACGCTTGTATGTGATGAAAAAGCTGAATTAGTTTTGACGAATTGGAGTGCTCAGAGTGCCAGAAGTGAGCATTGAATAGATAAGCTTATGGATTCTTTTCAACGGCTTTTTGTGTTTTAAATGAAAGGCCACCTAATATGACAATAAGCGAACAAAGATTTTTGTTTGAGGAGGGAGGGGGGGGAGGAGATGGTATGCTCAAATTATACTTTCGTGTTCGGGGGAACAATATACGGAAGCAAGTTGGACATGTATGCAAGATTATTATTGCTCTTTATTCAGAGCGTTTTGTGGATATCGGGTTTGGATCAACTCGACTATCAGCGAACGGTGAAGTGTGTCGCAATGAATCGCTTAGGAGAGGATGTAGTGCAGATCACTGTTGGTCCACCTACCGCTCCAGATGTGCCAGTCGATTTACGTGTGGCGAACTCGTCGCGATCGTCACTTACACTGGTATGGGTGCCTGGTTTCGACGGTGGCTCCGAGCAGGTGTTTCAGGTTCGATACCAAATACCTGGCGAAAACGTCTATCATACGATCAATTCAACTAGCCCGGTTAGTTGCTTATATATCGTGTCTCTTCTTAAAATTGCGACGTGGTTGCAGTAGAGCGAATTTTAAACTTATCTGCAGTCGAATAAGCCCATCCTACAGTTGTGTGAGTCCATTGTGGATTAACTCAAGCTTTTCATTCAGTTGGCGGCAGTAGCCTACGGAAATGATCGAAGTACGAGATAGGTTAAGGATCGCAATTTGATGCCATTTGTGAGTTGAAGAGTCAGCGGAAGTGCCGCAATATGGGGCATATGAAATTTGCTAAGAAGTGTATGAGTGGAATCGTATCCATTAGTTGAAGTAATTTAATGTAGAAATTCAATCGAAATAAGCATTTCGACCTTTTGTACGATGCACGTATATTGAAAGGATGCATGATGCCGCAATCTTTTTGAATGGAATAAAACCGCCGTACCGGCATTTGTCGAATGCTTCCTTAAGAAATTGTTCGCGACGCATTTGATTAGATGCGGACTAAATATTGAACAATTGATTTAACCCATAATTGTGTGGGTTTTTTTTTCAATAAGGTGCCGGATTCTGCTGGTAATCAACTGAAAAACTTGACCTACAATAGTGAAACTTAATTTGAGTGGTTAACCGCTGTTGGCAATCCCTAAAGGTTTTTTTAGAAAGTCGAAATAAGAGGGCTGAATGTAGCGCAACTTTATGAAGTGGCTGTACGGGCAGTGAACGCACGTGGCGCTGCTTCTGATTATTCACGACCTTCGCTATCGGCCTATACACGAGATGAAAATGATGTCGATATTTCTGCAGTTAGCCAGAAGGTAAGTTCTTTCATGCAGATGATGAATTATTATCTGTTCCACCAGTTATTTGTTTGTCTGTTTATAGGATATCGCCACATCTCCATCCTCTGTACCGTTCGCCATAATTCGTTTCCCGTCGTATCTGTTCTTTTGTAAGAGAAAATGAAGACGATTGTGAGATTACTACAAAGACTTACTCTAGCTTTGAGCGTTAAAGTAGGCCTGAGGTAAGGATCGGGCATTGTTTTATAACTTATTCCTTGTGAAGATATATAATAGGTTGGGTAGTACGGAAATATTTATGTGTGTATTAATTTCAGAAAGATTCTTTTCCGCGATCTTTGATGGTTACCTTTTGTATCGGCGGCGCCTTACTTCTAATTATTAATTGTTTGCTGCTATGCTATATGCAACGTCATCAGCGAAAGAAGAAGCTGCAAGGTAGTTTTCTAAATCCTTTCTTTTCAGCACCACCAGCAAAGGCTTGATTTGGGAAGGGAATTTTGTGCCAAATTTGAGGAAGGGCAGAAGCTGAGCATTCTCTGATAAAGTGAAGATAAAATCACGGCGTATTCAGAGAGTAGTGCGAGGAGAGCTAAAAAGCATGTTTAAGATCACCGCTAAAATCAATATGTCAGTTTATGGCATTGTCGCTTCTTATTTTTACCTACTCTCAAGAAGTTTAAGGGTTTCAAATTTTGATTGCATAATTTTAGCTAATTAATTATTTCCACTGTATTATAATTACGAGTGTAAATTTTCTCATCACAGCAATTCGTTTTTAGCGTTATCAAAGTGGTTAATGCTCATAAAAGTGACGTTCGTTGTCGATTGTTGTTCATATAAATTTTTTTTAAATCGTTATATTGCATTGCACTGATCATTTTGATAATTGTACGTCAATATGAAGCAAGTACAGAAATATTCTCAGCTAACACCAATAAATTTCTACTTTTCTTTATATTACAGAAGTTAAACTTCGAAAAATTACGCTTTCTTGGGAATGCAATTTAAATGAACGTATTCGTTCCGTTCAGGCAGCAAGCACTTGCATTTTTCGATGGCTTTAACAACGAATTTATTCGTTAAGGATGTTTTTCAGAAAAGACAGAGATGGTGAGAAAAACCAACAGTACAGGTGGTGACGTTCGACCGGTGCAAATGTATGGCGCGTTAACCAATACAGAGAGCGCGTATCGACCCGATTCGGCGAATACGAACAGGAGTGAACTTGCATATGAGCCGCCTTCGGAAGACGACCAAAGCGTACGCACCATGATTGTATGTTTAGGTCATGATATATGGCTCTACTTTTTCGTTTCCCCTCCCTAAGTCTAATTCGTTTGTTCATTTCGTTCATCTGCCGAAAGGTCTTTGATCAGATTCTTATTTGAAATAAAGTTAATAGGATATGATTATGCGGAAGCGTGCGCTTGTTAAAAACTTATTTTTTATTTTTTACAGCGTTTTTTTTTTTTTTTTAAATTTTCGATGGCATCTGTGGAAGCGAACCCGGAGCAGATGTGATGGTAAAATGCATACGAAGAACCGCAGATGCCGCATATCTTCATTAGTATCCTTTCCTCTTCCTTTCCTTCATATTTATCTTCGACAGTATCCCTATTTTTCTTTCTTCGTCTCTGAAGAAAGCCGAAAGAAGCACTTAAGCAAAGGTGGATTTAGAATTTATTTTGGCAGAAATGTTCACAAGGAAGGAGAAGCAGCGTTTTCTTAGTGTTGCGTTGTGGATGCTCGGTGGAAAATATATTTTTGCAGGAAGTGAATCCGAACGGATACGTGCAACAGGTTGATAGGAGTGCTTTTTACGACCCGGAGTGTCTCGTTGAATATGGATTCAATCGTTAGTTATTCATCAGTCAAGAATATTTATATTCAAATTTGCTGTCAAAATTTTTCGTCATCCTTATTGTAATCTTTATGTGTCGAGTCTTCCTCATTTGAAATGAAAGAAGGTGTTTTTCTTTCACTAGATTTCGCAGTTATCTTTGCAGAAAGCACCTTTCATTATCCGTCTCTTTGAAACAAGATTGAAACCATTTTCTGTTCGGCAATTATTACTTAATTGAGTGCAGAATATTTCAACGAGATGCTCTTTCTTTTGATTTCGAATCACAGAAATTTGTACAACCCTATCTGCTAAATCGGTTCTCTTCTTTGACTTTATATCGGTTGAATATGTCTCATTAAAATTTTTGTTTTTAAGATGTCGTACGGCAAAACAGGTTGCGTGGTGATGGTCCAACATACGCAAATATGCCCTACCCGGTATGATGTTTGACGAGTTTGGAGTATTCGCATTTTTTTCCTTTGCTTCCCTTAGGAATGAAATGATTTCTTTATAGATGGTATTTTAAGGACCATACAGGTGAAACGTTGCATCATGTTAATAATAAGTAGAAATTTTCGTCGCGAAATTAGCTAATTTTTCAGGAATCACTATTGCAGTATACTGCAACTCATGAACTTATCTGTTTTGTCATTTTTCATCATATTTTGTTGGACTAGATTGAAGTGTATGGTTTAGGAGCCACCGACAGTAGACCGAGTCTCAATGGGGACACATTCTGTCGGGTATCCTGAAAGCGGCACCTTGACGAGGGCTACCGACGTAGGTCCATTGGGTTCGTCACGACGGATTCATATACCTCGAGTGATCGAGGCAAGTACGGCCAACAATTACCAAGGTGGCCTTAATAATAATGGTGCTTCGCAAATCATGAGCACGTTCATGCAACCGGGTGGGGTGCACACTGCGCCTCTTGATTACTCTCACATCGACGGTGATCTTGTTTAACTTTGCTCCTATTTTCATAGTGTCATATAGAAGTGATCCATAAGCCGTGCAGCTGTATCGTTCGTGATTATTGTTTTTAGTTTCTAGAAGAAATTGAACGGAAAGCATACTTCGCATGTTTTAGAAGTTCTCCAGACCTCTGCTTAGAAGGGATACGAAATTGCCTTTATGCAGATATCCTCCATTCAGCGGTCGAAAAGGGATCTGGAAGAGATTTGAACGGCATTTTTTTTTTTTAAATTTCGTTCGAAGCACGCTGCAGTGGCAAAGCTTTCGTTTAACTAATTGCTTTTCCCTATTGAGTTCTCTATTGATGGGCATTCAATGATTTTTTTTTTTGCCCATAGCACTGTTATTATCCAATTTTATCTTATTCGCTTCATCTTAGCATAACTTTTAATATTTCCTTGCTGAGTTTAGCTCATTATTTTCTTGTCCGTTGAGAGATTAGCTATCCTAGATGCTGATCTCTCATAGTTTCGACGTTGTTTCCTTGATATGAGATCTGAATAAAATGTGCTCGTGCTAGATCATCGTAAGTTAATAGTCGCTCGTAATGGTGATATTTATCCTCATATGTGATGAGGGCGTTTTGTTGGTAGTTTATGGATTTACAAATCTGCTGAAGTTGTTGTTGTTATTGTTTTCTCGTGCATCTTATTTTCAAACGTCCTGATTCTTGTGGGACGTTGACACATTGCCTATATTGCATAAAGTTCTCCTGTATAGTTTTCTCATTTCAGTGTTGATATTATTGTTGTGCGCGTTGACTTGACTTCACAATCGAGAAGTTTCGTATTTTTAGATATTCCTTCGATAAAAACCTTTCAGCTTATCGGAAGATATTCGTTTAGTAATCATTAAATTAACGAATTTTTCAATTTTTGTAACTGCTTCTCTCATTTAGTGTTGATATTTTCTCGTATTCAGATGGGATGTTTTTCATCGGAAAAATTAGAAAAACGGGAAAGCAGGTTTTTTATTGCGAAAACAATAATGAAGAGCCTATGGAAACATGTACATATTGGGCGTTATCGAACCTCGCTAGAGGCTGTTCCTAATAAGTGTAACGTGAATATAACAATATTTATTTGTGAAGTTCAACTTTTCAAGCGTTTATTATGCGCTAAACGCGAGACGCGAGATCGTTTTCCGTCTTGTTGCGCATTTTGCTTAGGTTTAATTATGTGTTTTGTTCAAATATGAGGCTATATAATGTGTGCTAAGTGCTATTTGGCTAAGTTCTCTGATGCTGACCAAATTTCAAGTCTTGTTTAATCTAGTGGAATATGGTGATTCATTTGAGATTTCCAACAAAGTGTTACTTAAAAAGGAAGTTAAAGTAGTCTAAGGAGTGCCTCTCGGCAGAAGGATGCATTCGATCCCAAAAAGCGATGCTTATACCAGCGATAAGTATCGCTACAATCTGATAGCAATTTTGCTATTGTGGTTCTTAGCTGTGCCAGAGTGTGTGGCCTTTGTAAAATCGGTGCTAATAATATATGCGATGTGCAATGCGTTATCACAGTTTTGTTGGTGTGGTACTTGTCATTCCTTTATTTTTCCACTGTTGTCTGTCGGATATTATTTTTTTGTATAAATTCTTGGTGTTTGATTTATCTGCCGGCATCTACCGTTGCCATCTCTCGCTTTCAATAACGGCTTTGATTTGTATAATGTATTTGTTGGATAATTCCGTAGTTCACTCGGATGTTCACTTGTTGAAGCGGTGCTAATCACAAATAGAAGGCATATATAGAGGGGCACATTTTGGGCACGTACTATCCGGATGTTTTATTGTCTATCGGTCGTACCACACTAACTATACTCATTTCATTATTTTGTTCTAACATGTGATTGCGCTTTTAGCGTTGCTTTAGACAAATTGTTCGATGAGGTGGCGTTTTGATCTCTTGTCTGAAGCTCGTTAATAGCGATGCAATTGTTCACTCTTTAGCGCAAGAATAATCGTGCCATCATGCTTCTTGCCGATCCGATAGGCGCATTCTGTTTCATCATTCATAAGTCATGCTGTTCCATGTTAAGGCAATAGCACGTGTGCATCTCCTTATTACTGTACAGTTGAAGTGTTGAAGAGAGTTTTTGGAAGAATTGGTATAAAGATTTCCAGTTGGCTTATGTGTTGACATAGGCTTGACATGCTCACAAAAGCAGTCCTTTGGAAATCAAAGAGAGTCAGGTTAACTAGTTTTCTATAAAATAAAAAGCGCTTGATGGAAGCCACTGGTTGGTAAATTAGTTGAATTGTTTTCATGTAGTAATATTCTAATGAAGGCTGCTTATGTAGTAGTGGCCTGACGCGCTTTTAATGCTTCGTTAACGCTTGGTAGGGGGGAGTATATATGTCGTACGGCTGTTGCTCAAAAATGGGAGTGCGAGGACAGATTGGATCACTAAGGGCAACGCACGATGAGGAAGTTGGCGCACAAAGGGGTGACAAAGTATTGTGCTGTTGTTTGACTTGAAAAGCATGCAGAGGAATTCTGCAGGAAGTTCATCGTTGGAAAAGATTATGATGAAGCCTACTTGATTTAATTTCTTCTTCGTTTAATTCTGGAACCACTCGCCGTTCGTGGAATCTGCACGTGTTCTTCGGTCTCTGAGTGATTGGAGTAGACTTTCCGGGAATTTTTTGGAGCTGGAATCAACTTGCAGTGGCATGAATAAAGGCGATGCTCGCCCCCTAACGCTGTCTTTCAAAAAAATTGGAACCTCAACCGGCATAGCTGGTCGTTCCCACCTTTGAGTATCTTCACCAGTTGATTTTGATAGCTGCATACTCATGTTCCTATTCTTTATGATCAACGAGAGGCGGCCAACGAAAACATTGTGCATTGGCAGAAAAGCGCGAGCATTCCGCAACGCGCTATATTTACCATTCCTGTAATCCATCATTATGGATGTCGATCTGCTTGTTCTCTATAAAACTTAGGAACGTTCCATGGCTTCATCATCGGTTGGTATTTCATCTTTAAGCGATAACCACATGCATCTAGTCACTCAGCTTACTGTACTCAATAAAACTAAAATTCAATTCTGCGTGAAACTTACAATCGATGCTGGATAACGGACTCATCATGGCACAAATATCGGCAAGAATAGTGCCCGTGGATATTTTCGTTGGTCGTCTAAAATCGCATAGAATCCAGGCATAGCAGGCAGTGCAATCAGATGCACATATGGAGTGTTTTAAGAGTGGCGGTGTTTTCGCTATGTTTAGTGCTGAAGAGTTGCCACGTTGCTCGGCGATGTTTCGTTTGCGTATAGTGAGTTGTGTACATGTTTGTGTGTTTAAGTGATACGTGAGAGTTTATTGAGAGTGAGACTAAAGCTTGCTGATCTCGCAGTTTTTTCGAAACATATTCGAGGGTGACTCTCGACGGCTACTAAAAATTCGAATTTTGCTCGATTTTGATTTTTTTTCCGATTAGATACAACTTTAGTTAATAAGGTATCGATTTCTCTTTCATTTCCATAACCAAGAAAGTATATATCCGACTTCAAAATTCAAAGAAAGAACTAGGATTAGTTGATTTTTTGTAAAATCAACATGGAAAGACGCTGCGCCCAGTGTGATTTTCATTGCCGAATGTTTCTTTTTAATGAATGAGGCCTAGCAGTTTCAGTGATTTGAATTTCCATAAAATTCCGCCCGCAAAAGTATTTCCGCAAAGAATGCATATAATCCGGATTTAAACAAAACTCGAACTTGTCCACTTAATAGTGACAATACTCGAGGTTGAAACACTCTTGAAGATTTGAAGTATGACGAGGTTCCATACAGAGCAGGTACTTGACTGGTGATTTAAATCTATGCACGAAATGATGAAGTTAACCCTACACCGCTTCCTTAAAGCTGAAAATTGAAGAACACATATCCATCGTTTATATAACAACATCGCAAGGATCACGATATTTCGGCGATAAACTTGTTGACATATCGGATAACCTCTATTGGATGATTGATATTTGCTGCTAAATAGCACGTGCTCTTTTTATTGCTTCAAATTTTGCAAATCTATCGAAGGATTTTTCGAGAATATCCGCATTGATGCACTCATACTAAATCGTCCTTATCGTTCCACATAGTTTTCAGCATAAAAATTCCTCTATTGGCAGTTATCTTTAATTACTCATGGAATTTCATAATTCTGGGTGGTCTCTCGAATATTTCGTTGTCGAATGTCGTGAATTCCCTCATTGTTGGTTCTCTGTAGCCAAACGCAATTTGCCATTATAGTTCCGAATTTCTTTTCTTTTCGAAATAAAAAGGAAACTTTCCCTAATCTTTTCACAATTGTAGGATCCTTAAATTATTATTAACAAATTTGTTCAGAAACAGGTTAAAGTACTAACTATCGGCGTCGGCAAAATTGCACTTAGAGAGGCGTGTTTCTTATGGGTAATTTTTTGGGCAAATGCAAATAGCACCATAACTTTTTCAAATTCGTAGGGTAGCATTCATTGTAATAGAATTACTAGAAATTTGGTAACGAATATTGCGAGATTTATTGATGACCTCTTATTCATTCAGTGGATGGACGGTGTTTCAAGTGGAAAAATGGAATGAGTGAAATTGTTTCTGCTTTCACCGTGCAGACGGCTGGTGCAACAAGCAGTGATTATGTATTCACGATCATGATTATAGGATAAATGGGGCTAAGCAGATTGTTTGTCGATCGCTATGGCAACGTTGAATGCTTGAGGTGATGCATCGGCGTGCGTTGTGCACGCAATGCGCCATCGCGGTTCGCTGCCCACCACAAGTGCACTAATAATTTTCGCCTTTTATTTGCACACTTCCGCAAATACCCATCACCGCCTTAAACGGCAGACATTGCCTTCTGATCATATACAGGTTTGTTATTGATGTGGCTACCGTATACTCTACTTCCAACAGGCAAACCTATTATTTATCCTTGCTAATAAATGCCCCATCGTCACATAGACAACCACTGTTCATCAGCGTATGCATATGGTGTCGTATGCGGTATTTCCTAAGCATGAGGGTACTGAATGGAAACTAATTAAAGGGTATAAGATTGTCAGGTTTAGGTGCATTCTTTCAATTCGAACGTTTCGATCAAGTCGTCGACGGTGAGTGTCGTATCAGATGAGTCACGCATCGACCTTACTGAACGCTTTCTTAGCGGTCAGATTTGGTCTCAGAGTTCTTTGCTTGAATTCGAACCACGTGGCCATTCCGAAAATATATATGCTACCGATATGGTTCGTACGCTCTTCAGCGTACTGGGTGCAAATTTGTCGACGAAGGCCGACAGATTAGAGGTGATAATAGATTTTTTTCTTTGTTTTGTTTCTGTCATTACTGGTTGATTCGGGTGTTCTTGCTTGTTTTTGGATCGAGTTTACGATCGTTTGCTTTCAGTGAATTCATCTCCGGCTTCTTGCAGGTAGTGTGATGTAAAGAGGTGGTTTTCGACCAAGGAGAAGAGGGAGGGAACTTCATCGAAGTGCGATTTGAGGTGATGCTTCTGGAAAGCAGTTCCTCTCGAGGATGGACCCTAAAAATTAATGAGGAAATTCTGTGTCTTTGACGTTGTTAGGATCTAAACTCTTCGCAGGTCATTGCCTGTAACTTTCCAGCAAGTTTTTCTTCGCTTTAAATGGAAGAAAGAATAATATTATGACGAGTTGCAGGTGTTGCTATCATCGAATCGCTCAGAAGACGGACATTCGCATCTTGAAATGGTTGCGGAATCGGATATTGACTTGGTACTTTTGGTGAGCGAAGCGCACGTCGAAGCAGCAAATGCCGGCTTGGCGCACATTTCGATGCATACGTGGCAACTTTCGCTGGAGCCACGCCTCACGCTTACATCCAATGTTTCGACTGCAATGAATCGTCAACTTTTCATAACATCCACTACGAACAACTACAACCTCATCATTACACTGGACGGTGCCAAGGTGTCTTTCCTCGAAAGCACTCGATGTTGTTTGTCTCTGTGACATTCATCCCATTTAATTCACGAACTGAGGAGATTTTATAAATACCTGGGAAGGCGTTTAATATGTTTTTTAACGATCTATCTGTTTCACTTTAAAAGTGCAATATCCATATTTTCACTCTGAAGAGACTTATTTTTACCCAAGTGCTTATTCTGAGATATTTTCCTTCGTGTTCCTGCAAATGCTGTAAGTTGCTCCTCCTGGATCACCTGTTCTTCATGTTCATCCAGACTAATAACTTTCTTGCTGGTTTCCTCATCCCCTAAGTTCGATGTAGATTGCATCTATAATGTCTCAGAAAGGTGTTTCGAAGAACATCGGGTACTTTTCTTCGTCATAACGGTTTACCAAATTAATTCATATGGTTTGTTGATGCGAAACAGCATATCCATTCCTGTTATCCGTAGTTTATTCATTTGCGATTTATCGACCACTCTTCATTATACCACGCAACATGTTTTCTCAAACTGCTATGAAAAAATACCTTTTAAATGAATGCATTTTTTTATCACTGAAGCAGCAACAATTTCTAGAGGAAGTTAATGAAGGCTTTATGTGATAGGCTATGGAGCATTCCATCATACTGCTTAATATTGGAGCATTCCATCATACTGCTTAAATTCCGGATCTATCCATGCATTAGATATGCATTATGCTTAGTGAATAGTCATCGCGTCATTACGAATATTTGATTGAAATGAAAGGAAAACGGTACAGATTGACATACCTCATTTTCGGAACGATTACTGATAGTGGCGAATTGTATACGTCAATTATGAACTGGCTGGATTCGTACCAGTCGCGAAATGACGCCGTTTGATTGCATAGCAAGCCTGTTGTGATTTTAACGTTTTAATTTCGGTGTCGCATTTGGGGCACTTTTGAAATCTATTTTATAACGTTTAAAGAGCTTCAATTTATACTTCTATTAACGTTGCAGGAGGTGAATGCAGCAGCGAACATTTCCTTCACATAAGGAGGGGAGAAGTGGTGCTAGGTGAAAGGAACTGGATTTAAGCAAGTTACAATTAAATATTTTTGAAACGAAACAAAGTAGTCTTTTTGTCACAAATGTGAAGATGTATATCACGTATTGCTTTAGCAGTGTGCCCACACAGCGCTATTTGCAGGCAATTCCGTTCAAATTCTTGCAGTTTTTGGGGTAGTATCAAAAATTTAATTTCGCTTACTCTTCCGCCTAGAGCGGCTGCCGCTGGGAATGTGGAAGAAGGAGTTGGAGAGGGAAGGACGAAAGAGAGACGAGAAAGAGTTAGAACTCGAACTCTTTAACTTTGCATATTCGCTGATGGAAATTTTGAGCAACTGTGAAAGAAGCAGAGGTTATAAGTGCTTTTTATGCAAACAATTTCCAGTAGTGAATTCAAAAAATGCGAGCATTTGTTGGGTGCTTTGGATTGGAGAATTTGGATACGACAGGATCAGTTTTGCTATGGCGAATAGGGCTGGAGAGATGAACCAACTGAGGAAGGTAGTCAAAAGAGAGTGCTTTCATCTTCGTTGCTTTTTTTGTTGCTTAGGGGACGGCTGGTTTTCTTCGCTCACCTCGCTCTACTCTTTGCCCCTGCTTATTCCCTTGCCCAGGGGAAGGCGTAAAGTTTGACTTCTGAATATGTGTGGTGCACGTGAAAGACCGTTAGAATGAGATAACTTTGCAAAATTCGACAAAACATGATCAGCGAAATTATGGGAAAGCCAACCGGGCAATCTTTGTCAAGACATATCCTGCCTCAAGAAGTACGACAGTTTCTGTGATGCGCACTTTTTTTTTCTATTATTTCGTTTCAGTCCTAATAAATTCAATAAATTTCTGTGGAATTCTCTCATATGTGAGCGGGATTCTCCATATCATGCGCTATCTAATATCATGTTTTTCAAAGAAATATTCATCGTTTCTGAGCTTTATATCTTTCGTGAGTCCAGCATTTCGTTGCTAGTGCAAATAATTAGTTTAAGAGCGTTGATTTGTTTTAATGAATTTTTTCATCGCAAATAATATTTATATTGTTTATTTGTTTTATTGTTTTCAGGTGAATGTTGTCTATGGTAAAGTTTCTGTGCAGTTAGCGGATGATTATCGCTCATTGCAATTGATTTCCGCAGGTCATACAGTGCGATTGCAAACATTTTTATCGCCTTTCGATATTTTCATTTCGGGGCATGAAATGTGGGTCCGATGTACGGATGATAATATCGCAGTACACACGAATTTCAACTCAACAGACGTTTATGTTGATGTGGAGCAATTTGCCAAGTTCGCCATTCGACCTTTATAGATATTTTTATATCACTCGTGAGATTGCTATGTTGTTTTGCAGTGCATAAGCAAAGTTCGTGATTTATATGATGATGAAGCGAGGAGGAACCTAAGGAAACGAAAACAGATATTTTCCAATGGAGGCAGTTTGCGGTTTATGCGTTTCTGTTGCATTTTGAAGCAAGACCGTTATTCTCAACAATCATGACTCCGACTCTGTATATTGGTGTCTTTGTAATCGTTTCTTTCTAGTCATCCCGTAATTTTAGCCGTAACGAGTGTCAAAAGCTAAATTAATCAAACCTAATGAGTACAAGAGCCATCATAGAATGGCCATTCATACCTCTTGTCACATTTGTATGTCACTTCGGAAGGTGTTATGAACCTTTAATTTTACCTTATTCGCATATTCCTTCACTTTTATCCTAAGGAGGTAAGTATTCCATAGAAATTTTTCGCTGGACAGTGGAATTAACGCAAATACGGAAGCGCGTACCATATTATCTCCACTAACAAATTTCTGCAATTGGTGTTTTTATTATGAAATGATAGATGAGATGCGATTCTTTCTGCTTAACGTTGAAATATTTCCGATTTGAGAGGACTGTTTTATTTGCAGAGCTGAAACTATCACTTTTTGTGTGAATAGAGATGAGGCAGATAACGATTATACCCCATATTATAATTTTAATCATGTACCCGTATCTTGAAAACAAAAATTTCGTCTCTGTGGAATTTTTCGCGTTTCTTCCTTGTTGCTTTTCTTACCCTCAGGACGGTTCCTAAACGCAAAAACACTTGCAGAGCATTGATCGAAAGGCGAGAGGATGAGCTAAAAATCGGAGGCGATACGCTTGAATCGACGGAACGCATTCAGCTGACTTCCATGCAGTTGGCTATGGTACTTGAGTCAGGACGGATCAATGGGATGCATGCTTCCGCTAACAAATCTCAAATTGTTATGCAAACGAATGCCACAAAAGTTCGTTAACGCCTTTTTTAATAGATAATCCATGTCTGTATCGAGAAATTTTTATGGAAATCAAAGTATAACAAATATCCGCTTCACAGCTTCCTTCGTGTTACTTTGTAACCAATTCGCCTAATATACACGTGAAATGTTTATTGTTTTTTTTTGATACGTTTGCTTTGAATTTCTCACATTCGTTTTGCTGAACGTTTAATGTTCGAAAAAAACGACTATAGCCTTTCAATTTTTACCTCATTTTTTGCCCGAAATTTCTGTCGAAACCTTCGTGGAGGTGAAAGAAAGTCGATGCTCTAATTTATACAACCCATAACTAATGAAGAAAATCACCTTAATCGTAAACCTGAAACAATGGGAGAGGGATTTGAAAGATCAGTTGCCGTTGAAAAATTTCTACATCATTTATCAATAGATAAGTTTATAGTTCGAGATATGCGCTCCTATAATTTTAATTGTTTATTCCAATATATTTACCCAATCGTTTTCGATAAAAAATTCTTTATATGTTCATTTATAGTAATTTTATCGGTCAACGCCGCTGCCTTACGTAATATCAGTCGTAATTTTTGTGCGACAATAAATTTTAGATAATAACAACAATTCGATGAGTGAAATTCTCTTATTCGATTATTTTTCGTGAACTTCTTGCTTATTCTTAGCAATTTCAAATGCGTCATATTTCCTCAACTGTTGAGAGTGTTCTTGAACTTTAGCTATTTTCAAACAGACGTCATTTCAGATGACCTCCACAGCATCACATCATACTGTCAGCATAACCGGAGGGACGGCAAGTCTTCAAATTTTTACGGGAAATGTTTCGATAACAATCACTACTAACATCGGTGAAACTGTGCTACCAACTTCACTATCGCTCCTCACTCCACCAACCGACAATTTCGCAAGTGTGGGACCAGCGCCTATAGATAGTGAACTGCATGGTTCACGTGCAACGGATGTTGAGGAAATCGACGATATTCTAACCCACACTACTCCATCTGTTTCCATTCGAAGTGAATTCCTGGGTACCGGTGGTACAACGAGTTCATCTGCTGAAACAACGCGATCTGCAGCCAGTGCGACTGAACTAAGTAGTAGATGGATCCTGCCCAATGAGCAGCCAATCAGCAGCGTTGGGATTACGGCGAACAGTCAAATAGATACTGTAGGCAACACGAAGGGATCCATTGGACTTGCGCACGGAACTGATAACGTATATGGGACATCGAATGAAACACCGTTTCCTGAAAGGAATATAATCCCTGGTGGGGCAGAGAATTCCATAGGATTCACTACTACTTTAATCGTGCCGTCAAATGGAACCGCGGTATTCTCCGAAGCTACCAATGGAGTCAGTGATCGAAAGATGGCGTATTCAACTCTGGAAAATGTTTTCACTGAAATAAACACCGTTGATACATCACGTGAATCTGGTAATAGTGAAGAAGGAGCTGAACAAGCAGGCAACCAGTCCGCCATGATCGCAGTCTTCACATCATCTGCTTTTGCTCTCACCGAGCAACTGCCGAGTCAAGCTCCTGTCATAGGGGAAGCATCGGAAGTAAATACTACATCAGTGAGTCAAAATTTTGAAAACTCGGATGATACAAGTCTGACGAGCGTGAAAGAATTATCAGTGGATGCTGAAGGTGTTTTGCTTCATTCGGAAACGATACGTAAGACGAGTACCTCACAGACGGGGATTATTGGAAACGAGCATGAACAAACAGCAGCTACAACAGGTGATAGACAGTATTCTAGCATGAATGAACATCGGGAAATCCAAGAAGGAGAAGATGTGCTAACGAACCCAAGTAACGTCAGTGAAGACTCAAATACTGATGAGTATGACACGAAAAGCTCATTGGGAGTGGTGACAACTGCAGCAAATGAAGTCACCAGAGACAGCGTGTTGCCAAGTGGTTAGATTTTGGTATCAGTTTTATTAGGTGACAAATGTATGCCAAGAATGATTAATCTGGCAGCAAAAGAGAGAGAAAATATCCGAAAAATGTCATACAACGGTATGCATATAAATGAGAAAATGGGTTTACATACCTTGCACAAAATGTTCTCCAGCCTTTCAGTTCATTTAACCAGCTGGCCGAGAAAATTTCCAAATCCACAGTAACGTAGTCTATATATATATGCACTCAACCCAACCAAGCCTATCATTTTACGGATCCTTTATCAAAATAGTTCTGATATGAGCGGCGCAATATCGATCATTAAACACAGTCACGATGTGGACTTTTAGTGCTTTTAAACAACGTACAAATCACAATGAAATCGAAGATAGCGGTCACAGATCGTTCAGTAAGTTCATCGATTTCTTTTTTTGCGGTTAGCGAATTGTGCGAACAAATTTGCGCGTAAACACCCAATCCTGTGCATGCATGATGTCACTGAAACGCACTTATGGGAATACTAATTAGAAAAACGCTTTAAAGGATATACAGCCGATTCTTGAATGACAATAGGACGAAATTAATTTTAAGGTATTAAAAGTCCATGCAGAAGTGAGAATCGATATGACAAAAAAGAAGTATTTTTACCGTCAAATTTTTCCATTTTTCTAACAAATTTGTATTTTATTGGGTGTCCGTAATTGGTAATTTATGTTAAAACGTTTGCATAGCGATATCCGTCATGAAATCAACATGGAAAATCTGTTCTCAACAACACGAAAACATAAAGATATTGTTAAAGCTTGTGGAACCGCATTTGTTCGAATATAAAACTTGTGACCTGCTGGAAGTTCTCGAACTTCTGCAGTCGTGAGTCAACATAATGTTATACTTATCAGATGCTGTTAGCAGAGTTGCGAGACTATTCCGTTGACGAGGAAATGAGTTTATCGTTTCAGTTATTGCCATATATCGCTTGCAGTGCCACCGTTTGGAATCTAGAGTGAGATCATGGGGGGTGGATTTTTGCGCTTCGCGATTGTCTGACCACACCTATGATGCTCATGTGATAAAAATAACCCAACTGAATTATTGCACTTTTTCACGATTTCTCGGACAGTCAACCGCTAACTAGAATATATAAAGTCGGCAATCTCAGAAATCACCGAACATGCACAGAACGTGATAGTATTTCAGGCTGCGTACAGTGACGAGTGAGTTTAATACTTATCATGGTCGTGGCTCTAGCGTTTAATGTCAGTAGTATCCCATATTTTTTGACTTTCGATAAGAAAACTAGAACAATCCTTTGAACATTCTGTATATGGCATTTATTCACTGACTTCCTTTTGCTTGACTTACCTTATTTTTAAAGAATCCAAGTACTAACTTTTCTTAGCTCTACTTAAAAAAATCTCGCTGGGTGCTTCATTTCTTTGATTCAATAATTATGGTCGCTTTCCGTAACTCCTTTCCATAACTCCTTAATGTATTTCTTCGTCTTTCGTTATGAAAAGACTTACCAACTACGTCAATATTAAAATGTTCACAACATACATTCGTAACGAAAATCACTTTCAGCATTGCAACCGTTGAAAGTTGCAGAGCCTTGCATGATCTCATCAGCATTCACCTTGAACAGCGGTGAAAAGGAGTCTGTTTCCAATAAAACAACGCAACGATCAGAACTGGCATCTGATTCCCTCGGTAGACATTTTGGGACTTCGATTTATGTGGTCGTTGTGCCACGTTTCCATAGCATCTGTATGTAGCAATCACTGCTTATTACATGAATCAATTCACGAAGAAATTACCACGAAGGCTCTAAGCAGATAAATTTTGCCAACCGAGCAGCAAATTTCACCAACCGGGCTTGCATGCATTCAATGAATCTGGAAGCTCGCGCATTTGCAATGATTAGTGAAACATAGCGTGAAATCTGATGAATTTTCAAAATATCCTAAATGATCGAACGGATCAAAAATGCCATACTCGGTTGATAAGATGAATCCTGACCTCACAAATGAAAATGCTTCTTCCAGCTCGTATTATACAACGTGAAATAGCTCCGAATGTTGTCTGTCAGTACTGTGAATTAAGTAGTTTGTGTGGCATGCTCATTTTATAGATTTGGTGAATTTATTATGACGAACTTTGCGGCGCAGTAACCGTTTGCCGTGCACTTGCAGTGTTACGTAGCTTTTCGAAATAATACATTAATAAAAGAGATGTGCACATCACATTCGATAGGAAGTGATATACTTATTGTTACCTCAACTGATTTTTTTTAGAGACAACGACTGACATCTTCATGATTGCCCAATTTGGCAACAATGATTGGTCAGGCAGGTTTTTTCTTATATCTTTACTCATTTGAATGTCAACTTTATTGGGAATACAAACGGTAATATGAAAATGAAGTTTAGTGCGGAAATTGAATTATGATGCTTATTTGTTAATGCAGCTTTTTAAATGCAGTGAAGCCTTGAAGGTCTATTTCAGTTTTTGCGAATACTACAGCTTCTCTAATTTTTCTCACTCTCATAAAGCAAATCTTGATTGAAATTCAGCAACACATGATGGTGTTTCATTGTTACGTTATTATGAATCACTAAGAAATCGAAAGTCTTATAGATACCGAGATGTGGGTGAACTAAACTTTACATTTCTCCATGACTTTGCCTTCTCATTACGAGGCTATCCTTGCTGAGTAAATCTGTACTCTTCCACCTTTCCTATACCCGCAAAAGTTCTACTTACATAACAGCTCACAAAATTTCTCATTAAATTTTCGAACAACATAAAATTCCTTAAAAATATCTGTCGAGACTCAGGTGTGATTAGAACGATCAACAAGAAACTTAACGCATATGAACAAACCTAATTTCGTAAATAGTATGCGCCAACGAACAGAGTGGACGACCAGATAATCGATTTTATTTTTTCAGGCAACGATTCTCTCGAAATATTCGCGACCATTACAAATATCGTCGTTGATCAAACACTACTGCCATCCGACACAACGACTATTCCGAAGATTTCCAGTTCGTCAGTTCAGCCTAATCGCAACAGCTTTCAACATAACAGCACACTCGAGAACGTTGAGCGAAATGACCAAATAACATGGCTGCATCGTCGTCGATCAGAAGATCGGAATATCCGAACGAAAACTTCTGAAAAGTTCGGCGATGACAGTATATCAGTGGATGGTGACGGAATATTGGAGCTACAATTGAGGGTACCACGATCAGTTGATTCTGATGGCACGGAATTCCGGAGTGGCATCTCTTTTGCGTTGAACGGCATCATTGAAGAGATGCTTGAGAAAAGAGGAAAGAGGAGTGCATTGATTGGAAATGAACCTCCAGTAAAGGTTAGTTCCTTCTTCTAGCGTTCTTCATTGTTTACTTGAAATCACTGTGGGCTAATGCTGATATTGATTTCTATTTAACAGATTGAGGGCCGCAATTTTTTGCATCTTATTGTCTTCTTTATCAAAATGTTGAAAATATTCTAATGTCATGAAGACTTGTAATTTCAAAAAAGTTCACAACCATACAATTACAGTTTAGGTCGTTATAACTCAGTTTAAGTTTCAGACTGGTTAAAGAATTTCGTAGAGGGCTTTTCACAGTTAAATTTACTAGATCGTTTATATTGTCGTTGAAACAGACGTTTTATAGGCGATTTGTATAAGCACTCAGATCTACTAAATGATCAGCACATTGTTGCACTTGTTGAATCTTATTTGACATCTGATGGAAGTAGTTAGACTAATCAGCAAAGTGCAAAGGTCAGTGTCATCCTAATTCCTAGACACTCTTCCACACGTTCTTAATCTTTTCCACGTTTGCACTTCTCTTTCTTCGTTTAGCATCGTCTAAGTTAGTCCCTGTCAAAGAATTTTCCATTCTTTTTCTCGGGATTACCGTTTCAACTATCTGTAGATATAAATAGAATAAAAGCGATATATAGATAACCGGAACGGAGAGAGAAGATGACGAGGTGTCAGTTCGTTTCGTGGTCGATGATAGTGCCAAAGTTGTCAATTTGAGCGATTCATTGAACGAGATCGTGTTCAGCGGTGCGAGTGCATCGATACCATATCCGGTAGGTTAGTAGCGGAAACCACTGCGTTTTATCTATCTTATTTTATGTTTATTACTAGATTCTAATCCGTCATTGTTCCTCCTGTTATGAGTAACTCCTTCATAGTTTCCTTTCTTCGATGCTTTATGAGTGTGAATTTTGAGAGTTCAAGCTGTCCTTTTGCCTAAATTTCAACAGCGCAAGCAAAAAAATTCTCCGTGATGCCAATTTTCATCTTTTTTTTGGAATTATGCAAGAAAGCGTAGTTTTAATGAGGAAACTGTGAAAGCATTCCGATAATTACCTCACGCCTATCATCATCGATTACAGATTGTCGGGAACATAAAATATTTGACAAAGAGAAGCAGCAACACAACTCTTTTTATTTCTGCATCGTTAGCAGTACTTCTACTACTATCGATGATTGCGTTCTGTTGGAAAGTTTTCCAAACGTTCGGCTGTATAGAGGTTAGCCAATAATTAATTCAACAGAATTTCAAAGCTAATAATTATCAACGGTTATATTGAACGAGTTTTTCGGTACTTTCGCGTTTGCATTAACTGAATAGTGAGTATAAGAAATTGCTTTCGTTTATTGTTATTTATTTTGCTTATAGTTCAGATATTCACTTCGTTGATCTTCTTCATTTTTTATCCGTGTATGCGTTCGTTTCGATGAGTTTTCACGCTTCAAAGAAAACAAAAACAAAGAAATAGAGTGATACGAGAAGGATGTTATCGAGATCTCAATAGTAGGATATTTTGTTCGCTAGAACATTTGAATGAAGTGTTATTGCTAGATGCTTATTGTGGACACTTTAGAGATCATAAATTAGTAAACAGTAGAATTGAAATAATTATTTTCGCAATAAAATATCGATCATTTTCTATTTATTCATTGGTAAATTTATTTGCTTATAGTAGGAGGAAAATTTCTGAAGAAAATATTCTTTTAAGCAGTAATAAGTTGGATGAAATTATATAAAAATTTCTTTGACATGAAATGAAATATAAGCAATATTCATTGACGAGTGTATATGTGATTAATATGGAAAGATACCTCAGATTTTCGTAGTAAAATGTAAAAATATAACACTAGAAAGGATTGCAGCTGATTATCTATATGCAATGATGATATTGTCAGTAACAGTTTTTAATTTTTTTTTTGTTCTTTACAGCGAATTTCAATGTATTTACGTCGAAGTCGCGTGGTCGATTTGTCGATATCCGATAAGCACAACTCAATTTCAGTATGTGCATAGCAGTTTAAAGAAAAGTCGTTAAATGCTTACGCATTTCCACTAGATCTGATATTCGCCTCTAAATTACATCGAATGCCTTTCAATATTTATCGATTTCTACAACGATCACACTGCCGTGATGATGTGATTGTGTGAAATAATTGCGTACATTGTGATTGCACTTCAAATTTGCTTCGTTTTTAGTTTTCTTATACACAAGCATTCAGCAAGATGATGTTATATTTCGTGCATTTGATAGTTATCTCATGAGTATAATAATTTCCACTTCATGCTGGTGGAAAAATAGATCGATCGACTTAATGACTGTGCTCAATTTACCGTTTTCATCGAATATTAGCCGTCTTTCGTTTTTGTAGATTCAGGATTCTTTCCGCTGCGGTTTTTAACTTCCTGTTTTATGCGACTTTTGAAAAATATTCTCTTTGTGGACGAAAAAAAAGACGCGGCAACGATCTCTTATACCAGTGCTCCAACTTGAGCTCCAACGTCTGCGCTAGGTAATCGGCTTTTCCCGTTTATAGGCCTCCTCTCAATGTATTACTCTAGAATTAACACCGCTTTATTCGAGTGTGTCGAGAACTAAAAACTCCTTTACCCTTCATAGGATATAAGTGTGACATTTGGAACATAACCCAGCTGAGTCTGGCAGATTGATTTGCCGAGTGTAGAAAATCATAAGCGAATTTGAATTTCGAGAGTACTTTAACAGCGATGAAAATGGAAATTCTTCGAATACTTTTTTCCACTAAATTTCCTCGAATTAAATCACTTTCCGATTTTTATTACGAAGATGCGAGCATTTTAAGACTTTCGATTAGCATAAATCTCATGTTTTTTCACAGATATCTGGCGATTTTGCAGTGGTTTTCAAAAGTTTCAAACGCCGGAAAGATGTGGGGCATTTAAACGAGAAATTGCGGTACTTTCTATATCCCGAATTTGACATCACCATTACGTTCCGAAGAGCGACTTACTCATCTAGGAGGCTTTTGTGATTTAGCACTTAATTTTCCTCTTGTAGATCTCGGGACCTAAAACTTGATCGACGTATCCAATAATGATTTCCTCGTGACTAGGCTGCTGCATTTTCCATTCCGTTACTTCCTGTAGCAGCCTCATCATTGCCACTCAGTTGATCTTCCAACGCAATTCTTCGTCCTATGGAAAATATGCAGTAAAGAATTTGAAAATTTAATGGCAGTCGGGTAGAAATGGTTAAATTCGAGTGATTCAAAAATTGTGAGACAGAAAGCAATTAAACAAAGCGATAATTAGCAATAACACTGAAAATGTGATCGTTCGCTTTCCTCTATTGCAAAGATTACTGTCGCATGTGCAGAGCGCCATTTCGCCTGAAAAATTAGCTCCATGACAAATTGCCGATAAAGCAACTGAAAATTGCTAGTAAGAAAATATCGCTATCAGTATAAGTTCTGTCGGACGATAAAATTAACGTCGTTAATACCAAGCCATGAAGCATTCCTCTCCTTTTACAATAACTTTTGCACCCATTACCATTTACTAAATAAGCACTGGTAGAGAAACGAGCAGAACACTTGGCGCAATAGATATGCTTGTATTCCGCGTCTCTGGCCACTCGGTTGCATAAATTTTCGGAAGAAAGTAATGTGTGTTGAAACTTTCACATTTTCATTGATTCGATGACATTTGCTAGCGCTGATTAAAAGATTCGTTTTCAAGCATGTTTTCCAACACAGCCTATAGAGAGTGCGATCGGATCGACGACAAAATGCATGCAAACTTTTATCGAATTAAATTGCAAAAAAAAATCTAACAGGTATTCAGCAGTCAATGGAAAGAATTATTTTAAAAGGATAGTTAGCTGCGTGTTATGTCCATTAAACGCCATTGCGCTAATTTCTATCGTTCTTGAGTTGAAATTATCGACTAAGAGAAAAAACATGGGCATAGATGCGGACAAGCATGATCGCACTATAATGATGCGCTTTGTCAATATAAATTTGTAAAAGTGCAAATGTAAGCAGAGACTTTCAGTTAATTATTTTATTATTTAACCTTTCTAGCAACGGCACTTTCCTGCAGTTGCCACTTGAACAAATTCCTTCATTGTCGCATAACTTCGATTCTCTTACCTATGACATCACTTCTTGATAACATGCCACTATCACATACGTGCATCTTGTGATAGATATTTCGTTTGGGAGGAAGGGACAAATGCGCACAGGTAATTAAATTTTCGCAGCATTGCAGCAAAAGGTGCATAAGACAGCACTTGATGACTGCCGAAGTGGACAACAAGCACTTAATGGTGATTTGTTTGTAAATGGTGAGCAATTATAGAGAACTGCCGAAATGAAACGACGACACAGCCTTGACCAGTTGTCGGATGCTGGACAAGGTAGTTTGCAAGATATGCATAGCAAATAGCTTGAAAATCTTAATTTCACACCTACAGTTTTGAGTATTACTCTCGCAGAGTTCAACGAAAATTTGAAACTTGGTTCTCTAAATCATAATCTCGACGTACCTTGGCTACTCAATATTCTTGTACAGTCCGAACGAACTTGTTTTTGAGTCTTAGATATGCAACCCCTCCAAATATGATTATTTCCTGCAAATAGAGTTCATAAAAGTGCAATAGCTGACAAGCTGTTGAGAAACAATATTTCGAGTGGAGATAAGAAATATGACGAAAGGATTTTTGCTGTGGTTTTTTAAAGGCACTTCTATCCGGCAATGATCAAACTTTTATAAGGAAAAGAAATTTCCACCTTCTTTAGAAGTCATTTCATAAGTGGAACGCCAACCTTAACCGAAAAAAATCTTGACGTGAACAGTCAGAACAACATGTTAAGAATTAAACAGTTAAAGGCAAAACCTCAAGCATGAACGCTTGCAATATTGACAGATCAGTGTTGAGACTTTAGGATGAAGACAAAAACCAACCCTTACTTCCTTTGAACCACACTTTCATACAGACTCCATCGTTACACGCTTGATTCCGTACTCCAGATCTTAGTGCTAGTTCCGGCTACAATGAAATTTGTTTTGTCGGCTATTTATGGGTGTTTTTTTGTACGATCCATAGAAGAGAAAATATTCCCACCTGACAGGTGAAACAAAAATGCAGCAGGAAGGCTTTTAAACTTATACATTTGCAATATAGCGAGCAATTATTGTGCCTAACCAACAGCTAAAATTTTTTAAAACATTTTCAGCTATTAATGGAGCATGTTATATTGAAAACTGCACTGGTTTAAGAGCAATTAGGAGTAATCAAGAAACGAGTTAAAAAAGGATAATGTAGAGCAGCTTGAAGAAATAACCTCAAAAAAATCGCCACACTGTTGTGATTTTGGTACGAAGCGAACATTCGCAAGCCATCGTCTCCAAGTTGCGTCGTAAACATCGCTCAATAGACGATCCACATTCATTGTCGTACAGGCGTAGCACCTAATTGATGTTAGTTGGCCCATCACTGAGAAATCACATTTTAGTGGACTTGAAAGACTGTATTTGATTAAATGGCAACTAATTTCAACAGAATTAAATGTACAACACTATCTTATTTCTTATGAAATAGCAAAGGTAAAACACGCAAATTCGGAGCCACTGAAAGACAAATTTAACATTTTGTGCACATGCAATTTGAAATGCAGCATTTCCGATCGAATCGCCCGAAAGCGCAATTATTTTTTTCCCACGATGGATAAAAATTGCTGTTATTGAGCGATGTATGCAAATATGAGGTCTTGAAAAACGAACTGGACAGAATGCTGCCCAAATTCATAAAGAAACTTATCCCTGACGTCTTGCAGTAAACGTAGAATTTAACACCATACCAAAATACTGATTACTGCTGCCTTCACATTTTACAGCAATGTTTTATTCAACCACTTAATCAAGGCATTTGACTCAGCATCGGTTAATTATACCTAGAACAAAGGTTTGCACGAGCGTAAATTTCCCTACTTAAGGGGCAAGCTTTCTTGCTCGTCTAACTGGGTGTGCTCGACTTGCAGGAACAATTACAGATTGAAGTAACAAAAAAATTATGAATGAAAAGACCACCTGCAGTAGCTGCAGTGAGGAAGAGTGGAAGGATTGCGCGAAGGCGTTGCATGACAGCACTGTTGATCTGATTCTTAGTACCAAAGCCAATGCAAAACGTCGCCGACGCTAAAAGCCTACAGTTGCGAGGGCGGAGCAACGAGAAGTGTTCATGATGTATTCGCTAAGAAGGGCACCGACGATGCTAAGTTTCACACTTATCAACAATATTCCTTCTTGAATATCAGTAGCTCTTTGACGAACTCCATTATATGGCTGCCATCTTGAAATGTTTTCTGTGCCAGTTTTTACAGTTAATTCGATTATCTTCTGGTTTCGTTGATTTGGAAGTCACAAAAATAGCATTACTGCGATGCGAGTTACAAGAGAAGGCACATTATGCCTCTGGAAGTCTAAATCAAAGTTTTAAAAGTGAGTAGAGAAGACCCAGATGATATAATTGAGAAAGAAAGTTCGGAGATGCCAATGTCTGACAAGATGCAAATCAGCAACGTCACGTTGGAGCGCGGGCTTCCTATTCCAGTTTGAAGATTAATCAGCTTAGCATCTATTGTTGTTCAGAAGATGAATGTAATTTCATGCTAGGGAAGTAGTATACCGTAACGCTTCCAAACGATTTCATTCATTTAAGTAGCACTGAAGTAAATAATCTAGCGCGAACTGGTATTACTTCCGACAAGCTCAATCGTTTAATAAGGAATTAATCAGTCAAGTCATTATTCACTAATACTCACTAAAAATTAACTCTTTGATAGCGCTGTTCCAATTTTTTCAGCGAAAATTCATCTCTTTTGCACAACAATTTCCATTGGTTTCAGTCGATGTGGTTTGTGAATGAATTTGGGAATAGAAATGTGATGCAAATGCCAGTTGCGATGCTCATTAGCTACGATTTACACCTCATTCAGCAATATGTTGAATTAGACCAAACAAAACGAGATTCACACGAGGCATTGAAAAATAAATTTATTTTTACTTCATCTTTCAATTAATTCACATAGCGAGCAGTTAAATGTAGATTCTCTGACAAGATAGAAAAGCATTAGGAATAAAAATTCTCCTCAGATATAAACTTCAAACTTCCAAAGAGGTTAATATTCCAAAATCCTTTCATTGCCCGCTAAAGTAAAATCGCGATCTTAGTGATTATCATGCGACATCAAAATAATTTAATTCGAAAAATTTCGCACAGATAGATTTCTGAACACTTATCAACGGTGAAAAGAAGAGTACAAAGTCAAGCTCATCCTTGAATACAAGTTTCTCATCCTTGAAAAGAATTCCTTCCCTTGTAAGAGAGGCATCTCTTGCAGTATTACGAGTGAGTAGCCCCATGGTCTTCATTCCACCAACTACGAAAGTTTAGCAGAGTTGACAAGTGCAGAATCTTGAGAACTACACAATAAAGAGGTTTAGTTGAAGTTGAAAAATCATCACTCCTCCAGCGATCTTCTTTAAAGTTTACAACATACCTTGGGCAATGTATATGTTTATCCATACTTCCTAGGCTTCCTTCTCCTATATAAATCTATTTTACATCTAAACTTTCACCTTTTACAAAATTAAGCCTTAAACTACTCAAATGATAACCAAACTACTCAAATGTAACCAAACCCAGATTTTTTTCATTCCTTTTACAACGAAACATAGCACTAATTGCTATCAGTTGGCAGCAATTTGTTTCGGTTCAATGATGCCACTCTATTTTGTAACTTACAAATTCAAAAATGAATTATAGAAGAATACGATACGTAAAAATTTATCGCTTCAATGAATCAATTAATAATCACAATTGCCACTCGTTTATGCTTAAACGAAATGCACAAAGTTGCCAACTTATCAACAAAGAAACGTAAACGAATATTTGGCGGTCTATATTTGACGTGCTTTCTTCTTCTCCTCTCTTTTTTTCTTCCACAATAGATAGTTGTGTTCGGCGGACATATAGGCCGTTTCGCAGAAGAGGAACACGAATTCGCAGCAAGTTAGAAAACTAACGCCACACCACAGCCCCAGCTGACCACCGAAATCGGCCAAAAGATTCACTAACTGTAATTGAAGCATGCGTATAATAAACATTAACGAAATGCATACTTATACCGCAAGATTTGATTCAAGGATCGATCGTACAGAGGTTTTTATCGTTGTAGCACTAGAAAGTTACATTTCGTGCTATCCTGCGTTTAAACCGCTACAAAATAGAGGTTAACTGATTGCTGCATGCACATACCGCATAAAGTGCTTTCTTTGCTGTTCCAAACCCGCTACAAACAACTTCCATTATTCGCCATGTAAGATTACACTGTTTTTTCGCAGATTCCAGTAATCCATTTCAAAATGTTTGTTACTAATATTGAGAGAACTGAATAATGCTGAGCTTTCAGAAAAATTGAATTTGTCGAGAAAACTGGAGCTACAATAAATTTGCTACAACAGGTTTTGCGATGTATGTGAAGAAAATCGCATTACGCCATATGCTTCCGATTCACTGAGCATTTCGAAGTTGAGCTGCTCGTAGAACACCTCAATCATTGCGCCATTCTCCCTGAAAATGATCACTTATACTGAACAATTATAAATTCTTAAAAGCGATGTTAAACTTGTCCACAAATATGTCCTAACTTGCTGTGTTACAGCGAACTTCTAATACACCTCAAACTTTAAATTTCTATAACATTTTCGCGTTCAAATAGGTAACGACGCAAAACCCTTCACCTGCTTGGCGCATGTTTAACAATTAAGCTTTTCGCATCGTTCTGCGGAAAAACGTTCCAATAGTCATCCATAACAGTGTCTAAACTTGTTCACTTTAAGGGACCAAATTATTAGTCCCTTCTTTCAAAAGACTTACTCCGTTCAAAAATATATATGCTTAGCGCAAATTTTGCTGAGAGTAATTTTTTTGGATAATGATTCTTTTCAAGTTTGTAAAAGGAAAGCGGATAAGGCCAAAATAATAAACGCCGCAAGGATAAGACCGAAGTTCCTCGAGCAAAAACAACAATGTTTCATTCTGAGACATGCATTTTCTACTATTTATAAAATGCACCACATGGATATGTCACAGAAAATAGTTCGATTTTTAGTAGTAAAAGACTTCTTTTTGCAAGGACTGTTTTACGTTGCCTCTAAAAAGAAGAAAATTAAAAAGTGCGGCAAAAAGATTGTCACGACTGCACATCTTCATCTTGTTCATCGAACCAAACGGTTTCGCTATCTGCCGATAAATATGCACAATAATGCATTCATATTTCAGCCGAAACTGCTGTTGGCCAATGCCTAAAACATACATTTTGGGCGTGGTTTGACTATAAAATTTAGACGAGTTGAACTGCCGATACATTTTTCCAAGGGAATGGTTGCAGTGTAGTGTGGGAGTTGTCCCAATCGCGCATAACGCATCAAGCTGATTTCGACGCAGTAGCTTTAGTGGTTATGAACTTGAAAATATGCAACAGACAAACGCACACACACATGCACAAATGAAGGCGTGAGAATGCCCATAGACAATATATTGGTATAATTCTCCTTGTCGGCGAAAATTCACAGAGAGGTGCAAAAATGAAGTGCTCCAGAGAAGTGCCATAAATCAACCAATGCCATAAATTGCTGGAAAATAACAAAATGCGCAGAATACTGCCCTCATTTCCAAGAAAATCAACATTTTTACTGACCTCTCACAAAAAAAACCTTTATTCTCCAGCTAAAGCGAAATGCAGTCCACCATTGTAAACTCCTTTTAAATCTTCAGGCAGCTTTGTACGTCTATAGCCGTCTCAAAGATTGCTGAACGTAGAATACTGTTCTACGGATCAACATGCGGTGTAATTAGTTACCACTGTCTTTTGAAACTCTAACTGCTGTGGCTTCCAGTATGAACCTGCTGGATAACTTTGCCGTAATGGGCTTTTCAGATGCAACTTCCCATAGGCACACAAGATGAATAGCATGTGGGTGGAAATAACGGACCATAATGTCAGATGCGTACTTGTAATGCTTGTTGCATTCTGCAGGGGTGCCGTTGCATGAGCCAAGCTGAATCTGAAGGGACTTTGAGGGCCATATCGCCGGAGAGTAGGTGACAGAGTAGATGGACTGTTTGCATGGCTGCTGACAACGACAACGAAAATTTCCATGAAGGCCACCCAACTCTTTGGTGCGCGTGTCCAAGCATTTCCCTTAAAAATACGCTCATGGAACTAGTATGCAAAACCGTTCAAAAATACTTAGCAACCGCAGCTTTTATATGATCCAACCACAACTCCTTATACCTGCTCCTCTCGACTCCTTCATGCAGAGGTCATCTTCAGCTCGAGTGCAAAAGTTTTCATGAGTCAAGCATGTTTTTGAAGTGGTGCATCTTTTATTACCATTAAATGAAATTTCCCAGCCAAACTGTCATCTAGTTCGGGCAGTCCAATAAAATCTGGAAAGCTTATTTCTTCGTCGCGCAAAATTCATTCCCTGTAGTCATTCATTTCCACTGCAATCAATTGTGACATAATAATTGCAAGTGAACCACTTTAATTAAAAAATTTGGACTAAAGATAGACAAAATATTTCAGAAACCAAATGTGCCAGCACTGATGTGCCAACCAATGTATTCCCGAATGTTTAAAAGGTTTTCAATTTCTGCATTTTGCTTTAAACAACATACTTTTTGTTTGGACTTAACAACAAGAACGACTGACGATTGTGCCCTGCTTCAAATTCAGATACAAGTTTTATTACGTATGGAATTCTTGTAAGCGATCGAAATTACATTCCAAATTTGGCTCTGAGAGTCTTGTTATTGATTTTATTGGCTAAACAGTGGTCGGAAATTAGAAATTATTTCGAACTACTCGCTGAAACTTCTGAATGCTGAGTTCATCTAACCACCATATTTTTTGATCACATAGCCGAACAACGTTTTGACAAGCAATTTAGACAGTGATTTCAAATATGTTCAATGCATGGTGCATTAGATATCCAGCTTACTAGCAACAGGATCGGTTGCCTCGCAATGCATATGACCCTCTGGCACAGGGAAACGCGGATCACCACAGTGACAATCCTTCAGCACAAGTTGTTGGAAACACGAGCGGTAACAGCCCTGCAACGCCCACAAACTGAAAACTACGGTCGATGTGAAAATGCTCGTCATATCACTCACCCCCAAATTTTACTTTTAGCTTTCATACATTTTTTCAGCCTCAAAAAACTTCCACGTAGATTCAGGCAGATAAAGGAAAACACCTCTCCCGATCAAGAGAACAACTGCTGCCATGAAACGGAAAATGTACTACTGACGACATTCTGTGCATCTTTTGCAGCTGATATTTTTACCGACGATGGGTAAAGCTTCAAGAAATCCTTACTTCTGACTGCAAAGTTCTCGAATCATGGGAAGTAAAATTTTAAAAATTAAGTCTATTTTTCCAATAATGCTTCCCCCCCTTTTCCTCCTCCCCCCACCACCAACGGAATCCTGGAGAAATGGGACGCAAGCAACTACTTTTTAATTTTCATTGCAGCGAATAGAAAACACACTGTGTCCCATGCTCCACTCATGTGATCAGACGCTTGTTACTTCCTACCCAACTCATGCAACCTCTAGAATGATGGTGGTTGCAACACATCGCCACAACTGCTGCGCCAGCGAAACTTATGAGATGTCATAACAGTCATCAAATCATCTTCGAAGTCATAACAGCGCATAGGTTTGGATGCGAAAAGCTAGGAAAACATGTAGAAGTGATCAAAGCACTTACAGAGACAATCATGGCAATTTTTGCAATTCCCTACATCCTCGGCGACTGGTAACCCTAGTAGATGCATATCACCGGCATCATCCTTCACATTATAAACAGTCTGATGTGGTTGCGCTTGAAAGTTTTCCATATCTACTATTCGATATCTGTTCATTATTCGAAGGTTTAAATGAACAAAAACGAGAAATATCGAATGTCGCGTTCTGAAAAGCATTTCGAAGTCCTAGGCACTGAGCTAAGCTGTTTGGCACAAAGTTCCTGATCAAAAACAGTTTAATAGGCGCCGCTGCTAGATCCACCTTCTTGAATAGTTAAAGAATTTCAAAAAACATCTCGTATTTCCTCTTCATTTTCGTTTCCACCCAGTACTTGATTGTTCCGCTCAATGCCTTCATTGATTGCGCAAGAAATACCAAGTTTTACCTTGCAGCATTGTTTTAATAAACTCTGGGCCGAGTGTTAACCCAGTAAGGACGCAATGGAGACTTGAAATTCCTTAAAGTGACCTATTAGTTTTGTTCCTCGCTTTATTGAACGTTGGTGTCCAACTGAAGAAATACTAAATAATCTTTCTTTATCTCTTCGCATTCATAGATAATAGGCACTTTCTCACCGCCATTTCATAATCTACTTTTGTTTATTATGATAAAGAAACATTAGTTGCAAGTTAGTGCCCTTGAAGCAGTGAAAAGGCTTCTGAAGTAGTGAAAACGATCCAGAAAAGATGATTGTTCCTGAGAAGTTTCAAAGACGCTTTAAATCCAGCAGATCCAAATGCCACGCAAAAAACCTACTGAGGTGCAGTAAGCTATTCACAATCGTCATATTCAAGGAGCGACTAAAACGTTAGTACTTGGTCGGGTCAGTGCAGGTGACAGAGCTCTGATTATTTTGAACCGTAGCTGACAGTGGAATTATTCAGTACGTTGACAATAGTTGACACCAACCAAACTTTATCAAGGAAGCATTTGAAAATCGTCGTTAAATGAACAGTCATACCAATAGACACAAGCCGACACGTTTAGCCATCAGTGTCGCGCAACAAATTTGTTGCAGTCGCAGACCGACGTAAGATGGTGTTAATATATTGATGCAGTGGCTGTTAACTTCAGGTAGGCAAGTACTCACCTCGACAGAGTATTCGTAGTTTTGATAAACGTAATCAGAGGTTTTGCCATCCGGAATGCAATCGCCGTATGGAGCAGGAAGCCTAGTCATCTTCTTCTGCAGCGCATCAATTTAATAAGTGATAAGTCGAGTTATAAAATACATCCGCAGTATGAAAGTATTTGTCTTAAATGTACTGCCCACAAACTTTTACTTCGGGAAAAAAATTTACAATGAAACAAAGTCTGCGTTAAGTGAAGAAAAAAAATTTGTGCTTTCGTCAATTATACGCTCCGCATCAATCCGCTTCGTCAGTTGTGAATGAAAAAAAATGTTCAGTGAAGGCTGTTGAAGGTGGTCGGGTAGAAACAGGTGAAGAAGTAACGAAGAGGACGCTGCCACATGTAACCTACAACCCAAACCAGCCTATCCATTTTTCCCTTCAGCGAATCTCAATGCAAATAAAGTATTTAAAAAAAAAAATTGAGATTGGGGAATATCGGTAAAAACGGCGACCAGGCCGACAAGTCGCGGCGTCCCCTGTATAAACAGAACTGCTTATTGCCCTAGCGGGATTTCTTTGGCGATACATAGGATAGCAAATATAACAGAGACTTCGATCGCTCAGAATGACAGCGGTTAGTGTAGATTCAAGCTTTTATTCAACTAATCCATTTTGCATTAGTGAGTCCATATTTGTAGCCCAAAAACACCTTACACAATCCGAAAACTTTTGCTTGGATTCAGTATAGCTGAGTTAAGCACTTACAAGTCTGAGACCAAACGATGAAATGTAGCCTGTTGGAGCTGAATAGCCAAACGTGTCCGGAAAAGGAAAATCCTCCTTGTCATGTATGGTTAGTCGTATTCCTGTTGCTTCTGTTGTTGGCATGTAATCGGATGCATTCACATACACTAGCATACGAAGACCATACATAGGACCTGCAACGATAATTCCATTAGTAAAAGAATGCAAACATTACCAAAAATTTGCTCCCATTTCTGAGAAATATTGTGTATTGAGTAACGGTTATGGATACTGAGGGATTCTTGAAACTTTTGTATGGCCATTTCGCACTGGTGGGGATGAAGAGAAAGGAGATGACAAAGAAGTAGTAGGAAAATATGTTTTTTTATGGGAAAATATAAAAGTTTCAAAAAATTGGAACCTGCTCGAATACTCGTGAGATTCACCGTCCTGTTATGATTGAAGGTGAAGCAAGAACCAAAGTTTGGATCCACATGAGCCAAAAAATCGCTGGAAATGACAACTTGAAATCATCGTCATGAAGCAAGTGTGCTGCAGTATGCTTGTCGTAATCAACTGTAATAAATGGCTACCAGCAACGATCATAGCAAGTCCAAACAATTCAAACGCCGATGAAGTAACTCAGGCAAAACAGCAAGTTTATTTTTTGTATGGACGCCCGATGACTAATCTCCGAACATTTCAGTTATATGAGCCTATAATTTCGCTCTTACCTTTCAGTTATGAAAGAATTTCTGCTAGAATTTTCGGACTCACCTTACGATATTAGTATGAGAGAATGATTGATGTTTTTTCTTATGTCTTTTGTTTTTTGTTCCGGCCGCGACGAACACATGCATAATTTAAAGCTGTTCTTCACTCTCAGATACACTGAAGTGTTTTAAATGCTGAGAGTGGTTCATTTATTCGCTTCAGGTTCGGTCAAGTTTGCATATAACGTTTTCATTGATAATCACAAACGTCGGCTACAAGAAAATAGTTCGACTTGTCAATGTCGCAAGCTAGCCCATTGAACGAGCATTTGTGCACCAGCTCTCTTTTCGTCGTGGACAACCGCTGTCGGTCCTCCATTGAAAGTGTCGCCATTGCGAACATAATATTTTCCTTTGCTTTTGTCACGATGGCCACCTAAATGCAGCATTCTCTCATCCAATTAATTAAATTATAAGTATCGACTTTAACAGCTGCAATGATAGACAATGAGAAATGTTAATTATACATTCGAAAGTTTTCTAACAATGCACTTTTCTTCAATTGAAGCACTTTTCTTCAAATAAACGTGCATTTAAGTGGATTGCACTTCGAAATCACCGTTTCAGATATGGGCGGTAAGAGCAGTGCGTGCTGCAAAGCTTGATCAACAGCAAACTGGAGGATTAACAAAGGAATATGCCACAATAACAGATTGGTTTCTCATGTTACTGTTTTGAGTTCATAATTATTATTTCTACCTCATCCGTCATTCCAGCAAAACCCATTGCTTCAAGAAAACCAGGATCCTCGGTTGGCGGTCCTTCAGCCAGATATTTCCATATTTCAATAATTTGTGATCGTCCATCATATGCCACACAGAATTCCCCTGATGGTGCGCATAAACAAGGGCTTTTACCTTTCCCAACTGCCCCAGGCGCTGAAATAATTGATTCTTTATTCTGTCTGTGTATCATGGGAATGATAAAAAGAACCATTCAGTTTACGCGAAAGAAAATGAGCATAACATTATGTTGAATGCTACGCTGCCTAACAATTTTCTTCTTTAGTAAAATCTCATTCTAAAACGTCCCCATATTTAATTATACATTAATTCTCGACGTTTTTCTCACGTTAGATGCGATTTTAGATTCAAGAATTCAAGTGAAAGCGGCTCACTCAATAGTCTCAAAATCTCTGCAAAGCATCTCATGTGTTACACCATGCTTTATGCACTTCTTTTTTCTAGTATACAATTCCTTCAGTTTAATGATATATAAGTTCCAATACGAAACTTTTTTTGCAGAAAGCATGATCGTCGCACGAATGGCAAAATTCTTTAGTCCAAGTTGGTTCAAGATGACATGGCCAAGCGTCGTTTGTGTTTCTATCGAACGCGCAAATACATCTCTCGAAAATTTCTTTTGGTTCTTCTTCTTTATACAGTTCACCTTCGCACTCAGCAGCTTCATCTTCCATATCATCGCATACACACTTTGAATAGCCCTGAATAACTTCAAATGCAACTCGAACGTTCGAAGATTTTTCTGTTGTTAGTGAAAAAGATACTTCATCATTCCTCAGTTGCTTTTGCGATCTCTGCTAAGCTGCTGGAATTAAACGGCATTTTTCAATCCATAAGAAATGAGAGAAAGTACTGAAAATACCAGTAAGACTGCTGGAGAAAAGTTCAAGTGAATAGAAGCGTTACCGGTTCAAAAACGGAAGACTTCGTCATATGACTGTGAGGGTTCGATTTACGGGCATGAGCTCTTTTCCTTCGCCTCCTACTAGATGGACTAACGCCAGCCTTACTCATAGCACCATCGAACGCAGAAAGCTGGAATAAATTTCCATCCTTGAGTAGATTCTGGCCTATTTTCAGGGACGTCCACAGCAGTGGGTTTTTGTTCAGACGTTTGAGTAAAATATCGATATATACTTTCTAAGAAACAGTCAACTTATGAACTCCTCATTCATAAATTAGCTTCGAATACATAGATTTCGTCAACGCATTCAGTATCCTATGTCTGAAGCAGCTAATGCTTAAAGTGATCTGATTATTACATTAACGCAACAAGCAAATGAATAGTTTGAGGGTCTTCCCAACAAAAACCACTCGGATAAGCTTATTTTCTTATGCACATTGTGCTTTATACAAATTACTATCTCTGACTGACTATTCTTCTTTGAAATATAACTCTTCAGTCATCATTTATCTTCTTCAAAAAAGGATATCGGAGAGTAGACTTGAATTCACGAGAGAGATATGTTGACCTTTTTTCGTCCCCATCCCCAGATCGTCTATTTTGTTGTGGACATTTATCAGAACTTTTATTGCTAGCCCAAATAGTGCCCAAAATGAAAAATATCGCCGCAAAGAAGAGCAAGATTTTTTACAAAAGGATGCTCCCTTGCATACACAATTTCAGCCTATAAGCTAAATTGCTAAATTTTGCTAAATATCCACTTAAATTCGCATTTAACTGCTCTATGAATCGTAAACCAACAAAAAGGATTAGTAAATCACTAAATGATCAAAGGAAACGACAAACCGTCCTCTTGACAAGATCGACGTCGGTTGCCAGGCTCGCCTTGTAGGGGTTCAAGTTGCACAACGTTATTGCTGGAAACGGAGCCGTATCTAAATTCAGACAGTTTTGACAGCATAACTCACCAAACGAAGGTGACTCACCAAACTTTGAAATTTTCTGGAAGACCTAAAATTCACAGAGTTGCGTAAGCAGCATACCGCTACTTCTGGATCAACCTGTAGTAGAACCGTTTGATTAATCGCAACATATATCTGAAATGACCAATGATCAACAGCAGGAAGCAAGTGAATTTTTCGAGGATTCTCACAATTGGAACTCTTGAGGTTAATAGTGGCCGAACTGCGCAGCAACAGAACGATTTTAATAACGAAGGGAGTTAAACTTCTCACATTTAAACTTGTTTCCTTATTTTTACTATTCTGTAATAAAAATACAATAAAAATTCTTCTTGTGAGCAAGAAAAAAAGAAAAAAACACCGGACAACCTCGTTCGAAAACAATCAACCTTGAATGGCACAGCGCCGAAACACGAAACGAAAATATTCAACACAAACAGCTAGAACAACAGGCACCGTATAAGTGAATAAACAAATTTATTAATGTTGAAGAAATGATTATCCATGAGCACCTGATATATTGTACTACTGTCGATGCACGCCTTGATGGATCATGACAAAGAGTCCTCGTGGTTTAATAGCCCATCAAGGCGTTATAAGCATGTCCCTATCGAACGAAAGCATTCTGCTATAAAGCAGAAAAGAGAACACGACTATCTAGATTCCTCGAATGCCAAGAACACTCCAAATAGAACATTTCGAAATCATCGAGACAAACATAGTCCGTTGATCTGCGTCAAAAAAGGTTTATTATCTCTGCACCCAAATCCGCTTACATAGTTGAATCTTGGCATGCAAAGGACAAAATTGATATAAGTGGTTCCAATCACCTTGCGTCTGAGCATAAGGAATTGAACAAAACCAACAGGCGTACGAAATGTATATCCATTCTCGACGTCACAACAGTGCGTCGGCTCAAATGCGAAAATCTAGAGAAGCAGAGAGATGCAGTCAAGGCGTTTACACGGATAGTCATGGCAATTTTTGCAATTTCGTACATCCCGTGATTGAAAAATCCAGTAGATGCATATCACCAACATCATCTTTCACAGTATGAAGAGTCTGATGTGGTGGTGCTTGAAAATTTTCGATATCTACTATACTGCTCACTGTTCGAAGTTTTAATTGAACAGAGGCGAGAAATATCCAATGTGGCGTTCTGAAAAGCATTTCGAGGTCCCCTCTTGATTAGAACCACTTCTAGTTCCACCTTGCTTTGTGCAGTACGGTCTTCAGGCCTTCAACTTAGCATAAGATATTCAGACTGTATTTCAATTTCCAGCATTATTTTAATAAATCTTGACATAAATGTAAACTTCGTGGGAACGGAACGCAGACGTAAAATTCGTCCCTCATAAAGTGACCGACAGTTGTTAGATTTACAAACGAAATGTCAGAGCCTTCTGACAACGGCCTTGGAACACCGGATAACTATCCGAAAATTGTTGGAGGTAACGGTTGGTTTATGTAACATGAAGAAACGTCTGAAGCTGGCGATGGGAGCGGCTTTTCCTAGGCATGCAAAATTGATGCAATGCCAGAAACGCTGAAAAAGTATTGAGGTTTATTGCGCTCAGACGAATTGTATTGACCAGTGTTTATTGCTGCGTTTATATTTGCAGTAATTGTGTTGAATTGCATATTTTAGAACTTAGTAGGAAGAGTGGAAGTTTGACGGTGTTACAGCTATCTAAACAATATATTAGCTTCGTGTGGGCTATTTTGTAAAAAAAAAGATTCAATTAAGAAACTAATAAGCTATTTTTTGTTTATGATTCTATAAGGTACTATGAAATTATGAAATACGCAGTTATGAAGCGCTCTTTAATCGTTATTTGAAGTTTAGATTTATTTAAGAGGTAATTAACGATGGAGTATTTTAAATATTTCATAGATGCGTACCAAATTTAAGCTGTATGTCGACAATTTTCTCATTCCGATGATACTTATCGAGAACACTTTGAGCATTTTGATAAAGCATTGTCATACATCCAAGAAATAATATCACCCAAACAGTTCTGAAATTTCATCGCTTTTATCGAATACAAATCACTGCAAATACTATAAATGATATCTTCTTTGAAAAGTAAACGTATATCTGCCTTTTTTAGTCGTTGAACAACGAAATCACATCAACAGACATTTATAATCATCAATTATGCGAAATTTGACGTTCCGTATTGTAGCGTTAAATCGCAACTTTCTAGTTGCAACAATCATAAGTTGTTATGCGTTCGCTAACTCAGATAAGAAAATGTCTGAATTTTCTGCATATTACTGCCTCACTAAATTCAACTTTGAGTTGGAATCCTCATCGCTTAGATTCACACTTGCAATCTTCAACTCGAAAGCGAATATCAAAAGTTATTAAGACATCTACCTGTAGTACTTGTTCGGAGCCTGTCCGATCATTGGAATACCATGCGCTGATGTTTTATAGCAAAATTCGCGAAAGTGCCATGCGAGACGTTTTTCATATGGCAATGTTTTTGGATCGAAATCACCCGTGATCAGCTCACACTAAACTTAACGAAGATATGTTTAGCTACATTGTGGAATTTCTATATTAACTGAGTGGGAAGATATCAGAACTGCTACCTTCCACATTAAAACTTCGCCTCATTGGTGCAAATGATTGCCAGTAATGCATTTCATAACAAATGAAATACACTAGCGCAATTTTACTCGAATATTTAATAGTACCAAAATTTGGTAGCACAAATCGAAAGCCTCTTCAACTTCCATCAAACTAAAGAATAACAATCAATGCGATCTACGTTCTGATAATTACAAATCATCGGATGAAAGAAACTGTTGTTGGCTATGAGGCTGGAAAAAAATGGATTCTTTAGGATATTATGAAACAAGAGAGTTGAAGTTGCTCACTTAGAGAAAGCACCTTTTGAAAATGTTCACGTGGTTGGCTTCTTGTCATCTCAGATTAGAAACGAGAGTATTTTGAAAAATTGGAGCAGCTAACCTGCACTGTTGAGCTTGTCGAATTGAAGCATTCACCATATCCGAGATCGCCGAGATATTCACGGTCGGTGAGGAATTTTTCCGGTGGTTCAGTCTCCTTAGAAAATTGCAGCATTTTAAACCAAATCAGTTTCTTCGTTTCTTTTTAAAAGGATTTTCGAAGTTCTAAATGGGAAGGATGTAGAGTACATCAGCAGTACAAGAACTTCAATTCAGCATTTAGTTAGGTTCTTAACGTTTTTCATACATCTATCGCAGCGAGTGATAATAGTGTCGCCTATGCAAATACCGTTTACATCGATTTCACAGTGGAAGTCGGACGTACCACTTGTAATTGTCCTGGCAACTTTAGTGACTGTTCAAATAATAAAAACATTCGGACATACGAAACTATCGTGTTTTAAATTTCATTTAAAAGAATTGCCAAGTTCACTGTAGAAAACTAGTTTTGTCACTTAACATCTGTTGAATACAATTTGCATTAAATGACACAGCAGCACTCTGTATACTCACAACATAACCTGCTTTTAACATCTCCTTCATGTATAACAATGAAGTAAGTTCTTTATTAGTGAAAACAACATAGGCAACATTCGGCTCTTCAACATACCTTCAGGTAAGCAAGAGGATCCCCATAAACTGCTCTAAGGTATTCAGCCGAATCCTTCAACCGCTCAAAGTTTTTCAGATTCTGAATCCACGCCATTACAAAGTGCACATTCTGAAAGGTCGTTTTGTATAAATTGTATATCCCATGCGAGTTCGGATGGCAAGTTCACATTCGCGTATAGGTTTTCGAAAAACAAAATCAAACAGTCTGACAATACGTAATATTCAAAATCCTTTTTAAGTGCAGTGTGCCGGTTGAAAAGGAACTGCATGGACGTGACCAAGAAGTTGAAGAACACATGCCAACAAGGAATCTGATCATCATAGAGGCGAACGCCACAAATTCAAGCGATCTTTTGCTCTTATTTTAGTAATTTTATTCTCTGGGTGAGCTGGTTCTTGATGTTACGACGATGTTTATTGCTTAAGCTACCGGTATCTTCAGCTACGCGTTCGAAATTGAATTTCTGGAGAAGAGCCGAATATTTTGGCTTCGTCGTTTGAACCTTACACAGTGTGCGAGAAAAAGCAATTAAGGAATGTGCTCATATCGTTTTCAAGGCGTCAGTGTCACATGAGAATACGAAAGTCTTCATCATTCCGGACAATAGATGCGATTGTGAGTAATGATGAAATCGGCCCTAATTTAGCAGAACGTGCTCGCTTTTATAGACCTCCTAGCTTTCATAGTCTTAAAATTATTTAAAACACGCGTTATTACCCTGGAAAAGTAGATTTTTGAAATTTTCTAAGATTCCCATTATAAACGAAGACAATACTTATTAGAAAAAAAAAGGAAAACTAAAGAATTTCATACAACGAGCAAATAAATTATCGTTCATTGCAAAAGTGAAAATAATCCACATGATTCGCTAATTTGATGTCATAAAAACGAGCAAATAAAACATAAAAGTGAAACAATTTTCACACTCGAAAACACGGCAGAAGCCTATCGGAGATGAAACACAACAAGAAAAACGTCGCCTCTGATCGAATAAGCCTTCCGAGATGATACCAAAGTGCGCATCTTCCAGTCACCACATTCAGCATTTAAAATGCATTCGATGACTGTTTCAACATCGCTCATGCTATATTTCTCGTTCGATTGACGACTATGCGAATTCCTATGAATTTAAAAGCGTTCAGTGCAAGTATTATAGCCTAGACGCACCTCCGCCAACAAAAATTTGCGACAAAAAAATACTCCCCTTTGAAATGTTCTTGAACTTATCGAAAGCGGATGATTTTATTGCTGAGCTCTGCTAAATAAATCAAAAAAATGCTTAGACTAATATAAATAAGTTTTATTCGGCATTGTACAAAAACACTGTTGAGCTCACAAATTATGAGCATAGGCATTAAATTATTTTCGAGCATTATTGAATGCGTTTTAATGCGGACCACTAAAACACATAAATTTTCGTCGATAAGAAAGCAATGAAAAGCGTTCGCTTCGAACAAAAGCAATACAATGCACAATTGTTTCTCGTATCAGCGTATAAGCTTATTAAACAATATGGAGGTAATTTCTGTACGAAAATATCTGAAGGAGATATCTGATACAGCAAGATAATAGTGGCAGAATTCCATCGCAAAATTCGAGCACTGCACAAAAAAGAGCCAATGTGACAAACCACTACCCAAAAAATAGATGCATCATAATGATGCTCGGAGATAACGCATTTCGTTGATCACTGCTACTTTTTTTTTAAAATCGTAACACTGAGCACAACATTTGAAAGCTAGACGCTCATATTTACTGATAATTCATTAAAAAATACATCTATGTTTCACCAAAGGAGGCAATCTGCTCATGAGTATCCCGCTGGGAACTTGCCACAACCTGGCGCCTTCTATTAAATGACCTTACTTCTTTTAAAATATGCAGAACCAGTACAATGAATTCATCATCTAATTAATTGCAAACGACCTGTCGACTATAATAGAGGGATATTTTCACGTTTTTATGATACTTTAACAGTTAAATATGACTTGCCTTTGTCTTACTACGATTATGGGGAAAAAGTATCGAGTTTTGCAATAAGTTCGAGCGAAGGGCGGATCTTTTTTAACAGACTGGCAGCTCACAACAGTAGTCATTTGGTCGCTCAATCAGCAAATCTGCCACCTTGTCACTTAAATGAATGCATAATTATGCGTACTGAAGATGATATATATTAGCGGGCTCGAAGACATTTCTTCTGCCCTGCGCATTCACACTTCCTCACGATATGAACAGTGCGCACATTCGTTGAGCCATCCTTGCAATGCATCTTTACCCTCCTGCGTTTTCCTTTTACGGCTGTACAACATTCACTGCCTTCACCACACCATCCACTGCACAACGCATTCTTGATAGGCTCCACTGATCGGCATCCGTCCTCTTCGTGGATACGACGGAATTTCTCTTTTGTGCAAAAAACCTCCCCTGCAAATATGGCAGCTACGAACTTTGCAACTAGGGCAGAACTGAAATGCTTGATGATTTTAATAAATTCTATTGATCCTTTAATACAACCATGGGATATTACTTACTAGAAATAAGAACTGAGTTTATAAAAACTTGTTGAGGATATTATCTCTCAAATTCCACTGGCAGTTTCTATTCTTATGCTCATTTGCATACATAAAATGTGACTTTTCACATGCATAGTTTGTTTCTTGCACACAAATCTTTCTGGCAGCTTGGCTAAACACTCATTCGCAATTATGAATTTTATAAAAAAGGTAAAGTGACGATGGTCATATCTGACGTAACAAGCACGTGGGAAGTAGAATGAATAAGTTTAAAAAATCGACTAACTACTTTCGCAGTATTTGCCACTATATCCGGGTTCGCAATGGCACTCATAACCAAGAGGCATCGTAGTGTTCGATATACATGCACCTTTATGGCATTCGACTCCACGGCACACGTCAACTGCATGCGAACAACCACTTTGCACCGACTGCCTTTTTTCTACCTTATCGAAATCCACCGCATCACCATTAACGAATACGTCAGAAATACATCCTTCAAAACCAAAGCTACTTATTATTTTTACATCCGTTTCAAAGAGCATGAAAAAGATTATCACATCATTCACCAAAGCTATTTTAGACATAAAATATCGACTGGACGCAGCGCAACCACTGAGCGATTCTGATTTCCATAATGCTACGAACGGTTCAGTTCTGCTTTAGTTTTGTTCTTTACGGTTCCCGAAGAGACTGCTGCCTCCATAATATATACGATGGTACTTAATTTAATAGTGGCAAAGAAGAACTTATATGCTTGAAGCGTTAAGCATTAACTAATGACATTGGAACCGATAAAAATGTGATGAAGGAATCGAAGAAAACAGCAAAACTCAACCACCTTTACCTTCCAAAATGTCTAAGAAGAAAATAAATTTTGCGCGAAAAAAAGAGTAAGGAAAAACTACATTTTTTCATTACAAACAAATTTTCATAATTTCTCCGTTTTCTCCTAAACTTTTAAATTCTTTCCATTAGTTCGCCGAGTGACCATCAACAATAGTGATCTGCAGAGGTGATTAATAAAATGTCGATTAACTGCTCAGAGGCAAAGAAGAGAAACGATAGCTGCAAAGTAGAACAAATTCTCTGCAAATGCCTTGAAGCAACACTGTGTGTGTGCAAAGGGAGAGGGTATTCGCTTACAGGAAGCAATGTGCTTCTAGCAGTCTCGGTGAAGTTTTCGTTTTAGCATGAGTCGGTTCCGACCACAGCGGTGAGCAGCAGGTCCGCAAAGTGGCTCAAACATGGTAAGTGGGACGTGGCGACTGGCACGGAGGTGTTCGTTCCAGGGCCCTATCGGAGCGATGTCCCTCCGCCGTAGGGTCACCCTCACCACCTTATTGTTGTTGGTTTTTAAAGTCTTAGTTAGAACCTTAACTATTTGTCTTGTTGCGAGATCAATATCATCTGATCGAGTCTCGAAAGAGGTTGGACTTGCGAAATCTTGAAGGACAAATTAAGGGTGGGAGTGTTAAAACAGAGACCGCACGCTCTCACAGAAGTCCCGTATCCGGAAATGATGATCGTTTCAGCGGTTGATGAATTTATGGGAGCTTCTCAGCCCTCAGACACAAAAAATGCGAATACAGGTGTGGTCTTAAATCACCTTGAAAACTGCGGGCGTATTTCACATGAAAAGCATCGAGAGCATTCTTAGCCGCGTTTGGTGGGAGACCACCCAAATAGAGGTTGCTTTTCGATTTTAACTCGAGTGTTTCCTTACGACCCGAGTTCACCACCTTTTGCGGTTGTGCGCTGTCGATTTTGAGGGTTGCGGTCTTGCCTTCGATGAGCACTTGCAATTGATGTGGCAATCCGTCGTGCACTATTAATAAAGTATACATGAAATTATAAGTGTGTACCAACTAAAACCTCTTCATCGGTAGAAATGCGGAAGAAAAACAACTTAAAAAGCAATATAGTATATTGAAGCAGTTTCAGACAAGCGAAAATCAGTTTACTGCCGTTCAACAAAGTGAAATCAGTAAAAATGTCGAACGGACTTCAAAAAATACTTAAAAAGTCATAAATGGCATAAACGTGGCTCCGTGGAAACTCAGGGCTATAAATCTAATTTTTTTAAACAATGCGTCCAGACTTCCGACAAATCTTACGATGCTTAATGATAGTTATACTTTGCAGATGCACAGCCCTTCCCTATTTCGAATTATTTCCGTCTTCCTCAGAGAAGAGTGTTACTAACCTGTCACATAGCTGTACATATGTGATGCGGGATAATTCCCCACGTAAAACGAGACTTTCACTCGGCCGTCATACAGTTCAGCGGAGATATGTGCATCATCGCCATAATATGCGATAATCCCAGTACTGCAATAAGCCATTGACGGAAAGTGAAGCATATACAGTATTCATAACACACAACAAATACTTACATTTGCTTTATGAAAATATCCAACTATGTCTTGATTAACGTTCAGACAGAATGCTATCGGATAACATTCGTTTACAAATGCCAATGCGTCGAACGAAGTGCTTCCTATTAGGCACATATAAGTAATAACATTTCCTCTTCTACATCCAAGCTGCAGTTATTCTCTAAATTACCGTCGTGTTTTAAGAACATTTCACATTTAACAACATTTCAAGGCGAAAACGTGTAAAACTGCTTCAAATCTTTCAAATTTAAAATACAGCAGCTCGGGCAAAAGAAGGCTGCTTAAGACAGCGAGGTGAATTCTCCAAATGGTGAGCGGTTCAGGAAGTGTATATACGGAATAACCTTTCGGTTGTAATTAGCGTCAAGGTGAGGTTGCCTGCTGGCGCTGTATTCCATGGCTCAAGAGCGACGAATGCGTTAGGCTCTGAGAAGCCAACTGCCCGCAAGCGATCACACCTTTGTCCACTGTATCCTTCGAAGCAGCTACACACGATGTCAGATTCTGTTTGTCTACATGTTCCCTGTAACTAATTGAGTCAGAAATATTGTAGGATAGTTTCACTGCGCAGTATTCTTCTAAAAATATTCGTGGAACATTAACTCAAACCACTTCACAGTTAAAAACGAATACACTGAAAAAAACCAGATTCGATAGTAATCTTGTAGGCAAATCTTCCAAGAATGCCCGCCTTATTTTTAGGAGATTAAATTTGTGGGCGCATTTTCAAACGAGACATGAAATCTCACACACTACACACAAGCCCCACTTATCTCTAGAATTGAAAATTTAGCAAGCAGTTCAACCCCTCCCCATACTTTCCCAGTTCAATTAGATTTCGGCCCAATGAATAAAGAGCACTAATAAAGTGCAAAATTTCAAGCACTTTGCACAAAGAAGAGCGAGGAGGAATGACGCAGCTGCTGAACTGCCAAACAAATTGCAGTAGAAAGGCGAATAAATGCAACATCTGACATTACACAATGTAAAGACAGCATAAAACAAACTGCCCACTATATGCACTCAAAAACAATGCAAAGTTAATTAGCGCTCTTATTTAATAGCCTAAGTAAGAGTACTGCAAAATGTGGTGTGATATTTAACGCCTAAAAGTGAGATGCTCCAATAAATACGATTTTTAAAGAAAAAAAAACCACGAAGGAGCTGAAAAGACCAAAAAGAAATAGAGAATGAGAGGAAAATTTTTTATTTCCGAGAACCTAAAAGTGCACTTAAAATAAAAATTACATGGTCGCAACTATGGGCATGACATGGCGAAATATTTGGATAGAGATCATTTGAAATTGGTGCCAATTCGCAAAATTTTCCCATATAGCCATCGATACAATTGCACACATACGACTGGATTCCATCCTGAAATAACTCTGTATAGGTTTAGTTTTTCATTTTTCAAATTTGTAACTGCCTATAAAAAACTTCAGCTAAAATATTCGCCCACATAACACTGGACGGTCAAACATAAAAAATAAATTTACTTCGCCAAACACTTTTATGAAAGCAGAAAAAATTTGTGAAACGCAAAAATGAACTCAGCAAGAAAAGAATTCTCGCAAACAAGCTGGCTCCTATAAGCGAAATGTTATTTCAATGGGGCCGCACTGCGTTCGGATTTCATTCTTGTGGGGCCTTTTGAGAGAAATCACAAACGCTGAGCCATTTTTCATTAAAAATGTTCTCTTTTCAAATGTTGCACCCCAATTTGTCATCAGTGAAATGTATGATGAATTGGTTACGTCAGAGTGAGCCAGCTGCACCTTTGAAACCCTGTGCAATCCGTTTGCTGATTATCTACCCTATTCCACGGATCGTATTATTCAGCTATCGAATATTCACAAGTTAGGGCATAAAAGTTTCTTAATAAATTATTAGGGAAACTTACAACGCAAATTGCATTATTTTTGCACAGATTATCGACACAATCGTCAATATTAACAGAGCAGTTCGTGCCGGTGAATCCAGGAAGACATTTACATCTGCAAAATTAATCAATTTCGTGATTAGCAACAACGGAAAAGCAAGGCTGGCTGGAACAAAAATTTGAAAATGAGAAAGTTTGAAATATGAAAATATCCATGCAAGATGCCTACGAATATGAGTCGCCAACTGCAGTGCAAGTTCCTCCATTCTGACATGGATTCAGTTTCTTTGAACAATACTCCAGTTTCTCTTCGCAGTATTGCCCAACATACATCCGCGGGCACTTACATTCGTAAGAGTTTATCTGGAAGGCAATATTGCAATTATTATTAGCGCATTTATGCCACCGCTTGTTCAAAACGAATCGACCATTACTGACGGCACTTCTCTATGAGCTCATTTCTATGACTGAAACACTAAAGCTAAAAAAAACATGAAATTATCCTCGAAGCATTTCAGGGATGCCTCATTGTTCCTTCTATAACAAACAATATTATATCTGTAGTTTATAAATGCTCCTTGAAAGGAACAATAAATAAACAAACGAGTGAAATCCTCTATGTAATGCTGGCAACTACACTAAAATGAAGAAAAACAACAACAGCAACTACACAATAAACGATGTGATTGGTTTGACATCTAAAATTACACGTACTTCATGTGAGGGATTGATAGAAGATGAAATGGAACACGTCAAATGAAGATGCTAGTTTAGAGGTAAACATCATGTCAATAAAAGAGCCAACGAATTGGAGGACTCACAAGGTCAATGCAAGTGCCACCATTCTCGCATTTATTGCCTACACAGTCATCGATGTTGGTCTCGCATCGATCTCCTTCGAATCCCTTCGAACAGTGACATGTGAAGCGTCCATCTTGGATTACCTCAAGCGCAATCAATTCCCTTTATCGTAAATTGATGGTGCGCAAGCCGTTAGTGGCAATTGTGGCAATTTGAATACGTCTTTAGTCTGGCACGATATCAACCTACACACACCTATTTTATACATGCACACATATTGTTGACATTGTACCTTCTGGACATCCCATAAAGTAAAATTATCTGGCGTGGTATAGAGCTTTTATCGCTTATCCGACTTTTATCGCTTTAGATTTTTTTTCTGGGGTTAATGTCCAGACAAATCGCTCATCGTCAGTGCGCTCTCCGAGTTCCTCTTCTGCTTCCACCTTCATCGTCCCATCCACGTTTTTGCTGCTGATCTGGTTTTGAAAAACTGATCCCCGACGACGTCTCTTTCCACCTCCACAGCTCGAGCGACACTCTTCTTGCCACTCGACACTGTAGTCACAGGAGCGATGCATCATCACTCGAACATTACTTAGTGCTAGTCATCATAACCAGAGGCGAACGGACTGTCCTAGCTTCACAATCAGCATACTAGAATAGGCTAAACGTGGGACCCCCTAGACGCAGTACCCCGCTGATCTTATCCTTATGCATCACCATAATCTAGTTGACGGTATTCACTAAAACATGGAAGAGATAAGCTGAATGAAATGAGTTCGATGACACACTTTGCAACTTGCGTTGTTTAAGCACGGATGTCCATAACAGGCGTCGATATGGTCCTCACAGAGACGACCGTGGAAGCCAGCCACACATTCGCATAGAAACGACCGTCCATGCGTCCTCTTGCATTTAGCTCCATTTCTGCACGGGTTGTCGATGCATGGATCGCACTTGGCCAGCACCGTTTTTGGCAATGGCCCTTCGCATCTAAAACTCCATCTAAACTCTAAGCCCTCGCATCTAGATATTTAAAAAATGTACAGAGATCCAACAACCTCATAGCGCAGTAGCTAGCTAGTCTCGTCTTTATAAGAGGAATAAAAAGCGACCAAGATGCTTACTTGAAATGATGTTCGCTAGCCGTAAGGAGAAGCTGATTGCGAGTCGACAGCGGCAGCTCGCAACGAGCAATGCCTGCTTCAACGAAACGTGCCTTTATCCATTTGCTGAACCAGGCCATGTGACAATCACAGTAGAGTGCGTTACTACCTAACGCTCTGAAACTAGTATTATTTGCTAATCATCAAGCTTAAGCATTTCGACAGCCATTAAACTAAGACGTTGATGCATTGATTTTGATGCCACTGTAATTTCCGAAATGCATTGGAAGTTTTAAGGCGTGAATCAGATAAGTAGAATCGTCCGTGCACAGCAATTTTCCATTATTTAAATGCGCAGGCAACTAGAAGTAGAAAGTTAATTTAAACGGTGTCAAAAAATACGAACGTTGTTCTGATCAGCGATCTAATGACAATGTACACTGCTCACTTATGGAACAGTAATTGATTCAGCTGTGACGGTTTGTGAACTAAGGAAACCAGGATGCAAAGACAACTGCATCTAAGTAAGATTATCAATGAAAACTAGAACTTTCTCACTCTCAACAAAAAAATAAAATAAGATTGTATGCAAAAGACAAGAACGGTTAAAGTTGTTAAATTTCTCTCACATTCTATGCTGAAGAGCCCTTACTCATAAACTTACTATTTCAGTGAATGGTTCGATTCAAAAAACTTCTACAATTAACATCACTGCGAAATGTTACTTCTGACAGCAGCGAATTATCAGAAATAACTAAGCTGCAGCGTACATATGAGTGATGTTGGTGAGATTGGCAAATGCGGATTCAGGAAGGACAGAAAGATCGTTTCCATGTAGTGATAAGATCCGGAGACTGCTTAACGCAGAAAAAGCTGCCGGTTCAAGACATTGTAGTTTATTGTAGCTGAGGATTAATGTCGACAGCTTCGTCAGATTTGCAAACGCTCCACTTTCGATCACGTTTATTCGATTGTGGCTAAGATCCCTTCAAAAAAAAGTTTTATGAAACATGGGTAATGATCGAGTGTCCCACTTGAAACCTATTATTGATTCTGTCCAAGAAAATAAATCATCGGATATTATTCGAAATTAACAAGAAGTAACATCAATATTATTAATATGTCGTCATAAAGTCGATATTTTCAAACTAAAATGATAAGTTACTTTTTGCAATTTATGGTGGCTATCGGCAGAGGTGACCTTATGATTTTTCACTTAGCTAAGATAGTGGTTACCGAAACCTTGAACGAATCACAAAAAGGAAGAATAAAGTAATGAAGCACAATTTAGCAAGTTGGTGGAGTTTATTGAGTTGGGCAAGTGGAATCGACGTTATATCGTTCGAATCAAGGAACAGTTCGGTCGTCTCAAGTGGTATTCCAGGTGGAAACTCCTTTAGTGCACGATTCGAGCATCGCACTACGGTGCCTTGACAGATACATCCAGCTGGACAATAAGTTCCATTTTCAGCGCAAACGTTTTCTGCCGCTGCTGGAACTTCGTTCGGATAATATCAAATTCAACTTTAAAATATTTCCACAATAAACATATTCAGTAAAACCTTGCAAAAGCACTAAAATTGTATAGTGGTGGGAAAAATCAGAATTTCACATGCGCATAAATGGAGGCAATATACGAGCAACGATCTCTTTTTCCTATGCTCAACTACGAGCGAAAAACAATGCGAGATAGAAACTTCAAAATTTTCAGGAAAATGTGAAACTTCAAAATTTTCCACCTTATCAAATTATGTGAGCTCAAAACTGATATGTCAAAGAATGAGATGAAAAATTCCGGGGAGAAATTTAGTATTTTTGGCATCACAGCTATTCGTTCGGAGGTCACTGTAATATTTTGGGCACTGTAAATTACTGTCCTAACAATTTACGACTCAAGTTTCAATATCACCATGCACCAGGCACTTTCTGCGACGTCTCGTAATTACCCATTTAGAGAACCGAAAATTTCGCCCGAAAATGATGATCATTAAAATCTTCCCAAAGCTGAAAAAAAGATGTAGACGACCATGTAAGACGTACACTTCTGTGAATAGTTAGTAAGCAAAATCTGAACTTTAGATTTAAAATATACTCTAAGCTGCTATTCCTTTCTGAAAAGTCTATGCAAGAATATAAAAAGTTCAATGTGTAGTTCAAATGGAAATCAAGTGAGCATAATCAATCTAAAGAATTGAAGAACTTGGAGCAGCTATAACTTAGAAGACTCTATCCGCTGCTACAAAGGATCCCTTAAAGTTGCGCTACAAGCAGTTGCGACGATTGTGATAACGAGAAACTCTTAAGGAATTGAAGAATTACATTTGCACGAAAGTTCGTCTTTATTCACGGTGGCTATAGGTCGGCCTCTGAAGTGTTTCGGTTCGTGACACGTTGGCGAGTCAAGCACACGTGAACCGTTAACGCGCACATAGTTAGCGAAGTCGGCGATGTGACAATTGCAAATAAAATCGTTATTGCCAACAGAGCTAAAGACCATACCATGATTGATATGTCGATCAATACCCGCCAGTTTACACAAACTAGTAATTTTTACTCTAATTTCTGGGAGTAGCGCGATGAATATTTAAACAATTTTTTGAATTTCTCATGTATTCATAGAACGCATTAATTTGATGTGGAATTTTTATTTAAGAACCGTATGTAATAGTTACCACATCTGTACTTTGATTCAATGAATTCAGAGGATTCAAGAACAAATAATATCAAAGAAAAATTTCCCATTCATATGAAATTTTGAAGTCTTTAAAATTGTTCGGTCGTGAAAAGTTTATTTTAGGCGAGGGTTCGTTTGGGAGGAAAATGAATGAGGAGATAGGAAAAATGATCTGTGGATCAAAAAAGAACGACAAACGGAGATAATTAATACGATCAGATCAGCTAATGCATCATCTGCCCACTGTCAGCTGCGAAAAGATAGCATGACTCACAGCGTGCGGGTAAGTCACTTCAATTATGCTGAACGGGCACAACTAGCTGAACACTCAAAAAAGATACAACCAAATACTTACATGGAATGTATGTTCGGAAGTTGTAACATAGCTCCTTCGGCTATACATCTGATACTATTATTGCTTAAGTTCCTGCAAGGTAGTTTTCATTTGATGCGATCGATAGCCCCGTTTAGAAGACAAGTTAATCAAGGAGACAATACTGTGTCAATTCCTCAAAATTTGTCTTTCATCACTGATGCGGTATATTCATGAAAACACTAAAACAATCGAATTGAATATCGAGCAATGGAAATGGAAGATTTGCGCTTAGAAGAGCGGAAATGAACAAACGATATGACGATATGAGTAGGTGATAATTGAGTGCTTACATAATATGCAATGAATTCAACGATCGTAAAGAGGACGACGTGATGCATTCGATTTGATTGTTATTTAATAAACTGAAAAAGAGAATTAAACGGTATTAGTTAGGAGATGGAAAAAGATTAGATTAGAGATTAGTGGATGTGCAGAGATAAATTCAATCATCGATTATCAGTGTAAACATTCAAATACACACAGACAACTAAATAAACTATTGAATGCGTGAATTCAAATTGCACGATGAAGTAATATGTAGGAAGATTTTTTTCCAATGTACTGATAATACTGATTCACTAATGAAGAAATGAAAAAGCAATAACTCACTATGGGAGAAAAAAAAGGAAATGTTGCTTTCGAAACTACAGGAAATGTAACAACAATATACCCATAACGAAAAACGAATGCTGATGAAAGCAAAAATGACCATGCAGAAATAATATGCGAATTTCCTTCATAGTGCCAGTGAGTATCGAATTTGTAGTGCTCAATGGAGTGCTGCTAAATTGATTAGTATGAGAGGATTTTGAAAATAGCAGATGGACGAATCATAATGAAATTCCACTCTAATCGAATCAGATTTGACTATGCAAAATAGCAAAAAAAAAGATCTCATTAGGTTGCACTACTTTCCTTCTGTTACTTCACCTTAAACGACTCTAACTTTGAAAATGGTCCATGATTTAGGAATGGCCACTAGTTTCTAGATCACCCAATATGAAGCGACCACTAGTTTATGAATTAACGAAAATTATTAGCTCATAAAAACGGCTGTTAAAAGCACTCTGGTGAAATAATTTCATACAAACACATATCATTATCATGTTATACTCTCGTTCAAATAGACGTTGATTTTGCAGCTTAATAAAAATTGAACAACTTAAATTCATATATACATATCTACTTACCAAATGTTAAGAAAGATCGAAGTCTTAAGTGAAGGTGATATTAAGAATGAACTAAAGAAGCTAAAAGAAAGTTATTGCAAGGATGAGTCTGTTGAAAGGTTTTTATTTTAAAGCTACAACGTTACATTCACTCAAATATACTTACAGGGTTTGTAAAGTTGAGGAACTCTCTCCGAGTTGAGATGCAGAGAAATGTCGCAGCCTGTTTTCACTCAGATCCCTATAAATATTCGCTATATCAAATATTCATCAAAAATAATATTTTAATACTGAAAAGTGAAATTGTATTATCAACTGAAGCGGTAAGCCATTATGAAAAAAAACAACTTACAACTCAGTTAGGTTCTTCAAATTCGATAATGCGCCTATTTCTATAGAAGAGATTTCGTTGTCGTGTAAAATCCTGAAAATACAAACTGATCAAAGAATGTAAGAAATATTTGAGGAAACATAAGAAGTCCAAGGAAAAAATACTAACAGATTTTATTTACCAACAAATTTTCCCAAAAATTCACCATCAGTTTGTCATTATGGTGAACACCTTATCAGTAATGTCACTTGGTAACTAACAGGACGAGTAAGTAGCACAGAATTGACTAAATGTTGCAAACTGAAAACTCATGAAAAGAAGTAGATTACTTAAAAAAAAACAATCGTTGAAGAACTTGTCAAAAAGGCTGAACTCAGGATTATTTCAAAATGATAAATGCACTCACAATTTTTTCAAATTTGTAAGTCTTCGAAAATTCGCCGAATTGCGTATCGAAGAAATCTTGTTATGTGACATATGAAGCTCCGTTGTGAATAACGGAAGATTGGAAGGGAACTCCGTAAGGCCCCGTTTGCTGGAAAAGAAAAATCATTTTACTTATATCTCATCACGCTCAATTACAAAAAATTTCATAGTTAGAATTAAATTTTTTACAAGCATCTTTGCGACTAAATACGTCGAATTCAATTGAGGAGCCGTGACATGTATTCACCGGCAAACAAGTGAAAGTTAACAACTGACCTACAGTCAACGATGGAACCATGACAGGAGCATTCGACTGGACATCCATAATCTATAATACATTCGTCTGCCCTCGCAGTCACATAACTTTCTGAACCTGAAAACATGACTTCAAATGCTGCTGTGGTGATGGAAATAACAATAACGATTATTCACTGTGGATGGAAACAATTCGGAAGATTATGCACCTTTAAGGCAGAAAATTAGTTTTTAAGATACTTATCTGCACCTGTGCCGCCATGTGGCCTTTTAACGGTATCACTTACCTTTACAACGGAATTTCGAATGATGCAGTGTAGCTAAGCGCCTGCGTGCAACACGCTTTGGTGATTCGCATCGTGCACCACTCGTCTCAATAGCACGTATAGAAAGCAGAGTCGCAAGCCATTCCTTTAAAAGTGTCTCTCCTTTCAAGAATAAGATTGCATGAATCGATGAAAGGTCGACGAAAGAAAATCATATTTTGGGAAATCGCATTTCTCATAAAAATGTTGAAAATTATGACCCCTAGGACTATAAAAAACTAAAAGAAAATAAAAAATTGTATGAAATATCTCATGAATTGGCACACATTAAACTGAAAATGGAGAAAATGTGGATAGAATATTAAAGTTTCTAAGCGATATGACAAATTTAACATCTGGAAAAAATGAATGAAAGCATTATGCTGGATGCAAAATGAATACTGATAGGTCGCATTCCTTAAGTTGTCACGAATATTGAAACGAAGCACATTTGCAACGGGCAGAAAAATTTGAAATTTCACCAATCAACTAATAATTTTTAGAAGAGAATTTTTTCAAACAACTCAGCTCCAATCTCCCAGCAATAAATGCTTATGACTGTTGGGCTGTAAAACACACAAGACTAGTAGATATTGTCAGCAGAGAAAACTTCAGGTTCATTGTGCGGTCATTAAGCAAAGGTTGCAGGTATGCAGCATTAACTCACATCTAGGAAGATAGCCTACACTCTGTTAGCATTAAGTTTCAGTCGATGTTATATTTTGAAATGGCTCTATTTGAAAATGCTTAATGCGAATCTGCAAATAGCACAACGAGAAAATCGGTTAAGTTTATTTAAGAACGTTAAGTGTATGTGTTCCGAAAATTAAGTGCCTCGTAAAACCATTGCTGTCTTAAAGGCGTTTTCTCAACGATTGTATCGCAATGACGTAAACGCAATAAATCGTACATTGCAACGCTTTAAGCGATTTTGTTTTTGCCGCCGTTTCATCACTAAAAGGTCGTTCTTTTATTTTTCTTTATGAGGTCTCACTCTCATAGAAATATAGTCGATTGGTTAGTTTCACAGATAGGCGCCACATTTTTTTTCTTCGTAAAACATACCAAGTTACAGTCGCAGATGATCGGATTACGCGCTAAGTGAAGAGTCATCAAGTTCGTAAGACCATCAAAAGTTCCATTCGCTATCGACTTGATACTGTTGTCGTATAATGAGAGAAGATTTAGATTACTGAGATTCTTGAACGTCTCTCTACGAAGACATTGCAATTTGTTTGCGTTGAGCAAAAGAAGTTGTATATTGAAGAGGCCATGGAAAGCTTCTGATGGCAGGTCGGTCAAACTATTCCCATATAATACTCTGAAATAGTGTTTCGATTAGTTCTTTTATTCGAAGCGCTTTTTACATAAACAACAGAGAATTCAAGATTAAGAAGAAAAAATAAAAAGAGAAAATTAAGGGCAGCGGAGATATGCGAAAGCAAAAATGAAAGAAGTTTATCAATTAGGCGAAATTTTTTAGAACTGAGCAAAATTAACGAAGAAACAAAGAAATTTTGAAGTTGTTCATGTTTCAAAATGTGGTATGGCTTGCACTTACAATGAATTCAACGATCGGAGACCATCGAACGCTCGCGGTGCGATTTCGACAATGTTGTTCTTACTGAGATCGCTGCAAAGTCAATAACTTTCTGAACGGATAAATGGATTATAGACATTATAGGAGTGATAATGAAAATAAGGTGATAAAATGTAAAAATGTGAATGCTTACAGTCTTTTCAGCCGATAGAGATTGTGGAAAGCACGAGGTGGAATATAGGTGATTTGATTCTGCTCAAGTCTCCTGAAAAAAAAGACGAGAGAAACGAATTACAGCGACCTTTGTGGTACATAGAAGGGCAGTCATACAAAGAAAAAATGACGTACAACTCGAGGACAGATGGAGGTAAGTTAGCCGGTATATGTGTTAGGCCACGATCTCTGCAATCGACTGTCGATTCGGTACACGTGCATACCGAAGGACACACAGCCGCCTCTCGGCATGAACTTGCCGCACGCTTTTCGATTCCAGAGCATTTCATCACCTGCACAGAACACCAAATTTCGACGATAAGCTTTAAGTTGATGCTTTGATACACATTTTCTTACACATTTAACTTTGCTGACATTTAACTCATGTACAAATGCATAAAAAGGCGGAATACCTCTGATATGAATATTTATCGTTGAACTAAAATTCCGCCTTCGATCAACAAACATGCAAATTGCAGCTAATCACTATGCTAACAACCAAGGTTTCACATCGATACATTTCTTCAGTTACTATTTACTTCTAGGCATTAAAATATTCCATATAATACTGGCGTCTTCTGAAACAAAGAAAAAGTGAAATTAATCCTTCGAAGACACCAGTTTAATTTGCTTACGTTTCTATAAGAATAGAAGTTGAGTTGCTAGCGTCCTTCAAACGAAGGAAAAATGAGCCGTATTTTGATGGACGCCCTTTGGTGAGTGCCTTTATGGTTGATGAACGCTTCACAATATTTCTCTTTCTTTTTTTTTCATGAGTGCGCATCGATGCGTATAAACATAAAAGATTTAATGGACAGCCACTATTTCCTTGGCTCGACCAGTGATTTATGTTAAACATCAATGCGACAGGCGGAACGTTTCGTGGGAAGCCTCAATTTTTGAGTATTTTCATTTAAAGAACTATAACGCCTCAACGTAATACAGCTATCTAGCGACTATAATTAAAATAAACTTGTGTAAACTACAGGCAGTATTTTTTAAAGCAATTTTCATGGAGCCTGCAAGGAACTTGTGAGGCCTCACCTGCTCATCAATGCTTGCTATAGTTCTTGAGTGAAGGTGTGCCGGTCGATGGCAGCGGCTGTTGGAGGCGAGTGCTGGTTCAGCGCTGATTACCTTCTTAATCCACCTCAAACGGCAATCACACAGCCACGGGTTATCAGCGAGGCGTCTAAAAAAACACTTCCGCTGTAAATGTTTCCTTTATTTGAGCAAATTTAGGCTGGATTAGAGAAGTTCTTCTAATAAACGCATAAAGAAGTCCCATGACTCACTTTTACTGCAACTGTCAACACCTCATATTCAGTGTTATTTTTTGCCCATGTAAATATCGCTCTAAATGTCAAATTTGTCAAAGTTTCTGAAGTTACTTAAATTATCGCTTCGATGAGAATTTGCAAGAATGAATAATTGCTCTTCCATCGTCATTTTGTTCACCAATTATTTCAGTATAATTACGCGTCATATACTACGTTATATCACAACGTTTTATAACAGAGTTCAAATTCCCTGGTGATGAATCGTATTACTTATTCCTCCCATAGACTTACGAAACTCCATGTGAATATAGTTTCGTAGCTTTCATTGTATAATAATACTTGCTTATTTGTAGTAGAGTATTCTAGATACTGAGAATTGAATCGTGCACTAAATTATTAGCAATCGAATAAACGTTATCAAAAATAAACCATAAGAAGACACCGAAGGCAATACAATAAAAGTGATATTTTGCTTGATATGAAATTGAATTAAGACGTACAGCACACGAAGATTTGGCATCGGAATGATTTCACCGAGTGTGCTAAGATTGTTCGCATTCAACGTGAGTATTTCCATTTGCGTCCACGTTGATAAGATCTGACTATCGACACTGCAAAACAAATTTAGTGCGCTGAACTGATAGAACTCGGATGACGTCCGACGGATACTCGAGGTATTTCCACCAAATATGCAAATTTATTGATAAACGAAGGTATATTTTTGTACGAGTTTATAAGGCTACATTGTTCTCTCATGTTAGGTAGTAATTACGTCATTTATGGGAGAAAGTTAAGGAAATTTTCTTCTATCAAATAGCTTTATGCTCTTCTCGAAGAAGTTTCCTATCAAAGGCGCAATAGCGACTACTCAGTTTCATCATAAAATCTTGCTTAAATTATGATGTTAAAATAGTTATTCCCTTTAAAACTTCTAAAATGACGACTTCAAGCGGCTTGCGAATTTAGTTAAGCATAATATCTCCTCGTGCTCTTGAAGTCTTCAGTAAATTGCCATCATTAAAAGAGAGAGAGATAAACAGAGAGAGACAAAGATAGAAATAAGAGATGAGAGGAGAGAAAAAAATGTAACGCAGAAACAACCGTGTAAAGAAACAGAAAGTACTGATATGGGGAGCAACTGAAACACAAATTTCTGAAGGAAAAGAACTTCATTCCTTTTTTTTGCATCGAAACTGCATTTCCATATCACAGTGACGTTTCACCGACGAAACCTGAAGAAAAACATTCACCACTGTGAAATTGTCAATCTATTGAAATAGGCAAAAATTCTATTGCATAATTTGGAAAATTTGAAGATTCAATTTTATTGAGTTGTGAAATTACAATCGTTTGTGGGAACTGATGCCCAGCTCATTTTTGCAAACTCTCATTTACAGCAACACTTCGAGTGCACTTCAAAACAGATGGCCCACCTTTTCAACTGACTAACGTTCTAATAAGATAGGGCTACAACTAATTAACAAAAGGATCTCAAATTCAAGAGATTTTGTGTTGTGTGCAACCGCTGTCTGCTTCCAGCATTGTTTTTCATTTTTCGATGCAAGCAATGCTGCTTGCTGAGAATTATTAACGCACAATATGGTTCGTGATAGAGGAAGGTTAGGAATAGGTAACCTATGCAAGCCATAAATGAATGAACTTCGTACAGTTCGAATGTTTGTTTACTTTTTTAATCATTCATTAATATAGCCTTGCACTTCCGTTAGGAACAATTGATAACAGCAGCGAGATGGACTTTGTTAGCAATTGCGCAACACGGATAGCGATTGAACTGGAAATCATTTGAGGAACACAAGATGGTAATACCAAAATGCGAAGAAACATCTAGAACAGAAAAATGCTGCAGATAATGCCGTAACTAATTGACCTAGGTGAGAAGAATAAAGTCCGGAGAGTTAAATAAAACGATGAGATCTGCATGACGTGCAAACATAGAATCTGAACGAGCATCATATTTCTTCGACGCTAAAAAGCTCAAGTACAACGTATCAATCTAAAGAGCAGTCTGTAATCTGGATTGACCTTAATGGAGAGGCATCACGAACGATTGAGCACAAATTCAAGGATTAGTGCAATGATCGACGGAGAAAACATCCATAAGCGCATCAAATCCGTAGACAAAGAGCACCAACGAGCACACATGCGAGCATTCACACATAGACAATTATAAACTGCTGAATAATGACGAGTGCCTGGCTAAATTGCTCGCCGCTGCTTTTATGCAAATCGACAATGGATACATTTGTGGAGGCACAACGTATTTCTCATCCCAGTCGTTCTTCAAAGGCAAATTTGAAAAATTCAAAGTATAATTACGTTAAACGAGAATTTCATATGAAAAAGTTTGTTCCTCAGATAAAAAACAGGAACTCTTTGCTCAATTTCTTGAGAAAAAAAATGCACTGGAAGCTGCTAAAACAACAGTGCCATACTGTTTGCAAAGGATGATGGAATTTCAATTGCTATTATCATCTTCATATTTGCGTTGCTTTCGTTTAATTAATTTATCATTTACTTGCATAAATGTTGTACTAAAACTACTAGTAATATTTTAACAGTAAGTCCTATTTAAAGTAGCATCAGAAAGTGATACACTGAATTTGTTAGTAAAATATTGCGAACAAAGAAGGGGAGCAAAAAACGACGAAACAACTGCGAACAAATATAGACGCTATACGATAACGCAAAAAAAAGCATTAACGCAATAGATCACTTAGTTAACGGATCAGTGAGTAGCAGAAGACAGAATCAGATAAGAAAGCTACATATAAGACTGAACTGAATGAATGCTTATGTTTCGGCCATCTACGACACCTGTATATGATTGCTTTTTTTTACGACTACGGATCGAAACAGTTCGTGTCTTATCTCTCTCTCAGTAGAAGATGTGTTCCTTTTCAACGTGTACGCAATATGTTCCTCTTCATAGCAACGAAATCTGGCAACGTTATAACAAATAATTCCTGAATGTACGATTTTAAATACGCATACCTTTAAACTTTTCAAGAAAAGTTGCCTGAATGCATCGAAATGGCTTTTCAATTTCCACATGGGATCGTACAGGTAGGAGCAAAAATTAATAAACGTTGCAGTCTATGACACATAAGAAATAAGGTAGAGAAACGAGTAAGAGAGGCTAGCAAGATTTGCGATTTTGAGGACAACAACAATGCCTCGATTAATAACTAGCTCTCCTTATCAAATCGACTACTTACGCAGCTCTAAAAAATTCGTTTTTCACTATATTTGAGCGACTCGAGTCATCCTTGAACGCATGCCGATCAAGAAGGCGAATAATCAGAACGATGCTAAACTTCACAACCATCTTCAGATTTCATAAATCTCTATGTTTGTAATTCAGTGCAGCCTGATAGTATACGTGAGCAAAAACACCTTGAGGTAATATCACAATAATGCACTTCCCGTCAAATTGTAGCCAAAAAAAAGAACACCAACCAAGTGAGCAAGTTTCGATCCAATTGTAAATTGCGCATACTTCGAGGTCCCTGTAGCTGGTTGTCCGTCAAAACGGAAAGAAAGTTCTCGCTAAGATCCCTGAAAACTGTTGAATTCAGAATATCGTCTAGTTAAATCATAGCTATGAGAAGAATAAAACTGCGAACTTCGAGAATCAAATGGATGAATCGAAAATAATGAAATTGGAAAAAATTGTTTTTAAAAATCTTCTAGAAAGAATATTTTCTTTGCAGTTCTAAGAACTTTTCTCTCCATCAGATTTAAGAGAAACGAAAGAGGATTGCGATTGTTGAAAACAAAAAAATAGTAATAAATTATAGCTGAATATCGGACACTCCTTCACTTCAAAGTGATTATGACGCAATCCAACATTGAATTTCCGGTTGCTTTTCTCTTCATCAATGAATAAATTCCCCTTTGAAATATATCCGTTAATGATCATCAAAATTAAAACAAAAGTTTTTCCGCCTAAAAATGTTTAAACGATTGACTAATGAATATAATAAATCAAAACAATGTGATTACGCTAAAAATTTCTTGCACAACGAGAACTACTGCATAATTGAAATTGCAGTCGGTGCATAAGTGTCGATTGTGTTCAACAAATTTTCGAGTTCCAATTCAGCCTTAAGTATGTCAGTTTACGCTCCAAAACAATGAAATAGTGGCCAAAGGTCTAGTGTACTCGTTCGTATCCAAAACAATGCTGTGAGTATCCACATTCGACGACTCTCTCTCCCTCTCTCTCTCACGCACACACACACACACATCGATTGTTATGTGCAATGTACTTTTTTTTACAAGGTTTAAGCGACCGGAATTACCAAATCTAAGTTACCAAAGGATTTGATTAGAAAAGAAGCAGAACCATACTGGCATTGACTGTAGAGCGCATTATTTATAACTATCTCGATATTTTTACTTGTCATTCACACAAATGTTTTGCAAACATTGTAAACATTCGCATATTTTTAGTTCCTATTAGCTCTGACCTGTGTATCCATCCTGATTTATAGTTAACCCAGCCTAATATGTGAAAGTCGGCGAGCAAATATAAAAAACCATCTACGTTACACTGAAGAAGCTGAAATCATATTGTAGAAGACGAGTGCAAATAATTATAGATCTTAAATCAACGGCAGAAGGCAAAGTATTTCGCAAGTGGGCGAAATAAGTAGGTAGGGGTTGGAGCAATGTTTGATCTCTGTACAACAAACATATTCACTAGCAGTTGCGCTCGCCACATCGGTCAAGTTCAGACGTCGCGTGAAGAAGCGCCGAATTAATAAGCGTTAGTGAAATGCGCTGTGCAAACAATGCTTAGTGGCACTTACCCGGCGCCTTGTCACTGTTATGCGTACTGCACATTCAAATTTCTATACGTGATTGTAGCTTATCTATGAGACATAATTCTAGCTTAGAAGTGACAAAACTATGGGTCATAACCCACAAAATCAATCAAAATTTCTCCCCTCAACGGAAATTCTGTTGATTACATCAATTTTGATCGAATTTTTCACGAGATAAACCGAATGAGAAAAGCGCCTCGTCTCTAGTCGCAAAAGATTTGAGACAAATCACAAAATACAACTATCAGACAGCAAAATTCCTTCACCACATATTTCTACCAAGCTTGGTTACTGTTCCATCATTGTATTCACTTTCCTACACAGCAGAACCCCCTCAGAATTATATGATGATATGCTTGATGCGTACTTATACGCAGTGCTTCCGTCACTCACACTGCACATGGGTCCTGTTCGTTGCCTGCATCGTCAAACTGTGTAATTTGTTCGTCAAGAATGGATGCAACGCCATTTCCGGGAGATGACAAATTTCAGACGCCTATCTAACACTATATCGGAAGAGCCAGCTGAGAAACTGCTTCCCATTACAAGATATGTCTTACAAAATGCTCAAAATTAAAAAAAAAGACTCGAAATGCGTGGAAAATTGAGCAGATTTCTGCCCTATCAACTAGAAAAGAGGTGCTTTATGAAAACACTTCATGCACCTGAGCACAATAGAAACACACATAAAGTAGCGTAAAAATACAAATTTCTTTCTCTGACGATTTCACTCAAAGTAGTGAATTTCGGTCAAATATATGCCGGAATAAGGTATTGGAAGCGAACGCTATATGTATACCTAGGAAATACATCAAATGGAGTTCAAGAATTTTTAAAGGGAATTAATGCAAAAAGATAGATTATGATTGCCCTGAAAGATTTGCCACAACAAATCGTTACTGCTCAAATTCTCTTCTCAGTTACTTTCTGATGTTACGTGAGCAAGTGGGATTGAAGTGATATTAAAAACTTCATTTCAGGAATGAAAAAGGAAAGAGTTTGCTTGGTTAACACAAGAAGAGTTCAGCGCATTCTTTTATATGAAGATAAACAAACAACGTAGGAAGAAGTTTATCGTTAAAGCGAAAGCCAAGACAGACTGTTTCCGGAAACGACAGTAAATAGGCATGCTGGCTTAAGGGTGTGTTGTCTGCGCCTAGGGTGCACTAATTTTTCAGTGCATCCATGTGGCACTGCTAGCGGACCAAGATGCTGCTTAATGTTGTTGTCAGTTTGTCGTGCATGTAAGAGCATACATATTTGCATGCTCGGCTGACGGTGCTCACACGCCTCCATTCAAACCTCATCACTACGCTGATGAGTGCATTTGCGATTTAGCTCCGCACTTATTTCAGTAGTTCCGCAGCACCGCTGATGTGTGGCGATTCGTCGATCACAACCGCCCAGGGTGAAGATTCATTGCGAGATGCACCCCACTGACACATTGTTTTTGCTTTGCGGACAGCTCCTATGAACAGTTGCCAACGATTGTCGGCTTCCGTCTAGCCCAACGATATGCCTCGATCATCTGACACGTTTCAATCAAAATGCTCTCATTGACTGCCACAATTCCACAGCTTGATGGCATGCCGTTGCCTTCACTCCTACTGCCGTATCACTTCCTCACTAAACGAAACAACAAATGAGCCTAATCTTCAGATTGCATGCATGATTTTAGGCTGTTTCTGCCACCAAGGCATTTGGATGACGATAGCTTTAATCACGATATTACTGGAAGCGTGGTAGCCAGATTCAGTGAAGTCGCTGGACAACATAGGCTTCTTAAGCAATACTGTGAACGCAAGAACCTCTCATTTCACGTTGTGCTTGTTATTTTCAGGAACAGTAAAATGACTTCATGAATAGCGCCAACTGTATACGAAAGATCATAATAGTCAAAGAAACTTCATGTTCATGGCGTGAATAAATTATTTTATTCAAGAATACTAGCAGAAACTACAAGGTGCATCCAGCGAGTAAAGGCCAGATTCATCACATATTTTAAAGCAACTGTGGAACACATTCATACAGGTCCAATAGAAGGAATTTTCAAATGTGGTATTTAGTAAATGACTATTAGGGAAGAAAACAGCTGACCCGTTGTAAATGAACAGAAAAGAGCGATATGGAGGCAATGGTTTAATCAGTGTAGCTTCCGCTATGATTTCAGCTATGCTATGCATTCTCCTATTTCCTGAATCTCTTAACCCGAAAATGGACAGCTATCAATAAATAGTGGAAAGATCCGCGCATTTTTAATAAACATATCGTATTAATGGAACGAGTGTCGTAAACGATCAGATACTGAGAGAGGCTTGCAATGTGACAACGCATGCACTAAATGGTGGGCAAAGGAAGTGCCGCATTCGAAGGTAAGATGGGAATGCGGCGACTGTAAGAGAGTGTCGGTTGTGCGACGCGATAAAATCGACGTGAAATCTGCAATCATCACCGACATCTGCCGCACTTTACGCAAATTAGAGATGAACAAGAGCAAATAGGCGCGATATTCCATATGAGATGCACCTTGCAACAGGTATGCATACGTAATCCCCACAACTTGAGTTCCCCTTCTACAAAAGCAATACTGGAAAAGCTAAACGAATGTCAAGGTAAGCTACTCGAACTAGGATCGAATTTTTGCAGGCATACAGCAAGCAATACATGCCAAATTCGCCACTCGCCCGCAGAAGATGCAAATATTTGCCTGCGACTTCAGTGCAACGTAAAATGCGCAATGGACCGGAAAACATCGGCAACCTTTATTAGCCAAGATGTTTGGCGAAATTCAGTGACGCACAAATGACATGAAGATTCATTGCGTGCACGAAAACTAAAGCGGAATTCGAAATTGTCGATATGCCTTATTTGACGCTCAACTTATTTCTTCTTTAAAATGGCCGAAAATAAGCTCGCTAAACTGTAAATTAACAAAAATCCAGCAAAACGGTGCGCTCGTCCTGATGCATGTAGTTGCATCCGACTTTGTGTGAGGAGAAATAATGCCTTATATGATCCCCGCTAAAATACAAATTACCATTATTTTGCCACAAAGAAATAGTCTTTTAAAGAGTACGCTGGAACCGTCTTGGCTTTTCTTTCTCCCAGTCTTAGGTAGCCTATCTGGACCGTTGCCTCCTTGATTAACCAAGAAAAGGCTACACCAAGTTGTGCAGCGCAGTGCCTGATCACCCACTCTTTCGATATACATCATTGCGCTTAACAAATGCAGCATAGCGCTAAATATTCGCGAAAAACTCAAGCAGACTAGAGCAAGCCGTTTCATAATGTAAAGCATGGATAACTAACGCTTTTTCGTCATTCTATTGCGAAGCAATGTGCCAACAGCAAGAACTTCAGAAAAGTGCAGTTGCGCAGCTTTTATAATCACACCTTTCCAATTCAGCGCCCGTTAGGATGTTTAAAAATGAGTAGAGATGGCTTAAATGATCCCTCGGGACCGACTCTGCGTCAACAATGAAAAAAATCTGGTTAGTCCCCTTGAATAATGAAGTATTTGGTTTATCAAACGGATGCTCAAACACTGCAAACGAAGTTCAACTGGCGAAGATACGCGATTGTCCGTCGAGGCCACACTATTGTTCACGCAGTGTACCGCAAACAATTTGCATGCGCTAAAAGCGCCTCAACATACAATGGGGAAGATTTGGTAAGTGCGTTCAACGCAAAACAGAAAACTCACAAACGATGCAGATTGCGGTTGTTGATAAATACTCCATCCGGCAGCACTCGGAGTCGATTGCGATTAAGCCGCCTGTAAGTTTCTTCAAATTCATTAAACTTACCTCATAGCTGCTCATTTTCACTGATGACGTTCATTGGAAATTCTGGTGTTTCGAAATATTCTGACTCTTTTACGATGTCAGTTTTTTTTTCTTGCAAACTCAAGATGAAAAACTGATTTCAAATAAAAGTACGAACATTAAGCCAATGTCGGTAGCATGTTACATTATACGAAAATTTGCTGGTGCTAAGTGTATTCAACCGTCAAACTTCGACGAGTTCATGTGTGCAGGAGAATGCTTACAGCTTAGGGGCAAATTACTAATTAATGTGCTGAGCATATCGGTAACTAGCGCATGTCTACGGCGCCTTAAAACAATGACACCTCAATCACAAAGTGATAGACTACTGCTAAGGCTAATGCGCCTCGTGCACTTGTAGCAGCTAGTCGGACAAGAGTTTAACACAGACAATACCACATCGGCTACTGGTATTTGCCTCGATCAGTGGTTGAATTGTAAAAAAAAATTTGGCTTTTTCCTCGTTACGATGGCTGGACACAACGAAGTTAAAAGATGAGAAATGGGAAAACGAATTTTCTCCATTTCGAAGACATAATTATCGTTTAAAAAATAATCATGTGGAACTCTGTGCTCAATAAAACATTAAAGGATAAATTTGAAGTGGAGAGAATCGCATACGCGTTCCCAACAATAACGTCTTTTATCAGCAGTCAGACTGCTTGTCCACAGAAGTAATGAGAGGTAAACTAGAATATTCAACTGATGATGGTGAAATATTGTTGCCACATTTGGTGGACGAAAATTGACATCCTGAATCACTTACAGCCTTTCCAATTGTGGCAGATTATCGAACGCATTGTCCTCTATCATTTGAATTTGGTTATCCATTAGCTGTCTGCAACAGAAAAATTTTATGTTTTATAAGTTAAATGCAACTTCTTTTGCACTTCTTTTTTCAAGGCTGTGATTTACTAATGACGGATGCCTCAAAATTTAACAATCGACATAAACTGATGAAAATTAAAGGTGCTGAGAAGCTTTAGAACGCCGAAAACGAACTGTGCATATATAAGATCAATGAAAAGAAACAACTAACAAAATTTTGAGTTGACCAAGAGCAGCAAGATCGTCTTTCCTCACCACCGAGATCTTGTTCTCCTGTAGATCCCTGTAAGCTTCACGAAAGCCTCAACAACTACAACTGTGAAACAAGATATAACCGATGGGTAAATATAAACTAAAAATGACCAAAAATGTTTGCAGATATGATTTAAAGGATGTTAGGGGATCTCACTCGTTAATTGGTAGTTCAAAAGAGGAGACATACAGGCGATATGTATCGGCTGGAATATCGCTCGGTATTCGCGTCAATCCCTGTCCCGTGCATATGACCGTATTTTGAGCGCAAGAACATAAATGTGGACACGGTACCGCGACCGGGACTAATAGCACCGCGACGCCTAGCAACAGCATTTGGCGGCGCTCTCTTAACAGTCATGTTGCAGCAGGCATCATCGCCCCGCCTCCTCGCTCTTGCCTGCCTCCTCTCGCGCCAGCATGCCCATATTAACGAGCATTTATAGACCCTTTGCATAAATTTATCACCGAAATCCCACTCTCTCATCCTGTCGGCTTGTGGACCTCCAATGCTTGCTTGTGTGCATCCAACAAACTACTTCCCAATCAAAAAGTCGAACTCTTCGCAAGAGATATTTTGTCGTTCAAATTCTCAAATATTATTACGAGCAGTTGGCGTCTAACCACGGCGATGGTATAGTCCATCACACTAATGGAACCAGCATATTAGAATTCGTTCCGAGTGTTCAAACTATAATGTGACACTTCACTATTATATTTAATCGTTCATTAGTTTCCCAAAAAAGTGAGAAAACTCGAAACAAAAAATGATTTAAATTATAATCACTATGCGTTTCGAAATAAGACGACCCCGCATTACGACTGTTGTGAACGTGGAAATAATGAATGGAACATTTTTCGGTTTGCTGACAACTGTTAACATAAAACACAAGGACAATATGTTTTGTGGTCTCAAGAGAAAAAATAATCTATTTGTAATAATTCTCATCAGAGAAGTAAATAATGGAACTCGAGACGCGGCTGCTACCTTCCGCCAATCTCAAGTAGAAATTCTCAATTCCACAGTGCGTAAAGAGATGGGTGGAAAAAAGTAGGGAAGAAAAATTGAAAGCATCATCGTGAACTTGGAAACTCTTAACATATATTTCCGTCTCGTCATGCAAATCGTATCCTAACAATCACATAACTGAACAGGAATTCAAAAAAAATAAATAAATCACTGAAAGAATCCATTAAATCATCCTAAAACAATATCGCCTTTTGCATATATTGGCCTCTATTTTGTATGATGTGTAAATAATCTAATAAAGCTGAAATTTTCCAATAATATTTTAATAGTAAACGAATTCTTAACGTATCATCACCTCAGTCAATTTCATTCCGTAGATTCTATTTTACTTGCAATGAGGCGACTTTTGCTGGATCGTTCCGCATTTCTTAGTTCGAATTTGCATGTAAAATCCATTCATTTGTTTCCTACAAATCATCACTCACTGAAGAATTTGCTAATATTCGACGGTAGACTTATAGGATAGATACGAATGGAGAGGACGAAGCAGCCTGCACTGACAGCGGAATATGAATTAGAATAGACAAAACAGAGACTGTTTAAATCGCATAGACGATAAGGAAAAGGTGGAAGAAAATAAAACGGAAGGAGGTAGCTATTCGCTTTTTCTCTATGAACGACGCTGTACAGCCGTATAATAGACGTTACGACTTTACTATTCAAGGTGTACTTTTTAACTACTACAAGAGAAAGGAAAAACTTTAGTAGTTTATGAAAGTTCAAACGTGCGCATCACCTTCTACTTGAAAACTTATACACCAAAACTTGTCACTCAGCAGAAAAAAGATGCGCATATTTTCTACTTCTTCGATGAAACTGAACAAAGCAACATGTCTCACAACTGCACAACAGTCGCACTTGGAACATTACATTGTCATTCGTGAACTGCCGCCGACTTTCATCAACGAGAGTTAATCAGCCCGTAAAGTTAACTTATAACTGCAGAATATTATGGATCCACGAAACACCTTTACTTATAAAGGGTAAAAAGCGATGAGCGCGGAAATCGCACAAAGAGAATTCATTCAATCAGTACTAGAGTGTAAAATAGTAATGAAATAAAATGTGGAAAAACGAAAACCCCACAGCTACTATAATAAATTATGAACAAAAAGTGCTCATAAAGCATAATAAAATATGGCAGCATTTGAACGAGAATAAATCGCTGCTAGAGTCACCACCATTCCCTATACAATCATCAATAGATATGATGACGGACGAAAGTAAATCTCTAAGTGCTTTATTAAAATCTAAGTGAACGTGCATAAGAATCTTATATTCTTATCACCAAGAACTTGGAGTATTCTAGAACAACTTAAGTTCATCCAGTGATGGGAATGTTCAACACACTACGAGCAACATTTCACTCCAAAGTTTTTTGTGAAAAAAGTCGCTAAATCCAGAAAGCATAAAACTACCTTTGATGTTCTTATGATTTATACAATAGATGAGTCTATCCCTTCTCGGCATTCTCACTTCCTTAAGATTTTAGATAACACTTGTGAGTATGGGAAGGGTGGGGAGGGCGGGGGGGAGGGGGGGGGGGTGGGAAACGGAGGGAAAGATGAAGAAAAAATGAGAAAGATGTCTTTAACTGGAAAAGATAAGTGGCCGTAACCATCAATCCACAAATCGAACAGCAAAAATAAAGTCACTTTTACGATCTCAAATTCAAGCAATTGAGCGGATTAACTGCGACGCTAAATTTCGAAAATTTAGCATTTGCAGATGATTAGTCCTCCTAAAACCTGTGTGCCATCGCCAGACTACAGTAACTTATGTTCAGATTCAGAGAGGTTAGGTGGATCTGTAACGACCGGTTGCAGACCAATTCACACAGCGAAAATTCGAAGTGGTGCTAAAGTGCAGACTGTCAATAGCAGTAGTAGTAGTTAGGATAATAATTTCACCTTCCAACTAGACCTCATCGCAGATCTCAACATATTACTGGAGCTAAGATCGCTATTGTAACATGCAGCTGGTAGCAGACTTGTGATTCTCAACTTTCCCTCATTTCTTAGCTCCACTTTGCGTCGAATTTCCTCAACGTCTTATGTTGTTCTCTTGTCTTCCCTTCACACAGCGAAAATTCGAGCATTTATTGGAGTCAGTTGCGATATCAGCACGAGAACGGCTACTCGTGTGATCAGTGCTGAATGATGTTCAAGATTTTATTTCTAATCCGCTTGCTAGAGGAAATGATGAGATAGAAAAAAATTTAACGCCAGTTCGGAGCACTTTCGCAGACCATAATCAAAGTGATTTTGAATGTAGCAGGTGTGATGAGCAAGGAAACACTTATGTTGTTAGCGTCACTTTTCGCTCCATAATGCTGTTGCAAGATCCGCGGATACTTTTGGGGGAAGAGGATCTGGCACGAAAAAAGTCCTTAAATTTGCCAAATAGCTCCCTTCTCCAACCCCTCACCTTCGTTCACTTAACGTCCCCAAGTTTTTCTCATCGACAATGAGCTAGTGAGAGGATGCTCGCTTGTGATTTGAGGCAAAATAAATTTTAGTTGCACTGAAGCTGAAGTAGATGTTTAATATGACATTTCGAGAACAATCTGCAACAATGAGACGATGATATTAGAGGGTTCAACGCAATATACGCTCGGGCAATCCCTCCAATCAGGATAGGCAAATTCAGGAGTTGCCACTAGACGATTAGAAAACTTGTATATCACAGTTTCGCGTTAAATTTGTAGTAGAGATAAGTGCATTTATCGAATAAGAATGCGTATAGTACTGAAGTGATGGAATCCCCTCTTTCCATGTTCTGCATCGAAGATTTATCTGTTCGTTCATATTTTCATCAAGCTGATAGCGGGTATAAGTGTTTGAGTGAAGATTTCTTTCGTCCAACTCAACCAGTTATATACTGCGAATAAAGCCACTGTAAAATATCGCTTAACCAGCGGTAAATGAACGTAAAACCTCAGCGCAGATTTGCGCTTGAATAACTCTTTCAAATATCGGCAGACCACCTCGAAAGCATATGCTGAAGCCATGATGAGTAGAATCATGACTACACAGCAGTGGCCGAGTTTAGCAAATAGAGCATCAACCGAGTTGAAATTACACTTGCACCCATCACATAAATGCACTGACACTCACATACGTGTACACAATTTTTCCATAATGCACATTTTGGGTTCCCATTACCTCAAGCAAATGGAACCAATGATATCTGTGACCCAAGAGTTAGCCAAATATAATATACCGCATGCAAAGCTTTGAAGGTAATAATAACCTAGATGGAGAAAATAGTATCATAGCGTTGGTATTGCTGTGTTTTGGTACTAATACAGTACCCCGTCAAAAGAGAGGTTTCACTGCTCTAATATAGTATCATAATATACTAATATTTTACAGTGTGATATGATACTGCATCATTCAGCACTGCATCCTTCGCCGGGTGGCTTAGCTATGAAATCTATAAAAACGCTTGAAACCGGATAATTTTGCAGGTGAAAAAAGTAAAGTCGTGTGGAACAATGATAAAATGCGCTGTAACGTTGCTTGTTTTCAACAGTATCCGCAATTTGATGGCCGCAATTGCTCACCTGTGTACTGATGCGTGCAATGTCAATATTTGAAAGCATCACAATTGAGGTCATTCGTTTGAACGGCAAATTTTCGGTGAATGCAACGCCTTCGTAGATGCTCACTCACTTCTACGTACGTTTTCAAAACTGACAAAAAACACCGCACTATGCAAGCAACTTTGATAAACTCGTCGGTAGAACGAATTTAGGGAAAGCTGTAATCATACGGGGTTGTAAACCACCATGAAGAACTGGTATTTGCAAGTATAGGAATAAACCGGCATATAGATAGAAAATCGTTAACCCAGTGGCAAGCAACATATCGGCTGTTTCGCTCGTAAAACAGCAGTATTAACTATTGAGCATACGAATTTATCGCGGACAGTAGAACCTCATGAAAGGAAAATTACAGATACGATATAGAATGAGGAAGCGAGGAGTGTAGAAAAGGAAGAAAGAACGTGGAATACAATTATGACAAGGAGATTTTTTTTCTTTAAGGAAGGAGCAATTACGACAAAGAAAGGAAGTTGGCGATTAAATGTGCAGCAATAAGGAAACTATAGACGGGTGCTCGTATCAGTAAAAAAAACCCCAAAATGAGAAAGTGAGCAGACCAGAGAAAATTATGAAAATCTATATCTGGTGATAAGTGAAAATTCTTTTCCGCGTGTTGGGCTAAACGCTACTCCCTAATCAGCGGGAATAGCTTGAACGCCAGTATGGGGCATTTTTAGCTGGTTTCGCGATTACCTGCATTTTATTCACAGTTGAGCCTATTCAGCGAAAGAGTCAAGAAGTGCCGACTGAGGAGAGAAAAGTCGCATTGTCCCAATCGAAAATTATATCTGCTTGGAGTGCGAAAAACCGCAAATTGCAATCATTGTCAAGGGCTTGTCAAGTTCATTAGCTCATATCACGTTATCGCTTAGAAGCACGAACCAGATTAAAAGTCTGTACCATATAGCCCAACCTCAGAATAGTAAAAGACGTAGATTTAATGATGTAGAAAAGTAAAATGTTTGAAAAGTAAGAAAACACGATCAGAGCGTACTTTAAATTCCTTTTCCGGTTTCCTGCTTACCTAACTTTCCTCTCTTGATTCTCATATGCTCCATCGGCATCTCTCTTATCACTTTCAGAGTTGCTGCTTCTTTTTTTCGACTTCTTCGTCACAATCCTTTCTTTTCTCCCAATCGTTTGACAAACAGTTTAAAGCTCATATCATCTCATGCTCAAATGCAAATCCCTAGCGCATATGTTCACTGACTAAGTGGGATTCATCGTGAAATCTTCGCAGGAATCTGTCGCTTTCTTCCTGTTAATAGTCATAAACTTCGCTGAAATAAATGAAAAATAAATTTACAGACAAATACACCTAAGGGATTTCTCGCAGTAGAAAAAGCAGGATCAAAAAATTATATTGTGGACTCCAGTCGCTCCAATAGTTCCCTTGGGTGTACCGTCGAAAGTTTCATGCAACAAAAATTTCCTCCTTTTTTCTTATAAAAGCTCTTGTACCTTTCCCAATGTTCAAATTTGGGTAATGAAAGCGCCAACGTGGTCGAACCTTCTTCCTCGTCCTCTTATCCATTCCTCTTGCTGGATTTTTATGCGCAGCTATGCCTGCGAAAGTTGATAAATCAATCTCGCGCTTGATGAGCTCCTAAAACATTCTTTACGTAACATCTGTATACTCCATTTAAAGCTGCACCATTGGTTGAGTGGTTAAGCCACCTTGTACCTTTATTTCATTATTAGGTTTAACTTTCCAACCGGATCAGCTCGCCCTAGAAGAACGATCTGGACAGAGGGGAATTAAGGAAAGACCATATGGGAAGACAGGCTACAGCACACTTTCTGTCAAAAACGCTGAACACTTCTCCAATTTTAACGATTTCCATAAAGGAGCTTGAGCCTTCGACCACTATTCCAAGATTAGCACATGGTGAAGGAAATAAACATTTGATACATTCACAGTGATCTAAAATTAACATTTCCTTAAAGTTTTTTGAACACTCCGTTAAAAGAAGACGCAGAAATTTTTACGGCTTATGCAAACAAATTGAGAAATTAGAGGAAATGAGGGGATTTCCGACAAAACAACGATCCTTCACCCCTATGTAAAAATTTTGCTTTGATGATCCATACACATTTAAGATTGGAGATTAGCTCATTTATTAAGTATCATCAATTTCGCACCCATTCTTTGCTTCGAGAAAGTCGCATTTCTTCACTCAAAACTGCACTGCATGAGCATCTCATACCAACTTTACAATGTTATCCTGCTTCTACTGGATACCTCGATATTACTTTGCTTATGTATTCAGTGATCAACTGCATACTGAGTTACACTTTTCTAGTTCCTCCTTCTCATGACGTGTGGTTTTACTTGCTGATTGCCTTTTCCTCCATCATTTTTTTCATAACCTGTAAACTAATATATCCAGTGTTTCAAAGGCGTCTCGTTTCCGAATCTTCACTCTTGAAGGGGATTTTTAGAAACTCGTGAAGTTTCGAGTACTATAGGCATTCTAAGTCTATAACGTTAAACATCAAGTCCAATGCACTTTGGGTCCCGTAATGCCGTTCAGATGAATAAAAACAAATTGGATCACTAGCAGTGAAATAGCTATTTGCATGGAATTTCTGCTGTTGGCATCAATTCCATCAGCACAGTTGCAACTTGTGAAGGGATTCATATGAGACGAAAAAAAATCGTAACTGATCTACTGCAGACTTCGATGCAAAACGGTGACTCCACAAATCGTTTTATTTTTATCACTTGAGGAGATGAATTTCAAGTGTGAGAAGGCACTGCAGAGTTGCCGGGCGATCCCCATCCACACACGCTAGCAAACGTGGGAGGAACGCTAGGGGCCATTTGCGCCAAAATCGTATCTTATACTCATCATGATGAGTCACTGCAACTGAGATCACACTCGTAAAGAGCGGCATTTGTGAGCTCTGTCGATGCAGCATGATTACACTCCTCCATCCTCCGCTTCCCTCTTCCTCCCATCGTTTCCTCCCTCTTCCTCTCCACTCTTGCTAACTGCTCAAAACAACGAACGCATGGTGCTGTCATCATGTTTTTTTCCTAAAAACTTTCCAAGCAAATTGTTTAGTCACGAGTAGGACCATGCGAGAAATCTCAATAATAGATATAAAGAAACGAAGAAAAAAGTGTATTTACTTCGGGAACTCATATAAATACCTATAGAATTATAACTGCGACATTGGTAAGATGAAAGAAAAATCTGTCTAACCACACTGAAAGAAAACTCTATTTAATTTTTCAGTAGAAATTTTGCTCTAGGAAAATTCTGTGAAAACTCTAAGCAATTATATGTGTCTTAAGCAAATTCATCGAGCACCCGATCATTAACCTGTACATAAAGCATTGAAAGCCTTATACCAAGTTTTTAGATTGATAGAGGAGTGTTTTGTTTACGTAACTCATATATTGGTAAATATTGGCATACTGGTCAAGTTACTTTAAATGTAAGTTATTTAATGGTGGAGAATTTCGCAGTAATGAAATGGATGCGATAATCGAGACGTAGCAAATGTGACAACTGCCTGCTGATCTTATAGGGCGTGCTTTCGTGTTGCACAACGCCAAGCTGTGCTCGTAACCACGATGAAGCGGCAGAAATTAAATTGCCGCATCGATGGAGTTTCTGTCTTCATTTCTCAGCTGTTAAACTCCTAATACACCTAGAATTCCTTCCCTATCCACTTCCTTCCTTCCTTATCCATTTCCTGTGCCAGACTTCCACTGAATTTCTACTTCTCAAGGGATCGAAATCATTTCCCAGACCTCGTAATAAGAGACAGAATGATGAGTGTTTACCCACACAGCTCACTGCTCAGATTTTTTTGTCACGTTCTCCGATTATTCCAATTTCTGACTGCCTTGTCGGATCCCATGTAGTATTCATTTTATAATGAATACTGTATGGGATCATATCCGTCTCACAATTCTTGCTTCAATTAATGTTCTACGTTCAATCGATGCTATAGAAGAGGAAGTTTCCTCAGCAAGAGGAAACGGCTCATTGTCTTCAAGGGTTTTTGCTTGACGGCGTGGTATAGAATTAGCTTTCTCATGCTATTAAGCGCGTTTGTGAGTCTGTCAAAGCGTTGAATTTACAGACCACCAGCTCTTTATATGAACAACTTTTCAAGAATGAGTCCACTCAAGTGTAATGGTGGATGCGTTTCTGCGATAGGGGAAAAAAACTAATCGGAAGGCTGCCCTTGATCACCTCGTACACTGCGATGTAATATGGTCATAAGAAACGAAGTTGGATAATGTTTCGATGGCCATCAGCACTGAATGATCACGTCAGCTAGCGATATTCTCCTAACTTGTCAACTGTTCTCAGAATTTGAAATTTTCCCGACTGTTTTACCATTGAAAATAAAGGCTGTTGTTTTTTGCTTCAGCTGCAAGTAGCAAAAAAGAAGCAAAATAAGATTATTATACTTTATATATTCTATTCAATTAATGCTCGTAATGTAAAAGCTATAATAAATATGCATAAGAATGGATAAATTTACAGATAAAGATGTTTAGTGCTTGAGAGAATCTATCCTGTACTTTATATATGTCGCATAAGTATGCACTGAACTTGTATTATATTCATACGTCTTATATAATATACGTGTGATAATTTTCAATGTACGTAATTCTGTGCTAAAATCTAGGCGAAATATATGCGTAATATTTTTACCTATCATTAAGAATAGTGTTAAAAAAGCAACCATCATATGTGCATGTGTTTTTGAGGAAATGAATTAAATGCTATGTAATCGTTTATTCATCCACTTCCGGATGAAGCTAACGAATGTTATAAGACGACTGGGTATTGTGTATCATTTGAGGTTCAACGGACAACTATAAGAGACACGAACTCTCAGAGATGAAAGTTTGTTGTGCTGAAATTTATACCTCAGCAACATTTCATTTTTCAGCATGAGAATTTCTAAAATTCATAATTCTTTTTCTTTTCGAACTCATTAAAAAATATTCGATTCTTTGCAGTTTTCGTTTATCGTCTTAATTGCTTGCCAACATTTGGAAACTCAAAATTTGCGGCTATCTCTCCTCTCATAGGCGAAAAGTTTGGCAAAATGTTATTGCTATGCAAATCGGTTTGCTTAATCAGTTAACATTTGTCATCAAGACTTGATCATGCATTCTCTGAAACTGAGAAGGATTTTGTTATCTATAGCAATTTGCGATGCCCACGTTTGAACTGTTCTATACAAGAACACATGCTTATTCAGGGTCATTTTGTTGTTTTGAGACGCAGTACTTCGTTTTTTTTTTCTTTTTATTTAAGAAGAAGAAGAAATATTTTATTGTTTTTATTGCATATGCTTAAGTACTGTGCATGAAGTTCACGTCGAGTCATTGGAAATTCCCGCATATGCAGCCCTTTTCCTGAAAAGTATCGTTTTCACTGGAGTGCAATGCTGGTATGTGTGGTCGGCAGAGGGCTCGAGAGGAGGAGAAGGACAGCCGCTCACAGCGATTTGATAAGAAACAGCACGAAGCGAAAGTGTCCCGGCCCGCATTGACGTACGCGAATACCTACCGAAGTTTTCAGCCCTCCTATACCTTCCTCTGCTTTTTCTATAGCCTTTTCTATTTTCGAACGGCAAAGTCACTTCAAGTTGCTAAATGCTACGCACTCGTTAGAATTCTCTGCTAAAAGATGCAGAAAATGGAATAGGTCAACTTTTGGAGAGCTTATATTTCCTCTTCAGTTTGTGGTGCAACACGATATGGGCTTCTCCCAAACTCGAAAAAATGCCAACCAAATAGAGACGCTGAAGACTAAACACACTTAACGATCAATGATCACGGAATGATTGCAAAAACACGACTCAACAAAGGCGACTGCTGCCATCATATATTGACTACTAGCTTCAAACGTTGCAGGCTTCAATATCGGACATCGCCTAATGCTTAGAAGGTAATGGACATCCGACAACCTGTTCAATCACACCGTTTAACGTTTGCAGGGGCAAGAGTGCATAAAGAATGGCACTGAAAAAACATTCCGCATTTTAAGAAAACAAGACGAGAGTTGCGTTGAAGCCATATGGTTTAATCATAGCACTAGTTCATGCTGTAATAATCGGAAATGTTAGGCGATTCGTCTAAATTCCGCATATATTTTCATTAAACAGCCTAAAGTCTACTTCAAAAACAGTCATGCTGATAAATGAAATTGAAAAGATTCAACAACAAGTGCTTAAAGTAAAGTGAAATTCAACAAAGTATCTTTAGAATTCCTAGTGTTCAGTAGATTTTTCTGAGTTTTGCTTGCTGCCAAGGCAGTATTTAATGAGGAGTCAACGCGCACGAATACGTGGCGCAGTTTAGGTTGTTCAAAATAATCCATCGTTGCGTGTTAAAAACTGCGCAATCTTAATGACATTTTCGAAATCGATACCTCAAAATAGCAAAAGAGGGAAGAAAATGTGTAACTCTGGTCGTTTAAAAAACAAAAAATAGATTCCGATCAATGATCACTAATCAATAACAAGGCTATGAGTCTCAAATGGCAAAGATAGTGGAGTCAAGCATAGATAAATTCAAGCCGAGTTTCTGCTAAAATTTCGTGCCCTCATAGGAATAGAGGCTAATGAAAGTGGAACAAGTGGCTCGATAAATTCGAATTTCTCAGAAAATATGATATCTTTCTGAAACATACCATTGAAAACAGCGTGGAAAATTTTATAACGCGCTTTTTTGTTATACGCAATTGCATTTGTTTGATGGATGAAAGATTCAAAAACGATAGAAACATTTGTCCACATTTACAAACAGTAATAAGAGTGCTACTGCAATGTCACTAGTAATCAAGATAAAATGGTACTGACAGTGAAGAGAAGGATTAGAAAAGACATATATGAACTGCTACTTTTCGCGATGGTATTTTTGTATTTATGACATTTCAGTCATAATTTCATTCGAGAAGAATGCAACCTCTAACGTGAACAAGAGAGCACTAAATTCCACAATCGAATCGAAAAGCATTCAATTCGCATGTGAAGTAAATTTCCCTGCATTTGGTTCCACCAGGATATGGATATGTGCAATGGACATTCATCGCCGTGCACTTTTTCCTTCTGTGCTAATATTTTATAGGGTACTCAAACATAACTGCAAGCTAGACGGATGCATAGAAGCTATAAAATATTGGAAATAGTCGCAGAAACTGTTAGATTCTCTAGCAGTAAAACAGTCAATCCAATAAATTTTCAGCAAATAAATACGACTGAAAAAAACATCTCATGCCAGCCCTTCAAGCATAATTTCAACCTATTTCCTATTAGCAATTTTGAGGTGCTTTTAGAATCTTTTTACCACAAACTATTTCAAAGCGTCTTACTTGCGCTTCGTTAATTTATTTCTTCTTAGCAGTATATTCTGCTAGACGACATCTAAAAGGTGAATATTTCAAGAAGAATCGCTGAGTAAGCTGGATAGTCATTTCAACAATTTATCCAAATTCAGATTTCACCTCGTTTTTTTTTTTTTAAAGGATTTCTGTGTAGAAAATGAAACTTTCGTTCAGAATGAATGAATAGCGCAAACATTCAACAAATATTGCACCTTCATTTTGGGTGTCTCTTAAGAAGCGTTTTTTTTTCTTGAAAAGCTTTCAGACGTTATGTATGTGGTCATCGGCGATGTGCTTTCCAAAATTTCTTCTCATTGCCACAAAAAGCACAGTTTTTTATATGACTGCGATCAGCGGTTCCGTTTAGCCATTAGAGAAAAGTGAATCGTTAAGAAAAAAAAGTGGAAGTAGGAAAACTCATTCTCGTAGATGAAAATGAATGAGAGGGAATATCATAAAAATTGTTCGCTGATTATCGCATTTTCACATTTCAAATTTCATTTAGTTGTACCTCAACACTTTGTTCATAGAACGAAACGTAAAAATGCAAATTGAACCCGTTGAATTATTCAGCAGTTTTCTCCTCGTCTACGAGCAGAGTAACTTGTAGAATGTGCATATAGAACTTTTCTTCCGCTCGCAAATATTCATCGCAATATAGTTAATCTCGTCACGAAAGAGTTGAGTTTTTGTTGCAGTAATGAGAATCAAGTTTGTTGAAGGCAAAAAAAGCGAAAGGAAAAAAGCGAAAGGAAAACAATTCTTCAGCAAACACAATAATCGGTTTTAGTTTCCCGATGGGTGGTGCAAGTAACCTCAGCATTGTGGCACGCTGATTGCTGAAACACTTGAGAACACTCAACGATGTGCATACACACTCTTTGAAATATTCAAGTGTTCAAAAACGCCTTTTAAGGCGATTGAATGTATTATGGCTTTTCTCTTTATTGTTCACATATCAATAGTTCCCTTTTCTTTTTGTGTCTTCTGTTACTTTCTCTTCCTCGCAAATAACTTTGTAGCACAATCCGAATATATGAATGAAAGTAAAATTGCTGTGTATGACTCAAATGTGTTCCGCTTGATATGATAATATGGTAGAACTTGCAATGATTTATTTACTTCAGCGACGTCATTCGTATGAGACATTTTTTTGAGACATTTTCATTTAATTGCCGTATGAGACGTATGAGACATTCGTCGCCCAAATTTTTTCATTTAATTGCTTGAAATTATAATGATATCAGCTAATACAGTTTACTAAAGTGTAACTTTGTGGTGCTTCATTCGAAAGCACTAACTAATATTATCAACTGCAGTAATCTCATATGTAATATGAACTCTGTGCATCAAAAATTGGTTATTATCAATTGCAGTCAAGAAATGGCTGAATCTCTTATTATGTAGTTGTTAATAGAGTACTATAGAAATTGAATCCAGGAACTGATAAAAGTCTGAAATGCTTAAATTGATACTCTACTTAGTATCGATTGATTTTAGTCAGAGAAGCTCTTTTTTCCGAGATATGGTTTGAGAGGGTTTTTTGAATGAAAAGGCACCACTCATGTTAAACTTAAATTGAGACCATAAGAGTGATATTTTTATAGCAACTTTTAGGCGCCTAACGAATAAAATAATTAAGAAATGGATGTCGAAGGAGACGAAACCTTCGTGGAAAAACTCTCAAAACGAAAATACATACTTAAACATAACCGTTTTTTATTTTTAGCAATCGCTTTTTTTCACTGCAATCATTCTTAAGCTGAAATATATTTCCTGTTAAAGTGATTAGTAGGATTTCAAGAATGTCTATGAAGGTGCTATTTTAGTTGTAATGAACGATGTTAGCGATGCTCTGAAATTAGGTTAGCACTGAAAAATGTTGACATTTATCGAATAGAACATATTTTGCCTGGGGTTGCTCTCATAAAAATATTCGAGAAATGCTCTGCAAGATAGGTGCTGCAGCTGACCGCTCATCAAATATGGTGGCCACCCATATTCGTCGTCGTTAGAACGTTCGCAAAACGTTGTTTCACTTCAATTCCACTATCATACAGATGCCCATTTATTGAAGATTCTAATTTCCAAAATACTCTAGACTTTGTCTGATTATGTTAACTGATGGGTGAGATGAGTATAAGTAAGGTCATTTATTTCGTTTTTTTGACACCTTAAAAGGCATTTAGACTGTGAAGTGCTGAGGTGATTTGATCGATCTTTACGAATAAGCTTTCGATCGAACTGATTTGATATTTGGGATATAAGTTTGCGAAGAAACCTCTTGCTATTCGTCGGTTTTATCTCATTTGCATCTCTCAAATTAACACCTCAAAATAGCTTCCGCTGATCAACTGTTGCTCCTTTGTTGTTGACAAGAATGTTTTACAGGTGGAAAATATACTCGTCGCTTTCCCGAAATTTCACAAATTTAGCGGCAAAGTTCAAATCTTTCATTTCAACTCTTTGCATTATTAAAGTTATTACTTTAATGTCCATCATCGGTAACTTTGCTGAATTATGGGTACAATTCCGAACTAAATAAAAACTGCTGAATATCACATTTTTTGCTTTTATAACTTTTTGATGAGAAAGGATGCAGACGAAGCTATCAGCGATGATACAGCGAAACAAGTGCAATCATTTCTTTGTCCTCTGAACTCTGCATTTTTCGTTACAGTCAATAAGCAAAGATCTATTCGAATATTCCATAAAAGAGGTGATGGGGAGTCCCTATCCGCATAAATGCAACGCCAATGGATATCAGAATTTCTTTGATGCAACTGGTGCGATATTGGAATTGATGCACAGATAACGGGGATCTGAAAGAGTCTTACCTGCTTTCAACCTCCAATGCATAGTTAATCTGTGCATATTCTATGCAAAAAAAAACTAAACATTTCGTAGAAATTGCCAACATTGCCAGCAGTTGGCAACTTTTGCGTGCTGCCTATTCCACTGTTTCACTTTTGCTTAGTGGTACCATTTCTAATTGATGCATTCTCAACAGAAATGCTTACGCAGTAGTACGAAGTGGAAATGAGAATTTTTTCATGCTAATCACAGCCTCATAGCTGAACACTCACATCTATTTCGATCTGCTTCTCATCAACAGATAGTTGCGGTGACCTCTTGATTTTAAGCTGCTAATGGAGCCAACTTCTGATTGCAGAAATTCGATTACTGCTTTCAATATATACATATATATCTCGGTTCAAAAGTAATCCGGTCATGCTGAACGATAGTAACAAGCACCAGTAGACAGTGTAGGGAACAGTGCGAGCTTTGAGGAGACGATGTCGAAATCGATTTGATACTGTAATCAGCGCAACCGTACAGATACACTATCCGCGAAAGTTATATCTCCACTGTTCCATTTGGTTGTTCTTTGAATCACGATCCCATATGGATACGGTGTTTTCGTACTGTATGAGATGTCTCTTGTTTACTACCTTCTCCACACTTTTCATCCTAGGTTCCTTAATTTCGTCATATTTCCATTAAGCCCTCACAAAATTTGATCTGTTTGAGCTAAGGATCGGATATTACTCGACGCGGATGTTAGTATTAAATTGCACTTGGTTGAACGTGTGGAAATACGCACTCGTAAAACGCTTTCAAAGTCTTCCACGAACATACAGAAGCGCCGAAAGGTTTTGTCTAGGCGATTTCGCGTTCAGAGGATGGATCGGAACAAGATAGCTGCTATGTTTATGGTCACATACAGCAACATTAAGCAACTCTCTTTTCCTTTTTGATTTACGCGTAAACAAGGCTTTTGCTCGTGTCTTTGGAGGCGCAAGCGCTCGAACGTAACGTCAGTCAGGTCGGGAGAGGATTTGAACAGTTCTCTCCCGATGTTGAGGCGAATCGCAACCCGATCAAATGCAATCCTATTTTAGCGTAGGTGCAGCAAGCCGCTTATTGCAAAACGTAGCAGCTCACGCCATGTAAACCACGCATGCGTTATTCCATCGTGAAATTAGATCCACCGCAAAATGCGGAATTTTTGGTAAGTGAAATGCTGCCAACTGATAAGTAGTAAGGAAAGAAAAGATTCTAGGTGCTTTCTAGAATTTACCCAGAAACGTGGAATTTCCTATGATTTCTGCAGCTCTATAGTAATAATAGCACCGACTTTCCGCACTACTGAAATGCTGCAATTTTTAGTTTTAAGTTAATTAAAATTTGATACTGTGCAAATTTCGGAGGAAAAAGTGAGCTGTAATATTTCCTATAGGCCATTTAGGGGGAAGGTTGGGGAGAAGGGGAAGTTGGTGGATGAGCCATATGTGATCTTAACGTAGCAGCAAAGATACCAATGCTGGTGCATTGCTGGGACTCACATTCTGATAATTACGCTGACGCAAATCATGACTTGTTTGTAAGTCTGGAATATCTCCTGTATGTCGCTGTGCACAGACGACACCATGTGCAAAAACTTTGTCTTTGAAGCTTTGGAATCTCCCTTTAGAAAATTGCAAAACGCACGAACATTCCTGATCAACCCTCATCAAGAAATATCACATGATACGCCATTTCTTGAAATGAGTATTTCCACACTTTACTTGCATTCTGATAAGAGACAGCATTTCTTTCAGTGAGAACCTATCATCCAATCATTTTCGAACAAAAGAATGCGATCACGAAGATCGGTCATTCGGGCAATTCTATTCATCGTTCGCTTACAAAAATCGGTCGCTCACCAGCGATCGCGACATGCTGTGAAAGCCACACCAGCGTTCAGGAGGTTGCTAGCATTTTCATTTTTTTAAACAATTCTATCGGCAATTCGGTGGCAGTTTGCAGTTCTGTGCAAATGCTCGTTTAAACGACAGTCCTTTTAGTTGCAGTGGTCACCGCACAATGCATCCGAATGAGAATTTTTTGTTTTTTCAGTAAAAGAATAAGCAAGATCCACAGGAAAAGTTTTGCTGGTATCATGACGAAAAGCAGCGAAACGCTAAACTAAAGGCTGCTTTCAATGGGATAGTTTGGTCATGCTAGTATCGTTGCTTTCCACAATACGCTTCAATATTTCTCAATTGCAATCCGAAGCATGCGATTTCGAAATCAGGATACGTTTCGCTTCGTCATTTGCTGTTCTTTCTTTTTCGTTCCTACGATGCCGCTTCGATTCCTGTCTTCAAACAACAGTCTAGTGGTGGCTTGATGAAAAAAATCAGTATATTTATTCATATGTATGTACGACATTTATCTTTTCAGATCTCTACGGCAAAGCTTCAAAATTAAGGAAGCTGACCCTCAAATATCATTGTGCCTTTATGTTTTCTGAATTGTTTGCATGGATGACGTGTGGTGAGAAAATGTAGTTCGTTTGTTGCATTTCGTATTTAGTTGCGCCGTCAGTGAAAGAACAAATTCTTCTTCCCTTTAAACTTTGGGATCTCTTGGTTCAAAGATATTTTCCGCGTAAATTTCACCGCAACCAATTTTCGGTGAACTTTGCTCACGACCAGAATCTTGAAAATCAATTTTAGGCGTTCTTGTACAAGGTGAGAATTAATAGGCAGCTTTGCATTTTATGGGGATAAAAGAGAATATTTTGTATACTCTGCCAACTCGTCAGTGATGAAACTTTCTCATACCTCCACATATCGCCATCGATCGTAGAGAGCACACTGTATGAATAACGAACTCCGGACAGAGGCCGTAATGAACTGAACCAGACAGAACTTTGGAAAATTTTTTATTAATTTAGATCTCGTCACTAATTTTCATTCATATAAATATTTTCATCAGAAGAAGAATTTAACGACTATAGCTTGCAGTGGAAACAAAAAAAAAATCGAAATAATGATATGCCGAGAACAGAGGAGCATTTTACTAAGACAACAACGGTTCGCCCATAGCTCGCGAACATCTTCATCACATGATTCGTGATCGATTAGAAACTTGGAAAAAAGTTGTTTTGAGAGATAAAGCACTCAGATGCAGTGTGCTATGTGTTACTGGAGATTGGTTATCGAAAGATGATATCCGTCCCACTCTCCTAGCTGCAATCCTGATAAGTTTAGAAATGTGGAATAGATGGCTGATTCAGAAAATTATTGCCAAGGGTCGCTTATCCACTCGATGCGTTTCTTCCGAAGCATATTCAAATCCCCTTGAAAACTTTGTACAAGTGAAGATGCAGCTATTTATCAGAATGCTATAGAAATATTGAAAACTAAAAATCTTACCATTACCTCATATTTCATTTCCTCCCGTTCCGGTCGATTTTATGTTCTAAACTAATTTTTCAAACGGCTCTCAACCTTTAAGGCTTCATCTTTCCGCTTTTCTTTCTTTTTTTCATCCCAGTGAGGGACGAGAAGAGCCAGTGCTTTACGCAATTCGAAGGCATCGCACTGAATGGATCAGACAGTTTGCATTCTTATGCTCCCTTCAGTAACATACAGATGCCACTCAACGCGACAGCAACGACATGTTCATCAGGAAAGCCACGTTCAGCATCGCCATAGCGCTCCAAACGCGTTAGCAGGCTTGATTGTCGCTCCTCGGTGCCATCCGGGCTTGCAAACATCTGTCGATTTCACAGGCACTGCATCTTGCCGTTATGAAGTTTCTCAGTAATTTCTGTGTGTCGTGCGTCCGTGATTTTCTTTTTCACGTTGAAAGAAAATAAAGTGGAAGTCACAAGGAGATAATCTTGTACTCTTTGGGCTGCAATCGCTGTTTCTGCCAGGATGAGGGGTGAGGGGGATCAAGTGCCTTACTTTAAAGTTCATATTTTTGAAAATGAAGTTGTGATTATTCACTCCTTCAGTTATTTAGAAAGGATTCGATTAGACGAGAGATCGAACAGGGAAACTGGCTAAATTGGCCAAAAAAAATCTTTACGTCTAAATTTTCCACTAGAGGATCTACAAAATAACTTTAATAGAAATTATGAAAAGAAAAACCTGTTAGAACAAACAGAACGAACACTATTTTTGCTCTACTACCTCACCGTTGTTTCGGACAGGTTATTAGCAGAAACTGCATTGAAATAGACATAATCTAGCAAAAGAGCTCAGGGAAATACGAATGAGTAGGATTTAGAGCTAGAACAGGTATATCTTTAAAAAACGCTCGTTACTGCTTTACAAAGCAGTTCTGATTTGTTTAATTGATAAGAATTTTTGAATTGTCTCAAAGAGACTAATTTTGTATACGCATTATTGAGAGGCAAAAATACGTTGATTTCTGTTAAGAAAACTTGGATTCGTGTGTAAAAATCTTTTAAAAAACCCATAAAATGGAAAGAAAGGTAGTTCTACATATGCGCTTTTTTGACTTATTGAAAAGTCTTATTGCTGATAATTTTGTATGAGAGATTGCGGTGACAAGATATTCCCACTGTCGTAAAAACGAAGCGTATTTCTAATCGTATAGAAGTTGTTTGGAAAATGAGTCAGGGATGGTAGTAGGGGAATGAAAGTGTCAGGAGTGACTGGTTTGACGGTCATACGATGGAGTGCTTCGAAAGTGAGGGATGTTCGGTAACGGGACGAGCGTGAGGCGGTGGGGGTTGACCTCGAATTGAGTGCCACATGAGGGCTATTATTGCAGAAACGTTCTCGCGCATGACTCAGCCGTACAGAATCGCACTTCACCATTACGCGGGACAGGTTACGTTCAAAGTACGCGCATCCGATGCGCACCGAATGGCACTGCGCGTACTCACGCATAAGCGCTTTGCTCAACGTTCCAGGTTTGAGTTGACTGTCTTCGGTTAGAAGTTGGGCGTTGACGCCATTTCGTCAAAAAGTTCCCATCCGATTTTTCCCACTTTTCTAAAATCAGTTAGCTGCGCTTGTTTACATAACAGCTTGCAAGTATAAATGCGATTCTGTGGTTTTATGAACAGAAAATTTTATTAGGGATGAAGAAGACATTTTATAGTTCATTATTGTGTTAGATGAGCATATAAAGTACGCATTCAAAATACTATTACCACTGACTGATCACTTAAGATGCGTTAAATTTGATCTCTTGCTGATTATTAAACGATCAGCCGAAATTGGGAAAATGGGGTTTTTTGCCGTTACTTTAAATTCACACTCTTACGTGACTATCGACGGAAACGAGAGGGTAGAGTTATCTCTTTCTCACTGAAAAATAGGTGACACAAGTGCCGTGCTGGTCTTTCGACGAAAGCCGGATCTGACATTCAACTACTGTTCTCCTCATGCAGCGTTGAGAATATCATCTCAGAAACGATTCGAATAAGCCTTCATCGCTTAATGGTACTCTACACTTTCTCACTCCTATTCCTCTTTCTAGCTTCTCATGAAGCCACTACTATGAACTTAAATAAGCATCATCATATAATCGGAGGTTTCTTCGCGTCAAATTGCAAGCAGTCACAAAAGATTTCCGCAGTGTTGTTAAATGCGTGAATTTCAGCACTCCAGAACGATGTACGAGTATTCCAAACGACTTATTCGGTAAGTGTTGTTGAAATGTTATTAATTCAAAACCTAAAATGTGCGTATCTCGATATCTTTATATAATTCGTTGAGGAATACATAGTCGAATTTGGTGACAGCGATGGTGATTTCATTTCGTGGAGTCATTTGTGTCGTATTGAAAGGACGAATTCTCTTTCCACTCTTCAGCCCACTTTCATTTCCAGTTTCATATTCTGTTCATTCTTATTTCCCACACATTCAACAACGCGCTCACAAGTGTTAATTGCATTTTATCAGCTGATTTATGTGATAACCCTCGCAGTCTTATGCGATTTTATTGTGTCATCTTCATTTCACTGAGTTCATTTCTTGCATTTATCGATGAATTTTTTATTTTCTGTTAGTTGATCAATTGAATCGTTGTCTGAGGTTTCTGATGATCACTCGTTTTCATTGATATAGCATCCATCTTAGGGTATATCTTAAATTATTTAATTTTCAATATATTTGTTTCTTTTCTCTCGATACTAAAGCTTCTCGTTCTAATAATTTCACCAAAATATTCCATAAATTGTAATTATGGGTTAAAAAGTAAACGACCTCTAATTGTTAATGTCTCACAATAATCATCGAGTACATCTTAATAGAAGTTATATTTTCCTTTCAAGCCGATAGAATATTAATGCGGTTGAAATAGTACCGAGTTTCCTATTGCGTTCATTTATTTTTTTAAAAGACGTCAAGAATGGAATTAATTTTTAGCGTGCCGTCAAGGAAACGCAAGAAGCTACGAAAGGAGCTCTTTTAGTGAAATGACACAACAACAGCGTAAACACAAACAAAATACGGCCTGCATTCTCAGTTGGTTTTTCGATAATAAATCGTGTAGTAATTAACATATAATGCGATTAATGAGCTAGATAATCGAGCAATGGTCAAGGGGATTTCATTGTTTCACGATATTCCGTTCTCGTCGAGAATATTCAAGGATAAACTCAATTTCACTGAAATATGAAAGGAAGTTCACTGAGTGAAACAAATTGATGTGATTCGTTTGAAGTGAAAAACCTAATGTGATCTATTTTCGCTGCACTTTCGGTTAGAATTGGATCTCTTGAGTATTAAATCGGAACTTTCGCTAATGCCATTTGAAACGGAAAGTTCTAGTTGATTTGATTATTGAGGCAACTGTTCATTGCTGAAGTATTCAGTAGCCATCTTTTGTAACATTCATTGTTCATTCAACCTTCCTGCTAGCAAAATGGCGATTTCTTCAAAAAACCCATCGAAATGATAGGTTGATTTTTCCGAATGTCACTTCATATTTTGCATTTCAATTTTCTTGCGCAGACTGCCGCAGAAAAAAATAAACCAAGAGGGTTAAGATGCGCTTACGAGCGTCGAGGTGGACGACGTGGATTCACTGAAGGCTTTTGTTGCAAAAGGTGGTATGGAACTGGACGCTAAGATCGAAAGTAGCCATTTGAGCGGATGGTCGCTCGTCGACGTGGCGCTCATGCTCGATCACCGACGATGCGCCTCCTTTCTAATGGAAGCTGGAGCTATGCCAAGTCCCGAACGTAAGCTATCATCTCTTATACTATTTCATTAGTGAAACAGTAAATGAGTCGAAAATTGTGCGACATTTTTGAGATCGCTATAAGCGTTGCGACAGCGGCAGCAACACTGGATTTACTGTACTATCGCTGTTATCACAGTAACGCCTAATTTTCTGTAACAACACTGCTGCAAACAGCCACTACCACTGTAAATGTTTCCTACTTCCTTTTCCTTGCCTTCAGTGTGTCCCTGAAAGATGCGCATTTCACTTCTTTTTCTAATGTCGACTATATTGCATAACCTCGCAACGGAATGGAAGGGTCAAGGTTTTTATTTTGTCCTTAAAAAGTCAGCAGTAGTAACGGCGGGGAGGATAACCCAATGACTAGGAGTACATTCGCGTCAGTCAGCACGGAATACTCCCCATGATCATGCCAATTCGCGATTTGGCTGCGAAACGCTAGGCTCCCGAAACGACCCAGGCTAAGACGACACCTGACGTAAACACCCAGTTGCCTGTGATCAACCAAGCTCTCTTTTAATACGCACCGAGCTTTGCCTTAAGGTACTTGTAGAGAGTTCGCTATATTATGGCCACTACGTCTCTCTCTCTACGAAAGCTGTTAAAATACAATGTTATAATAATCCCTCGTACCACATATAAGACTTCATTGCTACGTTTTTTCCGAAGCATTATCTTTTCTCTGTCTTCCAGTCTTCACATTATCGTCACTTTGCAGCTGAATGCTGATCCCTTCTCTGTCTGTCTTTTTCTACTCTCTCATCTCAGAGAAATCAACAGGGGTCATTTATTTCCGTCAGATGCCTAAATATGGTTCTTTATGGCCAGCACTTTTTCAGTTAGGGAATAGCGCCGACATATGCGCAAGATTTCTTCGTTGAACTACTTGACTAGGACAAAAAAGTTATTTTTAGTTTCATTTTCAGTATGTGGAACTGGTGCACTTCTGAATAAAATCGAAGCGCTACAGAAGAAGACTCTAAGGGATGCTCAGCGTTCGAAAAATAGTGGTTTGAAGAATAAAGTAAGTGCGAAGCAAGAATCAAATTTTCCGATGGATTTTGTCACTGTTGATATAATAAAGAGCGTGTTTTCTTTACATCTATAGAAAGCGTATTAACACTTACTGCATTTTCTGCCTTTTCGGAGTTGTTTTTTTTTCAGTTATGAAAAGAGGAAAATACGACCATGGAACGACGATCGTACCAAGAATCTTTACTTCACATTCAATTTTGCGAATGAGCTATATTAAATTCGATGAGGCAAAATAGACCCCTCGTCAAAATTCTCAATTTTTCTATATCATTCCTTTGACTTTAAAAAATCTTGAGTTAATCCCATAATGAAAGCAGGTGTCATTACCAGACGCTGTAGTTTTAACTGCCGGCTACTGCAATTAACCATGCAAGACATCAGATTTGTAGTTGTTCCAGAATACAGCGATTAACAGATCTTCTTTAGATATTTTTTAGGTCTCTAAAATGCCTTAATTTATCGATGTAATTCAGGAGGAGAGTCGCCAGTTGAAGCATTTGGAGAAACAATTGCTCCAGTTACGAAAGATGAAATCCACTGTTAAGAATTGCGACCTTCCTGGTCCACTTTCTGGTGCAACCGCTTTAATTTCGGCTTCCGATACAATAACGGTTGAGTGGAAGAAGCCTTCGAAGCAGGCAAATGCCGATATACTTACGTGCGTTAAAGGTGCTAATTTCTCTTTAAAGTTCGTTGAATTCATCTCATCATTTATAGAAATATCATTTCATTATTGCAAAAGCGCTGTTTTTTTTTGGTTCGCACTTTTTATGAGGAAACTTTTGAATGTGAAAATTGTGGATAAAGACTATTTTTATTCACATATTGTTCCTGCCTCTGCTATAGTTGTGATTAAATACGAGGAGCCAAGAATGACTTTCTTTTCTCATCAATAATCACGCCTTCTAAAGACAGTCGTTTTAACAATATATATCCACAATATTCGCCTACTTTGAAGCAACCATTTATAAACGCTTGTGTTCGAATTCATATACGTTCAATCGGCATATATGGAAGAATAATTCACAGATAGTTTGATGAATGCGTCAGTAAACAATCCGCCTTCTCAGCATATCCGCCATTATGTTCTTCAGTCATAAATTGATGTCCCATAACAATTCAAGAATAATTGCAGCTTTGGCTTTTGAACAAATTTAGTTGAATATCTGTGACAACTGCGATTCGAGAAATTTGAATAGTTGTCTAGAAGTCGACGACGAAATTTCAGCAGCTTAACGTCGACTGTTACACAGCTTAAGATCGAATGCGAATATTCACTAATTATATATTCACTTTAAAGGCAGTTTCAATCTCGCCAAATTTGAAGTAAAATTCACTTCAGTTGAATGGAGTTTATCGGATAGCTTCAATCAAATAGAAGGCGAGTTGATAGTGAGAGATATTAGAGATGGTAGAACCGACATCAGTGGTCTTCGACGAGGGCTGAGGTATTCGATTCGGGTTAGTGCGGGAACGATGCGAGGGTTTGGCAATCCTTGTACTGTCACGCCACGACTTCTGCTTCTTTCCGGTCAGCTATTTTGTGTGTTCAATGAGTTTTTAAGCATAGCTTTTTGCTAATGATATTCACACGTAAGCATTTTGCCAGTTTTAGTATTTTCCATCTACTAGAAGCAGCTGGTAAATTCATTTCTTGTCATATTCGGCAATGTCGCATGTAAGTGTGCAAAGTGTTTATCATTTTTATATATGTAAAGAGAGAATTTCTGGAGATTAGGAGAGGAGGAATACTCTAGAATCGGACGTTGCGTTGGAAATATCATTTCTGCGTCAGTGCGTATTATGGACCATTGCTGACACGTCCTTGCCCCACTTGCACCATTTATTTTTACTTGCACTCATTAATATTATCACTGTTATTTGTTACTGTAGCTAACGCTGTCGCACTCAGATTTTCGGTGCATTTTTCTTTGTCTGTACTTCCCCTTGCTTCTTGAAAATAGGAACGGCACTCATCTGAACTTTCTGCGCGATCTCGCTGTCTTCGATTGCGCTGTTCCTTGGTAAACCTCCCTCAAACGAACAATTGTCTCAATATAACTGCAAGTGAAAGCATCTCCTCCCAAAAAAAAGAACAATCATTTAAGGACACGTGGAACTGCATTTCAGGTTGGGAAGACGTACAGGACAGTTTTAAACTGGACAACGGTATGAATGAAATCAATATGCTGTTGCAAGACGTGGAGAAACATCAGCAGTCAGCCTTATGGCAAACTGGTATTTGATTATCACTGCACATCATCTTTCTAACTGAATGATCGACTTCCAGTATGTTAGAGATCGTTTAAAAAAATAGCTTAAAAGCAAATATCAAAATATATCGCATTCGTAGAACTTCCCAACTCCAACCATAAACATTCCTACACAAATGAGATAATTTTCGACACTAACTGGAAAAGTTAAATTTCACGTCAAACTGCGCTTTTCTTAATCATTTTCTTCAACCTTTTCTTCAGTGTCCACTGTTTCATTTACGATTGCTCTACGGGGAGTGCTTTCCATAGTATAAGCAAGATGAAGCGACATATAGCTATCGCAGCAATTGCTTTCCGATATCTGAGTTTTTTGTATTATTCAAAAGCGTTGTATATAATGGATTGTTGCGCTTTCCTTCATCGACTAATTCTCCAGTGAACGGCTGCAAAGTTACACAGCCAAATGACACACTGCTAAGCTTAATTCGCAAGGTAATTAATGGTCAGTAGAATATGCAAGATGTACCGAACATATTGATCTCATTTTAGGTGATTTCTTATTGAAAATATTTATATTTGATTACTTCAACAGCTTAAACGTACACTTCGTCGATATGCTTTATGAGTCATTCGATAATAAACACAAATCAGCTCATTTGGAGAACAAGCCTGCTTTTTACAGCGTTTCCGAACTTCTGTGATCCAAGCGTTAAAAAGAAGCGGACGCGATTGAAAGGTCTTTTCTCAACAGGATCGAAATTTGTGCGTAATTGTCAAAGGTAAAAATATTTCCTTGAAAATTTCAATGAAACAAAGTTGTGATTTCTTCGACGGTCTTTTACTGCAAACATTTTGGGTATCGGGAAAGTACGCCTGCTGCTTATAGTAGTTGCATAAATTCAGGCCGCCGCTTTCAGTTCATGAGCAAAAAACTGCTATGACCTCTACTGCTGCTATTGAAAATACTTATAGCTGAAGATTGAATGACATGAGCAACTTTATGAACGTTGCTCATCCTTTATCCTTTCTCTGTTTTTTCGAAAATTTGCATTTTTGAATCTGCACCTTGAGATTATCGTTTAAAAGAGTACTATCTGTGTGCTAGATAATCTCATCGAAGCAAGAGAAAGCGATTTGCAACACAAGGTTGACATTTTCTTCAGCAGGTTATGTGTCCCTACGTTAAAGTTATCAGCATGTCAGCATGTTCAGCGTTGTTTCGTAACACATGAGGCAAATTGCTGGTAAGAATTTTGAACAATTAAAGGAAGCTAGAGGAAATTGTAGTATTTCTGCAATAACAACGATGATGTAACGTTGCTGATAAACAACTTGAGGGAACAACGAAAAAAACTCTTTTCTCAAGAATTTCAAACAAATATGCATCATTTTCTGCAATGTGAATTTCTTGCTGCAATGTTTCCCGGTTTCTGATCGATTTGTTTTAGAGGTATTTATCTCGCTAGTGTGATTTATTCAGAGGAGAAATTGCTTTGTACTATTGATGATTTCCTTCCCATTATTGCGATCGATGAAAATGCTACTCATGTCCTTAAGGTAAATGTTCAATAAATATTCAACCTGCATATGGATATTTTTCAGTGAATATTCCAAATGGAAGCCAATTTTGAAGTAATATTAGAAATATAAAATAAGCAAGTTTTGAAGAATTTTATGGTTCTTTTTTTTCAAAGCAAAGATCCTAGAAAAATTTCCCATCGAAGTATTATCTCATTTTCAAATGTGTATTTGAAAAAATTCTCCGCTTAATTAAGCTTTAGTCTCTCAAACAAATATCGATATATTAGTTCAGATTTACTGATGACCATTTTTATAGGACGAAATTATCTATGCGTTTACTTCAAATGATTAGTGCGATTGCAATAGTAATTAGATTTTTTGATGACTACGATGCACAATGCAGAATGCGTTGTTGTGAAATAGCGCTGTGAATTCCAAATTTTACTTTTTTTCAAGGAGGATCTGAATTGGACCATGAAGTTGTCAATGTACTGGGATCGAGTACAATATATTCAGGAGTCTGTTGCAACTAGCTCGTCGAATGCACATTTCCGCTCGAATTTTCTCGATGCAGTCGTGCAGATGCAAAATGCACTCGGCATTAAAGACATCGGCAGGTACTGATATTTCATTTCTTTCATTTCCTTATATTAACAATCTGAATGAGGAAGCGATTTTGCTTTACATCACTTGATCATCTCATCTCTTTGATAGTACAGTGAAAGGCCGATCATAGCGGTCACCTTTGAGGTTTTTACTTCCAATTTTCAAACACGACAATTCAAGGACTGGGCAAGATTTAGAAAATCTAGGTAGCATTTCGAAGCAATAAAACAACTTTCAGTTTTTCCATCACCTGTATGGAAGTGCGCAAAGTTCATACTGACGGTTATAATACCATAACATTTACATCTAACCTACTGTAAGTTTACTGAGTTTGCTTAATCCCGTTTAAATGAAACAAAACATTCTTTCGCATTATGGGCGGTGGAGAATCGAAAAATAATTCGCTTATTTGCAATGTGCAAGTGACGTACATCTAATATTCATGGAGATAAATCGATGAATATCAAAATTTCCGATGTTAATGCTCGTCAGCTTATTATACGGTGCAGACATGTGACCAATACTTTATAGATTTAACTCGAGTAGCCTTTTGGCGTGCATAACGCGAACTTCTTGCTTACTGAATGCTTTCAGAACGATCTCATCGCATTGAAGCTATGTAGCTTTTTGTGCGATTCGTCTTTTTGTTTTTCTTGCAGCAAAATATTTTAGCATCATGTTTTATCGCAAATTACCTAAGTGCTATTGTCTTTGTGCTAATGATTCGCGATGTCCTTTCCAGGATTCACCACACAACAATAAATTCCTCCGAGGAAGGCACCGTATTTATCGTTACGGTTCGCTTTGTTGATGATCTCCAGTTGATACAGGTTAGAAGCAATATTTCTTTCAATCTTTTCTGGTTATATGAAAGGGACGACTTTTAAAGCATTAAAAAACCCCTTACTCTTTCTATTAAAACTGTCAAAAATTCAGAAAAATCCAACTGCTTCTACTTCTTTAGTCAGCCTCAAATTTCGTATAGTTCTCCTAATGGATAGCGAGTATAAGTTACTGAACAGTCAGACTTTCCGCAGTAAATGAGCTACAAAAATCCAACAGTTTCGATGTTCTCATATTTTCGAAGCCGCATGTTCACTCAGAGGGATAACATAAATAGAAGCTGCTGGAGAGTTTATGCAAAATGAATCAATTGTTGACCACTAATGTGGGAATGAGAGTAAACGCAAGAGTTCTCTATTTTGAGCGTTGATCGTACATTTTTAAGAAGAATAATATTTGTCTGTGATTTTATTTTCCACTGCGCTTTTGCAAATTTGCGGTGAGATGCTCATTATTGCAATATTGCATCCGTGCATGCAAATCGGTGCTCTTTCGTTCCATTATTCTTCGAGAGCGTCCCAATTTGAGATCGAGTGAAGCTGCAATCATGAGATTTGGTAGTCTATAATCCTGAATACTTGTTGAACTCATATTAATTTTGCAAAGGATCTATCAACTTCGGGAACGACTTACACGATATTAAATGTGTAAAAATTGATAGCGGTGAAATTTTGTGAACCCCAAAAATGAGTCTTTTATGTAAAACTTATATTAGCTATCAGGTTAATCAATTTTCTACTCATTATTACATACACTTTGTTATTTTCGGGTAATTTATGAAAGCTCATGGTGTAATGAGTGTATTTATGAAAATCAATGTTGTACCACATCCTTAGCTGGCGCGATCGCCCACTTAGTAGAAAAGACAGTCCCCGTTGCCCCGCTTATATGCAGTTGCTGAATTTGACTGGAAGGAAAAAAGCATTTCCTTTTTTTTCTTGCCCATGCGCGCATCAGACTACCGTCCCATTCCCCAAAGGGCATTAAGCTTTCTTTGAGCACGTCACTGCGTCCCACATTCGTTGCTCTGGTAATGAATGTATTTGTCATGGAGCATCTTATCTGTCGAATTATTTGACTGAAGTTTTCAGCTCAGTTTTCAGCTGATTGCTATAAATCGATCTGATATCTACAAGACTTAGGAAATGAAATAAAAAAGTGTGCCTGTAGCTCGAGCTTCTCTTGCAGGGTCTGACAGTACACTGGAATACATTGAGCAAGATGCTATGCAAGCGTGGTCCGTCCGCTGCAGTGGATGTACTTTACAAAGAGATTCTCAATGTGCTCAACTTTTTCGAATCGTCACAAATTCCATTACGCAAAGGCCTATATTTATGTTATTTAAAACTTCATTCCACCATCAACACAATACGTGTTGTTGTACCGCACAATGTCCCATCGATGTTACCCTACGTCTTCATTAGGTTCGTTAGATAATGGCTGCTTTGCTTTTCTCATTGGCAAATTGTTGCCGTTGCTTCAAAAGCTTCCGATCTCTGATGATAATTGTTCGAGTAGCAATCGCGGTATTCGAATAGAACGCACCTCTTCTTGGGTCAGGAAGGATTCTAGCTTAAAGGGCACATAGTGAATATCGTGGATGTGTGAACTCGAAAGTTCGTGCTCCGAAGTAACGCTATTGTTTACCCCATTTCCTCATTCAAAAATCCATTAACTTGTGAAGTTGGAATGAACTAACACCGATTTCAAAAAGTTCTATGAGCCTGCTCAAGTTTAAGCTTCCCATCAACTTAAGCTCTAGGAAAGATAATAAGCTGAAAATGAACAGTGAGAGCGCAGTGCCACTGATAAGTTGATAAGTTGAAATAACATATGTGATGGTAAGTCGAAAATAACATGTGCATTTCTCCCGTTCGCCTTCTCTACAAAACTGCGCTCGATCACCCAGCATGTGTTTACAGCGGAAACATCACAGATGCTATGCACCTTTTTGATTATGGGGTGGAAATAATTTTACTTCCTTTTGAAGTATAAGCTAAAGAACTAACCGCTACTTTGAATTTACGTTATATTCGTTGTTATGTAGGGCTGTATCGAATATCCGGATGTGTGCAAACGTAATAAAGCTAAACTGTGATGAAATAAAGCGCGAATATTTTTTCAGAGAAAATGGACATGTTTCAAGGGAAGAGTGGGAATGGTTACGACTTCTCACTATCAACGCTTCAATTAAACCATTACCAGCACAACGTGATTTCTATAATGCAATTGTTTCTGCTGCTTCTTTGCTTATTCGTGATCTCGATATTGATAGCGATCTCATGCCATTGCAGCGACTTTATCGGCTTCAAGTTTTCGAACTCAACTTTGGCGTCTCATTCATTCTTGTAAGACATTGTTGTGGCCATCCCTTGTTTTGGTTTTTAAAAAATATTTGATAGGCTCCACTTTAATCCCTCTCAGAATCCTTGACCACTTTTGCATAAACAACGCAGTCATGAATGCGCAGAAGATTTGGCCCCATATCCATCTCAAAAAAAGTATTGGAAGTTGTTTAGTCAACGAAAATAGATGGACACATTCGATCACTGATGTTGTTGTGTGAGTAGGTTATAAATGTTGTTTTCCCTAAGTCTCATGTATCCAGCTCTTAAAAAACGCTCTTTCAGTTGTTGCCAAGGATCGAGGATGTATGCACAGCACCATCATATTCATGGACTGAGATCGAGTCAAATGACAGTAAACGAGGCTGCTCCTCGCTACCGATGCCTGTCTTTGAAATGAGTACATAATGAGACTTTGAGATTTCTTCTTTTTTTGTCTGTTCCAAAACTAGCTTCACCTAGGTTCCACTCTTTCGTAGTAATATGGAAAGGCAATAATATTGAAAGTCCTTAGCACGCTATCTTCAATATTAATATTGCTAAATAAACAGATAAAAAGCCCCTTATTCTAGATATTGTTTGAACCCACCCATTCCGACCACCCACTTGGAACATCGACGATGGCAACCGTGCGTGTTTTAACAAATTAGTAATTCCAAGCTATGCGTAATTCCTCATCAGAGTGCTATGCTTAAATTCGGTGAAACGTTGGATACGTCAAGCTATGCAGTGGTTATAATTTTGTTTTTCAGTTCACCTCTGTACATATAATGCGGATTTCATCGCGATTTATTGTCGTCTTTCGATATTCATTGAGCATTTCCTCACAGTTCGTACTTACAAAAAATTTTGCTTTTTTATTCTTTCGTTAATCATATTTTATCCGTTTATAAAACAGGTTTTGTAATAATATTCACATGAAAAATTAGTAAACAAATATTCGCCATATATTATTTTCTCTTATAGAAATTTGACAATACAACTTCCGCTTAGCAGTTTTAAGATAAGTGTGCACCAAAAAAAACTTTAATTCGATACTAGAAGATCGCTGAAATCTTTTTGCTCAGTGCACCTCTCCTTAGCTCCCCCTCAAATTTCGCATTTAAATAACCTTCCTTTTAAGGTACCATGCAACTTGAATAGAGTAGTTTTAATTTCATCATCCCATCATTGTCCGTCCCGATTTTTCGGCAGTCTTATTATTTAGCACGCCAACATTGCGCAGTACCAGCTTGAAACAGGTCGAAATAAGCTGCTTAAGAAATGGGTTAAATCCGCCATCCCATGCTAAAATAAATCGCTTTCTGCATTTATGGCATATCCAGCAGCGTTTTCGAATATGTAATCCTTTTAGGTTGTGCAATATGAGCAGAGAAAATGCTTATTGGAGAGCGACGCGAAGATCTACGACCAGCTTCTTGTGACGCTAAATGAATTTCATCGCAGGTTTGTTTGCCCATTTTCATAAAAAGAAATGAACGAATTCTGATTGTGAGGTATTTGCAAGTCGTTGCTATTGTGCATTAAGAAACGCTGCAGTGAGGGTTTGCCCCACATCGACAACAACATTATAGCCCTGCATTTGCAGGCTTGAGAACGTGTGGAAGTCGGCACGATGGATTAGCACGACTGCGTCCACTGCACGGGATAAGCAGTCGAAATGTGCTTTGCCTTTGAGTTCTCTCCTCGCTGCATTGGAAACTCAACCAACTTGCAGCACCCAAACCGACCATCAGGTAAACGTTTAAAATGCGATGACTATGGCCAACACAGACATAATATGACCTCTAAAAGGCATCTGGGTGGTAACGCTTAGACTCAACGACAAAAGTGCTCGAATAACCCTACGTTGCAGCGAGCGAACCAGATAGCTTCGGAGGCCAGTTGCCTCCTTCCGACTTTTTTCACCGCAAAAACCTAATCTCTACTAGCTTCGAAACGTCTTTTGCAGACGGGATTATAAGTACGATGCAGAACTTGTGAATGTAAAAACTTCAAGTAACCATAAAAATTGAATCTGCAAACTGTTGCCGAAGCGCAATCACTTTCAGACGGCAAACAATGCAGAACGACCAAGTCCATATTCGTTTAATAGTTCCTACTCGGAAGACAGCCACGGCGAAATCTCGACGGGTGTCGTACGAATTTATGCTGCCTATCAATGCGGATTCTCAAAAGACATCTCAGTACGCCTGCAGATAGCCTCAACGACCACATCCCGCGAAGTTGTCACTCTTGTCGTTGAACAACTTGCAAAAGCAGCCGCAGCGGGTAGCGATCACGCCGAAGAAGCTCATGCACATGAATACTGCTTGACGGCAGTGATTGGCTCCAGAGAGCGCAGACTTAGAGATGACTTCCCACCACTGAAATTACAAAGTCCTTGGTCGAAAGGGCGGCTATTTATACGACGAAGAGACTGTGTGCTAGCGGCAATACAACGAGGCAATGAAGCAGTTGTTTAAAATTTAAACGAGAAGTAAAATCTATTCGGCACCTTACAAACGACATCAACACGTAAAACGAGAATGAAATACAACCGGAAGGATACTCTTCGCACTGAATCAATCTCATTTTTTATGTATAAATATTTTATGTTAATAAAAATTGTGGAGCAGTTTGCCGGGAAGCTGACCGCTTCTCTTTACGATTTGGTATAACCAGTTCTTTTTCATACACTGCTCGCCAGAATATAGCTATGATATCAGCAAATAAAAAGACGAATTTTTAAGAATTGATGTAAAGCTAGACAACGCAGATAATGCAGCAAGAACAATGAAAACACTAACAACGATGACGCCGGCGTGTGCACGAGAGGCTGTATAAAGTGTATGCTGGGAAGAGAATTGGGAGGGGTTGGGGGTCGTGCACGCTCTTAGTGCGGCGATGCAAAATTTCCTGGGATCGATGCGTCGTCTCCCCTATCCAGCGCTTGAATGCCTGACGACCTCGCACATGCACTGGATGGGCATTTCAACTGTCCTTCACCCGGGAATTGCCGCTGCTGTTTCAAACAACTTAAAACACACACACACATACAGACACCACCACATACGCATGTATAGCCAAACCGATTACTACTGAATAAAGTTATGTCCGCTTAGGCCAACAAAACGCTCGCCTACTGCGATATCAAAACGCTAATTGGGTTGATACAGCGAGGCCGCCGAACAATGAATTAAGTGCTTCTGGGCGCCACCGCACCTTTACAAGAGGCGAGACAATGCAAACAGAACGGGCGTCCATGCGGCGGCTACACAACTGTACAACTGTATTCCGGATTTTGGAAGAAGTACAGTTACATGAGCGTCACAGTTACAAAACAAATATGCCTTTCAGGTCATGAGTTTCACGTAAGAGTTGTAATTTGATACATCTCGCTTGAGGATCTCACGCACTGGGCCCATTACTCGTTCGAATCGAGCCCGATCCAGCTTCACACATTTCAGATGTGTTTTCGCGACCACTGTTGCTGCACGTGGTCGATCCAACAGCAAAGCGATTTCACCTAGAACAGTACAAACTGACAAAAACCAACTCCCTTTTTCCTAAAGGCATCGAATTATTCCCTCTTATACATTCAATTGATGATTAGAAAAGTGCGCTGATATGATGCTGTCTTAAAATTGCTCACAGTTTCTAGCACAGAGACAGAGAACGAAAAGAGTTCAAAATACTCAGTTATTGAAAATGATGGTCTTTGAGCTCACTTTAACTATAAGACACACTCACTGTACTCCAAAATTCCACCACGAAAGTCTGAGAGGAGTGAGCGTTGCACGTTCACATCCATCGGCTTATGCCTTAGTATTCGCACTGCTCACGGCTTAGCATGAGACGATCGACTACTACTACCAATTCTGTACGCACACCAAACCTCTAGACATATCGGAACATTTCAACAGTTAAACATATTTCCCTCTACGTTTGGGATGATATTCTTCCCTTTGAATAATCGCATCGAAAATGAAGACGTAAAACTAAAAAACGATACAAAAATATACCGAAATAATCAGACGAAGATAAGTGGCCGACATTTTCGAAGGGGGCATCATCACTGCGTTTTTGCAATACATCTGCTTCACCTTCCACAATAATGAAGAACTCATCACCAGGCTGCCCCTGAAAGCGAATAATGATGACAAAAATTGGTACGAAAACTACTCGGTTCGTCGAATTTCTCTTCACAGAAGTTTACTAATGGAAAAACATGTTTTTTAGGCAATAACAGAGATCGTGAGCGCCCAACGATTGCCACTGTTTAAGATGCGGATGGATGGAGCAGCGTTCGCCGTTCCTCCCAAATGAGCTGCTAATGATAAATCTTTCATCGCCTTACAACGATAAAAAAAGGAAGAGCCCTTGCCTCCTCCCTCACAAAGCACCTCTTATACAAAAAATTGCAGTACAACAGTAACAACGTGCCCTTTGCTATGATTCAGTTGGTGACAAATTTTGTGAGTGGCATTACAGCATATCCATAAACAACACCTCACAATGTTTCATGAAGGAATTGCAGAAAGGCATTAGAACCTGCTCAACGACGTGTGTTCCAGGCTCGAAATCGCAACGTTCCAACGCATCCGCGACGTTGGCACGCTCCCATTTGTCGAGATCAGCTGCAACAGAGCCGCAATTTACGCACAATCTCCAAAAACAATGCTAATGACATGATTACTGCGCAAAAAAAGAAAAACACAAACAGCACAAACGTGTCCGAACTACAGTCTTCCATTATGGAAAAAAAAGAACGAGAAAGATGACTCACAAAGTATTTGAACTTTGGAAAGGAATTCGTCGTAGAGCTTTCGTTTACGCATCGTTGAACCCATGAGAATTTGACGATAGGTGATACGATCGATTGCCCAACACTTCACGACATCCGATTTAGCGATTACTGTTGCAGCACGAGGTGTGCCATAAATGAGTGCCAGTTCACCAAAACTGCCACCTTCTTTGATTGAAACCGCATATTCACCGTTCACGAAAACATCCACCTAAACGTATAAGACACTCCTCAACGGTGTTCAGTAAAACAGCGTCGTAATGCTAAAAAACGATACATTTGATAACTTGATTTCCGTTGCAAACAAAGGCTTCGGATCAGCTTGAACACTTAACAACTGTCAAACATAAAAAGTTCACCCTGACAGGAATTAGTTTTCAGCAATATTGGAACGAGGACTTCGGTTTGTAAGATGAAACAAGTACCCCAAATTATTCAATAATGGACAGCTTTAGAGCGAAAATAATTACGGCTTGAGCACCTCAACGCGAACTTAACAATAGTTTCAGCAACTGAACAAAAAGAGGAACAATTTTTTAATGCGTAATAATCATACGCGACACCATAAGTAAATCGTTGTTTTAGTGAAGAAGGGAAAGAGGAGATGGGATCATCCTCTTATCCTTCCAACTCTACGACGGCTATAAAAGACTACGACATTTAGACGAAAGGAGAAGTTTTATGAAAAAACGACCATGACTGCAGAGGAATGGCAAACGATTCAGGAAGGAAGGCAAACTCATTTCAGCAGCACTTTCTCCAAAGCGAAACGTTATATTTTTTGGGACATCTGGCACAGTTTGTTCCTTAGCAGTCCACGCAGCGACGATTCGTGTGCACAGGCACTCACTTCACAGCTTCGACAACTTCGCGCATAAAAAGAGAATCGGTTTCATCCTCTCTCCTCCTCCCTCCCCCCCCCCCCCCCCCCACCCCACCCTTCCCCCTAACCATGACAATGAACCTAATAAAAAACTTTTAATCGGCTGTAATCCACTGCATATAAAGACATCAAAGGTGGATCCGTTATGCGATATTTAGAGGTTTATATGGAGACTAGAACAATTTCGAATATAGTGAATGATGCTTATTTACGTCCCTCATTTACGCCAACATTTCGTCCAAAGTCATTCAAAGACAATGCCTTAAACCCTTAAATTCAAGCCAATAAACGCTCTGGCAACAATCTGAAAATGTATTAAACGAATGAATGTGCATGAAAATCATCAAATAATTCGACTGTGGCAAGTTGCCCGAATAACAAATTCTTTTGGCAATAAAGCATTACTTACTTCGCCAGAATCGATAACATAAAAATTGTCGCCTTCTTCGCCTTGTTCGATAATTGTTTCTCCTTTTTTCTTCTCTACTGGAAACATTGCATCGAAAATGGCCTTCTTCTCATCTCCCTGCAACGATCCGCTGCGAAGATGCTATTCACCAACGACCGCTCAATGAATGATGTTCATAGAACACACGTGAAAAGCAAATGGATATTCCACTCCACGTCATCTTCCAATTTCTGCCCCATCCTGTTGGACCTAGCAGTTTCTGCTAACACGCTCCACAGAAACGGTCTGATGAACCACATGCCACAGTGACTCAAGAAGGTCGTAGGAGAAGCGAGGAAGGAAGGGTTCTCTGCTGCACAGACTTGATCGCCTTGAGGCGAAAATGCTGCTCATTCGCGGACTCATACTCGTAAATGAAATGAAGACGAACGAACCTCGAGGTGAGAGAAAAGAATATTTTTGCACATCGCAGCTTCCAGCGCCCTTCTTGTCTCTTCATCCTTTGGAATAACAACCTTGTCGTAGTTGGCCGCTTCATTCTCATCTGGCACCTGAAATTACTCGAAAATTAATAAGCATAACTACTCTCATACTCTATGGTACAATTTGCAGGACTTATAAAAAGCAAAACCCCTTACTATAGACGAAGACAAGTGCCTCTTTTCGAATATGCATAATCATATTTCCACCGTCAGCTTAGGAACAACCTCCTAAAGCTGTGCAAGTTGGTTGAACAACCTCGCAATATGACAGTTTAACACTATGCAGCGATTGTGTATCAGAAAAGGAAAAAATAGAACTGTCAGACTGTGGAGGAATGCATCCACTTTTGTTGTAAGGCAAATGAGGTACAAGGTGATTCCACAGTTTCCGATAAGAAAAGAGTGGAATTTATAAAAGGATGCCAAGAAAGTTAGGATTAGATTCGTTGGATACCTTATCAAATAACATAAATTCCATTTATAAACATCGACATTTTCTTCATTGTCGTAAATATAAAGCAAATCGACACTGCGATATAAAGCTTTTTTTCAGAGTGGCTAATAATTAACTCAAGAATTTTTCGAAGATTTAACTGAACAGAGAAATTTGTCCTAACTCTCTCTCCCTACGTGGAAACTCATCAATACCACCGCTGAATGCCACACATTTATAAATGCAGTAGCATGAATGTACAACTGTATTTTGAATGCCGCCCAGTAAGGAAATTGCAACTACAACGAGCGTATTTCCGCACTGAGCATCCATCAGCTAATGAAAAATCTCTCGAGTTTTATCCTCCCAAGTTCTGATGTGCGAGAAAATTATACTGCAACACTGAGACTGGCTGAAGGTGATATAGCTGAGGCAAAACGTACATAACAGCGATGCGGTGGCAGCTGGAGACAGCAAGAATCACAAAGCACCTATCGATCATCTCACAATTCAAAAATCTAGATATCACAAATTCTATCAGCAACAACTGTGCAGAGAGCATTCCAACTGCTAGTTCGCACCATCGATAAACATCATTCTACAAGGCAACGAATCAATCAGTCCATCTCGAATTTTCATTTTTCTTTCCGATGATTAAAAAAGAAATAAAAGCAAAACGGCATTGAGATTATCATTGCAAATAGGCGCCACCTACGCGAATTCTCATCATGACAGATCGCGAAAAACATCAATACTGCAAAAATAACCTTCTGAACATTTGAGGACATTTCTGAGCAAGAGAAATATAATGCATTCCGAATTCGTGAACAAATAAAACAACGGAGAGTTATTATTTCTCCCATATGTAAAGAAATCCTACAAACAAATAATCATCCTATATCCGGTAAAGGTGCCTCTTGCAATCCCCAATCATAATCTCTCAAGCTTAACTCTCGCCTATCAATATAACTCAGTGAATTTGTAGATGCGATCAGTGCAAAAGAAACAAATGAAAACGAAAGAAGCGACGAATATAAATATTCTCGAATGGTGTATACGCTAACTAATTATCTGTTACATCCTCAATACGTTAACTGTAAACTTTACTATCAAACCGTCTAAAATAATCATTGCGCAGCAAATCGAAACGGAATTTTTTAACTTATTATGTGCCGTTCGAGTGCTAAAAGATGCAATAAAGTCGCCAAATAAAGACGACGGACGCTATTACCGCTCATACAATGAACTCGTCATCAGCTGAAATTATGCAACCGATAAAGCTAACTGCACAACACAAATTCCATGCTAATCGAACGTCGATAACGCCCCACCTTGTCAGTTCAATGATGCCACCTACGGTGAAAGCACTTACTCAAGAAGAAAAAACTTCCGAAACTATTCTCGAATTCCGTTGCTTACAACAACCTCCCATTCGTTTTTTACATTTGTTATCGATCGGTGCCTACGCTTCCTAATAGCAGTCCTTCTGCATTCTGCCCGCACATCATCACTTCAAAGATGAATGTCTTCCATGAACCATAAACGATCCCGTAACAAAATCCACTGCTAAACACTCATTTAAGGAACAAGTGAATAAGGATTTCTTGGTAACAAATATCTAAGTGGAAGCATTTTGAAGTTTTATAATGAAATGAATTATTTCTCCCAATATGAATTGCCTTAAAAAATTGTTTTGAGATATATAATTTAAAATATGTAAATATATGAGAAATTCATAAAACTAAGGACGACGAATTTTCTTTTCTTTTAAAAAAAAGGAGGAAAAACTTAAAAAATACATCAAGAAGGACAAATCCGGCATCATTGGAGTTAAAGAAAAAATCGATTTGCTACTCAATGAGAATATTCCCCAAATCCCACTCACCATTGTCTCATTTTTCAGCGGTCGTGTAATGTTCATCAAATGTGCCTGTTGCTGTGCCAAAAAAGTTCACAACGATAAATGGGATACGTCGACGTCGCATTTTCAGTTCTTTTCACAAACATTTACAACGCGAATAGCAAATTCCATGACGTAATTCCTCTGGAATCGAATGTGACACATCCTCACAACTTTTTTTGCAAAAAAACAATATCACTCTACGTCTGGACATAAACGAGTTTCAAGGAAATTCTTACCTTTTTCCTCTTCTGAACTCCCTCGTCTCCAATTTCGAGCCCTCTTCAACTCCACTTTTGACAAGTATATTTCTATATTTTAAGGTATTCGGTAACAGAAATGAAAACGAGAACCCCCCAAACGTCAAATAAGCCAAGCAGTAATTGCGGATTGCACTCTACTATCCCCTTGCATTGACTTCTCAAAGAAAGAACCGAAGATTGTTCAACAATGACTTAGAAAAGATCACATAAACTTATAGTCCCACTCACCCAGAAATGAATGAGCCTCATTTCCTCCAACAAATAAAGCATCGAAGGCAGCCCCTTTTACAGCATGGGATATATCGAGGATCACATCAAATTTTCAAAGAGCTTCCAACCTCCGCATTTCGGAAATGTGCCAGTCTCAGTGGAAACTTAATTGTTACACGCAACACTGAGCAAAAATACCTCTAGTGAACTTATGCTGTTCAGTGATGGAAATACAAATCTACGAGAAACTTAAGAATATTTCCATAGGCCACAAGGACACGCTGAGGGGAATGGTTGAGTTGGGTGAGGAGGAAGCATAAATATTAAATAAAGTTCGATATCAAATCAAAACAATGCTGATGGTGCGGCAGCGAGTGGAAAATAAAACTGTTGTCGAGAGAAGAGAGCTTTACTGAACGTGATCGAATATTCTATCGGAAACGTCGCAAAGCGCTGAGCTTTGCAGCATGAAAAGCGTATCACGAAAAAATATGTAAATGCACTGCAGTTTATTGAGGGCTCAAATACTTAAAGTCATCCAGCGGTTTTTGATTAGCTCTGTGAGTCACGGATGAAAATATCCTCTAGACGATCTCTTCTAATTCCACTTCATGCGTTTTCCCATTATATCTGAGAAGAGAGTCCATCAATACTCTCTAGCGCATTTACTGTTCGTTGTTTGTTTCTACTCGTGTGATGCAAATGTCGTTGTAAAATCATTAGTACCGCAGGCATGATCTGTAAGAATGCTTCCGATTCGGCACTGCCAGATGAAATGCAGTACACATCCTTGAAGTTCCATGAATCAATTTGCCACTTTGCAGCATATGTCAACACGTGCATCGCCCAGTTTTTTACATGAGCGTCTGCAACTGTTATGAAAGGCGGAAAACCGAAGCAACGTACACAAATGCAACAACAAGTAATATCCTTTGCCATAAACGGCATGCCTGCCTTTGCTTATCTCCATACATAGGTCCCCCGTGTTACTGACTTTTTATGTATCTATGAAAAATGCGAACTGGAAACTACCTGCACCTCATAACATTTATCATATTTTCGATACCGGTACGATTCAGAGCTGAAAATATCAAGCAGGTATCGTGAATAACACCTAGAGTCATCGCAAACGACAAACAGGAGGAAGCGCTTGAACAGCAGATGTGAAGTGAAGATCGATTGACAAAGGAATAATCTGGACGGAATGCAATATATCGCAGCCATCGACAAGTATAGAAAATTGCGATCCGAACTTGGTTAAACGCAGCTAGTAGCAGAGCACCTAACTTTCATGAATATCATCCTCCCCCTTCCCATCGACTTCCGGTCATACGATGGCCGTCAACGCTGGCACTCAATACGATGGTTGACAGACCGCAAACACAAAAATGACTTTTAAATGTAGTTAGTACTCAATGGGATCTGCCTGTTAGGCATGTCACGAGCTAGGGCTAGATAAAATTTCATTTTCCGTTGGAACGGACCTGCAGGATGGGATTATACTAAACTTGCACAACTGTTCCTTTTCCAATTAATCAACTAAACGAACAGTTTTGTGGAAGACATTCTTGAAGATGCCTGAAGTTTCTGTTTATGAAGTAATAAAGGAAACGAGGCTATTCCTAGGGAAATTTTTCAACTAAACTTATAGAAATACCATCGTTAAATGCACGGTTTTAATCAAAAGATTTGAGACAATCAGTCCTAACCGAATGGCTAAAAGCAAAGAAAGCACTTCGCAAATAAAATGCAATCGCAGATGCGATAGAATGCAAAATTTATGACCGCCGAGAGATTAAGGCAATATTTGTATGATGCGCTCGCATACTACACTGCAATCGATATTTTTATTCTCGGTGGCTGCTAACGTCGGAGCTAATAGCTTTTCCACTCTCAGAGCAAGCAGCAGCAGCGATACTTTTAGTGTCTGTCCCAAATTTGCTTACCATACAATGCTAAAGATTAAATCTTCACTACCTCCTCCCCTTTCTCTTTACAAAAATAATGCTATCTGTATACAACATGAACACCAATAATATCTCAACGAAACCATCTTGCATTCAACGTCCTCCAGCTATTCATATTTGACGAAGTACATGGAAATATTAAAAACCTCTTTACTACATGAGATGCGCGTTCCCGCTGCGCCTTTTAGAACCTTTTTCCTTCCGTTGGAAGTTTCTCCTCGTCCTATCGGCGCAAGCATGTCCTAAATAAGGGCTATGACCAACTCGTTTTGTCACATACATGCGACACCTAAAATCGAAGACTCACTAGAAACGAGAATTGACTGCTTTTCAAAACAGGCAGTTCCAGTTTGACCATTAAACACGAGATATGCAGATAACCAAAAACAAATCACCATTGGAAACAATTTTGGAAAATGAAAATTATTTCTTAATCTCAAATATTGTAACCAATCCGAACAGAGAGGAAGTACCAAAGGCGCAAAACTCATATGATTAAGCGAAAGCACAATAGACAGAAAAAACTTAACCATGACGCAAAATTGCCGCTCAAGAGAGAATTTTGGAGAGATGAAACTTGGAAAACTTGCAGAAATTTTTTCCACGCAAAGGTGCATGAGACCGAAGTGTGTATCAACTATTCTACGTTGAAGAAGAAATGAGAATCTTTCACTGTTAAAGGCAAAGACTACTCTCGGTTACTGCAGTGCGCTGTTTTTGTGAACGAATAACGCACAATTTTAAGGCGCATCTCGTTGCTTTGCCCCTATCCACAGAGGCACACAGCGGCAGCTAGCACGACTTGCTCATTACATGCAGCTAGATAGCTCTAGCGACAGCTGACAACACTGCTGCCACATGTTTTCATCATATCCTCCAACAAAAAATGAATTAAAATATAGGACTTTATGAGTACATCATTCACTAGTCATGCACATCGCATCGCAAACTAAGCGTGAACTCTTTCAACGATGAGCATTCAAGCGTGGAACACCACTGCACATCCCACTACGAAAATCACGTAGCGAAGCGTTCGCATGATTCGCATACCTATCAAGAAAAAGAAGAGACAACACTAAAACAGCGTATTTCTGACTGCATTATGCACAAAAACAAGTGCAGCGAACTGTCGCTCATCAACTGTTTTCTCGTCATCTCTATTTGGTTTCTTCACACCGAAATCACTCCACAACGATCACAGGTTTGAAATGACTCAGCTATGAGCCATCTCAGCGGTGTATTTTCTTCAATTCAGTAGAATGAATTAAAAAATTTCTCAGCATCAATGCATTCGTTCGAAAACTTCTTAATCGAGATCTCCCCTGCGTTTAATGCCCAAAGAGATAATAAGGAGAAACTACAACAAATTCCTCGTCTGCTCGATAAAAATCATTGCTTCTTTCAGTGTACTGCACTTTCAATTCCAAGATGGTATCAAAAGTGACGCCAACTTATTTGCACGAATGCAAAAGTAAAAAAACAATAGAAACTGAACGTCTCAGAGCACTAGCGAAGATGTAAACTTCGCTATAAAATGCAGCTTAATTAAATCAGTAACTTATAAGGGGCAGATGGAGGTAGAGAGAGGAAGCTGGGAAGTGAAGAGACGAAAATATGTTTAGCTTTACTTAGCTGCTCCGTAAAAACAACTTTATTCAGACTTTCTGGACAGCTGAACAACAGAATAACCTCGGGCTAGCGAACTCAAGAAATAACCCTCCTTCCCTCCTCCCACCAGCCGGACGCTCCCCCTTGCGGTACCACTTTTCGAAATTTAATACCTCCATCCAAATCGAAATATAGGGGTTACACACGGCTTGAGTAAACTGCCGTATGTAACCTGTGTTTTCTCAACAGATATTACAATTTACTCAACATGAACAAAACTGCAAACTGTCCCAATTAAAATTGCTGAACGTAACAAACAAACGGTAGATACTATTTTCTGGAGAACAGGAGGAGGACGAAAATGAACACGTTATTAGGAAATATGAACTTCTTGAAATTTCCTCAAAACGCTAACTTTTGTGGACTTCAAGAAAGACTTGAAAATAATGGAGAGGGAAACGGGTACACGTTCTTCAGGAAGCTGGGGACGAAAATGTACAACAAATGAGGGAACAAACGAAGGGAGCGCATAATTGATGTCGAAAAAATACACTAATCTATGGCACAAAAACGTTTCCCCAGAAGCATAATAACGATAAAACCGAAGCACTAAAAAACCGAAATAGGTATTACACCTTCCTCTTCAGTGATAACATAAAACGCGTGGAGCAAAAAAAAGGAAGGAAAAGATTCAAAATAAACAAACAGTGAACGTCTGAAAACCCTAGAGGCATCAATATAGCAAATAAATGGACAGCTAAACGAAGAATGCAGTAACTCGGATTTGTCCAAAAGGCTGTTGAAGGTCTCAGGCTTAACCCAAAGTAAAAGAGACGACATTTACGAAAAACTCTCCAAAAATGAACTGTGCGCCTCAACTTCACTGCACCATTTCTGCAATTACCTGCCATCATCAGCGAGGAATACATTTAGCGAGGAATACATTTTTCGCGTGAAACAGCCTCTCCTCCTCCTCCCCTCGAAATCATACAGCTGAATGCGAAAATCTCATGCTCATGAAAGAGAACTATTTCACTAGAATCGACAAAGTAAACGACAATCGGAAACAACGGTTACGATTTGATGAAATATAAACGAGCCGGGAATACGTCCCACGTTCGATGACTTCACCTAATTAATCGCTCGACGAGCACACTTCGAATAAAATCGTCACGTGCTTATGGGGGAAAGAAACGGCCACATGATATGTGCTCATGCGCCTTAAATAAAATTCGAAGGACTGATTTGTTGCGGAATGAAAAAAAAACGAAATCAAAGACTAATAGAATCAGTGAATATTGCCTATAATTAGAGACAGGTAAAAACGCTGTAACTCGATGGAGATCTTGAAGAAATAATAACTCTGTGGTGAAACGTAAGCGACGATAAGAATAGCGTAGGATGTGACAACTCACCTCGGCGCTAACTCCAAGTCGCCGCCGATTGCCCTGTGGCAGTTTTGGTGGCTCATCCATTGTATCGTCGTCATCGACCGCTTCAGCACCATGACCCGAATCCTGCAAACAAACGGACAGAAATTTTTGTTACTGGTTACTAACGTTTTCGGACCTCCAACGAGATATGCTGATGGGTCGAATGAAGTGTGGATTTTACAACTGCCTTGTACCCATAACTGCTGTTCAAGGATACCGACCATCGCCATCCAGCTAGCCGTCAACAACATGCTGCTGAGTTTACGTGAAAACAATTACCCGTTGCGATGCGGATGCAGATGGCGTTGCAGCCTGGCCACCGGCTGCGCCGGTCGCCCGACGTCGCCGCAGACTTAGTTGCTGACCCATGGCGTCGTCCGCTTACGTAACAACACGAGGACGCTTGTCGGCTTCCATAGGCGTATTGCGTACGCGCAGTCAACACACAAAGCACCCACCGATCGATGTGTCGGCTCTTTTGCGTCGATGCTCGCCTCGACGCTCTATTTCTCTGCGTCAATTCGTTTTGTGCCGTACGCCTACATCGAGTGCAATCTACAGCCCAGCGATTTTACTATATATTTTGCAGTGCCTTTTCGGCGGATCATTTGCAACGTCGTCGACCCTCTCAAGATGAGCTCCGCCAAAACAAACAATCTGCAGCTTTTCAACGAGAAGAGTCCTTTAGCGACGATATCCGAAAACCGAATTCAAACGTGACGTCGATGCTAGTGTGTTGTTACACTGCCATTCACAGCACGGTAAACTAGCACGTAAAGCATGAACTTACGTACATTCCAAGAGCTTTTTATTCGATAACAGCTTCCTGTAGGAAGACATCCACGAATGTGCACACGGTTACATGTGATAATACAAGTACACTGACAATATCACGTTGATGTAAACACGAATAAGCACGAAATATTTCAGTAACAAACCTGGGAACGCTGCTCGTAAAGCTTTTCAAAGTGCTCTTTGAGGAAGAGGACTGGGTTTTCTGGTTTGTGGATACACAAACTGACAATCGCCTCCTTGACCAATTGCTGAATATTGTGCCGTTGTACATAGGCTTGACACTGGGCCAACTGCGCCTCTTCACTTCCGCCCCCGGTTGCCATTCACACTGAAACCATATATGCATCTTCAAGTAGGAGAGCTCCTCTACGGTAAAGAACGGTCGAGAAATTGGAGCACCAGGCTCACTCACATAGACGTGCGCGCAAAAGAACGCCGAAATGGTGTACTGCAACCGAGAGGGATTTTTAAATTACCGCCGAAGGAGCAGAACCAGATGCAAAAAAGGAAAGAAAAACGGGGAATGGGAACAGCTGTAGATAGTAGATAGGCAATGAAAACAAAACTCGCGCCGTGTACGGTGCATGCGTGTACGTGTACGTGTGTATGTGTGTGTGTGGGGGGGCACACCAAGATTGATGCAACGAACACGTCGAAAACATCAACACAAACCGCCCCACCACCCCTAAATCCCGGCACACAGCAGCGTGAGCACAGCTCATGTCTATGTGCTCTCCACGTCTATATGACCAGCCGTCGCTCTCTCTCTCGTTGCCTCTCTGCGCTGCTCTAGCGGGCCGTTACACTGCATCAGCCTTAAGCACGATAGCACCTTATTGATTCTTGAGCATCATTCTACGGTATTGTGGCAATTTCAAATCATACAACGATCGTATGTTGTTGCCTTGGCTACTAACTTACATCTCCGGATGGCTAAGAACTCAACGTTGAAATGAACGGAATTTAGTATCCGCGCGATGTGACCATTCTTGCAGTCGGCCTATAAAACGTTGCGATTATGAGTTACTGAACGCCACCTCGCTATTAACCTAATGCCCTCTCAGCTAACGGTAACACCGCAACTACTTTTTTCGTTAATCTTTTTCATTTACTTGTTTTACTTTGTGTTTCCGCTTTATAATATCTCGAACAAGCTTAAGGCGCAACAATGAAAACAAGAAATCCCTGCCGCTGTGTGTATGGCGATCCTTGAAAAAGCGTTGGTCAGTCGTTTGTTCGCCGAACTGATTTTTATGATATATATATGGTTCTAAGAGTGAGGTCACTCACTACTTGAAGATGAGGTCCACCTTCATCAAGCAGAATCCTCAGCTAACGTAATGTCGTTTCGTTTTCACACTTAACAAATACTCATAATGATCAATTCACAATTGCGAGACGCCACACCTGATTGAATGAATAAATCTTTCGACGAAATGAATGGTACGCCTCTCAGGTTATGTTCTAACGAGCATTGATTGCTAGCTGCAAATGTATGAGCATCACTGAGGGTTTGTCCAATATGCCGGATGTTTTATCTCAAAAGTTCGGTTAAATCCTTCGTTAGGTTTAATTTTTCGTCGACATTTTCTTCATGCTAGTGGTGAGAATAAAGCGAACGAAATCCAACAATTAGCTTAATATCGAGATAATTTTATCTAAATTAGGTGCAAAACTAATAGTGTATTTTATTGCTAATCGCAGTTGAATTCTATGGCCAACTACAAGCAGCAATAATTTTCCTAACGAATTAGTGTGAGTTTCTTTTCATTGAAATTATACCAAATCCCATCGTTCTAATTCATTCATGAAGTGACAGACGTTGATTCCAAATTCTGATGCAGCACTCTCCTATAAATCACCGTTTAGCAATAAACGAAGAGAATTTATTAACTTTGTTCTTTCATAGGTGATATATCAGCTGAATTTTAGATCTCATATTTAAAATTATCTATGCATCTATGTGCCGAAAATATCCTACTCGAAGAGTCTATATAAAACAACGATCGAGAATATTTAAGTGGAGGAACATTTGACTGACGACATAGCTCCATATCTCATACTACAGGATAAGTAAACTCTAGTAGTGAAGATTTTAATATGGTAACGAAATGAACGATTCAAGTAAGAGTAAATAAATAACTTATTCGAATAATAGTTGCACTGTTGAGTACCTTTGCGCATAATTTTACCAGCTGAGCCCGATAATTGTATACTTAAATTTATGGCACCCAGCATTCTCACCCTCCTTCATTCGAGGTTTTACAAGCATATGAAGTGTAACAACATTTTTTGAACCGCTGAGAGATTCGAAATGAGAAATCTTTACAGTAAAATCGGATGTTATTTTTGACCACACAAGGAAGAGTGATTAATCGAAAAAGATTGCAAATAGGTGGCCTGTATGATACGGGGTTAAGGTGATTTTGAGTTGAAATTTCAACAGCTTGCTCTTTCTGGGAAGTTTCCTTCTCAGAAATGTGGTATAGAGAAGTCGCATCTGTGTCTATGTATGCGAAGGAGTGTGTCTATCTGTCTTTTAATTTCAACTCCGGAGCTATCGAATTTGGAGTTATGACATTTGGTCACTATCGCCACAGAGCAGGATGATCTTCAGTCCCGTAATTCATATTGATCGGTAAATTTCGAAACTAGTCACTGTCATTTAAAATTGCTAAATATTTGCACCATGAGTGTTAAAGGGTCAGAATTCCGTTTCGCATCACACAGAAATAAATCTTTTGCCCATTGATATGAGCAAAGACTCATTGTTCTTCAGTATTTTACTTCATTTTTATTGACAACGTGTGAAATCGGCTGCTGAGGCGAGCCACATTCAAAGGACTTATTCGCCTTTTTTTACTCTGAATGGTGAGTGGAGGAGACTGAAGATATTTAAAAAAGCGTGCATCTGTGGCGATCTGAACCTCAGCCGTTTCCTTTCCGAGTGAGCAGAACTCACTACGGTTCACTTAGCATATTACCTCAGCAGCTCTCTTGCGAAATTGCTGTAAACGAACATCGGAAATAATCTTTCAACTTTCGTTGTTTTGCGTGGTAGGCAAATTGAATGGAATTATTTTTTTATTTCAAAATGTTCTCTCATTGTATAAGTATTGTAAAATCGAAAGCACACGCAAGGGATAGAAGCGGAAGAGGAAAAAATTCAAATCAGATGGATAACATAGCGTCTGATAAGCTTTTGCAATTCAGATATAATATCTGTGCTGTTCTGGAAGAGTCGAATGAACATAGTAACAGGTATGTGCATAACGACTATCAAATATTATCATATCCGTTCTAATTCACCAAATATTTGAAGCTGAATTAAGCTATAAAACGCTTAAAAACATTTTGCGCTTAGGCTGATTTCACAAATAATTTTTCTTAGCAAATTAAATAATTAAATTATTATATTGGTATGAACTGGTCACCAGTGTTATTGCATCGAATTATGGAGTGAACGTTACCTAAAGCAGCATAACGAAATATCGTCTTCAAATACCAACAAAAGCAGGTGCGCTTCGAACATTAAGTATTTCACACTGATTGCAGCATCGGCGGTGATAAGTTCGCCCCCCATCAATAGTGGTGATGGCTCAATATTACTAGCACTATTTCCATTATATTTTAAACTTAATTGTGCAAAAATGATGCTATTTACTTGAACACATGTTGATCAACCTTGTTATAACTTCATAAACGATGAAATAAGTAAAGTAGAAAGCAATGAATTTCTATTGTTTATGATCCACTGATGACTGTAATTTCGTAGATTAGGAACGTTAGAATTCTTAACGTAAATGCAAATCAAATTCTCTTTATAAAGTTATCCCTGCACATTTTTTGCCAAGGATATATAAAGTCTTCATTATTTTCTACCATATGATGTAACTCTGAAATGAGATGAACTTTTTGAAACGAGAGTCACCTACAACTATTACTGTATATTCGCTTCTACAAAGTAATTGGCGTTATCGCATTTCCGATTTTATGCATTGGTCAGTCAGTGCAACGTGAAGTATAGCGATTATAGGAAGCTGCACCATTCGAGTTATTTTGGATGATTTCAGCTCCATTAATTGAATATAAAAAGGGTTGAATTTTCAAGAAAATCCGTTGACGAGATTTACAAATGAAGTATTAACCAAATTATAGGAGATTTTGATGGGAAACTCGATATTACCAATCATCCAGCAGTGAACCAATTAAATTAGCTGCATTCTCGGAGTGCAGATTTCATAGAGTGATGAATTTGAGGATCCGTTCTGGGCGCCATAATTAGATGAATTTTAGCCTCCATGACAAGCAAATATTAACTGATTATTAATTTCGATTCTAGCACAAAACACAGCTGCCATTTTCCTGCAGTCGCAGTGAGCTCTGTAGAAGCAGTTGTACTCAGTAGCAGTTACGAGGTAATGGAAACTAATAACTCATTTATCAATAAAAGGCATAGATAAAAGGTGCCAAACAAGTTACGGAATGTGATCGATGGCGATGTTCTTCAGTTTCAACGTTATTGTTGTTTTAATGGAATCTGAATGGATCTCATTCAAATTAGAGGCGTTTGGAAGTGGAATACGTAATCCAGTACAAGAAATTATTCCAGTGATTTTACCTCCTAGAAAGATAGCCGAGCATCCGCTTTGTTCTTCGATTCTCAAAAGAGAGCTTTCTGCACCGTTAGAGCTACTTAACAATGTGATATTCATATTGGAGAAGTATAAAACAGGTTCTCACATTAAGCCTCGTTATTCTCTGCATAAACTGATTTCTTAATTCGGTTTTAAAAAGTCCAAAATTATTAGCAATGAACTAGTTTTTAATTTTCCGTATATCCTAAAGAAAAACAAAGAATATCAGGACTTATTTATTTCTGCTCAAAATATTAGTAAACGAAGCGGTTTATTCAGAGACGCTTTCAGAAAGTGAGGTTAACTCAGAGAATGTGAATTTGCGGGAATAATCCGATTCTCATCAACATTAAAGTTCGTTTAGCGAAAATTTGCTGTCGAATCACCCACGTCGCGAAGTAGAGAGATTTATGCAGCGAAAATTTAACTTTGTAGTTTTAACTAATCCGTGAAGACAATGGTGTTCATATTATATTCCATCTTTCCGGAAGCGAATGATTCCACTCCGACAAGAAGCCTAATGAACTCAATACCGATAATGCAGCGCATTTCTTCTTAGAACAAATAAATACTTTTACGTATGTGCAAAATTACCACAAAGAGAAAACGGTAACTTGACGGTGTTTTCTATGCGAGTATTAATTCAAACGGATTTTGCACTTGTTCGTTCATCTGTAGAAACTTCTTTGTTCTTGGAGTCGATTTCGTAAAATGGAATTTTATTTTATTATCAGTGAATGCTGAGAGTGAAGGTATTGCCTTATACCTATGAATTAAATATGTGTGACGTAGAGTTCATTATACTCATGAGCATTTAATTAATTTTTGAGTTGTTTTTCCTAAAGAGACGATTATTCTTAAACATTATCAACCCAGGAATATGAAAGACTAACTGAAAAATTCACTTTAATAATCATATCTAGTCTATTTTCGAAAACATATAGTAAACAAAAACTTTTATAGACGTCTACCTTACAGACGATTCGTATGGTTGGACGATAGCAGCTAGAGTAGTTAGTAACGAACAACTGGCAACAACAAATGCGCGGAAAAGCAAAAATTGTTTCACCTCTACATCTGTGCAAAACATTACTCTGTTCTTGTCACCTCGAGCTGTCGGCAAATTTTCCATCCCATTGTTTTCGGTTCACATCAACAGTTGTCCAATTTGCAACTCATTTCTTATCTGCTGAAGCCAACATTGGAGGCGCAGTGCTGCTAGAGTCAGGAGATTTAAGCAGTTTGTAAAGGACGAAGTTGTATAATCATTGGCTTGCGTAGGAAATGCGCTGAAAACCTCGATTCAGTTGGCCTCTTTCCAAATTTTTTGAATTTTTCACTTCCTTTCAAACCTATCTGCCATTAGACTAACACCTCAGCATTCACAGTTCATGCTGTTCTTTGCATGGATGAGGATGGGGTTACACATCTCTGTTGGATCGAAATAAGGGAACAACTGCGCATTTACTGCCTAGTTTTTTCTCCGCTCTAAACACTCAAACAGCTGAAATCAGGCCAAGGACTAGCAAAAAAAGCTCACCGCTTCACAAGACACTCAAAAGATCGTAATTTCATTATAATTTAAAGAGTCACCTCAAAGACGTTAAAAAAACACTCAAGTTGAACGCTCACAAGCGCTCTTTAATATTAGTCACCTTGAGCGGCAATAAGGTGAGTGTGATCGGCGGGGAAATGAAACTGGAAATAAAACCGCACAGAATTTTACGCCCATCGACTGGCATTTATATACAGATATATGAGGAGAGTTATGACAGCTTACTTAATGCATATATGATAGATGAGACACTGGTGCAAATACATACACAATGAAGATGTATAATTTCAGTAAATGCAGCATTGGCGATAAGTGTAAATGCCATTTATTACAACTAAATATAGCGAATTGCAAACAAAAGAACAGAAAAAGAAGAGTAAATAAGAAGAAAATGAAAAATCAGATGCAAGATATCATCACTAATCAAAGCAAGTGAAGCATGAGTTCGCCATACGTTATCATTTGTAATCAGATGTACTGCTACAAATTTCTAAAGTATAGACTAACACTATAATATCGTAAGCGTGAAAACTGTTTAAATGCTTTCGTATAGGTAGCCGTGTACAGCAACAATTACGCCTCAAATATTATTTACACTTACAAAGGAACAATTTCATGCAATCTCTCTCTCTCTCTCTGTCCTTTCTTTACAAATATATATTATCGCTTCTGTTTCAATTTCTTCACTTTTCCTCAGAGAAGCCTCTTTCTTTCATTTCCTTCACGTTCTGCTCACTGCTTCGAGAATACTACGCTGAAGAAGATAGTTTTTTGCGAAAGTTCACCTAACAGCTGCATATGAAACGGAAATGATCAAAAGCACCGGCCTCTTCGTTAGTCTCTGAATATTGTTGCTAAATATTCACCTAACAAATCAAATTCATAAATTGTTTCAAGTAAAGCCCCCTATCGAAAACGGTTCCAAAAACCATTCCTTCGGCTTTTGACCTCATTGTTTCCTGTTCTCTAAAATCTCTCTTCTGAAGAAGTTGGTGGCATGAATTCACGCCTGAGACAATTGCTTTGCACTAAACATATCTCGTACCAAATTTACTGACAATTTCCAGAGAGCTAATATGCGCCCTAATGATTTCGCTTCTGAAAAATTAGCGTCGTAACATTCAGAGAGCGAATTTCAGAATTCAAATGAGGATTCGGGAAGGATGTTTATAAGGATTATATAGTTGACCTTATTCGCAGCAAACTTCACTAGCGGCAGGTTGGGAAGGGGACTGTGTTCAAAATAAAAACGTCAACAATCGTCATTTTGAACATCTTCAAACTGCTCGTATCATGGAAGGATAAAATGTATTTACGTTCCTAGAGGAACCTATCTCAAGTATCGTCCTATTGGTATGGTTTTTGAGTGTTTAATGAATTTGAAAAAAACTTTAGTTGCACTCTTACCCGTTTTTCGCTATTCTCCCTTACGTTCGGCACTTTTTAAAAACAGCAAAAAAATATCTCTGTAGGAAGAAGAGATGCGGAATTTCGACTCGTTAGACACATCATTACTGAGGTATTTACGTCATACTCTAACGTAAATATTTGCATCCTTTGAAGCACATTTAAGGAACTGTGCCCATTCAAGTGAAAAATTATTTATTCTCAGATCATTTTAACTCCTTAGAGCATCGCATTCACATTATTCTTTCCCACTTTTTTCATATTTCTATATCTTTTCTATCTCATCTTATGACCTTTCTCTCATTTCCAATTGTCACCTTTTCATCTTATGACCTATTTTTCTATTGTTTTAGCATTCTATGTCTACTTAGTCGTTTCATTACTATACCTTTAGATCTCAATTCGCTCTTTCCATACTGTTTGGCTGTCTTCACACATTCAAATCGCCGTCTTTTGCTGTTAAAACTTTCGAAGAGTGATTATTATTAACGCATATCGCCCGCAGCAAATGCTTTACTTTGAATATGCAGATTGCGGTTTTCACTACTTTAAGATGTATATATATATATATATATATATATATATATATATATATATGCAACGTTAGTAGGACTGATGCAATATGCATCGATTTGTTTTGAAGCATCTTTTTTTTTCTATGCATCATATGGAAATGAAATACAGTGGAAACGACCACTTTAAAAATTGTATTTGCCTTTGCATTATTTACTTATTGCCCATATTGCCCATTGTGGGCATTTAAGTGTGTCTAAAATTTGCACGATTTTATAGCGTTCGATTTGCTCTAACCGATTACGTTGGGAAACGAATCCTTTTGCTGATGATCTCTTGGAGAGGTAGGCAGTTTGCTCGAAATATCCTTCTATGATGGCATTATTATAGGCGCTCTATAATTTGCGGACATTTTGATTAAATTGATTTCACTAATGGTTGCAAACTATAAATATGCAAATAGCGCAATTTCCTCGGGTATTTATTTCAATTCTTTTCTCATAGCCTTGCAATAGATGCAATTTTACGGGCGCATTTGCAGAAATTTCTCAAGAAATACCAAAGATATTCTTTTTTTTTTGAAGAGAAAATTACAGACGTAAATAATCTGTGTATTTGAAAGGTTCTGCAAAAAGTGACTGCATAAGTTAGCGATGATATTCGAATCGATTTCAGGAAGCATCCAATGAAATGTGACCTAGTTTATTTTGTTTCAATCTATGTTTTCAAGAAAATTTTCGTTAAAACTAACGGTAAAGAGGAGGCAAACCGTGATTGTAGCTTTGAAGTTTTTAACTTTCCCATCAATGCGACTAATTATTCACTGCAATAGTTGAGAGGAATTATATGATAGGTGATGACGGATGAGTATCCTTCTACCCTCCCCCGTCCTCTCACCCCCTTCCGACCTTACATCCGTATTCTTTCACAAGGATAGTGGCTTTACGGAGCGCTCAAATGAAATATCTGATTGAACTTTTAATGCCTTTCGTTCTTAGCAAACGCTATGCTGTCTAGTCTAAATTTCAGTAGAGAATTCTTTGGCTTTGAGATATGCTGCAGCCTTGAATATGCAAATTTCTCATCCGCTGATTGGGATCCACATGAACGAGAGACGTACAAACATCATTCCCGATACTCTGTGCACTTGCTGATTGCCTGACGAGAATATTCATTCGGAAAACCATCGGTCCGATTAAAAAAAAGTTTTTGTGACTCTAAAGTGATGCCAACATTACGACTCGGTCATACGACTTTTTACTCATCTAGAACATGGGGAATTTCAAAGGTATTTATAAAGCTGGGCGTTACAATGAACCAATGCGCCGAGTAAATTAGTTGATCACAATGAAACCGCTCGTAAAGAATCCCACCTTGCAGAATTCCTACTTGTGAGAGGTTTTCATACGTTTCTTTTCAAGGACCACATTAAAGCTATTACAGATAACACATCGAATATACATAAATAATCGTTGATTTACCTATTAGTTAAGTTATATATATATAGGGTATGCTGCTAAAGGAACACGATACATACGAAAAAAGCACCCTTTTCGAGTGAATAATCCTCTCTCCCTCTCTCTCTCGAATAAGGAAAACTGAAGCTCTCCTTCTCCAGCTTCCAAAATTCCACCTCTACTCTACTCGTCAAAAAGAAAACCTCCAGAAATCGGCATCAGTTAAATTGGAAGTTCGCTCTGCATCGCTGGGAAAAGTTAGGGATCTCGGCTTTATAGTTTAAAAAAATATTTTTGACACAAGAAACGAACCACCTCGGCCGCTGAGATTCTGAAAGCTAATTAAAATTGAGCGTACCTTAACAGATGAAGCAGCCTGCCTACTTCCGCCTACTACGGGAAAAGCACGAAAAACTATGCAGATGAACGGGTAGAATTTTCTGCAACGAAAGGAGATTTTTGGTTCGTGTGGCTGCGTATTTTCACATATCGTCGAATAACGTCTAACTCCTCCAATTATGAATCACACTGACCAATGAATTTAATGCAAGCGCAGCGCCTGATAATCACGAACTCTCTAATATATTATAGGTCAGAGAACAACAACAACTCTAATTAGGCAGCACAGAGAAAGAATACATCAAACGCTGTGCGAAGAAAATTGCCATTACATCATCATGGAGCTCGTTACGAAGTATGCAGGAAACGCAAGTAACACCTGTGCGAAATACGAACAACTATGGAATTGGATAACGCAGAAACAGAATTAAGATCACGTCGACATGCTCGTGAACGAGGTCGTGATCTGGAGTTGATGAACGCTAGCTGCTAGTCGTATATCGCGAGCCTGTGCTGTGGGAGCAGCGCGACTAGCGCCCATTGTGCAAGTGTCGGATGTGCCAGACGTATGCTCGCCTAACGATGCTCGTCGGATGCTGCACGCGGACTACCACCGCCCAAATCGACTGGCCTCGTGCGCACACAGCACCCACCATCCGTAACAGAACAAGACAGCATATCTTCCATCTTCCACATCTCCTTCCCCTCCAAGTCGTTCGGATCCTCTTTGACCTGTCACCAACCGTTCTAGTGTCAGAGCTTGCGCATTTCCTTCCCTACCTGCAAAACAAGCAAAGTTCACTGCACAATAGGATGACTACGTCAATCTGCTGAAAGTCGTAGGAAGCGCCATCACATATTTTGCGATGGAAAAGCGCTCGCCTATTAGGATTGCCGTAAGGTTGGTGGCGTCTGATGATTAGAGGAAGCAGTACTGTAACCGGGAAAATGTTGTGGCTGCAGATCAAAGTATGCGACTATCACATAGTTTCAAAAAGAGCAGCTTTCAGATTGTATAGTTATATGGATGGAATTCGGCGACGTCTGATCCTTCCCCAGAGTTAGGCGAGCGGTTAACTTTGAGCGCAGATTTGAGGACATTTTATCGACAATCTCTGTTCACAGCTATTCTTTTTATTTTTCAAGTTCAGTATATTTTGTATAATTTTGCAGAAAATGCAGTTTATTAGTGATCGAAACAGGTACATATTTGCGTGAATATTAGCTAGTCGGACATGGTATCCACTATGTCTAACATAACTATATACACCATCCCCTGCTGAGTTATGCTTGCACAGTGCTATAGCGTCGGATTTGACGTATTAAGAAGAACAAAAAACAAGTGAAATTTTCACTGAATAAGTCCTAATGGATTCTGCAACAATGGGATCGATTCTTGTGTAATAAACGTCACAGTGAATACAATTGAGTATTAACACATTCTAAGCTCATATAAACGTTTAAAAAAACTGTGAAGTACACATTATTGTTTCAAATGCACCGATTATTTAATAGGCACACTTATCATAACTGATAATATTCTATAAAAAATCACCGTCGTTTATGCGCAAGGAAATTTCCATTACAGTTCTCCGATTACAGCTTTATCTTTTAAGTTCACCTTCGGTTTCGGTTTAAGAAGGACGAAATTTTTGAACGTTTATATGACAAACGATATTTTGAAGCACTACTTTGATAAACAGTTGACTGAATGCTCCAGCTGAGCAGGGTGATGCTCGAAAATCTATGCCGCGCTTATTCGTTGATGCTTGCAAGAATTAAACAAAATATGGAAAAGCGGCATCGAAGATATCTATTCCACAGCTCTTATAAACATGGCAGTTAGTTCTAAGAAATTGCACCGCGAAACGTTGTCTGCTAATGAAAGTGCTCAATTGCAAAGGAGTTCCTACTTTATTCTGACAGCTGCTAGTTACGGAATGACGCCACCGAGTAAATGTGAAGACACTATAATAAATGTGAAACAAAATAGGCCAAACCTGGGTAGAATCTAATCGGCCGACGTATATCAGCCGCGCCACTTTTCCTCATCAGCTTAGATGGGTTGCGTGGAAGTTAGATGGTGGATGATTAACAGCCAAGAAACGGTGGATGTGTGAATCATCAACTTGGAGAATTTTTTACCAACTCTGCCTGATAAGTAGGAAAATCCAATAAGTGGCAAATTTATATGTTAAACATTTGGGAAAGAAATGAGCCAATGATAGCAATATGTTTTGCAACTCATTATGAAGGCAGTAAATTCTCAAAAGCAAATTGCAGGTTGTGCTCAGAGTTCGACCTCTGAGCGAAGCGGAAAAAGCAAAGAAACATTTCCAATGTGTTATTCCTCTCGACAGCAAGGTGAGCATCCGATCATTCCATAGATAATCACCACCTAGAATCAGAAAATTCTATCGCCAGAAGAACCCAGGATAACACCATTTCCTAAGAAATTAAAGTGAATTATCCTCTCAGAAACTTACAAAGTTGTACGAGTTTTATGACATAAACGATAAATTCTCAAAAATAAGAAGTCGTTGCAATAACGAGACATAAGGAAAAGAAAAGCAGAGTGCACTTTAAAAAATATGCTCATGAGATAATTTGTAGACAGTTTTGCGTGACTATTTTGAAGTCACATGAAGTGTACTGGAAATTCATGAAATCTTTGCGCTCTGGTGTCAAATATTTGCCGTAATTTCAAAAATTGCCAATTTCATTAATGTCGAACACGTCACCTTCCCTATAGAGCTGAACGTTATCTGGTTGATGGTTATAACGAATCTATAGAAGAGATGCTTTAGTTATTTCTTGCGTATTTTTACAATGAGAAATGAACATTCGAATGAAGCACAACGTTGCAATCAATGAATATAGCTTAGCGAAGTATACTTTTATGGTTACAAATTTTTTATAAAAATGATTTGAGGTGTTTCTTAACTTATCGACTTCAGCATCTAACTGGTATCGTCTCTTCCTTATTTCATGAATGCTGAATCACTTAGATTTTCGACGAGGGCAGAATGTGCAAGTGTTTTTGAGATCTGCGTTGAGGAGTCACAATATAGTATGCGCAGTCTTCATTAGAGTATAGACATTGGCTAGCTCAAAAACATTAATAGGTGAAATGGAAAAAATACCATTAAATCAAAGCTAATGAACCTCAAGTAAGAATATTCGAAGCTCTGACTGCAAACCACTTGATAAATATGAATGCAGGATTTGAGCAGCCTGATTATTTATAAAATGATTCAGATGTTGATGCAACTTGAGCGTCAAGCTTGGATACTCTATGACGTTGAGAATACACATAATAACGCTATTAAAACACTGCCAGCTAATTAATTTTTTCAGATTTCTTCCTTCGTAGATAAGACTTTCATTCATAAATTCGCAGGAATTACAAAATGCTCGTTTGCGATGATATTCGAGGTTAATATTTTCAGCGCGTTTTGTTAGTCGATCCAGAAAAATTCGAACGCAATATTTTAAGGCAAAATCGTCAATATGAAAAATATTTCTCGTATGATGCCGCTTTTGGGCCATCTTCAAGTCAGGTGACCACCTCGCTAAGATTCTTCACTAGTTTCTACAGTTCTTTGTCTAAATCAAATAAATCTTAGTAAGGAAAAGGTCGATAACACATTAAACTATTCGAGCTTATGATCATAATTCATTGAACTGTGACCTGATATCACCTCATGTGCGTTAAAAATATATATTCAACGATTCGGAACTGACTGAGGTATGCTTTGTCGATGAAAGACATCAACCGCAAAGGGACCTAGTCTCTATTTCTCCGTTTATAGGTTATAGCTGACGAACATTTGCAATATCATTAGAGGCCTTCCTGTCACATTCTTGTTGATATCATTAGAGCGGATTTGTTAATTACTTCATAAGCGGAAAAAGGATGCAATTTTCTGGGAAAGAAATCACATTCGACAAATTCTTCCACAAATGAAAAGACGAGTATAGTCTCACCAGCAAATCTGTCGAAAGGTTTATCTTCTTAAGAGGAAAATTATTTCCCTCTCAGCACCATCTTACAGATGGACCTTCACTCTGCAACAACAGCACAAATCGTTGAATATATTTTTCTTGGATATAACGCTACTGTTCTTGCATATGGTCCAACAGGTTAGTTCTACAAAACGCATTATCAACGCTTTCTTTAATGCCTCACTCTCGTTAACATTTGTTATTAACGTAAATCGTACGCAAATAATTAGTTGATCATCGAGGATGTAAGCATATCACATGGGAACTGTAACTGATAGTAACTTGATAGCAAATGGGCCCTCATTATAACTTTTAGTGGCATGGATTATTTATAAATCAATCCGGCCGAATAATACGCACCTTGTTGCTACCACCATTTCCTATGGCAATGAGTTCAGCATTATGCTCTGTCATACGTCGATTTTACAAAATTTTTAATCAGACTAAGGATGGATGGAAGGCCCAGCTCATACACTGGAGATAATAAGGATATTGCTTACCCGGTGATTCACTGCTGTATTTTAGGGTCGGGGAAAACGTACACAATGGTAGGCACGAGGTCCAATCCTGGTCTAATGACCCTACTAACGCAGACTTTGTACGAAAGAATCGACGTCCAAAAACACAGCGTCTATTTGTCATATATGGTTGGTGACGATGCTTTGAACGTTCGTTGAAAACGCTAGTTGAATCAGCAAGGCAAGCATGAAACGCATAAAATTTGCCACCTCTCAGAAATAACCTATGAACCAAATATCGTTAGCCTCACTGCTCAGCTCAATTTTAGGGTAGAGCTGAGGAGCACTGCAGGAGTGCTAATCTGCAATATCTATTGAAACAAGCGCCGATTATGCTTCATTGAAGAAGTATGGCTTAGTGAAGAAGATTGAGAGGAATTTTGACATTTCCAGTCACTAAATGATGGTGTTTAAATTTGCAAGATAAATAAGGAAAATAGGACTTCACAGGTGTACAGCGCTGATCTAAAATTTCCGTTACAGATGAAAAAGTGGTGAACTCACGTATGAAAACTCGGGTGCTGATTTTTCAACATTTATCAGTTTTTCATTCATTCTTCACTCATTTACTTCATTTTCTTCCTTGGATATGACATCGAAGCCACATAAATAAACTTAGATTTCATTACCTTAAACATTTGCATAAATATGTCGCCCACTTCAAGTAATTTATGAATCATTTGTCGAAAATGCGACTATTATGAGTTGCCCGAAAAAGCTGAATTATCCCAGAAGATGGACTACCAATGCCAAAGCAAACATAAGAGTTGGAACGTGCCATAGGTGGCACTACATTAATCTGCACAGTTTCTTTTTGCATCGTAGTTATAATTAAGAGAGAGTTTCGCAATTAAATTGATCGTAACCAACGTTGCTGAAGTCTTTTTTTTAGCAATGGATCAGCGCTACTTGAAATCGTTTAAGCTGCTTCCAGAGATAGAGTCGCATTTTATTCATCAATGAAAACCGAAGAAAAGTTTTTTTTTTTTTCAGGAGCTGTACAACGAGAACATCCGCGACTTGCTCAATCCATGTTCAGGGATTTTAGATTTAATGGAGGACGAAAAAGGGAATATTCAAGTACCTGGCCTCTCGAAAGTCATTGCGCCCAGTTCCGCTAAAGTAAACATTTTGAGATTCTCCCACTCTCGCGACAGTGCTATTCTCTAAAAATTTTAATTCTTATCGTTAGGCTCTATGAGAGGAAAACTCGAGGATTATTCACCGTTTGTAAGATGTGAACATACTCGCTTTAACTGCAAACATCAAAAACCTCCGCGATGATCAATTTGAGAAGAAAAGAAATTGCTGGCGTTTTTCTAGGGCTCTTTGAATCCCATTCTCTGGGTCTGCGTATAGAAGATCGAAAAGATGCTAAAAGTAGGCGTGCGTTTTAGAGGGAAACGAAGGAGGAAACAATAATATTTGCCACTATTGTGGCATTCATCAAGTCTGACTCATTTTCAAACTTCACTTTCAACTGCGATATTGTAATATGTAAATCATGAGGAAGTAGCCTAAGGCGCGTCCAGCAATCGAGGCAATTGAGAGTGCGTTGTTTCGATTCATTAATTTTCAAAGCTTCAACACGTTTAGATTATGCAAATTCTTCAAGAGGGAAATGCAAGACGAACACAAGAAGCAACTGCAGTCAATAAAAGTTCATCACGTAGCCATGCGCTTCTACAGGTATCACTTATTAATTCTCTGAAGTTTATGAAATGTAAAGGTAATTGTTTTCAAGCGTTCTTCTTTGCACTAAAATTATCGTCATTTGCGCAACGAAAAGAGATAGTTTCAACTGAAAATTAGCATAAATTTTTCACCATCTAAAGTATAAATACTACAGAAGAGGACAGCTTGATTTGAACACTTCAAAAAGTCAATTGCGAAGATTGCTTAGAGCGATCTTATTTCCATGAATAAATAAATCTGTTGATTATGCTTCAGCTCTCCCTCTGTTATGCATCATAAATAGTGCTTTCGTTCATTGTCATATGCTATCTTTAAACTAAGCAGCAATCGTGCTAGTTTTACGGATCTTCAGTTTTACGGACCCTTCAGCCTTACCAAGTTTTACGGATCTTTTTTTGTTTCAAGTTAATTCAAGCATATAGTTTTGAACGTTAAATGTACTTAGAAGAAATTCTATGGGCGCGGTAAACACCTGAATGCCCTATTGTAGATATATAGGGCAACGGAAGTGGAGTTCATGAACTTCTCTGCAGCATTTTTGCCGCTTTAAGTCAGTAAAGTGATAAGAACTTCCGCTTCCACTGTTTTTTTACAAGATGTCGGCTGATCTAAAATTCAGTAACAAACGATACTGAACGATTTATTTTGGGAAAATGCTCGAAGTTTCGAGAAGTTAAATTTCTACACCTTCATAGATTTCAGTGGGAAATTCCGCTCTTTTTGCTTTCCATTTGTAAATTCCTATAGGCTAAATTCCACTGTATGATAAGTTGAATTACAATTGTAAATACTCTGAGGAACTTTCAATCCAATGTGTATTTATTCAAAAACGAATCCACCAAAAAAGGGAAATTCTCCCATTTTCATAGCGATAAAAAAATCCTAAAACCCTTCCATGAAATTTAATTTATCGACTGAGTTTTTACTTTCTTTCTTTTTTTTCCAATATTCTCCTCTGAGATTTCAATTTCTCAATTGCTTCAACGATGTTCATTTCGATTATGCGCTTTTCAGGTATCTCTTTATAAAAGAAACGTCCCATGTGGAAAATTGTACTTAATCGATCTTGCTGGATCAGAACGAGCCTCGCAAACACAGGTGAAAATCCATTTGCGTTCTCGAGAATTCCCATCATTTCGAACCGTTGAGCTTTGATCTTGGTAATCCACTAGATGTTCATATTTTTCTGCACATCCATTACTCAACGAGAAAGAAATCCGTTGAAGAAGTAAACTATCTGGGGAAGTGCAAGAATGGTGGAGAGATTATAATGTGGAGCGCATTCATCAAAATTTTCACAAGGATCCGGATAAACTGCATCGGAGCTGGAAGAGGTCGGTGAACATATGTTACTATGCTAGTCACTACTTTATCCTACGCTCTGAAAGAATAAAATGAGTGTGAGGAATTAGAAAGGCAGTGAAGTAAAGAGAATGTTAATTGCACGGGATCCTCCTCTGCTTTTAAAGAAAAGAAGGAATCACCTCCTCCCTTTCTTCCCCTTTTCACCCTTATAGAGACGTCGTGCTTTTTTGGAAAATCAGAAGTCGCAGGAATGACCGTGCTGCAAATCCATGAAATGCAACCCATCAGAGGCTTGCAACAGAATTCTCATCTGTGTGGAAGTTTCGATTTTCTAAACATGACTGTATCACAATTATTTTATGATGAATGATAAAATTTCTGCATGATATAGTCTTTATGAACTATTTCTTGCTCATTTTCTGAAATATTTTGCAATTTCAGAACAAAGGAATACGTCTGAAAGAAGGAGCCGCTATAAACAGATCATTACTGGCACTGGGCAACGTAATCAATTCTCTCAGCTCAGGTGCGTTCACACATTTATATGGATTGATCACGAGCGCTATTGTAATATAAAATAACTCAAAAACTATCACAAAAAATTTTATTCAGCGAGGAAAAAATTTGCCAAGAAGATTGCGGTTTGAGGTTTCAGAAGCACTGAGTACTCTTGAGAATTTTCAAAATTTTTCTTAATTTGATGTGCAACAGCTCAACAACCCAACGACTACTGCAATCAAATTCATCTCTTCGTTGTTTCAGGGAATAGGAATCGATATATCAACTATCGAGATAGCAAATTAACTCGTCTATTAAAGGATAGTCTTGGTGGTAAATCGAAAACTTGTATGATCGCACATGTTACTCCATCATCGGCACACTATGAAGAAACTTATAATACGTTGATTTATGCGTCAAGAGCAATGAACATAACACTACGGGTTTGTTTTGCAGCCACTGTAATTGAGAATCAAGTAATTTACTTTCGGCCATTATTTTCTTGGCTTTTAGGAGAATTAATTATTTTGACAGTTTCCTTTAAAACGGTGCGCAAGCTGGTTTGATTATCAACAATAATAATGTCGGATGCTTACATCGTTAACGAAAAAAGAAAACGTTTTTCACTCAGTTTCATCATTCGAAAATTGGTTTTTTGAATCATTCATGAAACGTCGAGCTCGTTACGTCAAACGTGTTTCCTACAGCATTTACTGTTGTTTATTTGTTCACTAATGATTGTGTGAGTTTAATAAATGGTTCACTTTCATTGTTCTTTATTTTGCAGGAACTTCTATTTCATGGCACCTTGAAAACTTCAATTTGTATTCCAGAGACAGCCATTTTCGTTGTTTAAAAGAGATAGCTTTAAACAAATGAAAGTTACAGGCTTCTTGATATTCGATGAATATGACCAACTGCTTTCATTCTTTCAGAGTTTGGCTAGCATGGAATTTGCATGTAATTCTCGCAAATATAAAGCTGCTTTTTTACAGCCCACTCGAAGCCGACCAGTATCAGCCGATCAGCCGCATATGGATGCAATGAAACAAATCAACAAAGAATTGCAAGAACAAAACAATATGGTTCATGCTTCATCCTCCCAGCTATGTAATTTTGCTCGTTCTTTTCTTTCCTGTTGTTGGTTTCCCTCATGCACCCGGTTCTATTCCGGAAACATCCGAACCGGTAGCACTCAGAATACGAATAAACCTTGTCGTCAATAAGAATCAGCTGGAAAGAAGCCAAATAACCGTTTGCATAGCTGTATGCAGCTGTGCTTTCAAACCCATTCCATTCAAGAAAATAAGAAAAAAATACTTTCAGGCAACTTTGTTGTCTAATTGTTGTTCCTGATCCAGTTGTGACCTTATAGCAAAGGGTTCTGTTCACCGACTTACTGAAAGTCATCGATGGAAAATAGGTTCTGCAGCAGGCACTGAATCGATTCCCTGTCTAAACGTTGACTCCATTCTTTAAGACAACCTTATTATTGCGTTTTCTCATCATCCCGTTTAAACAGTATCCTTTTCGATATGGCATCCAGCGTACTTGTCGTACCTTTCATGACTTGGATGAGCTAATGTTGCTAAGTAGGCAGTACCTTGGGAAATGGCCGCATGTAAATTCAGAAGAGGCGGACATAATTCGCAGAGTTTTCCTGGACTGCTGGAATTGTAAGCGAGAAAGCAAATGAAATAATTAAGGATGTCTGTAAAAATAGTGCTTATCTCGTCTTAAGAGCGTGAGCTGTAATTTGCAGTATATGAAAAATCGCCGACATCGGACAAAAGGTCACCACTGTCGAATCGTGGCTATCGACCAGCGCCTCATCGATGGCAGCGCACCGCACCGCGCAAATTTAGCTCGTTATTTAACAGTCTTAGGGAGCAATATCTCGATCTTATTGACAAACAACATAGGCTGAGGTATGTTTTTCACAACGAACTATACTCCCTGTTCTGAAGTTAAACCTTTGATTGGTTCCACAGGAAAATTTATGAATTGTTAGCATCAAAAGTAAAAGAGGAAATTAGTGTGTGACAGGTTTAACGATTAGAATATTTTCACGATATTCGTAAATTGCAGGCACCTCATCATTTCTGCTCAAATAACATGAAGCAGGAGAAAGGGTTTCACCTTGAGATCATTAACAAGAATGTAGACACCTCATCATTTCATGTCAGATGAAACGGTTGATGATAATATCATCGATGACATTGCGAGGAAAACGTGCAAATCCATGGTACAGTTGTTCTGGGCTATGAGCGTAGGCATAATAGAAACCTCTCAAAGAATAGATTCACCTAAGCGAATAAAACTTTGGGAACTGGCAACCTGACAACCTGACAGAAGTGAGCTCGGTCATCAAAACGCTCATTAACAAATCTGAACCATCCGTGAGCACACTGTTTCTATTTATGGCAAATATGCTGCTAGTTTCTCATATTCAAAGTTGAATGTGACATAGTCAAAGTGGTCACTGATCGGGTCCGATTCGATCCGTTTAAAACTAAACACCTCTGCACATTCCTGGAAATACGTATTTTTCCCTCTAAATGCGCAAATCATTATTGCGAGCAGCTTGGAGTGAATCGTGTGGAAATTATTAATTTGCGGCTTGCGGGGTTAAGCAGCATTTGGTTGTTCAGATGTCAGAAGGGTGTTGATGGGAAGTGATATCGAGGAGACGACTTCAACAAATTTTTTAGTGAATGAAACGAGCAGAATTTTTTTCAAAAAATATTTGAACAACTACTAGAAATTTTAAGCTGAATTGGAGGGAGGGAAAGGTTTTATTTCTTCAAACAAACGAAATGAGCCGGAAAAAAAGACTAGAAAACTGATGCGGTCACTATTTCATCGGCTTATTTCTTCGGCCTTTAAAAGAGAGGAATGGGAAAAGGAAACGTGGATGAGAAATGAACTTCCAACCTCTCGTTCCACCTTCAATACAACAAAAGGCAGTCTGTGATGCCTTTGAACGTCATCAAATGCACGAAGTGTTTTGCAAAGTGGAATGAAAAGATAAAAAAATATGCTCATCATTTATCAGCTATCTGTTACTTCCTCCTCTACTTCTTTTCAATTTTCAGCATCATTCTTAACCTTTTCTTCACGCCAAATCTCGCCTCTAATGATGGGGTTTTAAGAAACACCTAACCGTCTCAACGATGCCGGCTTTCTACCTAGATGAAAGTTTCTAGTCTGCAAATTGCTCTGAGGTATTCTCTGAACGAAACTCTTTATTGATAAAGGCGGTGTGCTTGCAAATATAAAAATGCGTATACTGTTCATTCAAATATAAAGCGACATCAGAGAAACATTTTAGAGAGCGTCTTCTGGAAGCGAATCAAGAGGCCTACGAGGCAGAAATGAGTCGAGCATCTAAGGTGGCGATTCTGAACGCGTGGAAGAAGCAAAAGGTAGAAGTACGTGAAAACCAGAAGACAGCCGACAGTATAGCTCGCCTTACGAACGATGTTGATGAGCAGGTAATATGTGAAGTTTCATTTGTGCTCTATTTATAATCTTCTTGTGAAAATTTTGGCTGTCTTTACATATGTGTGGGCCAGCGTCTCTTTCTTTCTTGGCAAATCGCATATCTCGCTATAAAGTTTATACGCTCGATGCGTATCGCATTACATACAATAATACACTCAGGAAGTGTTAGTTAACGTATGGAAAATTTTCGTAGCTTCATGAATCATTCAACCTCATTTCTGTTAAGTTCCTCTCGTTGGATGAATGTTCTGCGAAAGTGCTTGCATCGCTTTTATCGTTTTCTCTGTGCGTCCCTGCACAATATGCGAACTTATTATAACTTATTATAACATTTTCAAAATGCATTTGCATAAATTTTGCATTGCTATGATTTATTTGTGTTTGTAATGTTACTGCATAAGGAGGTAGCGTTAGTGGAATGTTTTGAGTGGGCATACCATATAAGGAAATCCTTCATGGTCATTCGTAACTTACTTCTTGCAGCCAACAGGTTAGTGTTAAGTATTTTTTGCCGAAAACTGCACTGCAAATAACGTTTACTCGCGCATTTGTCTTGATTCAGAACTAGGAAATTGTGACAATTGTGGGTAATTTTTGGCAAACAACGCCCAATGCAAATCTCTGTTGAACATATCTCTAAAGATGATGCATATTCGAAAAGGCATAGCCGCGACACGACTTTCGGAGTTTTTCTTTGAAGGATAAACGACTCAGCGAATTGGTGGAATTGAGGAGGAAAATAGAGAAAGCGCTTCGCAAGGGAAGCGAAACGGCTCATTCAGTGGAATCACGACTTCGATCGGCAGCCAAACATGCCGAACAGCTCGAGATGGTCGCACTGCTTGTAAGAATGGCCGAGGCAGATGCCGAAAGTAAATAGTTCCATAGACCTACAGCTGACGAATTCAATTCCCAATGTTTTCTTCGAAAAAGAAAGGGAGACCCTCCTCTCCAGTTATAAGACCTCCTCTTGTCGTTCAAATTTGATATCAATCCAAGCAATTATGCTGCAAATAACTCTATTTCCGTCTCCTCATCGCCTTCCATTTTACCAAAATCTCCAACTTGATTAACTTGCATTTCATTTTGGTTTCAGCTAAAAGTAGATGTGATGACAAGAAAAGTTCTATGCAGTGAAAAATAGAAAAAGTTTAACTGGAGCATTAGTTCATAAAAATCAACCGATTTTTGAGCGCAAGTTTGCTTTACCGCTTCTGATGATTTAACAAAATCTTGATGAAAGAGATAGGTGTCAACACTTGATAAAATGTGTTTTCCAGGTGTCATTTTCTGTGAAGCTGTAGAAATACTGATATCGGGGGCGACACACGTGGAACATTTAACTGCAATAAGCATTATTCTAAAATGACTAACATCCTTCAGAAATGGCTATTAAAAGTGACTGGGTGCTGCAAAGCTTAAGGCTAAACCGCACGAACAATTCGCTTGCAAAAGTTCAACGATATGAGGTAATCGCAGACCGCCTGATCGAAGGAGTAGTTGAAGGTACGTACTTGATCATTTATATGATGGCCCTACGAATATATGTAGAAAGGGAGAGAGTGGGTCGAGTAAATGAAAAGTGTAGACAGGAGTTGGAGAGGAAGAAATTTTAAACAAATATGCTTTTCGCTTTGCTAGGAAGAACCATTTTCGATAGGCGCTACCGAATCTACTTTCAACGAATCTTATCAGAATTTGTATTGTTCTTTGGCAATCGATTGCTCGCTCACTTGTGAGCTGAAGATGATCCTGCAGCATAATAAAATTTTTTAAAGCAAAGATCTGCACTAAATGGACGATGATCGGTTGGGTTACTCAACCTTTTACTAATTTTCTGGATTTTTCAGAAAACAGTCGTGAGCAACTGCAACAAGAATATCGAATAATAAAAAATCAAATTCAATTCAGTTTGCTTCCTCTCCGTCAGAGTACAGCTATAGTATCGTGGAACACCGAACTTCTAAATCGTTCCGTTTCAAATCGTATTTCGTACGTATTTTTTCATCATTTATCACGATTCATTGTGAATAATTCGTTGAGCAATTCGTTGAGCAATAATAACACGTTATATACTTCTTATATAGCGTTTATTCTGAGATGTCGTTACCGAAAACTGTTGTAAAACTTACTTTCTCATCAATTTCCAATTGCAGAATGGTCTATTAATATCCGTTTACGCTGGGGATCTGAATGAAATGAAATTCGAAGCAAAGAAAACCATTCAAGTAAAATCCACTATTAAATTCTTATATGCTCAGCAAAAATTACTTATACATGCATTTGCAAACGCAAAAGCGCTTATGTAAATCGTTTTAGCCACGTTGATGAAATGAACACAACTTATAAAGTTAAAAGGGAGCATCTGGAAAACACATGCGTGCATCTGCCGTTGATCAGCGGCAACAACGTTCGATCACCTGATAGGCAGAACTTTTCCTGTCAGAGAGGTGAGTTGTTTCGGAACTTATCATTCGTATGTAAATGTTTCATTTTTGAGACGTACAACAGAAATCACTTTCGAAGGCAACTAATCTTCCAAATTTCTATCGGCATTGGCCAAATTGCATCGAAAATTTTGCACACTGTCTGCTCGCTTCAATATATTTCAGTTATAGCTTACCTGTCGTAATAATTGACTTGCTGCAATTCATCATCTGCTCCAGCCTTTTCTTTATTATGAATACTTTTTTATAACTTGCATACACTTTCTTACTTTTATCATAAATCACCATCATTCACCTTCTAATCTATTTCTTCATTAAAGAAGCGATATTTCAGATGAAAATATATCTAATCAGCCACAAATAACGCATTTGCCATCGTTATAATCCAGTGAGCACATTTTGTTATTAATATTCTTTTGCAAGAGGAAGATAAAATAAAAATTTTTACTGACAGGCTTACTCACATTCAACTATGGGTGCACATAGAAACTGACAGCAACAACGAATAGTGTCATGACCCCCAAATTTCATTCCCACGGGGTATGCAAGATAAATTTTAGCGGCTCTTAAGCAGTTGTAACGCAAAACGAAGTTGGGGGCTCTTTGAAATGAACAAATCACTGAATGTTGGGCTGGAAATTATCGACCAATCAAATTGCCAGTATATGCAAAAAAATAAACATTCCATAAAATAAACTTCATATGCCACTGGAAATGAGAAGACGTGAAGGGAGTGGTAAGGATTTCAAAATTCAGATGTCACTTTATTACTATAAATCGTCCTTTCCTGAAGTATTCAAATTGAAGGAGTAACATTCTTTCTAAATCTCGAAATTTGACACAGTCATTGAATATTCGCGACAGAGGTGCACTGCATTTACTGCTACCCGGCAATGTCAGCTGATTTAAAAAAATGCCTTGCTCTCCACATGCTTCATCCAGCCGAAAATTGCTAGCGAGTAGGAATTTCCCATACTTTTTTCACCTTCTAACATTACAATCCGAGAAATATTACCTCAAAACATGGGACTAATTTAAAATAATTCCGCATCCAAAATACAAACAATGTTGCTTTGGTCTCTGCGAATTGTTGACGGCAAACCACACATCATCGTCGGTTTTGAAGAGCCAGGAGTTTACAGATTCTTCCGGGCTACAAATACCATTTCACTAAATCGAACCCCAATTAGCCTACCTTTGGGCAATTTAGGGTCGAAATCGGCTTTTTGCTATTCCGGAACAACAGAAATAAACGATGCGATGACGTGAACACTGGAATAACTATTTTGACAGAACAAACAGCTACACTCCGAAGAGTGAACGGCAACAAATTCTGACGTTGAGCTAATGACATGAACAATGAAACTGAAAGAATAACGCAAAAAATTGAGAACTTCGAAGGCACGGTATTCAGATCATTGAATAGGGCTCAGAAGTGGTGGTCGTTCGGGAAGCGAGGACCACCCAAGTGGTTGTGACGGAAGGCGTGATCGGCGAAGGCTTTGCGAAGGCAGATAGATTGTTAATCAGCTATTCGAGAGTTTACCACCCATGTAGTAACCCCAATATCCGACATTGAACACTGCATACACTACTGAAAAGTTTAACGATCCCATATTTACATAATTCAATTTTAACATTCTTTTTCATTTCGAACGGAAGGTTTTAGTTTGAGGAATGCAGCAGTCTCGGAGCACGAAAATTATATGTGCTGATTGATTGAGGATCTACTTGAGTAGTTGTCTGACAAACTTCGCTTACATCTGCGGTGGCTTTGAATGAAACCGCCTAAATACGAACAATTTGCATAAATTTACGCGATGATGGGCGTCTTTCCAAATCGCTGATTCGTGAAAGTTTAACTTTTATGCCCTTTAGTATATTTAGGTTCTTAGACCGGAAAACTCAATTTGTATAAAGTTTCATAGGAACCTCACTTGGGAAGACGATTCTCGAATAGAGATCGAGTTTCTCGGTGTCCCATTTCGACTTCCGCTTCTGTAAGATTTTTATCCTGCACTTGATGCGTAATATTCGCTTCATTTTCGTATTCTACATGTATGGAGTACTCATCAACATAGAGGTTTTTCCGAAGGTTGCCATCCCACCTTGTTTTCAAAAAAACAAAATAAAACAAAACTATAATTTAGAGGTTCAAAAACGTTGAGATGCAATCGTAAAGACGACAGTAAAATGTAGGAACGTATCAATGAACATATTTCAATGAGATGTTCATTTTGTGGGACCATTTAATGCGGTAGTTTGAGATATTCATTAACGATAATCCAGAGTTGGTACCTGAAGATCCAAAAAAAATGCTCATAACTTTTCTCATTTTCTGAAGATTTTGTTGAGTTTTCAGAATGTTTTTAATAAGCGTTACAAAAAATTACTTCCCTTGAGATGCTCCCCATGAAAGAAACAATTATTTGTTGCTAATATATGAGCGATGCCTTTTAAAAATTAAGCCCGTGATCAAAAATCAGAAACTCTTCAAAAAAACAGAACATATCAAGCAAAACAGAGAACTCTTTTAAGAGACGAACTTTTTTATTCAAATGTTTCAGCTTCACAATCGATCGGCCTTCGTTGCGACTCATAAAGCCAATCATTGCGAGCTCAATTAGTGACGCGAAAACAAACGTCATTCCACTGGAAAATTATTTGCATTATGTATTGCGAATGTAAACTATGCAGTCCCAAACGACAACTGTTTTTGTCATTTACATATTTGATAGTGGAGGAAGTAGTCGCGCACATCAAAAAAGCTAACATGCTCACAACACATAACCTTACCACTGAGGGAAGTTGATATTTACAGAACGTCAAAGAATTCTTCGATGGCACTAATATATTCGACAATTTGCATACACATAACCAGATCAACACAATCAAAGCGACAGAAATAATTTGCGCATGACTGCTTACCTTAACACCCAAACGTCGATTGCCTGAAATTTCAATGAACTATAAGCATGGGTTCAAAGAATACACCTCAGCTTAGATTGTATTGTTTCTATTCATGGAATGTTCAGAGCAAAACTTCAGTCATCTTTGCGCAAAGTAAGTTGATGCTGCGCAACTGTAACATAAAGCAACTTTAAACAGACGTTACCTAATTCTGGGCGCCAACATCTCTTCAGCGAAAAAGGACGAGCGTAATTGCTTCAAAAATCGACATGCACACAGCACAGCAACTGCTAGACACGCAGTGCCCATGAGGGATTAGACAAAGTTTGAGTGAATATTGCTCTGGATTCATTCCTTCCGATGTTACTTTCATTTCCAGCTCTTGCTAAATTCAAATATAGAAGATATATCGATATATGGAACAAATGAAAACAATGGTGCTCGTCTGCTAGAAATTCCAACGTAAACACACGTATACGCCCACCTTAATATAAGACACCCGTGGCAAATTGCGAATAATGTTTCCGAATTGAAACGTCATTGCTAGTAACGCGTTTACTCCAACCATTGTTCTCGCTGGAATAGCCTTTGGTCCTAAGTAGAACGGAATCCATGAAATAAAAATAGTAAGATAGGTCGGTATGTATCCTGCAAGTCGATAGCACTTGGTAATTTGCCCTTGCCTTCTCTCAAAATGCACTTTTTCGTTGTGCTTGAATTTTAATGCTGATTTATCTGTTGGTCTGTTTCGTGCTTTTTCACGCATTATAAGGTGACGGTTAACGACGTATATTATATTCCTGACGAGAGTTTTCACAAGCATAAGAACTAATGACGTGGCCGATAGACCGTGCTGTCGCAAAGCTTTCTGTGTGAAACCAATACCGATCTATTCAAGCGGATCCGTTGGCAAATAGAAGATGCTTCATCCGTAAATGAAAGTGGATCCAATCAATGCTGATGAACGACGTAGCGAAAATTAATGCATTAAGTTGAAGGAAACTTCAGAGCACTCCAATGTGCGCAAACCGCTTTTAAGTATCGTTATGATGCAATAAATTCTGGATCTACCCAATATTAAAACAGTTGAACTGATTTCATTCCACAAATATGGGATTCCCTGCCAATTTTATGTTCTTAAATTATGCGTAACATTATTGAAGCGAAAATGATCGAGTATTATGGTAACACTCACTTCGGCACATAATGGATCGGTCGACATTTCAGAACTTCGCAAAACTTGATCTAAGCTCACTCCTGACTTAGTTGATAGTAAAGCTGTGTCGATTAAGCATTTAAAATGCTTCCATTATCATGATTTTTTCTAATTCTACTTAAAAAGCATAAGCTGATCGAACAACCTACTAAGTTTAAGTAATTTTTCACGTTTTAGGCTGAAATACTCTTTTGTTGAGCGCAAAAAAGGCATTATAAGGGTTGATTTGTTGGTTCTGTTTGAACACATGAATTGACTTCTTATACCTTGTAGTATATACCAACCATATCGCCTTCGAAAAGTGAACGATACCGTCAATTCATCCCAAATACCGGCAGCATATTTCTGCAATGTTAGTGCGGAAAATAAGACAGTTAAAATTATGCCACTTGCTACAATTAGATCAATAGACGGTAATGAAAATTCTATCCAATCAGCAATAAAATAAATCGACCTTTCTCTTATGATAAAAGAGAAATTCAAAGATCCTAATGCTCAGCGTCTCTCAAGTCTACGTCCGATTAAGAGAAGCACTTAATTGCTTGCAGTCATCAATATTGTCTTCTCGTAATTGCATTAGAACGACTACCCACTCACTAAAAGTATACGTAAGCTCATGAATAGAAAAAACGGATGCAAATAACATATTGTCTTACCGTTTCAATATTCAAAGTTGAAAAGTTTATTAAAGTGAAATCGGGTAATTCAATATCCTTGTAAAGAATCACAGGATTTGGCTCATTCCATTTCATCCGTACTTCTTCGATATTATAATTGAAGGACTCGAAAGTGAGAATACACGATACTGAGTCCATAGGAAATCTTGCTAAATCCAAAATGCATGGTCCGGTACCTTTTATTCTCCAGCAAGACCATATTGATCCTAGAAGAACAAACCATTATTGATTTTCTCAAGTGATGCAATGCGGTGCAAATCTCCAATTCAAACAAAAAGTGCCACGCAGAATTTGTCAATCAGATCGACGATTATTTAACGGATCTAAAAGGCAACGAATGAAGCTTTTTATTTGCTGCTCAAGAATCGTTTTCTGCTGGGAGATGTCATGTCATGCACAAAGCCGAAATGAACCATATGTGCACTCCCCACGGGAACTGCACCGACAATTCAATCAAAAGGCATTGCTTCAGAGTGAGAACTCATCAACAGTAATACGTCGAGCACATTCGCAATATTGCACAAGTGTGCGGATTTTGTGCTGCAATTTTCAAGAATTCACTGCTATGTATTTGAAAAGCTTCCAATTTTCGTTTCACGAAGACATTGTTCGTCACGGGTGCTGGCCTCTGATTAGTGAGGAATTATGGACAAGTACGTAGCTGAGTTATGGGGATAACGGGGACTGGGTGGTTCGCGTGGAGGGGGCGTCGATTCTGTGGATCACGTAAAAATTTTGCTAAAAGATGTAATGAAATTTCTAGGAAGTGAATAGAGGAAACCGAATACAGCTCTAGTCGTTCAAATAAATGGATGAGTATTCGAACATTAGGACATTATAAAATGGAAATCTACCGTTCGAGAGTTCCGACATTCTAAAACAAGTTTGCACAACATAGCTTACTGTGATGCTGAAAACTTCAAGATGCACTGGGCAGATAGTACCTCTTACAGCTAATTCGTATCAATAAATAAATTAACTTCAATAATAGCGTTTCAAACTGTTAGATACTTCATTCATGAAAATAGTGCGCAGGAATTGGTTCATAGCACTTATCCACAGGCCAACAAACCATTAGTGGTATTTAGATTTTTGTCCTCCATATACTAAATAATTAGGTAATATTTTGCACTTCTCGTGAGCGAAAAACCGCTCTAATTGTCTTTCGCTTACATTTTAAAAGGGTACTCTTCGCTTAGAATAACTCCTAGAAAGTATAGTGTATAAATTGTAATTGTAAAATGCCCAATTTGTGAATTATTACTTCACGCTCCATGCAAATGTATTCGAAGCGGCTGCAAAAGAGAGTGAAAGAGGGGGAGAGGAAGGAGAAAGAGAGAGAGAGGAAGATCGAATGCGACCACGACATACACTCATTGAGAATAAAGCGAAAAGCATGCTTATTGAATGGAAAAAGGGAGAAATTTCGTTACATGAGTTTGAATTCACATCGATGCGAAATTCGTTGAAATATTCATTCAATTTTATTGATTTTAGTTCCGTTTCTTCTTGCTTTTTTTCGGAAGTAACGCAGTGATTTCAATATGAAGTCTTTCAAGGCAGATGGAAGGTTTAATGAAATTCCAACAGAGAATATTGGAGGTTTTTTTTTTGGGAAGGGGAGAAGGGAGGGAAGGGAAAATTAGTATTTAAAATATTGGTTACTTTGAATAATCAAACTCCAGTAGGTTTCAGCAGTTCTCATACATTCCGTTGTTTCATATAAGAAAGAAATTCTCATCATATTTTATTTGCATTCTATTGGTCGACGCTCACGCTTCATGAACTAGTTGACTATTTACTATCGATAAAGACAATATATGTTTTAAAAAAAAGAGACCACGTTGAAGTGAAGGCTAAAATATAGGAAATGCATTCAACTTGAATCGCAAGAATCGCTGGCATCTTCACTACTTAAACGTTACTTAAGGGTCCTGTGAAGGGAGACTAGTGAGTCATCAAAGATAAGTACAGTTAGAAACGACCAAACATGATAGCATATCGTCCGATATTGCCACCATTCGTGAGGTGTGAAAATTTTTTTCTTTGTAGAGAAGTGAAACGTAGAAAAAAGTAATAGGGATCATTGTTGCGACCTCCCCTTTCCATTTCTCCTTCACCGATGGCATCCCTCGAATGTGAAGGAAACGCTTAAGCAGTCGATTCGAAAAACGTGAAATTTGTGATGCATTAGGGAACTCATTGTCGGGTGCACTTTATGTTTTCATTTTCTTTCTTCAAATCTCGATTTCTGGTTAATGATAATCAGATTTCCGCTCACTAAGAGATTTTATTGGTTTCGAAGCCACCGTTCCACCCTCATTCCCCCTCCAACTTTTCCACTCCTCGCCCTCTTCCCACTTTCCCACTTCCCTCATATTCTTCTCTGATTGCAAATATTTCCTTACTGTTTATGAATTTTCGCTACAATAAAATACTTACCGTTCGGAAAAATCATAAAGAACACATTTCTAAACGGTGAGCTATGAATAAGTGCCTTTTTCGAATTGATAAAACATGTATTGGGTATCCAAATACTTTCTTGCATACTGTGATCGAAGCTGAGATTACGGTTGCAAGGATAGAGTTGCTCGTAGTCGAGCGCCGGATCCTCCCAAAATTCGTTCACATACAAATCTAAAAATTAACATTAATTTTTCTTACTATCGTTTGGAAAGCCATTTATCGTTTTTTCAAATATAGCAGCTTTTATTTTTGTAGTTAACTGCATATAGAGTGACTCCATTTGTAGTTAACTGCATATAGCGACTCCAATGTCAGAGTCCATTTGATCATCCCTCTAATTCCCAGACTCCATTTAATCATCCCTCTAATTGAAGTATTTTGTAGAAACTTTTATTAGATTAAATTGTTAGATTTGTTGAACGTATATCCTCGAAGTTTCAAAGCAACAAGGATCACGATAAGGAGCACAGTAATGAATGCGGTACTGATTACGTCTCATATTAAAAACTAAAATTCACTTCACTGTGCATATTGCTATGCTATCGTAATAATAAAAAAGTGATGGATTATTTAATAATCCCGTGGGGCTTCCATATATTTTTATGGCACTTTTCATTATATCAGCATGTTGCATTTCAACGGCACCTACCAACTTTCAATCATTTTCGCTGCTTTTCTTCAACTAGTCTATAACGTTATATTCCACAGACGATAGATTCCTTCTTCTTCGTAGAGGTTAAGTGACAAGCATATGGTGTCCATTTTAGTGCTTTCGCTGGCTGTTTAGGGAGTGTGCCTTTTCCGGTCTCTCTATGAAGATGGAAAGAAATCCGAAGGTGTGAGGTATAAGGATTAGCATATTTAGTTAAAATGCACAATTTGAAGGAGGGGCTCTATCGAAGACGTGACTTGATGCGCATTTTTTCGTAAAGTAAGGCGTCTTTTAGGTTTCACTGAGCAAAGAGAGTATACTTGCGATTCAAAGAAATTCGTGGTTGAAATCGAGCAATGGAAAAGATGAAATACAATTAAGTTAGTTGCTGCAATGCTTACATCATCAAATGTGCTTTATTGCCTACGGCGAACAACTCATATAACGTGAGCGATGTGGCTAATGGGCTAGGGAGCACAAGTTGAAGAAAGCAAGCACACTCGCCTAATGGCAAGAATATTTTCACACGACCATCAAGACATGACAACTGCTGCTCTCCGTATAATTGAAAAGACCCCATCTATAGTAAACACCCTTATGTGAGTGCTCGACACGACTATATACCTTTCAAATGAATTTAATCCTTATTACGATACGACAAAAACGCCGCAAAGGTGATATATACTTCATTTTATATTGAGTGGAGTAGTTAACTGCGCAGCACTTATCTTAGCTCGTACAAATTGTGCGAAAGAGCGAGGTTACTGAATGAGGAGAGAGAGGAAGTCGGCGTTGCGGGAACATACCAATTTCGAAGTCTTGTGTGAGTTCAGAAACTGATGTCACCTCTTGCACCCACATCTCGATGCGTACGGTAACGGGTTGTGAGGGCAGTTTGTGCCGGTTATAGCGAATAGCCGTCTCCATAAGCAGATGATCTATAACGTCTGTATCGTTCGCACAGTACTGATGACGGTGTGGTGGAAAAGGTGAGAGCGCAACGATCACATGCACGGCTAGTGCAGTATGCAGCACGAGCGTCGTGGATCGCATCGAATGTGTGGAACGCGCGCAAGGGCCAACAATCGGGCTCGTTAGTTGCGTTCCCTCTCAAGGAGCCGCCCCATCAATATTCAAGGAAGCTTTCTCCACGACGCCTTCTCCCCCCTCCACCGCCTTCTACTCGCCAGCTCGCAACTTATATCCGCCTACTCAAATTGGCTGTCACTTCAGCTCTGTGACATCCTTCTCTAACTCAGTTACTTGTTTAGAAGACCTCCACATGACCCACATCTCATATATCACTCTAGAATCCATTGCTGGGGCTGGAATTTCCCTTATCTTCTCCAGCTTGTCCAATTAATTCACCAGCACATCCTCCACAGTGTTTTCTTAGTGCATGGAACGTTTGCAATGCTTGCAAAACGAAGCGGATGAATTATTTGCGGAAAGAAAAGAATATTCAGACAGAATAATAGAATCTCTGAAAAAAAGACTGCGTACTTTCTTTTAGTCGGACATGATAACCGCCGTCCACTAAACGACCTACAAAACTTGCAGCTTAACATCTGGAAGTTGGAAAGCGATTGTGTCGAAACCTGTATGAGGAGAGAACGTAGCCAGCACCTCCGCTTTAAAATGAACGAAAGTTGGACATATTAAAACCCCAATGGACAAAGCCGAAGTGAAAACGCTTTGAAAATGCTGCGTTTTTCCCAAGCTTCTGGTTGACAACATCATGTACTGCATGCACTTTAACCGACACATTCACAGGTAGCGTGGTCGCAGGCTTGAGGTCCTTCTAAAGCTACCTTCGGAGTCATCTGGACCTATTTCCCAAGTCTGCGCAGATGAACCCCTATCTTCACTCCCAATTCACTCCCCTTCCCCTCCCTTTTCCCTATCCACCTTTTGAATCTCACTCATGCTGGTTATATGAAGTTATGAAGTTTCTCTTCGCCGTTTAGACGTGTAATGCAGGTGTACCGTTACACGATGGAAGGAAGACACTGACAGTTTCAATCGTATTTACGCAAACCGGGAAATAGCCTATTAATTATCACAAAAAAGGGAGAGAAACGATGTAGACCTATGGAAACGACAGATTACTTATCGAGATTCCACATAAGATCATCAACGTTTGGAGATAAAACGTTTCGTCTACTCTAAAGCAGACTTTCAAGGTATACCAAGATTGCAAATTCCGATTTTGTTAAGAGATACTTCCGAGCACATCACAGGAATCCCCAATCATGGGAACCAGTGGAAAATGGAGTCGTGTGAGACTGCCGCTGAGTGACCGTGAATGCACTCTTTTCTTAATGTCGGAGATGATGAGAAATAGGTTGTTACGATAAATAGCAGCGTTGTCAGAATTTAGAAACCGCAGTGAAAAACCCCGCGGTCCTATGCTGATTCAATTGCACATTTATGAAAACGCATTGAGGGCGAGAAAAAGTACGTTGGCGAATGGCTCTCCTCATTTCGTAATATGCGATTCTAAAAGTGCAAACAGTTTAGAGGTTGAGAGCAACGATGTCGCCCTTTAAAGAGTCATCGTTTCCCGTCGCCAGTGAAATGAATCGGTGAAGCTGAAGAAAATCGCTGCGAATGAATTGCACTGAAAGGACCATTTTTTAAATCCACTGTTTAGGCATTTTTTCCGCGAATATCTCCTATCATAAATCCTCATAATTCAGTTTGTAAATGAGGCAAGCTATCCGCCACCATCCATTCGGATAGAGAGAGGTGAGCGGTGATTCGATTCGCACAAAAGGGCGACAAGAAATTAAAGTGGCATTTTAAAAGGGCAAAAAAAAAGGAGAAATGTTAAGATCCACAAGAAGTCGGAAATAAAAGAAAGTTGTATATAAAAATGTGGTTATGGGTGATTTTTGACGTCTAGACGTTCGTTCTTTTCCAACTGGCTAGATATAAAAATTGGGGCGACAAATCCCGTGCTCATATCCCGTCGAAACTGTCGCAACATGAGTGGTGAAATGCATTGTTTTCGAGTACATACATAAATGAGGAGATGCGCAATAGTCGAACAGCTCACTACAGTGTTGCACTACCACGTAATGAACAGTACGAGCAGCAAAAAAAAAGAGAAACGGAACAGAAGTATCGACTTTATTATCTATTCACATCGTTTATCCTCCTTCGGCACTTCGTTAATGTTTCATGGATAGGCAAATGATCTATGCTTGAGTTGGTCATGGAACGGCTTCTTTCGCGAATTCATCAGGTGAATTCAACGGATTCATGAATTCACGAGCGTTTACAAGCCATAACCAGTTGCGAAGTTTAGTTTAGTAAATCGTAAGCTTAAGTTCCCCTCGAAAAGGCCTTATTCGCAATTTGAAGAGGTAAAGCGGATCATGAGGGAATTTTGTTTAAAAATTTGCGGATTCAGCTTGGTCCAAAGAAATTCGCCACCTAAACTTTGCCTCGCACTGTTTTCATCAGATGGTTCGCCAACTATATTTTATCCCAAAGAAATTTTATCAGCTAATTTGGGAAGTTTGCGATTCCTCGTGCTTGGATCCGTATGAACGGTTCCTCTTTGTCACTGTCGATTTTGACGTCTCTTCCATAAATGTTCACCTGTCTAGCTGCCAATTCTTGTTTCTGTCTTATGCCTAATTAGAAAGTGAGCATAACACGATGACCACATTGGTCCGTCCATTCGACGTGCCATGTGAGGAACAGGAAAGATTGTTGCTATGATGAGATTCAGTGATTGCATTTGTCGTCGACGAACATTCGTTTACATTCATCGTGCATCATATAACCGAAACTCGTCTAAATTGGAACTTTCAGTTGAAAGTTGAGAAAATCTCAATTACCATTCGAATTTTACACATTCTATACTGACTCTTATCCTTTTATTTACGATTCTTTTATATATCAGTAAGCATTTATTTTCTTCGTAGAACGATGAAATATATTTTCGTCTTTTATTCACGAAATCATTGGAAACGTCTCAGCGTACACGAATTTGAAAGTGACACAGTTATGACAGTTAATAAATATAATCAAAATATATATTGGCAATTATTGTTAATGAATCTTTTTTGAGCGGAAATCTGCGCGGATAAGTAAATGAATGAAATAAAGGCAAGAAAAAGATAAATATGAGCAATTTTCACATCTAATTGTACAAATGATTCTTTTCGTGACAAACTAAATTAATCAGTTACTAAGAACACATCTTTTTAGTAATAAATGATATGAATTCAAGAAGTTAATATCAGTCACTCGGGATACTACATGACACCTAATGAGACTGGTGGACTTATCACTGTTCGTAGCTCGATTGTACTAGCGCTAATTGGTTGAATCGCATAGAAGGATGCAAGTTAAATTTCGAGAAAGACCCGACTAATATTAGCTAAAGACATTCTACGAAGACAGTTGCTCATTGACGAGATAAAAACAACAACGTTGAGAAACTACAAGAAGACTGAACATCCTTGGCGTTAGAAAGCATTTTCTTCAATGTTTTCTAGTGATTCTGCTCGAATGCTTTGGTATTTATTATAAGATTTTCATGACAAAAGCTCTCAAATTCCACTCCTGCAATGATATAGCACTTTTATTCATGGCCGACTAATCTCACCTTTGATTATATGATGAAGACTAAATTTATTTCATCCACTTGCAACATCACAAGTTCACAACACAATTCCAAAGTTGAACAACGCCATTGGCGACGATTAAGAAAAAAAAAGACAGAAGACGTAGGATAACGCTTTATTGCACGTGGTGAGAAAGCGGTAAAATCTTTGCCTTCTATGTTTCCAATTTTTCATCACTTTCTTTTTCCTCGACTGCAGTCGGCATCGCATAGCATGCATCCAAATAGGCGAATGCCACTTCACTAATAATTGATTTGTCTGGAACGGTTTCAGCCATCCCATAAATAGCTGCCTAAAAAGCCTAAATTGAGTGGAAGAAATCTCTTGTATTAAATTAGTCCTAACGAACGGTGTCTGCATTACTGCAAAACTTCAAATGTATTTCAAGCATGACAAATCCCCCTTATTGAAGAACTGTTCCACCAGATCAATGCCATAAAACCTTTGAATATAAAAGTGGTCTCAACACCTGGACTTTCATAGGATGAAATGAATAGAAGCAAGAAATGCAAAGGGTAGCAGATAGTCGAAGAACAAAAAGCTCAAAGAAATCGACTCAACTCAATATTTTCAGTGAAGCTACGGATGATCGCGACATCAAAACAACTTCAGCGTTACTCCCTTAGCGAATGCTAATTTAAAATTTTGAATGCTTCACTCTGTTCACTGGCATCGAATTATACTATTCAAATCATAGCTATGATTAAGCATAAAAAGACTGTCAGAATAAAGCATGGAGCATGAAGTCGAACTTCTCCAACTCTACGACCGATAACTATCCTCGCTGCATTATCATATCACTTCTGTTTTTTTAATAACTGCAACATAAAAACAAAGGAAAAAAGACATCCTCACAGCTGCATGAAATATGTTTCCATTTTTTTCTTCCATTTTTTATTTCAGCTTGTCTTCGGTAACATATCTGAGGATATATGAACATACTCCTTAAGGAACAGACCGATATGACGTTTCTTCTCTAGTCTAGATAAAAGTTCTTTCTGCATATGCCGACGAAAACAATGCTTCCTTTCTCCCATCATCAGCAAGCCTTTATGACTGAAACGCAATAAGGAAGTTTGTATGTGGAGGAACTCAAAATATCTGAAAATATACCATTTCTGATGAGTTCCCCTTATCTGGTTCGTTCATTAGCTCATCGACCACATCCTTTAGATCTCTGATGAATGTCACATCACCATTCGCTTTTACCGTATTAAAAGTGACACAGATATGCATCCTACAAATAGATACAATATCTCGCTTCAGCTTAACCTAAACCATCAAATTTTCATACTTTTTATTGTAATGTTGTATGATCGACATAATAAGTGTTAACGATCTTTGCTCGTCCACCGTTCAAACTGAACGACAATAGCGCAATTACCAACGACATATTTAATTCCGAGGTTAAAAATGATGTCAAAGCAATTTTCGATGCACAATTTCATGAAAACCGCAAGTCAAAGCAATCTGGCGAAGACTTTGAACGCTCTCACAACACACTTTTCAAGGCGCTAACCAACACATCCTCATCAAGATTAAGAGCAAATGTGGCTGAGAGTGACGAATTTGAGTGACCCTATAAAAGCAAGCAAGCAATCCAGTAGGGGAGAGATGGCCGGACGAACAGCTGAGGAAACGCTTCAACTCTCGTGCGGTGCAACAAATGATGTGGAAAACTGATTCCGAAATATCCAAAAGGAAAAAGTATACGATCGCATTGATAAACGCTATTAAGTCCGAATATGAAAATCCACTGAACTTTATGAAAATTGTGCATGATAAAAGCTTGAAAATATTGGAAAGTATAATATCTGTGAAGTCCCGATCGAGAGGTCGTTTCGAATTAACGCTAATTTCTTAACTCAGAATTGCTTCAAGAAACAATCTTTATAAAAGCTGAAATATACAACAAACCCGGGAGGGTTCTGAAGCGCGTTGAGATGCCAGCCACGCTTCGACATTCGATCTCCGATTGCGTATACATTTAGGTTCTCACTCTGAAAAGCAACAACCGACACCGCAGGCAGACCGAGCAATTTCAGCCCTCTCTTCCCTTCCTGCAAAACCCCGTATTTCATCTACAGACGGATTTATCTTTTGAGAAGAGCCTGAAAGTGAACAAAATGAAATCCGAAAACTTAACTGATGAAAGAAAATAAAAAAAAAATTGCAGAACTTTCACTAACTGAAAAATTGCACTATTGATTCGATTGCGGGCTCATATTTTATCACAGAAGAAAATGAGGCATGGGTGCATAACTGAGTGGAAGGGTTACGAATGACCCCCAAGCTCATTGCCTCCCTATCGCCAATAAAATGACCTCATCTAAAAATTACACTACTCGAATATGAACACTTATTTGCCAATCATTTCAGGTAAACGGGATTAAAATTTTAATAAAAATAAGTTATAAACTGCACAGACAATGAGGAGAAAAGAATTTGTTCTTAGGTGTTTCAACGAGGATTAATTCCAGCCAATTCTTTGCCTTCTAGATAATTCCCTCCATTGTTGGGACCTCACAAACAGGAAATCATTTCAATGAACCTTATTCGACGAGTGAAATCATTCATTGCCTAAAGCAAAAAAAAGAAGAAAAAAACGAACGTTTTTAATTGCGTCTGCGATACGTCTGGCGCATGCGATGACCTCTCTCGTTCTGGCAACGTAATTCTCACGGCCAAAATGTAACATCGTAGCCCATGTGAGCGCAACTGCCAATCCCGAACGACTGCCTCAAAGATAATTAAACCAAAATATAAGCAACCTTACCTCCCAGGTATTTCACATTATTTACTAACTTAAATACGGTGAGGAGAAGTAGATTTCGATCATTCTTTTGCGTCAACAACTTGTGCAGTGCCAAAGAGGATTTATCACTAAGTAATTGCTTTACATAATGAGGAGGTACTATCAGCAAACATCACTAAAACAAATAAACAAGTGCAGTATATTGCGGCCTTTATCAAGTCCCACTATAGTTCATGACATAGGAAACACTTCGCCTACAACCTGGAGTTATCGTCTCGGAATGTCCCCTACTGGCAATAAATCACCTCGTTTTTCGCACGCATCCTTTCTATTTAAAAAAATGCATTGTTATAAGTAGGTAATCATTTGACCGTTGATTGGCACCGGTAATCAAATGAGATGTAACTGAAAAAGAGCAAGAAATACCTGCGATGGTTGGAGTGGCATAAACGCCGCCAGTCCAGTCGGGCACGCATATATATTGGTATCGCAGAAATTTTACATTTCGATAAAGAATCACCGATGAACCTTTCGGCGTATATCCATACTAAAATTGCATAAAATATTAGAGTCAACGTGAAATAAATTTGAGAGAAAGGCGCTATGAAGAAGAGGAAACAAATTTCGACAACCCCCATTCATATCTTCTTCCCTCTCTGCTTTGAAAAGAAAAAAAAACAAGAAAATCTGTGCAAAGGCAAAATAAAAATGCACATTTACCTTATGCGTATCACATGATATCGATGTAACGCCATGAAGCCGAAAATCGAAAGGCGGTAATGAATATCCAGCATCATCCATAAATGCAACGAGAAAACCACCCAAACATGCGTCAACATGAACAGGAATATTATATTTTTGTCCAAGCTGAAATACGATCGAAATAATGCAATGTTTATCTATAAAGTGACAATTCGAAACAACTTTAAAATGGTCAGAAACCGGTACTGAACTGCTCAAAAGATAACAAAGTAATGTACAACATAAGGATAATATAGTGGGAAAAAAATCTATAATGATAGAAAAACTGAACGATTTGTTAAAATTCCACTGAAAGAGAAAGACTGGCAAAAATTCGAAGGAAAAACTCAACGAACAAAATTTGAGCGTTGACTTCTGAAAAATTCCCCTTCAAAAATTTTATAAAGGAGACGCTTCTTTTAAGTTCCAACAGGCAAAAAAAGTGATATTAAACGAGCTCAACGATATTTTGATTTCACGAGTCTTAAGTTTCTTCTCGGTACGTTTCATGTTTTCTGCTATCATAACGACTTATTTTCGATATTGAAATATAACGCATAAATCATTATATCGTCCCACATTACCTGCCATGTATTTCGGTTCGCCTTAAAACAATCAAATTAGCCACTCTCTATTCTTCTTTCCTTCTCAAAGGAAAATTGTACCTCACTTCCACCACATATAAGAGAGGAGTTCTAACTGCACAATGCCAAACTGTTTCCCTCTAACACCACATTATCATCGGCGATAATATTTGCCTTCTTTGTGAAACATCAAACAGCAATAAGCTATAGAGTGAAAAATGATATTAAAATACATTAAGACGTCCTGCACGGTTAAAGATCTTACCTGCGCTTCTTCCACCCCAGGATTTTCTTATAGTACAAAGTTTAACTAGCGAACTTTAATGAAGTGAAATTTTCATCACCTTAAAATCAATTTCTTTCAGAACGGATCGTTACATGACAGGTATATGGATGGTTGAGTGCTGCGTAAAAAAATCCAAAACGAAATGGCTCAGCAATTTTTAGAACTTATTTTCGATGGCGAACTGCCTTTTGTAACTGAAAAGGTCAACTAAGATCGACCTTTGTACACCTCAAATTTTCTGTTTGGGGAACTGGGCAACTTTAAACCTCTCAAATCTGTAGTCGCATGTGCCACTCATTAAGAGACAAACTCAATGTGTGGATAAAACAAAAATCTTGTGCCTCATTTACACTGTGTAATTTCTGCAAAATGCATGAAAATCATAACATAGTGGCATTGAATGCAAGTTTAAAAGAAAGAAATAAAAGATGCAAACCTTTGAGATTGATTCAACATCGTCAATAGTACCGGTTGGAAAGTTGGGAGCCGATGCGACCAACTGAAAACAATTTTCGAAACAAATTTCTTTCAAAACATCGGAGAAAAACATATAATAACAGTGATATGAGAAGAATTTATAGTTATCGAAGTCGAAATAAAAGTTCCCGTGCTTAAGGTGAGAATTCAGAGAAACTCGGCCATGGAACATTAGCATAGGAAAATATATGGGCACTTAAATGAAAATGCAATCTGCCAAAAACTTGATGGAAAATAATGGTAAATTAGACTCGTAATTAAATTTTTACGTAAATCTACATCAGCTTATACATAAAAATTCGTTCAAAAAAAAGAAACAAAAAGAAAGCCCCAACTTCCTACTTTTATAAAATTCTACACAGGGAGGTCTGACGGGAAGATAATCGTGAAAATAAAGGTCAAATATAACAGACTGTTCGCGCTTTCTTATTCGCCCACATAACACTTCATAGATCCAAATGATTCAGACGTTGAATATGAACATGGTACTCGACCGTTCATACATCAGCGAAAGCACTCTTCACTACTTCAAGCTGCCCTCCCGATGCGCACAAAGACCAAACAAAAAAGAATCCCACCACACATGTGTCCGATGTTATTGCCCGTTCCATTCTTTTCACATCCACACGTCCATCGCTATCAACTGGAATGTGACGCAAACGCACACCAAACATTTTGGCAGCCTGAAGGCATAGTAAAATGAGGAAAAACTACCCCTTTCGCAATAAATTTCTCATCTCATGGTCAACCTAACTTTTACGACTCAAACTGTATTCTCACATCTCTGCAATAATCGCTCGATGAGATGCCGAGTATATTCCAACAACTGTACTGTACTGGCTACTCAACGAGCTTAAAGACAAAGAATAACTGCAGTTAGTATTAGACTCAGAAAATATCAGCTAGAAGCTTTAAAACATCTCAGTTTCGAAGTGTCAATTTCTATAAGATAGCAGCTGCCCAAATTTGACAGTCTTGGATGTGAGACTGGCAGCAGGCAAAAATATTCGACTGAAGAAGGGTTGGAACCCAATGACTTCCTGTCACTACGACGCTTTGCTTGATGAGCTGTTCCAATTGCCCCTAACTTTTCATCTTTTTCTTTCCTACCACGTTTTCCAAACCAATGCAGTGGCACATAAACTGAAAACTTCAATCAATGGAACCATTCCGTCGTGTCTGTTGTGGCGCTTCTAGTTTTATTCTTCACTTAATGTAACTGCAGTTGCATCCTAATAGGAAGAAACTAACGTGATAATTATTAAAAGCAGATTACGCTATAGTCGGCATCGAGCAACAGCCCAGCATCATAATCATTCGATCACAAATCATTATAAATGGGACTTCAAAACTGAGTGGCTGCAAAATAAGTTCTCGCCCTGTGCATGCAATCTTAGAGGAAGGCAACCTTGTCAAAGGCGGCGTGCGCTGTGACTGGAATCACCATCTGTGGCTCCGTGGTACCTTTCTCGTTAGCCAGATTACGATATGCTAGCATTGCCAGAAGGATCGATTCTGTACCACCTGAGGTCATCTGTAATTCTGCATCAGCATCGGAGGCATATAACAGCAACAACAATTACGAAATAAGAATCACCATGCAACTTACAAGCCAAATCTCGCGATTTACCATCTCATGCCTGCCTTTAGTCACCTTTTAAAGCCATCTTACCGTCTCACCTCCAAAATTACAATTTAGATCATCACCACTATTTCGAGTGCTGTTTTGAGCGAAAGGATTTTATAACAGCCGGCCAGAACAAAACTAAACGCTCGTCATGTATATTTAAGATTGCTTCAAGACAATTATACAATTTCATTACTTTTCGAATGTGATTCTGTTGTGTGAAAAGAAAACGATATCGTTCAAAGATTGCAGTCATGCTATTCAACTAATCACTCGCTATAACTTGATTGCTTTTCATCGAAAGTATTCTATGAGACAGACGTGTAAAATTGTGTGGAAATAAGACGTGTCATAGAGCCGTCCGATACACAACTTCGAAATCGAATTAAGTATACATCGAAAATAAAAGATAACATTTCCCTCTCTATCACGGGCATTATATCGCCAAAAAGTCGGCATGAATCTAAAAATTTCTACCGCATAGTACACTACATCCATTTCAGCTGAGTGCATTATCACCATTCCTGCGAAATTATTTACATTATCACCCTGAAACAAAAAGCTCGAAAAATAAGTAAAGTAGATGAAACATATTGGAGGTAAGTCTACATGCTCACCGTGCCGCATACTTCCTCATTTCCATTGAACATATTAGCAACCATTCGCACAACTTCGGCTTCCATTTTACGACAATCGGCAAATAGCATCGGATGTAATGGATTCGAATAGGAGAAAGCTTTGAAGATCTACAATCATTTTTCCTCTCTTACTGCTAAGAACAGCCAAGAAAAGCCACTGATGATATTTCACTAAATAAAATGGCATATAAATCGAAACGCATAAAGCTGCTAAAAACGATGAACAGGAGAGATGACTGAGACTTATCAAACACATTCACAAAGCATGAAATGTAAAGCACTTCGTGAGTCGTGACTGAGTTGCCTGAAAGGCATCTGGCTGAATTGTTTATGTAGACAGTTTTGTGCCCCAGACCTCAGACGGATCTCTCACGTACGTGGTAGTGACCGGGTGAAAAAGAAAGCCCAGAAGATGAGGAAGGAACCTAAAAGAGAGTGGAAGAAGGCAAGAATGAGAAAGGCGAGAAAAACAAATGATGCTGCATGAAGATGGAAAACAGCATGAAGATAACACTTTTCGTCAAGGATTAACGAGGATTTTTCTGCTGAGTTAGAGCAATAATTTTAGTCAATGAGGACTATGAAATAAAACTGCTCATCAGATACTTCAAAATGGCAATGAATAACTTACTTCAGTTTGCAGCAGTTGTAAATCCCTATCATCCCGGTCGTTATAAACAGCACCACTGACATGACCAGAAGAAATCAGCGAACGGCCATCACCCATTGAAGAGTACTCATCTATAATATGAAAATTTTTCAAATGCAAGTTTTCCACGAACAAATGAACACGATAAATTAATGGCGAATAAACAAAGTTCAGCAAGATTCATTGCCATCGAAATGATCAAACCTCAATGATATTATTGAGAAACGATATCGTATAATTAACGTAACGATCAATGGTCAATAATGGAGAGGGTGAGATTTGATTACAGATTTATTAAAAGATGGTGATGATATGATAACAATCAGCCAGTTAAGATTAACTCTTTAAGATCACTTACCTATCCCCCACCATATACCAAAGTGCAGATTACGTCTGAAATAATAATTAACCTACCGTTTCTTGTAACAATTCAAAACATTCGATGTTCGGATGAACAAGGAAGGGTTGAGGTGAGACAACGAGGAACGGACTGCTGAAAATTTGAGGGACGGAAGCAACTGGGGAGGAGCAAAGTGGCTCACCGCTAATTTATAAACTCAAAACGGCTATTATTTCTTGTAATGATATAATTTATGAGTAAAAGACCTTGTCGTTGTAGTTGGATAAGAAGCGTCCGGTGCCTAGTAAACGTGGATAAAAAATGATCGACTTTTCCTCTAATCCTCCAAACAGTGAGGAGATTTATACCTCGTAACAGAACTTGCTAAAACAACAGTGAACTTATATCGCTTACCTGCTAGGCCAACTATAGCGTTGTTGCTCATCCCATTTCTTGGAAGTTCTTTGACAAAGACTCGCTTGTCGTCACAACGATGGATCTGCTTTGTGATCTTTACACTTGCTTCTTTCAGCTCTCTATCGACTATCTCTCGTACGCTTGGTAAAAGCATCACCAAACCATATACGGAAGAGCCGATCCTGAAACTTTGATCATATTGCGAGAAATAAGTGAAGACGAAATTGAACGTTGGGAAATCGACTTAAAAACAAGCGGATTCTTGAGAATTATTTCCTCTCAAGAAAACCGGAAGCAACATGCTTCAAACCAAATATCGCACAACGACTAGTCACGAACAACGAAAATTAGATTTAACAAATGAATTACGATGTCACCGTCGCGCATTGCCCCCTCCGGTCTCAAGATCATTAAGGAAGCGGATACGAAGAAATAAGGTGAGAAAACCGCTGTACGAATAAAACGAGGCATAAAAACACATAGAAAAATAAATATTACGATTTCATTATTTTTGAATTGATGAAGATGAAATCAGAAAAGCAAGAAATACAACTCGTTCGAATACGTCGACCACTGAACCCGAGTCGAAATATTCCATCTGATAGTCCAACAAATCAAAACTTTTCTATGGCCTATATGCTACCTTAGCAAAGCATTCTGGATGAATCCCGAAGCTTAGATAGAAAAATGAGTATAAAGTGGAGAAACGCTGAGCAACAAATACTGTGTGAGATCAGTTTAAATCTTAGAAGAATAATGGAAAAAAAAGTACAAAAATGAATTTAATAGAATAAAATCTAAGTTATTCGTTACCATGTAAAATGCTCATTTTCATTTGGAGAATAGGTGAAAAGTGCCGCATATCTTAAATTTTTCCTTTTTTTCTTTGAATGACTTCAGTGGGACCAGCGTGTTTAGAGCAATGTTACCATTTGAGGCACCGAAAATCTCAAACCCCAATGCAGGAGAACCAACGGAAAGGCGCCCTCAGAAATGACAACAGTGATAATTCTGATCCTGGAACACCGGACGCCTCGATTCCCAACGACCCCTGAATGAGTTTCGCCGATTTCGAAGTGAGCTGTTCAAAGCAGCGTTCAGCGTCTTAAAGTTCGACGGATCCCACCACCCCAAGGTCCAGATTTTAGGCAGTCTTAAACGTAACTTGAAGACCCTGCACTTCGGAAACTCGAAGAGGATTTTCTCCGGAAGCCAGCATTGTTGACGACTGGAGATGCAAAAGCACCACATTCAACATTTTAATTCACCAACAAGGCTTCGGCAGATAGTAATGCCAGAAGTGATTTATTAAGCACAAAAAGGAAATGGCATATTCGAAGCAAATTTACAAATCAGGCGTAATTGGCACCTGAAAAGTTAAAGGACAGGTCAGGATAGCGGCAGGAAAGTGGGAGATTTCCAATTTCTGTTTTTCAAAAGCACATTATTGGCATCTCCAGATCTTCGAATTTCGAATTATCAATTAAACAGAGATCTAATTTGAACATCTATTTACATACCGCTTCATAATTGGAAGATCAGATTTGCGTATAAGACGTCGGACCCGCATATAGACAACCGTCCCGCAAACTGACACCACGACCAATTGCCATGGCTGCAACACATAAAGGTAACCATTGACGACTTTCCTCACTTCATCAATCACTTCAATGCCATGGCGCCAGGCGTCAATCACGAACTCACTCATCGTTTCACCTTCGCCTGAAATGAACCCAAATACTTTAGTATGAAGAAGAGAGCGCTTTTCTAGTGATAAGAATTCTCTTTTCTGCTGATAAAAGTACAATCGGCTGACATAATTTCCTTATGACGAAAAGGACCCGCTAGGCGAGTCTTCGGCTACTACCTAATTACTTGTTCGAAGAAAACGTTTTATTTAGTACGTTGATCCGTGGTGGTGCGACAAGCTAGGGCGACTAATATATCATTTTATTACTCATCATCCATTAAATTCCTAACCAGATTTTGCGAATGATTGAATTGACTTTCATGCTCGCAGCCAATATCTGATGGAGGTTATCCTTTCGAACTTTCCGTTTAGTGCAAATGAACCCATCTCAGATTCGTTTAAGCGTATCTTGACTGTTGTCATGCAACAATGAGAAAACAACATTTGCTAAGCCCTACATTCGAATAGTGTAAAGAAACAAAGCAAAAAAGCAATTACTTGCATAGCAACAAAACCGGAAAATCAGCAACAACTGGACGGACCTGACCTTCGTCACAGGTCAAAGGTTAACCGCAAACATGCTTCACCCTGATCATATGCAACCCAACAACGAAAGCAAGATGAGTCACTGAACGACAAGCATCTAAGCTCCTCCCTTCCATTCGCAAGCAATCCCCATAAAACCGGCATTGGCGACGTCCGTCGATCTTTTGCACCATCTTATCGAAATGGGAATTCGTGGCCCGGCCACGGTATGGCTTCATAGCCACGAAAGCGGAGAACCCACTAATTTTTAGCCACAAAAATACTGCGGCTCATGATCCTTGATCATGTGTTCATGGCCGTGTATTTGCGTGTCCTGCTCCTGCATATACCGAAGCCCAAGTTCCGGATTAGCATTAACCTCAAACTGGTGTGGGCAACAACGCGTCGAGTGGACACTTCTCACTGGACACTTTTCGCTAACAAATGCGCTGCGGCTACTTCAGCGCTTCGCAAGCTCCAGTTTGATATTTTCTAGTGGCGACAGTTGCGCTATAACTACTTTAGCTTGAAGTAACGTTTCAGCTCTTTGCAAAATAAGATGTCAGTTTACTGCTTTTGCAGAAATTGTTAGCCCAGTGCTAACGCGGAATCTCTATAGAAAGAAGACTTGCATGTGCCGTGCCTCATTTCTAGTCCTATAGAACTTGACCATGAAGTTCCCCACTCTCTCGGCTAAACAGTTACGGGTCGTTTCAGCTCGTGGCCAAACAAAGGTATGGTAATGTCTTGGTTGCTCGTTTCGTTACAATAAGCGCACTGAGGTCTCTACCCCCAACCCGTAACATCTACGAATAACCGTAAACTTGTCGACTTCAGTAACCGGTAGATGAAAGCACTAAGTGCTTAATAATCAATAATTGAGCTGTTAAGCGGCGGCAACATCCCGCGAAGCCATTCGAATTTGATCGGTTGGGTCTTCTAAGCTATAATCGTTACGGAAGTACACCAACCATCGTGATTAGAGAAGTGAACTAAGCAAAATGATGCCGTAGGCTAAATTTCATCCACTTAAGCAAAGGAGTGAAAATGAGTTGGGGTGGAGGGGAGGGGAATTTTTATTGTCCCATGCACAAATTTGCAAATATAGAACCATTTAAGCAGGCACACAAAATCTCTCAGCTTTCCTTCTTTCGCGCTCTTTATTCACTGCAGCCATCGAATGAAAGGATGCATTTACGGATTTTTGTCGACGCGTTTGTGCATTTATGTGCTAAATTCGAACCGATTACATTCCCGAAATGTTTCACTAAGATCAACTAAGATGCACATGAAATATTCGGTCTTGAAGTTCGTCAAGAATTAATTGAAATATGGCGAAGATTGTTTAACGCGTTCAAAGGTAACGCATTAACGCCTCCACTTAATATTCTCTCGTAGAGCCTTGTATATCTCTACACGACTACTCATGTGAGCACTAAAGTTCGCATAATTGTTATGGCATACCTCAGATGGTGATCCACTTCAGAGAATCCTGAATTTTAGTGGACAAGCGACAGCGCTAATACCTATAAAATAAAACGAACAAACGAACAGTAGGGTCCTACTGAAGTTTGTCAACAGCGAGGTCAAAGTTGATTTCAGTAGGCTCGTTCTTCGCACATTCAATACAGCAAACAGCTCATGTGGCCACATGAAGGCTGTAAACTGCACTTGCGCCCATTTTCCTTCACATTAAGGTGCACTTCCGAAATCAATAAATCGCGTAGAAATCGAGCACGCTATGAAATCCGACAGGGATACTCGAATGTTATTAGGTGCTAATTTGGTGCTAATGTTGTGAGGCTCTCCCAAGTTGGTGCTAATTTCTGACGAGCGTTTCCTGGATTTCCATGCGTCAGATAGGAAAGTATGGGCTGATCAAAGATCATCTCAAAGCGTCGATCGATTTTTGCGTTTTCTAAATGATATTCTGACTGAACGTTGATTGCATACAATGAATTCACTTCACATAGTTATTATAAAATAGGATACAGTTGTCTCTACACTCGTATATTCCCTAAGAAAGGGCATTTTCGCGTGTTAATTCAAGCAGCGAGGCATTTTCTTTCTAGTTCAGGCTAATAACCGGATGACGATATCGTGTTTAACGCAAACATACTGCAGTGTTGCATACAAATCGCTATATTCGAGTACAACTGCATTTATGCGCACATAAAACTGCACTTTAGATAAGTGATCGACTGTCATTTACCTTACTAAGGGTGATCTCTTTAAAAGTGAGCCAAATCGATGTCAAATTTCGTGGAAGTGGACACTCGGAAGTATAAGAGCCATTAAATTTCAATCTAGAAACGTGATTATTTGCAGTCAGGACATCGAACGACATTGAACGATTGAAGATGAAATAGGTTGGTAACAAACAAAATATGCCCCAAATTCTCACTTTTCTATGTTTCTTTTTCTTTTTTTTTTTCTCATAAATCCCTCTTGAGAGGAGAATTGTTCGAGTAGACTGGTTCTTGAAGGCTTACGAATAGTGAGAACCTCAGAGTTTGTATTCGAGGTAGTGTGGTGAACTTCTTTTCTGAGGACGTTCTTCAATAAGTGCAAAAACTGCCTCAGCTACTATCTAAAAGCAAAAACCTCACCTCTCTCGACGTTTGTAATTTTTCTATGGCTCGAATTATTTTCATCGTTTCTATCACTTCTACATGAATGCTGTCCTTTTAAACGATTGCCAATCTCGTAGCAAACGGCACATAAAGGTTGCTGTTATCACTTCCACCTGTCTATGAAATATGTTTCAACTGAAAGCGGTAAAAGGTGTGGGACCTGGACGCATTGTAAGCTTTCGCAAATATCCACTGCAAAACGAGACGTAGAAACGCCTCGTCTGTACCGATATATGTGCCCATATAGGGAGGTGCTCATACAGGTGTGTGTATGTTGGCATCTGCTGTCTGTTCTGAAATTTAAACACTGGGAATACTGAAGGAAATTTCTGCAAACTTTGATAAGCGTCATGTATATTGTCGGATACAACTCTTTGCCACATCTCGTAGTGATTCTACAAACTTCGGTTTTAGGCATTTTAAAAGGGCAACAGGTTTGCATACACTCCGCTTTGATGCGATTCTCATTTCGCACTAATCGGGTCCTAGAAGGACGCATTTTTAGTGGAAAATATCTAGAGAGAAACGAATCACTTGGAAAACGAAGGCGTTATTCTGCTGAACCATTTTAATTTTCCGCTGGTGGCTTAACAATAGTGGTTAGTTTATAGAAAAAAGGGAGGTGCGGCGACGGCGCAAAAGTGGCAGTTCTAGAGCGCTCCTCTGCTTCTTTTATGATGCAGTTGTCATAGCAAACTAATGAAGAAAAGTGAGCTTTATCAAAAGCATCAAAGCTTAAAATCTTTCAACGGCTGCAGCATGCCTCCTTTACAAACACCTCTTGCAAAAGTTAGGCATAACATAGAAAGATGTTACCTTAACAGATATCTCTGTTAGCCATAACACCACCTGCATTTTGGTATGTTCAGGAGCCGTTCTGTTGTTTAGTAGTTTTGTGTATGAAACGTTTGTTGCACTTACTTTGAGCTATCCGATTCGTTAAATGCAGCATACCGACGAGCACCTTTCTTCATTGCCCTCTGTCATCGTTTCGTTGCGAGAAGTGAAAATGACATTTATTTTTCTGGCGTATCGTTCGGATTCTTGCCTAAAATTAGGTGATGACCCAGAAGCGATGCACGGGTAGATAAAGAGATGGGCACGTTCCTATTTGTGCTTCAACGACAGGTCCGCACTGATTTTAAAGCCCGTTCGTTTTGTCGTTCTATCCTCTTTTGACGCCCTTCATGAAGACGTTACTGTTGATATTTAGTTGTATTCTTATTGGAGTGATTGCAAAATCGGATGAAAGTAGCACAGAAAGCATTCATAACAAAGCGGACACCTCGAATGGAGGAGGTAAGATTCGATTGCACTGTTTTCATTGCATCGCTTTTTCACTTTCATTGTTCTTTTTCCGAATGGCTACTTCGGATATTTTGAGGTGCTCTCTGCCTGTCGTAATTTTATGAGGAGAAGTTCCCCTACAAGCGACAGGAAAATTCAATTCACTCAGAGCGGATCATTAATCAGCATAACACAGTGCTACTACCACATTTATGCAGCTTCATCAACGAATTCTCATTGCAGTTCGACCCTTTAGAAAGAATCATATTTACCGAATATTTTCTCGCTATCATTACTTTCATTTCTCATTCATATCGTATGATGTTTCCTCGTGAGAATTTGATGATTTTTGAACAGATGGTGAAAAAAAAAGAGGAATACGAACTGTTGTTCTCCTTCACATCTTTTTCAGCAGAATGAAGCATCAATCCATCAATCACTAAACCGCAAATGATAGAGAGTCAATTGAGAGAGAAAAAAAGTTCGAGATCAAGAAATTAGCGTCACTTTTCGTTCCTTTGGATTTTATAAATTCCAATTTGTGGAATTTACTGACTAATTCCTCATTGAGTGCAAGCACTCATGTGAAATTAACGCCGTTTTCTTGCCATTTTTACACCACTGAAAATATTTCTACACTCTATGTTTCAATGCTATTCGTTACCACTACGATACACTATCATCTGAACATTTTCACTTTTATGCTCTGCCCTATACAGCTCGGATGTGTGAAGTGCTTCTCTAGTTATCCGCTTAAAATAGCTTCTCTTTCATCGTTGTTCTTGCCTTGAATTTTCTTTATCGCTGCAGTGATAGGAAACATTTTCAACAGCTTTAATCAGTATGATCTACGATGAACACTGTGAGAACATGAAGGAGATTTTTCGAACACTAGGTCGGTGAAAAGGTGCAGATGAATTTGATGACACATTTTCGGATATTTTAAGCGTCTTTTCCAAGCAATTCAGTAAAAATTCTTCTCATAATATTTGCAATTTTCGAATATATTCTGAAAAAAAAAAATGAAGAAAACTGCATAAAATATTGTTTTAAAGTATTTCAATAGCTTAATAATATTTTCACTGCTTTGAGTAATTTCTCCACGATCTCTTTGTTTCCCAATAAGAACACAATGTTCTCAACTCGTCTGCAGACGCTCGTTGTTTGGACACGATGATTCATTGCCTGTGGCAAATATCTTCATCAAACAAGAATTAACATCTGGCTTTGAGTTAAATCAAAATTCACTTCATCATGAGATCTTAACTATGCATAAATATTTCATATATATATATATATATATATATATATATATATATATATATATATATATATATAGTTTATTTGGAAATGTTTCTCATAGCAAATTTAGTCAAAAAAAAAAAGCTTTCAAATTTCAGCGATATGTGAAAATCGTGTCAGCGCTTTCTTCGTAATGGACAATAGACGGCCCATTTCCGGCAACTCGTTAACCTATGAGGATGTGAACGAAGAAGATTGTATCAATATGTGTAGCGAAAATCGAGTAAGTACCAAATTTGATCTTTTTTTTTGTCCAACAATTTGCCACGTTGAATATTTTTATCTCTTAATTATTCCTTTCAATTATTTTCGAATCAAATACGCACATGGATTGATGATAATGAATTTGAGAAAAATACTCAGTAGAATTGCCTCTTTGAGAACAAACGTTCATATACTTTCTCGATATGAAAGTTATTCATTGAAATAGGATCAGCTTTAGCTTGATATTCAAAGATAAAATGACAGTTATCGTTATGCTAAGCATTTTCCACCAAATATGGTACCTAAGTGAGGCTTACATAAAGATTATTTAATTATATAAATATGAGATGTGGAATTTCCCCATACAGCGGTTACTTCTCATGAGAAAATCTCCTACAAGAAACTTCGTTTTCGAATTTTTTTCGTGTTGATTCAATGTTTTATAGTGCTCCAAGAGAATGCTAGCTTACTTCAACAAGCAATTTTTTAGCGGATTTTTTCCGATTTTACGCCAACAATGATAAATGAACGTTCGCCTCGAGTAAATAAATGACAATAAAAAATATCTTCCTTCTATGGGTAAGGTGGAAAACTATCAAGCAGGAATTGACACGAAATGCGTTTTGGCTGCTTTGCTTAATAGATCGACCATTCTTCTCACAAAATGCCAACAAAATACACCAATGCATTTGTGATTTCAATCAGTCTATCATTTTTTGAAGTCTACAAAGCATTTTTCGGCGCCTTCATGAGTCAATCGCTTTTTGCAAATTTCTATTTAAGTGCATATAGAAGATCATTTTGAGATTCATATGCCGGCTTAAAATTTAATATAGCGCCAACCTCTGTTGAATGTTCTTCTCAATCGTTCAGCTCGAACGTCTCACCTCCTCTAGAACGGAAACTTTCACAGAAACAGTCGGGCACACCTATGTATGTGCACATATACGCATGTAGAGACCATGAATTTAGTGTACTTGTCAAGCGCGAAATAATAGAAACCTATTAACACCTATATTTGTTTAAAAAATTAAGAAATTCACCCAAAAAGTGTATAAAATATGATAAAAAAATTGCTCTTCCTGTGGTGGAAATTGAGGATTTTTTCATTGGTTCTTTTTGAATAATTTCCTTCAAATGTTTGATTTCCTCGACGATAAATTGTTTGTTCTTTTTTTGATAGTGCAACAATGTTTTTTTGTTCTACCAAGTCACGTACCTGGTCTATTGATTTCGTCATTCTGTGTTCTTCATTCACCTCTTCTCGTTGCGCATTCGATGCCCATCGTATTTGCCACAAAAGGACGCGCCGACAGTGGGTGACCTATGATAGAGCCCACATTATACGTGGGATCATGTACGCACTAGTGACCCACGTAGAAATCTCTTAGCAACCGAATTGCATGAAAACAGAAAAGCTTATAAAAATGTGAGAAAGAACATCTGTTAAACGCTTGCGAATATTCAAGAAGGAAATAAGAGGAGTTAGGAAAGGTCGAACTGCATACGAAGAGGTTCTGGCATAGAAAACGTTGAATGTCCAGGTGTTTTTTGAAGTTTTCGGTGAAGAGAAAAGAAAGAAGATATTTCTTCATTCACCTTTTTGAGCACAGCTTATATGGCTGAATTTAGTGCTGTTGGTCGGTTACTACTATAATGCGATTCAATCCTCTATTTCCATACTTTTTGACATTGTAATGTCGAGGTATAGTCGCAGACTAATGTATTCGAATAATTTATCTTACTCTAAAAGAACTCCTAAAAATAAGCGAACATTTCGTCGATTATTTTCAGAATCAGTGAAATTTACTGCTTCAAAATCAAATATTTATCTTCCACTGCATTATTTTTCGCACACTAATTGCTGATTCAATATTGAATTTTCGGTTACTAAAATTTGAGAAATTTATACGATTGTTTGGGAAAATAGCGAGCGATGAATCAGTGAGAACTTTCTTTCTAATGATGAAGTCATGAATTCTTCAATTGTCTATGAATGGTAGTTAAATAGAGTATAATCTGATGCATTGGCATTATGCCGAAGCAACGTTTCTTTTTTTTTCTTTTAATGCATTAAATGAGATCTCAATTAATCACCGGAAATATGAGGATGTTCAATTAGTGGGCGAGAAAACTGACATAAGCTAACCACCTCCCTCATCGTTGTTTCGCTACTTGCGTTTAGAGTTCGTGTCATAGTTTATGTAAGTCATCGACGCATTTTTGCATTGCGTCGTCTACAGAATGAGGAAAATGTAAAATTTGCGAACGTTGTTGTTGTCGTTTTTTTAATGTCCACCGCACTCATAAATGCTCAGTGAAGATTTTGAGTTAACTTTTCAACGCTAAATACACTTTTTAAAGACCTAAATAGGGCTAAGCTTCGCTTGCATTGTGAAATATTTGTGTTGATTTTGCGCTCACGTCCTCAGCACCACTGAAACTTCATATTTCAGGATAATAAAGGTCGTTCGATTCTATGCGCTTCATTCACATATGATCACGCATTTTTCACCTGTACCATTTACCGATCGAAGAGTTCACCCGATGGTGACTTGGAAACGGAAGCGGCCGTCGGGAAACGCTTCTTTGAAAAGTTCTGTATCGACGGTAGGCGATTTATTGCTTCTATTTTAGATTCGATCGACGGTCACATGAAATTAGTTGTTTTCGATGTAATAATTCGAAAGAAATAAGCGAACAAAATGACTACTAAACAAACACTCGCACACAAAAAACCCGAATGTAAACACAGATTGGCAATTACCGCTATCTCTCTCTTCTAACCAACCGTCGTTGAATGCGTAGAATAACAGGGAAAGGCGATGTGAACGATGTCTTCTCAGATTTTTTTTCTCATCTCAAAACTATTTTGATGAAAATTCACATTAGAAAGATGCTCTGAAAGTTTATTTTCTCTCTTTTTCCTTCCCCTCTCCCTCCCTACCTCTGTCCCTCTCCATCATTCTCTTTCGAGATAACTACAGTCTTGTAAAAGCGCCCTTAAACGATATTTCCAGGTCAGTGAATTAGACAGTTGTCAACCGTTGATTTGGCCCTAATAAACATCGATCATTGCGCCACCAAAGCGATAGTAAATGACCCCCTACATTGTGCGAAATTCCTTCACACATTGCGGATGATTTGGTATTTGTGCTACCTGTGTTGAACAGTGCATTGCTCATCGAATCGTTCGCATTTCCGAGGAATGTCTCGTACCAATCACTGTCGAACCGATTTCACACCTTGGCCCACGTGTCTCGGAAGAAAAAACAAAGAACAAAACTGGTGTTTTTTTTTCGAGAACAAATAGAATTATGTGACAAGCATGGCTAACCCATTTATACTCTTAACCAAAATTGTTCACTCCAATATTTTGAGGCATCTTAAATTACGCTATTCTCATTATTCGTTAAGTTCGTATGCGGAGAGTGCAGATGAGTTTCTTCACCTGTAAAGAGCACAGAAAGAAATGAAGAATTTCGAACGACAGCGGAGGTCAAGAGAGTTTTGGCGATCTTCGAAATATCTAGACATTTTATTTCTCTCAATAATTTCTTCATCATATTTTCAAAAGTACATAGTAATTCATTTGTAAGGATGAAACGCTACAAATCCTGAATTTGCTTCCCTTTTTCATTTCTCTCTCAATGCGTGATCTATCGTTTCGAACGAAATAGATGTCCACTACCCGCTGAAAATGTTGCGTTTAGTCCTGCCACTTCCTACGATCGCCTACTGAACTCAAGGATAAGCTCATATTTATGTCTCTGTTTAGAGCATTCAATGAATGGAAGATATATGATTTTAGAAGAGTTACCTGTGGAATGCGCCGATTCGCAATTCTTAAGAGCCGACCAATCAGTTATTATCGGCTATGCGAAAAACGTTTCCATTGTTGAGAGTTTAGAGGAATGCGCTACACAGTGCCTCAAGGAACGTTTCCCGTGCAAGGTTATGACGCATCAATTTAACCTCTCTTTTTTGCTACAAGTATAAAATTGAAATCAAAGCTAAAACGAACTCTAAATATATTTCAGAATTATTATTTTGCATCATTGTAACCGAAAGGTGTGCATTCGCATAAGATCTTTCACAAATTATATTTATTTAGTCAGCAAGTGGTGAGAAACCTTTCCAGCAGATGAACTGTCTGAAGCGAAAAAATTACCACGATTAAATGTTACAAGTTTTAGGGAAATTATCATAGTGCACTAATTAAAATATACCGAAGAATCCGTATCTCCTCACAAAGATCGTAGTGTCTCCTATCGTCCTCAATTTCCATCATATTCATTGCCGCAATATAAATTATGGTTATTTCGTATGTGAGGCGCATGATTTCATACAAAAAGGCCTGATTGCCATGCATAAAATGTTCGCTTGCATTTATCATTTGCTTTCAAATGTTTAAAAGAATGCTCGGATTAGCTTAAATTAAGTAGGGCTTATTCTGTGCCATATTAGTCGGATTCCGTTGATGAATGGGTCGACGTTGTAATGACGATCTGAATATGGAGAACAACTTCCATGGTGAGGTTGATAAGGCTGTACGACAAAATAGCCCGCTAATGTAAGAACTGATAAACGTCGGTTGTATGAAGCTAAAGCCCTAGTTGAGCCACCTACAGCGCCAATTGTAGAAACCTCTAAAGTAAGATTCCGGATACGATAGCAACGACAGCTTTATTTAATCGCATACGTAACATTTCATTTGGCAACTTTAAGTGCATTGTTCGTCACCGGCTAGACAGGCAATAGTGCGTAATTTTCTCCGTATGAGGCCAAAAATCCCTCAAATGACCTCAAAACGAACGTAAACGATCAATAATTTGATTTCTAATTTATTTATTACTTGAATGGACATTTTCTTAATAGAATGGAAAACTCATTATGTGAAATGCATGGATGACGTTTACGATTATAGTCAGCGATGTATTTCTATGAAGAGGGTGAATGCATAACGAACACCGAATCGGCACTCACTAAGCCTTCTTCGTTTGCACGCGAGGAAAGCGACAGGGTAATTTACTTCCACAGCGGTTGCAACATCGTCCTCGAAAGGCAAAAGCTTCTGGATGCGGCCACTGAGACGGGTAATTTCCACTTCCATCCTATTCGAATAAAACTTGATCGTGGAACTTCTCTAAATCTTCAAATAAGCGCTTCACTCCACTCTCCCTCCTCCCCCTCCCCCTCCCTAATCCCCCCCTTCACCTGATAAACCCCCTCCAAACCTCCAACATAAGGCAGCTAATTAGCTTAATAAAATCATCCTGTTCAACATATTTTTGCCTTCCAGCTGCACACCCAAAAAATCTAGAGAGATTTACACGATGAAGGATGCCATAGGGTGGTAGCGACGAGTAGGACTCTCTAAATTCCTTACTTGCTATTATTTTATATTTACACAAAAACTGATGTGATTTCCAAGTCCTTTGAAGCAAATGAGACATCAAAAAGAGGTAAAGCGAATTAATTCCCTCGAATCCATTTTTAGTATTCATATCGTGCATATTCTTCTTAGGCAGACACTTAACTTTCATACCTTTTTGAGTATTCGTTTGCCACTTGCGAAAACATACCATTACCACGCCGTGCTCATACATAAGTTCTTCTGTCTGAATGTCTGTCTGGTGGTTGCAACTCCCGAATTGCTGAAGCTAAAATTATGCAATGTGATGAGTATAATGCATACCATAGATTGACTCTCTATACTTCATTCTTCATTTCCTATAGTCTTGTTGAGACGGAAAGGAACTATAGTCTATTAGAACTGATAAAAACACTTGCATGCATTTTATGTCCACCTTCCTGCTCCCCCTAGATCGCAGTTTTTACCCATCAGGTCATAGAAAGTTGTATCTACCTGAGGGCAGTCGGATCAATTGCTTCTGAAGGGCCATTCTATATATTTTAGTCTATGGCTATTAATATGTGAAGGTGATCGGTGAAGCAAACGAATACGGAAACATAGATCCATCGAATTTCTTTAGCGCGTTTCCTCGTTAGGTAAAACTTTGTCTGTTGCATATTGTTTTCGTTTCAAATTTCTCATTAACTCAGAAAATATTAATTTTTCACAGGAAAAGAGATTTTTTTATTTTTAAAGAATGCATTTTCCTCTCCAAATTTCATTGGTTCAAAATAAATTCTATGGAGTCATCCCGCTTCCCCTTTTCCCGATAAATAACAATATACTCGAAAAATGCCACCGCTGAAAGTTTGATTACGAAGAATTATCTCCAATAGAATGCATCAAGTTGAATATCTTCAAATGGAAGCGATGAGGTTAAAAGAAATAAATGTCTCGAAAATCATCGTAATTCGACATTTTCCAACTAAAGCCGAAATTACAAAGAACAATTGAACTTCTAACGATATAACTGTCGCCATATAGTGGAAAATATTTCCTAAGCAAAGGGTATGAGAATAGTGGCAAAGATGCGAGCGGAAGTTTAACTGAGTGCTTAGGAGTGTTTTGTTTTTTGAATCAATGGATGCCACCGATAAAGAAAGCCATTTTTACATAAAATGCAGCATTTTTTTTTGGTCCTTAGGAGGAAGTATTCATATTGCCAGAGTTTCAGTCTTTTTTGTCCTTTCGGCATTTCAAAAAACTCTCTCTCCTCTTTCTTTCGCTCGCATCCTTCGCGTCAAAAATGCTTTCTCTCTCATAGAGTTCATCATTTTGTGTGCATTGGCATCTTTTTAATGCGAAATCACCACGGTCCAAGCAATGTTTTTAAAAGAGCACCCCACTCTGGTTATTTGCCGATTATATCAGCTAGAAGGGTACTTTCGAGAATTGATTGAATCTTAATTTAGGTTTTAGCATTTTCTTTGAGAGTCCCCGTAAGTGTGAGATCTGGGAAGTATGAATGAAAAATCTCACAAATGAGGCACAATAGGTTGTAGTATATGGTTCGGCTCGAGATATTTTTCTCTAAACGAATTTGTCTTTCGTTTCCACCCTTTTTATCCATTCTAACGTTCATTTATCAACAGTTGATATATCTCAAAACGCTGCCAATTACTCTAATGAGGAATGCATCGCTTTGTCGGCAGTTTAAACTTTACTTTCTTTTTGTGTACTGTTGCAGTGGTCGCGTTTTAATGTATTATATCAAAAATATTTCTTTAAAGCTGAGGAACGAAATGATTATGCGTCGCCTACAAAGCGCGACGCTGGCTGACTGTAATCCAGAAATGTTTATTGTGTGTGTGTGTCTGCATCAACACCGATATGTGCCTATTGCAGTAGCGGGATGAGGAAGAGGTCGCTGGAAATTTGCCTCAAAAAAGAATACCTCAAAGTATCTGAAAAAAGAAAAAATTCGTCCACAGAATAAATTCTCCAGAAATGAATTTCTCCGCTCTAAGAACTGTTTCGTTTATGAAGAGAATCAGTTTATGTTATGCGAAAAGATATCGCCAATCGACACTCATCTAACTGTCAACAAAAATTTCAGCCAGATTATTAATTGCAAGGTGTTTTTTGTTTTTGAATTCTTCAAGACCACACCTCGAATGTCTCTGTTCAGTGTGCTAAAGCGTTCGCAAGAAATCCGATTACACTAACACATTATTCGTGGAAGTCCTGCCACCGGTCCTCCCTCCCCGTTCCCCCATCTTTATATTAAAAAGATTAGCCCATGAGTGATCGGTCGTTAGCCTAACTTCGTATGCCAAAAGTTTGTTATGCGAAATTAAATTCTCAAATCGATTAGGTGAAGTAAACTTAGCCAGAGGTTTTCAGCTTTAAATTCTCATTGTGTGAATTTCTCTTCATAGGAATTTTTAGCTGAAAGCAACTCCAAGAAAAAGAAAACAGGAGCAAAAAAGGCGAAGAAGAATCGTCGCACCACGATTACTTCGAGCCCGACAACCATCGGCCAGTTTCGCTTAATAACTCACACTAAACGTTGATGCGTCATCACTTTTGCGCAGTGTCGTCGTTTATTAACAATGCCACTAGTGCTTGTATTTTATTTAATAGATGCTTACGTTTTGGTAGGAGACAGCGGTAAAAGATATAGAAAAAAATCAAAACATATATATATATATTAAATCTATATAGACACATAAAATCTTCTCGAAGACTAATGGAAGGCAAGCTATTCAGATTTTGAGGCTATTCGCGATATCCGTATTGGGGCTATCCGTATCGCGCTATCCGTAGTGGGACTTCTATTCGAGCTATCCGTATTGGGGCAGTGCCCTAAGTTTCAAATGAAAGCTTGTCAAGGCGCCCTTTGAAGAATTTTGCATCATTGATGTTTTTGGCCTCATGCGAGTCCATTTTAATTTTCAGCCCGTTTATGTGGAAGACTTTTTTAAAAGCCTTCTGACTTTACATACTATCTCTTCAGATATTCCAGATAAACTAACCGCAGACACATTCAAATAATTTTACGTTCTTCTCTCACTTCCTACCTTGGGACGCCTTTTGGAACAGTTAATGCTTAGCAGTTTTCGTCGATTTACTGTTGAGCGCATTATTTAACGCTGCTGGTCCTGTTTCGATGCTAACAATGAATGTAATGTATTGTTAATTCACCCTACATGAATGTAACGTCGTTTTCAATAACGACAAAGGCTGCTTACGTGACGCTTTTGACAGGATGTTGTAAAGTATATCTGATTGCCACGGATGGCAGGCATGACACTCATCCTCAAAAGCAGTAAGTGGGCGTTCACTTCATAGTAATTGCGAATCCACAAAATGCTCTGTAAATTGTGAGATTATCTGCAAAAGGTTCATATTCGCTGTATAATTTGTCGGAAATAGCGTTTATGCACAGTACGTATAAAAGCGATCCTAAAGCGTTTCCTCGTGGCAAGCCTGCGGTAGATTAGTGAGCATCGAAAAGCACTCATCGGATTTCAATTTCGAGGCAGTTGTCAGTAAGGAAAGTTTGAAGACCTGTTATCGCTTTTGGTTGGATTCGTGAAGCATTTTGCCATGACCAGTTACGTGAAATTCTTTGGTGAAATCTACTGAAACACATCGGTCTCTTATCTCTAAAATCATCATTCAATTCGCCGAAGAACAACAAGAGTTGCGGAGTAGTCGACCTACCCGGCAGCCAGCCAAACTACTTGTTTTTGTTGTCTAGATCACCATCTATCCTTGAATGTGCCAGAATTGTACTTTTAACTACAGTTTCAGTCGTTCTATAAATGGAGGATATCAGGCTAATAGGTCTTGAAACATCATCGGAAAGCGGATTAATTGAAAGCGGCCTTAAGTTGTCATTTTTTGGCGTAACGAAGTAAACCGACTACTGAGCTAGATATCAAGAAACGACTAAGTAGATAACTTGAAACCCATGCCATATCCATTATATTTCGATAGTGGGTGTCGGGAAAACAGTTGGTATTCTATCGTCCACTTTGAATGTTTTTCTCAAAGAAATATGTCATATATTTACATCTTGCACAGGCAATATTGATAAACTTTCTCGTAGAGCTTTTAAGCACGCCAGTACTCTGCTGACTCGGATTTTTCAACTCATTTATGTGAAAACAGAACAGCAGATTTCAGTATGAATTTCTCACTTTTCGCAGTTTTAGTATCGCTTTTTTTGCTTCATGATAGTTAAATGGGCATCTCAAAGAAGCAGTGCTTCATCTAGGCTTGCTTTCGATCCCTTCAAAGGAAGTATGCATTCACTGTTAAACGCAGGAGATAATCAGGCACTTCACTCTCCAGTACTCGATGGTTTCTCAGTACTGCGCATATGTTGTTTACTTTTTGAGAATGTTTGTAAATTGGCCATACAGATCCTCCATGATGTGGAAGCAATTTAATTCGGCATACCGTTCTACCTGTACTGAGACAGTGTTTATCCTAAGGCAGTTACAACTGTTGTAGCAGCGAAGTGCATTCAAAAAGAGTGCTTCATTAGTTGCATCCGTATCGAAACTATTACTGCAATGGTATTTTCTATCGAAATCTGCTGAAAACTCCTTTGGGTCGACGTAATCGTCATCCAGTACAAATACATGCAGTACTTTGTTTTCACATTTTCGTTGAGTGATAAATTCACTCAAGTCGCTACGTCCTCCTGAGTTCCTGAAAACTCTAGTGTGTCTATCAGTATCCTAAAATCTTCGCTGGCCCGCAATCCCACTAAGCAAGAATTCGGTCTGCATGAAGTGCGCTGTGGGAGCCACGCAATGAAAGCAAGAAACCAGGAATTTTAGTTCAGCTAGGTCTCGCGGAAAGTGGCGAGGTCAAGTCATCCTTCATGACTTATATTTCGTAAAGAACTCATTGGTATTAAGATTAAGTGTAGGCACCAGATTCACTGTCAAAAATGTAATTATGAAAAGGTAAAATATAATGGATGTCAGAACCTAATGGCAATGGAAATCATCGCATTTCGAGAGGCAAGAAAATGATTTATGCACCCTCAACAGAATCTCATTCGGACACATTCAAGCAGATCGTTCTCAATATTTGGTTTCTGCTAAACGACAATAATAGCATCTTTCTCTTTTACGAAAACAACATATGAATAGTGTTGATCAAAACTATTTTGCATACTGTTGCAGTCATTTTCTAGTGAGGTTGCCAACCCCTCATCCCTCAGAAAGAGATTATGCAGACCAGACTATCACTATCTCAGTTAAAACCTCCCACTCTCATTTCTATTGATCATAATCGACCGACAACCTCTTCAAACTCAATTCCCTTTCTTGTTCCAAACCACCTTCCTATTTTTTATCATATCTTATTTCCCCAAAAATCCAGTAATCTGTGTATTCCGTAATTCATCGCGTTATAGCTATAGCTTCATACTCTCCTTTCTCATCTTTTCTTGTCTATTCTTTTCGATTTTCTTCTTCGTTTCCTTTCTTCTTGACACATATATCAGCGTTCTATAGTCTTTATCACTCTTAAATGCGTCGAGTTCATGTACAATGCTGGCCATCATTTTGCGGGCTGATTTCACTGCATTGGATACCTCAGGCTGAATCTTTTTTCGGTGCTGAGTCAATATGTCGGTCCGAATGAACTCCTCCAGCGCTAATGTGACCGTATCCCCAACGCTGTGTAGCAGTAATCATCAATTAGAACGAATGGAAAAATATTAAGCCTGAATATCTAAATGTGCATTTTTGCTTTGCAAATTGTACTGCTGCTGCAGTCGTTCGAGGCCACCTGGCTAGCTCAATCGTGCTTTGAATCTTCAACGCAACTTATCGATTTATGTTGTCCTGAGTGCATTTTATATTTGCTTTCAGAAACAACCACTGAATCATCCGAAGCAACAACGCTGCCTCAAGAGACGACGACCGATGCTGTCGGCAGCGTAACACTTGAGGCCGATCGGGTCATTTCGGACGGGGACAGTCATCAGAATGGAGAGGAGGGAACACCGGCGATAACTTCGAAGGTCGATGAGGATGCAGTGGATAAAAATGACAAAAAACAAAATAGAGATGTTGAAAAGTTGAACGAAAAAGAGATAAGTCGGGAAAAGGTCAAAAAACTCAGAGAACGAAAGGTCAAAATGAATGGTGGAGAAAAACGGCCATTACGCCTCCAAGCAGGTAGTGACATAAGCGAAGTTGCCGCTTTAGACGAAGTTGAAATAGATTCAGAGGAGGAGGAAAAAGAGGAAAGAAAGAAGGAATTAAAAGTAAAAAAAGGATCGAAAGATAATGCTGGCAAGAAAGTGCACGAAGCGATGGGGAAGAAGCGGAATAATGAAGAAGACAAACAAGCAAGTGGGAAAATGAAAGCGAAAAGTTCATCGAAGGGTGGTGGTTGTAGGCAAGACGATGAGTCGCCTAATGAGGATGAGAGTGAAACGAAACAAACCAAAGCATACAACAATCATCCAAGAGCTCTTTCCACGACAGATGATGAGCATAAGAAGGTTTGTGTTGTGCCAACAATATATTGCAGTGACTTCACTTCTCTGAAATAACTCATATAAATAAGAGTGAAACTATCTACTTGAAGAAGTTCTTTGCCCTCTCGCAATCCTTTCATTACCAAGTTGAACATTTCACGACTCTACTAGAACTAATTTGCGCTGTAAAGGTGGCGTTCTTTCAAAGCACTAAAAATCTCCTCTATTTATTCAGCGACTTCGAGGTTTCGCTCTCTCTATAGTGGGCAGTATTTTGTCACTTCGGCTCGCATTTCTATCCATTCATGAAACGATGTATGCCGGAAACATCATCTGAGGCAATAGCTTCATTACTTCGATGATAGGGTATCGTTTTGATGGCAATATACGATACTGATTGCAGGATACGCATAAGAAATCAAAGAACAGTGCGACCAAACGGCGACCACATAGTAATCGGAAGGCACACAAAAAATTAACAAAAATTGTTCAGGTACCAGTTTCGTTCGCTGATTCCTCTCATCATTTCATAGTGTAACTGCAATCGTCATATTATCTATAGAGCGAGCACAGTTGCATAATGAAATGTGGTTATATGTAGCGATCGGCGTAATGAAATTCTATTGAATGAGCATTACAACGTGTTGATGGTTGCGCCAAAGCTATGGCATAAAAATCTCCCCTCTATGAACAAAACATTAGCAATAACCATAGCGCTCTAGCTTTACGATGCCATATTCAAGTGTTAGACGTTGGCTTGGTATTGGTGCCTTTTAAAACTCGTCGGTCATTACTCTTCAAAATCGATCACTCGCTGCAGAAAATGTAGGTGTAATATGCGGAGAATAATGATCGTGAAGTCTTTCTTTTATGATCTTTAGTACACAATTTTGCAACCTTGGAAAAGAGACATTAGTCGCTGGGACGCAAACAGTTCCTGGCTCGGAAAAAAAGGACATTTCAAGGACATTTCCGGTCAAAGTGACCGGAAGTGTTCTTGAAACCTAGATAAACGCAAACATTTCAGGTCGATCCAGCAGTGCTACTAGCGGAACAGCATCGCGAGGAAGTCGGAGCGAGCGAAGTAACGATTAAGAAGAAGGCGAAGGCAAGAGGAGTAGCACAAAAGTCGAGCAGAAAGCTTAAAATCAAGAGTCTTGCTCAAGTCGACGAGGTCAGATTCTTTTTAGTTCGTTGATGTCGATGTAAAGATGAGCTTCTTAATTGCCCATTGCAGGAGAACGGCTATTTCTCGCAATGGAGTGAGTGGACACCGTGCCTCAGCTCCGGAGAACGGAAAGTCAGAAGGCGGAAATGTCTCGACCTCAGAAAATGTGTGGGAGCGCTAATGGAGGTGGATAAATGCCCAGAAAATATCTCCAAACAACGCGAAAAACGCCCTCGAGGTTGCTGATTAAGCGATGGTTTATTTGCAACATTTATAAAAGTACTGCCGTAGTTGTTATTTTTAACCGACACGCAAGTGGATAAGAAATCTAAGTTTTTAAAGAGCTTTTTTTGCATTACATCCAACCCTCACTGCCTTCATCCGATCCGATACAGAACACGTATCCACGTTGCCCTCGCGATATTCTACGCCTAAACTCTGACGATAGTCACGCAAATTCTTCTTGCTCTGATGTCTTCTTCGAGCCTAAATTACAACGAGCACTCAAGTGGTATTGTTGCATTTGTCTCATTCTATACATTTTATTACCAACTCACTACGACAGTGTGGAACCATTAATACACATTACTTCGCACATCGAATTCAGCGATCTGATGCAACCACTCATCCACTACATTACCCGAGTCAGATCTATAAGAGATTCCTATATGTGCAATCACCTCAACTGCGTTGTTATCCGTGAGAGGTGGACGTCGTTCGCTCTTTACTTTATTTCTCTGTCAGCTTTAACGTGGACCCCGCAGCTCGATAATGCATTTGCAAGGCGTTCAATGAAGGGCGATGGTGCGGTGGTGTCACGAACTCGAATATCGAGAGTGGTGGAAAGTTCTTGAGGTGAAGTGTGGGTGAATTTTGGATGGAGGGTGGAGGTCGGTGGCGTGGGTGGAGGTCAGGCGTATGGAGCACGTTGTGGCGAGTTGTTGTCTGTGAGGATTTATTTGTGTACTTCTTCAAGGGAGTTTTAATTCAAGCAATACTTAAGCTAAACATATCGAGATGCAGCAGTGCGCGTCACGTTCCACCCTGATCCACCCATCGAAAGGCTAAAGGAATTTAGAGGTGGCAGAAAATTTGCATGAATCCGACAAAATTGTGATTTCCATTTCAGATAAATTAACTAGCAGAAAAACGAATCGTATGTGGAAGATTAATGCCACAGGTCTGGTCACATGATATATAGTGGCATTGTTCTGCTTTTCCTTTGCATCTTGATTATCGTTGAAGCCTAAGATCCGTAGAAAGTGTGTTGTTTCAGTCGTTGTGATACGCATCTCCGCTTTCTGCCTCAGTGAACGTCACATCATATTTGCCTCCATTTGTCTAATAAAGTTTGCAGCGAGGAGCGTTGTTCGTAGGAAGTTGACGTTTTATGACAAATCTGCAAGTGTCATTAATTTTTCATAGGAGTGTTACTGGAATAAAATTGTCTATGTGAAATCAGCGCAATAATCATAAGATTCAATCCGAGTTTGTTCTATGTTTCGATCCTCGCACTCGTTCCACTATTTCTTTGACATCTTCCTCCCTCTTACCTTAGCTTACCTTGTAGACGTTTTTTAGTAATAGCTTACCTTGTAGACGTTTAGTAAAAGAGGACGAAAGTCGCAAAGGGTTATGTGCATGGGAATGATGTTGAATTTTTTTTCTAGTTAAAACGATCGTATCTCCGGGACCAGTGGGTCCTGAAATATCAAGTTCATCCAATGCAAGGCATGAGATTGATTCGGGACTCCCACCAAGTATCATGCCATCGCACTTACCGGCAAAGAAGTCAGGCTTACGTTCGACCTCCATCCACAACGCATTTGACGATATTTGGTCGCCGTGGCTCGGCATTTGTCAGGTCGTGCTCTTTTTTTTCTCCCTAACTCTCAGAGAGTAGAGGCAAACAACAACCTGTCACAAGTGGTGTTATTGCTCGTGGAAAAAGTTCATCTGCTTCTTTTCCTTTCTTTCCTTACTTACAAATTTGGATACTCCTGAAAACAGTTTAAGGGCATTTGAGCTCCGTACCACATCTGTCACAGGCTAGTAAGCTACTGCTTCGAGACCCCTTAGGCAATGGCTCGTCGAAGGTATGACAAGTACTGCGCATGCCGCTGGCGCTAAGAAAGAGCTGTTTCCGGGCCGACGTTGTAGTAAATCACTGAAAATGCGTATCGAATGGCGGAAAGAGCACGATTTCAATGTGGTTGGGAGCTCTTTCCATCATTTACACTGCTGCTACGAATACCAGGACAATACATGTCACCATAGTTGCGGCTTATTGCGCTTGAACGGCTATTACTTGCCAGGCTGATGTAATGAATATAACGCGCCATTCCATCGGCATGGAAAAAATTATTGCTCCCGGATTATATTAATGTGGAGAGAAGAGAGCTTGGAAGACGGAAGAGAGACATTTAAAATTTCATCCATGAGGTGAAAATAGTCGCATCGTCGAAGATGTTGATGACTGTCGTTTTGCTGATATTGATGTTTGCCGTTTTCTTGATGCTTCGTTAAACATCGCTCCAATTTGTTTCGTTGAATTTTCCCGCACAATTTCTATAAGAATCTTCACGGCAACAGCATTTTCTGTGGATTAGAGACCTACACCCTGTGAATGTTTAGCTGAAAAACGAATTATTGTGTCGACGACGGGCTTTTACGCTGCAAAAACCGGTCCTAAAGACGTGATGTTCAAGAAGAGAAAGTTCTTTCTTGCAGTTAAATTATTCGATTCTCAAGGAAGCCCACTGATAAGGTGTACCGAGAAAAAAATAAATAAAAGGAGCTTAGCAACTCGAACATCGAACGAATTATAGAATTATTTCCAACTTATATTCAGACTATGCAGTATGTAAACCGTTAGCTTTGCAATTTGTTTCTACTGTGACGAACTTAAAAATTCAATTCAACTTATTGACTTTGTCTTAACATATGGGTATAGAATTTCTAAACCATTCACTCAGAACGGATCATTCGATATGAAATCATTCTTTACACAGTTAGTGATTAAAGAAAGCGGAAGCATAGCATTAGTTCGACGTATTTGATATTTGAATTCATTAACACTTTTTCAATATGAGTACTTACTGAGTAATTCATTTTTAAGAAAATCATAAGTGAAATATATCGCCATCATTTTGCTGCAATAAATATGATGGAATAATTTCTTAATTTTATAGGAATTCGCCAGTGGTCAACCGTGTAAGAATCACGAAGTGATTGGTTTCGAGTCACGAGAATGCATTGCAAAAGATCCCACCAGATGCATAGGTCCATTCTTCCGCTATTGTACATTGCCATGCTGAGAATTCTCGGAAAAACATTAGCTTCATGTACAGAATTTATCAGCTATAGATTGAGAAACTCTCTAAAATGATTGCCGAGTTCATTGCTGCTTAAAATCAAAATAAAATACGTGCTGCTTTTTATTCTCAGCTATTTCTTCGTCACTTTAAATTCACCAATTTCGAGATCTTCCCTCTCACTTTCAGTCGATCGTAAAATGAGGTGTATTTTCGAAGATCACCTGTAATGTTCAGTTGTTTGATATTCACATTCGACCCATAGTTTTCGAACTAATGAATGTATCTAAGCAGACCACAATTGCATATTGTATTTCACTTCAATTATATCTTAAATGAAAAATTACAATGGAGAATTTGAGAGATTCAAATCGTCTCATCGAGCACGTCAAATCTAAATTGCCGAATTGTCCTCTTCATTCATATGCGGATTCTGAAATGCGTTAATTTTATATGTGTGAAAGTTATATGCGAAAAATGAGTGAAATCGTTGCTCTCCGAATTCGCTCAACTGTTTATATTGTGAGTGCTTCCACAGTGCAGATATCCGTGTAATAGTGTAATGTTTTCCATATCAGTTCCTCGTAATGAACTATTTCGATTGTTTATACGCAAGATGAATAAATTTTTTGCATGAAAGACATAGGTCAACGTCGACCAGAGTGAATGAGGAGAACACGGGAACTCGGGGAATGGGAGAGCGGAGACCGATGGGCCACCATTTTGATGTCTTGGCAACTAACTGATGTACTGTTACGAAAGCACGAATAGTATCACCTTTTGCATTTCACCGTTTTTAATGGAATTTTGCAACTTTACTTCGCGGAAGCAATAAGTTTCACAGGTCTCCTCGAAAAAATGAGAGATCCGACCTTTGCGATGTGTGCCCGAAACCTCGAATATTTTAAGTGCTTGCAAATATTAAAAACTTGGCCGATTAATGTGGAAGATGGCACACACAGACAAATTCTTTTACGGGTAATCTCAGCAGCAGCTTAGTTGAGACAAGCTCCATAAACACATAAACGCACCTCCATCCACAACACCTCGCTTCAAGTTACGTCAAAAGGCAAGCGACATTGAGGTGCTGCTAACAAATCAACCCGCCCCACCTAAACCAAGCTTGCGCGAATTTTTGATCCATGCACTCCAATTGCATTTGCTTAGTGTGGACACTTTTTCGAAGTCGATAAATCAAGGTGGAATGTGGCGTACACTGCCGGATCCCAATATGTTTGGCTCAAGTATTGCTTGAATTAAAACTCCCTTGAAGAAGTACACAAATAAATCCTCACAGACAACAACTCGCCACAACGTGCTCCATACGCCTGACCTCCACCCACGCCACCGACCTCCACCCTCCATCCAAAATTCACCCACACTTCACCTCAAGAACTTTCCACCACTCTCGATATTCGAGTTCGTGACACCACCGCACCATCCCCTTCATTGAACGCCTTGCAAATGCATTATCGAGCTGCGGGGTCCACGTTAAAGCTGACAGAGAAATAAAGTAAAGAGCGAACGACGTCCACCCCTCACGGATAACAACGCAGTTGACGTGATTGCGCATATGGAGATCTCTTATAGACGAGTTAAACTGAAGAGAACAATAGAAGTTCTCGATTAATTGTTTATTCAATGCTCGAATAGAAAACTGCCACAGACGATAATGACAATCTGCACGTGTATGACTTAATTGTTCAGCATTGCTCATTCTCAAATAGAAAGCGCTCGACGCACATTTCTGCATCGAAATAAGCGCAACGACGTCGAAACTTGCAAAAGATATTTGCAAATAAGATGTTTCGAATGTTAGAGAGCGTTTCGACTAATTTCGGCTAAAATTCGACTCTTCCAACGAAAACAAGTAAGCGGGGCCACTGACTGAACAGTCTTCTTTAAAGAGTACGAAGTGTTTCATAGCCTTAGGCGTTCGGCTCGCTTTGCAGTGGGTCATATTTCGTTTCCGTGTCGGTGATGAGGGATGTTGCATGTTTACGGTGGCATGGCAGTCGATTAATGCTTTGTGTAGTTTATTTCACATCTCATTTGTAATCTTCGCAATCTATGTAGTAAATATACTTTCCGCATAGAGTATTTCATATTTACACGACAATATTTTCCGCCTAGTTTCTGATTCTGTAGCGTGTATTCAGAGAAGATTCTGAAGATTTCATCAGCCATCTAAGAACCGATACTCGGAATCTTCATCAACAAGGAAGATTTTTGCCAGCGAACGAGAGTGGGTTCGAAAAAGAATGCAAATCATCAATGATGGCTATCTTGCTTCTTGTATTATCAGCCTCACCTAGGTGGCTATTGTTGCTGTTTGAGTAAACACTAAGTTCTCTTGGACGACAGCAAGGTCTCACTCTCTTCCACGTTATAGCAAATAGCTAGCATAGTTGAATTGATAGATGTGTATTTGAGAGAGAGTTAACCGCTTTAAGGAAGCCACAAAACAGATCTCCCTTCATATGCTTCTAGATTTATGACCTGCTCATTGCATGTCGTTATGGCCTAACATAACTAAATTAGAGAAACTTATTTGCGACTGCGAATACCCGTATTGTTGCGAGCTCTGCGACTACATAAACGAAAGTCTAGCCAGGCAGTTCAGGAGATGGAACAAATGATGCGAGCTAATAATGCTCATAGTAGAGCTAATAATGCTCATAATGATTCGACAGTGCGGTTGACCTCGTTGGGCATCCGATTCTCTGGTCCAAACCCACCTGTCAGTGTTTCACCTTGCGTAGTGGTGGCTTTGTTTTTCTCTCATGTCCACCTTAGCTATGTTTTCTCATCCACGATCGCATATTTAGCTATTATCTTCTCTTGTTGTGTTAGTAGAGAGCGTCATTGATTTGAAACGTAATTTCCTTGGTATTTTAATATGCGCCGTGAGTTTGCAGGGTTGCGAAGATGGGCGCTCGTGGATTTCGAATACTTTGTCGGAGCGAACCTAACCTTCCTTATAGCGTGATTGTGGTTTCAAGTCGTTCCGAAAACTCACTCCTACTTGAATCGTCTGCAGCAGTTACTCTCGGTGAGTTGTTGAACATACTTTCCAGTGAAACATCAAGATTTCATTTTTCTACCGTGATCTCAGAGTCGAAGTCGGCTAACATTTGCGATTTTTTGCCTCATTTTCTGAACAGTTCAAAAAGTCACAGTGTTGAAGGAAGAGTAGTTTGCATGACTGATGCTTTCCACTTCACTATTTGGTAACTATGAACCCGAGCATGATTCGTCATGAAATTCGTTCCTTATAGACTTTTATATTCCTGAACATGGCCGAAGTTGTGCTCCTCTTTTGAATTATCCTCTATATTCAACATTTTGTATCATTATTTAGCAAAAAAGCTTCTTGACCTTGCATCCTCTGCATCCAGATTATTTGCGTCCTTAAATGGTCGGGTTAAAGCAGGTACGTCGTAGACGATTGAGATATGAGGACTTATCCTACTGGTACAAAAATTTTTTCCCGTTGATTTTTTGATTCTTTCACAGTTTCCTTCTCTTTTTCCGACTATATTTTCCTTTGTTAATTGCTAATCCACTTGCATCTTATGTTCACCACCTTCCATATTGCCACTGGCGTAAACAATCATCGATCGAATTATTAACCTTGTAGGATTTGGAGAAGATTGTGGGAAATGTGATCGATGGGATCCTTGCATCTCCTATCCGCATCTCCTTATCTCCTTGAAATTAATCATACTGCTAATTGGGATGAGAGGCAAAATTTGCGATGCGGAGCATGCAGTGCTCCAATCATACTGAGCTCAGCCATATATCAGACATCATTAACAGCAAGTTCATTAGATCCAAAATGTGTATGTGCTTGTCATTCTAAAGATTCCATCAGCCGTCTAAAAACCGATAGAGTTTTTAGTAAATAATGAATCAACAATGGAATATAAAAAAGCTTATGCAAGGCTAACCGATGGATATGGTCTAATAGGTATCTGGCGCTTTTCCAAAGGTGAGTTGTTTGTATTGCATGTTTTTCTTCTACCTCTGTTATCTTATAAAAAGAAACAAACTACTTTTACTAGAAACAAGCTTGGGAGGAGATAGATAGACAGTTGTTAATGACATAAGGGAGAGGAAAGGACCAAGCTGAGAAAAATCTCCCAAAGATTTCCATCCCGCCACTTCCTGGATAGCCTTCTTAGGCAAGTAAAAAACCTCAGAATGTGTCTTAAGTGTTTATCTGCAATGTTGAATTTCTTTTTCGTGGTGATTTGGCGAGAACGTTTATTGACTAGTTCTGAGATGCAATAACTTGGTAACCATTAGAGCACCGCTAATACGTGTCTCAGTAGTTATTTAGTAATAGAATAAAGCCGCCCATACTGATTGTAAGTAATGATTGGAAATGCTCAACTCATAGCCTCTAAATGTTTTCTCGAGAGAATTTAGTTCTCTCAACCATGGTTCGCTAAAGCTGTTGGCTTAGGTCGTCTGACAATGCGAAAAGAAGTAACGAAATTCGGGTGTGTCGGATATTCCCATGAGAGTTTATGTGACGGGAGATGGTAAGGCATTCATAATTTATGAGGAGGGCATATATTTTCCACGTTTGTTCTGCGCTTTTTTTTCTACAATACTGCAGTTACGAGCGCATTTTTTCGATAGTTTTTAGGTCATGTCTATTTCCAGTTTCACTCTAATATGGCCTATTGACGTCCACAACGTGTCATGCCACGATTGAACGTGGAAGTCGAGGGGGGAGAAGGAATAGTGGGAGGGATAGCAAGGCGATTTTCCAAAATCGCGCCATTCATTTACGCCGACAGTATGTTGCTTTGTTATTGCCATGTTTTTTTGATAACTTTGACATATGGCGCACCGCTCTTCAACACATAGGGCATTTCAGAGGATTCTTTCTTATTGGTTGTAACTGGTGTATTATCAGTGGGACAGATCAACAATTGCGATATTTATCGAATCACTGCGGTCGAGTTCATACCCTTGAAGGCGCCTTCAGAAATGGTCGACCCCCGAATCTCTGATGTTGGTTGCATCATCCTTGGCCATTTTCACAATTCTATGCTGAAGTGCTAATACTGGGAACAATTATTTGAATTTTGCGTTGCTGCTGAGGAAATGTTTAGCTCTCCGTATATTTGATGATGGAGACTTGCCTCATTGTGACGTGACCATTTTTTTATTGTTTGCAGCTCCAGCGATTGATGTCATCCGGAATGTTCTATTTCGCTGTCGGGTCTTCGTCAGATGATCAAGCAACCTTCGATCTAACTCTTTCTGCTCATAAGCGTGCAGCTGGTGACACAACTGATCATCGCTTCTTTTGGTCTTTTTGCAGACTTGTTTTCCTTTCTTGATTGCGACGTGTCTTACACCTCTTTGTTATCTTAGCGTATAATGATTAACGTTACGTTTTTTTTTTTTTTTGAGCTTATTCGGTAGTGGGGTGAAAGTCATAGCTTGGGGCCTGTTGTTTTGTCTTCCCGAAGTCTTTTACCAGAGAACTATTGCAATTGTAGTGACAGGTGATGTAGGAAGTTAATGAAGGTGACGAATGGTCAGGCGGGATGTCGGAGCCAATCGTTTTTCGAACCCCATAGCTGAGAGGGAAACATTTGACTCACCATTTTGAAGCATTACAGTATAAATAGAAACGTTTCATTAGACAAGTGCAAATAAATTCTGATGGTTGAGAGGATAAGCTGCTGTTCTAGAAGTGACATCTTTGTTTTTTTGTGTCTGGGGAACCATTTTTTTTTCTAGGAATCGCAATTTACATTTCCCGTTGGAGCGCTATGGTATCGATCCGAGCAAATGGTTCTTACGAATGATGTGCGGCTCAGTACAGATCCGCACTATGTATGTGGGTAATAAGACTGTAAAATTGGCGGTTCTTTCAAGACTGAGTTGTCGGCGGGTTGGCACGCGTTTCAATGTTCGCGGTGTCGATGATGACGGGCATGTGGCAAATTTCGTAGAAACCGAGCAAGTATGTCGATTTGATATTCTAGTGACTCCGACGAAATTCATTCGATAGTGCACTCGATTAGCCCAAATTCAATTTCAATTGTATCATGCCGTCGGACGTTTTCTTGTTCAATTAATTTCGTCTAAATCATTGATTGACCTTAGTGGAGAAAGCAGTCATTACTAGAGGTGGAAGTGGAAAATGAGAGAGTGACATCTATATTCTAGAAAAAATGTGGCTCGATGATGACCTATCACGCTGTATGATTTCTCCATAACGATGATGGAGACGATTACGCTTTGGTGCCGCATATTTAGCTTTGGGCACTAATTTCGTTGTTTTTGAATTGAGATTGCAGTGAGAGGGGAGTTTGAACGTAACTTTAGCTGACACGGTACTCGTTTTCAACAGTTTGTATTGGCTGCTTGTCTGCGAATGAATGTAGCGAATTTTCCAACTCTGAGCTGTGATGGGGGAGGGGGGAGGATGGAGGGGAGGATTACGATTGACTAGAAGATGCTCTTTACTTTTTGTATTTCAAAATTGAAGAGACCTTTCTCGATTAATCAGCCTATCTTTTAAGGTGAGAACTTCCTGTTGTTATTATGGAAGGTACTAGAACGTTTTGGGTTATTATTGTTTTTGCCATTCATCTATCGAAACGAAAGTTATGGGGCTCAAGAAAAGTATGGTCGATGCTGTTTTGTTAACCGCAGCATATTGCTGAAGTCCCTCGGTTTTGATTTCATTTTCCGTATTCGTTTCCTTTTTTCTTGACTGATCTGAAGGACGTATCCTTTTTAGTCGTAAGCACCTGAGCATCCAGAAGTTAAATGTGGGATAATTAATGCAAGTTCAATTTGAGTAGATATCGGTGGTAATGTTTTCAGTTGTTAGCGTACGAGAATTGTGAGGCGTCGTTCATTCAAGTGCGAGGGTCGGTGCCACTCTTTTGGGAGCAGCCAGGAGTTAATGTCGGATCTCATAAAATTAAACTACTTGCTGTTGAGGCAACAGCATCCGCTTTTAATCGGTTGTTTGTGTATTCGTTTTTTTTTTTTTTTTGGTTGCAAATTCCATTTTATTTCATCTCTCTCAAGGGAATTTCTATTATGCGGCTGTTTATTGCTGTGTCGCTGTTTGTATTTTTAGTGAGACATATTGCGAACTCGTCAGTTCTAATTTTGGTTGAATTTCTTTAAGGGAGATCGCTTCGAGAATTCTTAAAATTTGTTTCTTTGAAGAAACGAGTGGGAATTTCGATCACGAAATGGATACCTCTTTATTTTGTTCATCGAATATGACCTACTAAGCTGTTGTTTTCGTTGAGGTGATAGTGATTGAAGTAGCAATGCAAATCTTTAAAAGTTATAATTGAGGAGTCACCAGGGACTCCATCCATAAGGGTGTAATATTGTTCGCAAATAACCTCTCTTAGGATGTACAGACTCATGGTAGTCAACAGTGCTGGTTGAAATAAGTTGAGCAGACCATGCTGCGCATCACGTGTGACTCAACAAAACTTTACTCCCGTTAGGTGCGTTTCGGCTCATTGAGCCATTATAGTTAGGCGGGACAGTAGAAAGAATAATCTACAAAGTGAGAGTATTTCCGTCATCGCAGTGAAATGAACAACGATCGGCGATAAGTGAAGAGAAATTAGCGATGAACTGAAGAAAAGTAAAAGTTAGTAATGAGTTTATAATTTCCTATGAATTATAATTCGTATGGAAAGAGGCCACCGAACGCATCTCAGGGACAGTCAGTTGAGAATGAATGACGAGTGTAAGTAAAGCCTGCTTTTGTGGATTAATCTGCCATCACTGCCAATTCCGATTTGTGCGTTATGACAACTGTATGTTTGAAAAACGTGCTTAGCGAGTGAATTATTGATATGCAAAGGGTGAAAAATGAGCTGAAATTCTTGAATAGCCTGTTACTCACCTTTTTTATGCTTCCGATGAAGAATATCGTAAGATTTCGATTTTAATTTCAAAAGTTGGAAATTATCAGCTGCTTATAGGAGCTAGAACATGCCAGCTGGAGGATTGGAGGAATTTGGGGCCGGGGTTGATGCCAGCTTGTGCTATTGCCGATCTCAGCAAGGTAAAGCAAATGTTGTGAAATATTCGCTGATCCAATTTATTGTTTCGTTGAAGTGTTTCCACAGACTGTGATCGAAGAAGTGAACGGGCCGTGCCTTGAGCTATGCGAGATTAAACTTATATTGATATTGCTTCACAATTGCTCACTTTTGCATTTTTGAGGCATTTTTCTCAATTGAAACAAACTTACGGTGATCTCGTCGTGGTAAATCTGCTTGGTTCGAAGGAAGGCGAACGAACTCTTTCAGAAGCTTATAAGGTAAGTATGCCGTTATTGTGCATTATGCTATCTTTAAAAGTTCCTTTTTTTATCGTGAAAAGAGCGGATCTAAAAACGAATATAATTCTTTTTAGTACACTATGGATCGGCTGTTGTTTTTTATTTCAGTTCGAGATTTATTTCTCGGATGTATTGGTATTATTCTTTGTGATTGTAGTATGAATACTCAGCAGAACAATTTACAATAGTATCAGTATTCTCCATCATCTTATTATCTAGTATTTCGTGGGATATATCCAAGAATGTGAAAGGGTTCTTTCAAATTGATCAAATATTTTGTTTATTTTGCAAGTGCCATATTGAACTTAACTTTTTTAAGTTGATTATTTCTTTATTTAGTTTGTGTAAAGAAAACTTTCAGACTGCACCCTAAGGCTAATGAAATTCTCAAAGTGCTGTTTTCTATTCTTTACCATTTCTTTTGGCCTTGCCTTAGTTGTTTTTGCGGTAAGGGAATGGTATTCAGTGAGATCTCAGGAGAATAACGTTCTCTGGCATCTATTCTCATTCTGTCAGATAGGCTTAAATTTTTTCTTATGGTTGCTCGTTGTTTCAGTTGTTGAAATATAGATTTCACTTTCCGTAATTAATGTCAAACTTCGGTTGACATCATCTGATCGTGATCATGACGTCGATCTTGTCGGCGTGACGCGTTCATTACCTGAGATATCGTTCGATCATTGATCGGTTATGTTTATCTAGGTAGCAGATTTACACTGTATTTATAATGTATCCGTTTTGAATGATATGGTATACAGGCTCATCTCGATAACGGTGCTCATGCGGATATGGAATTTGTGGCGTTTGACTATCATGCCCAGATGAAACTCTCAAAGAATGCGATCGATATTTTACGCAATAAACTCATTCCTTTTCTCAACAGATTCTCATTTTTCTGTATTAAAGACTCCAAAATATTGAGGTATGTTATTGAGTAGAGGTGATAGTTTGCGTTATGAGCTTATTGAATTAGATGTTGTTTCATTTTGAAGTGGAGCTAGGTTTGTTGTTTGTTGAAGATGATCCCCAGTAGGTGACGAATAACCGACAAATCCTCGCGAACAAAATCATCTATTTTACTTTCTGTTGTTGCTATAGGAGCCCATAGAATGAAGGCAATGATATATGTACGGTGCGCATCGACAATTACTTGTCTAGAGTTGATGTAGGGCAGTGGCTTCGTGTTTGAAAAAGCGCTTTTAGTTCATTAGATGACAAAAACGCCAAAGAAAGGTTATGAAACCAATTTTTTATGCTTGTTTACATCACATTGGGCATTAGGGTTTCTTTGTATGTTTTCTTTTCGGTGTGTTCATTTGTTTATGTATTCGAATAGTTCTGAATGGCAATTTGCAATCGCATTTCATTATGGGGCAAGTCACCGATTATTATGAATTGAATGCCTAAGCGGCTTTCAGTTTGAAACTTTTCTGACTTAATAGGCTTTAAATGTTTGGAGTTTTTTTTTAATGCTTGCTTATATATAAAAATCTTGAGGGCATTGGCTAGGAGTGTAAATGGCATTGTTCAAAGTGAACGGCTGCAGTATTGTATGGCATCCTCTTCGCTGTGTCATTTCAGAGTGTCTTGTTTCTTTAAAACACTATTTTACAACCATGCCTCGTACCTGGTACGTGTGTATAACTCCGTTATGGTTATATGCAAATATCCAGGGAAATCATCGTTTCCCTAATGGCTTGTGGGATGGTAAGAGGAGGAGGCACAGTTGGTCCAAATTTCGGCTGAAGAGAAAATGTCCTCCTCCGACCTGGGAATGTGAATGAAAAAGTGGATTGAAAATGGTGATTTAAAAATTAATTAGACAATTCAAGTTGTTGGTATTTTAGATCTCAGTGTGGCGTAATTCGTACAAATTGTTTGGATTGTCTCGACCGCACAAACTCTGTTCAAACGATGATTGGATTACAGGTGAGTGTCCCTTCTTCTTTTGCTCTTATTCGTGAGATATTCTATAAATTTGAACGCCACTGGTGAGGGCGCATCTAGGAATCTCTTTAATACAAAGATTTATTAAATATCTCACCTTCGTTTCATCTTTCTCTTTCGACAGTGCTGATGTCTAAAATAGCAAATCATACCAATGAATGTTACAAATAGAATTTGCGGTCGGTGTTTTATGGTTTTCGAAATGCCAAATATGCTCTGTGTTCGATGAAACGTATGACGTTGCCTATATTTGACTGCTGTCTCATGTTTTACTCCTTTTCTGTTGTTTCATTTAACCGAGAATTCTCTAGGACGATTCTTGAAGGTAGAAAAGAGGCGATGAAATCAATTTAGTCTTGAGGAGAAAGGTTTCACATTGGGCTGTTCAAAATATCTCTTCTGCCGGCAACGAGGTCGAGAATGGGAGAGAATATAAGTTAGAAAGAGTGGAAGAAATGCGTATGTATATTATGTATATCGTAGCTGATTATGTATATTCACGTCTTATCAGACGGGATAAATATTTGTAGATTCTCGGCTCACAGCTTCAATGTTTAAACATTGAGTCAACGAAGGTGAATGTTGCGCTGCGTTTCGAAGAGGCCCTCAAAGATCTGTGGCAGAAGAACGGTGATTCGTGTAGCGTTGTCTATGCGGGTACTGGAGCCATCGAAGGCAAATCTAAGGTGCTCATCGAGGCATTTCTTTTATACGAATAGTTTCTTGAGATGCGTTGATTACCATCTTCTCTTCCTTCTCTCTAATGAGCAATAAGAGTATTTAACTTTTCCTTCCTTCTCTACAGACACTCGCTTTCTTCACAGTTTCTTGGGCATATTGTGGTTTAGATATGAAGTTGCACGTGATCTTCTTTAATGCTAGGTTGAACGGAGACGGGACGCGGCCGTGACCTGTAAAGTATCATTTTTGCACTGACTGCTTCGTCATTTTTCACTAAGCGGTTTTCCGATAGGGGTCGGTTTTCATAATTTCGTGGGTTGAGAAGCAGAATAAAGTTTATGCACAGCGCATTCATACCGCATGGCGCAGTGTTGGGCTGCACAGTTGGTATAACCATCTTTCGATTGTTGTGGAAGACCGGTAACTTTTGCCCTTGCTTTGCTGGGTGTTTTCTTTGTCAAAAGTGAGCCATTTTACATTAGCAAAGACTCGCGATCTGTGTAGCTTACTTGATTTATGAGTTGTGTTCGATCCTTTGCAAGGCAATCATTTTTTCTAATGCCATACTGTAATATTAGGATTTACGAGGGAAAATGTTGTTCGCTTATCACTGACGAAGCATGATAATAGCCACCATCCTTAAAACAGTTTATCTGTCACAGATTTGTACTGCATTGACCACGTGGTTGAAATCAGTGTTGTTTCTGGTACTCGATTGTCGGCATCGTTAACCGTTTTCAAAAACACCAGCTAGAGACGTTCTCTTGGTTTGTTAGATGTGCAGAGAGTTAATGAAAAACAATTTTTAATTCATCTCAGCTGCTGTATTTTCAGCATTCGCTTTACCCACTATATCTTGGTGAAACATTCACCTTTAGTAGCATTTTGATTGAGAGTTTTCTACGCCAAATCATGCAGATCTTCGCTATCCACTATGTTTCTTGTCGTTGTTTTCGCGATGACATTATTGCCTTCAGTTTAGCTCTTTCTGGTTTGATTTTTTGTTCTGTATTTGAGCGTTGTTCCAGCTGAAAGATGCAAGTCGATCGCTGGCACGAACTATACAAAACAATTTAATGGACGCGTCGAAGCAGGAATCGTTTGATATGCTTTTGCTTGGCTCAGCTTATGGAAGTCGTCTTTTTGATCAAATCGAAAATCTTCTCCCTCCTCTTATTATTCGAGGTGAAAATTTTTCTTTTGTTATTGTTTAGCACATCTTCGACTCCAACTCGACTTAATATTTTATTTCTAATATTTTATCGTTTCATTGGGTTCATCAGCGTATAAATTGAGAAAAGAGGTACTATTTGTTTGCTGAGCTTGATAATAACGGCGGACAAGAAAGTGTGTTTGCCAGAGTGATGGTGATCTGAAAAGAGGATGACTTTCATCAGGCATTGGGCAAGGAAGGTTGTAAGAGTGATGCGTATTTTTTTCCTCGTGCTTATGTTTTAACGGAAAAAGGAGGCACAGTGTAGCAGTTTCTCTTCTCTTTTTTATACGTTGCATTTGTTGAGTTTAATTCATTCTATCTTCCGATTTAATTGATTTTCTCGGTTGTAAGAAATCGCAGGTTGCGCAACTGTGCTATGAAATTCTTATATTGGAATTTGTTGAAGAATACTCGGATAGAGTAATCTTTATCGGAGTTAGTGGTAAGTTCATATGATTGGGGTACTTTACCAACCCGGGAAAAGTTTGCTTGATATTTGAATGTAGTATGCGTTCTATTACTTCCTTGGAAAGGATGAGAGGAAAAGGAGGGATCTTCTTCCCATGCAGGATCTTCTCCTGAAGCGGTTTTCAATGAATGAACTTGTTCTATCTAAACTATGAGCTCAGGTGATTCGTACTGAATTACTTTGCTTTTACATAACTAAATTTAAAATAAAAGAATAATTGTCTTTTCATCATAGGTTCATGTGTGTGTATAGTGATATTAACGCAAATACATGTATAATGAAATACATCCGTTTTGAAAAGTTACTTTTGTTCGATTATCGAGTAATATCCGCTTTCCAGAATCGTTCTACGTTCACGGTGCGTTTAATGCAAGTCTCTTTTCTTCTCTTAAACGTTATTGTGAAGACGTCGATAGCATGCCACATATAATAAGTAACTCCTAATTCACAAACGCACAGTAGTGTTTGTTGTTGTGAAATATTTGTTTATATGCATGAAATGGCTACATGGTGATGTTTGCACATTTGCTTCTTTCACACTATTGTCTTTTGAGTAGTGTTCTAATTTGTATTTATTCTTGTCGAAGAGAGAGATGTGATTGTTTCCTGTTGAGGTTAATATTTTCGATGTTCGTTGAAATTTTTGAAGACATAAGCGAAGCAGATATTGCCCTCACTTTTTTTGTCATATTGAAAAGATATTCGATTTTTGTTGTTCGAATCTAATCGAATATGCGGCACCGTCTTTTCTTCGGCATATATGTTATAGTTAGCACGAATTTGAATAGTGGAATATGTGATAGTCTCATCAGTATTTATCAGTTTATCAACTTGATGGTTTTAGGATTTATCAGTGCCGAAGTTTGTTAGTTGTAATTATGGAACTTCTCTCCTCAAATGGGTTTTAATTTTTTCGTACATTTCTAATCGTGATCAAGTTTGACCCTTAAACGTTTGATTCTATTTTGAAAGAAGATGCAATTCTGATGTTTTCATCAATGCGAGTGTGGCAGTGATGGACTTCAGGTAGAAGTGCATGAGTATGTTGTGTCAAATGGCGACCCGCAATGAAATGGTGCATGAAAAGATTCCATTCGGCGATAATGATGCTGAGGCACTCCTGAGATTTTAATATTGAAGTTAATTTTTTAAATTTTTGGTCTTTTAAAGAAATTAAACTTAATGGATAGCAAAAAGTTGTGCCCACCACTGGTTTGATAGTTGTTTTGTTTGTTTGTTGGTTTTTTGAGAGAGGGTGAGAGAGCTCCTTGTCAGGAGAACATAAATTCCTCATATTTGATAGCTTCCGTTTCTATTACGCTGTCATTTAGCAGGTTCTTATCGTTGTTTGTTTTTATGATTGGAATGATGTTGTATTTTCTTAAATCACTTTGAAAAGATCCCGCTTATAGAATGTGACAATGCAGTGGAATGCTTAGTGGAACGGGCCAATGAGGTAGTTGATGTGGTACCGCTGACAGTTTTCGTAGGGACGTGGAATGTGAATGGAGGCAAGAACATGCATAATATCGCCTTCCGAAACCAGGCACCTCTTACCGAATGGCTCTTCCCGAACGAACAGCTCAGTAAGTCACTTCCTGAAACGATCAAATTTATTATCAGGAAAACGGTAGTGAAAAATGAAATACTTCTTGTACTTCTCTTTTCATAACCTCATTGTTCTAAATGCAAACATTTTTGGCTTCTCATGTATTCACAAGTTTCTCACCAAATCTTATAATTTCGTAGTTTTCCCTCAGTCAAATGAGTCTGAAAATGTCACTGAAACCTATAATGTAGAAGTGAAATATTTCTCGAATATAAGCGCGCCTTTCTGTCGCAGCATCGGTCGGCTGTGTATGTTTTTAGGACCATGTGTACTCCATCTGCTACGTTCTACTCCTGTTCTCCCATCTTCACATACTGTTATCGAATTAGTATTTAGGTGCTAGTGTTCCAGTTTCCCATATAATCCATCCCGCTTAGTCAATCTGCATCTACTGTTGCCTTTTTCAGCCTCATTTCTAAAGCGGAGAGTGATCAGAAGTAATGAAAGTAGGCAGCCATGCATATGCGTTTGGTATTTTAATGAAAAGCCCAATTTTACTTCTACATCAGAGGATTTTATTTCCTATTTAGTTTCCGTAAGCGAGTCGAATTTTCATGCGGATATCGTTGCTATTGCACTTGAAGAGATTATCGACTTGAACGCGTCGAATATTATGAAGGCAAGGTTGGTTTGTTACGCGTCACTTCTTCGAAGGGATCCCCATGAAGTAGAATTTCAATTAGCTGCTTGGTTCTGTCCCATTATCATCCACGAAAGGCAATCAGCCCTTTTTTATTTGACGAAGTTGAATCAATTTTTTAATATATTCAGTGAGTGGAACTCGTCAAGAATCACTCTTGGTCTGATGGAATCGTTTTTACTTTGCTTAAGGTCCGTGGTTCAGCTTAGGCGATCTGTCACTCAGTCGGTCATATTCGTTCTTCCATGAAAAAGCGAACGTGTTTGTTATGCCTCCTATAGATTGTTGAGGGTATTTACATCAAGGAGAGAGGGCATGTGTCCGAACTCATGCCGTTTAGCTCTCTGATCTGTGATACCCCACCATTGCAGCAACTGTGGGTAGTCTCCTTTTTTCCGCTTGCGTAGCCGGAATTCGGAGCTTTTTGCTCTGCGGCGTCACCTTTTTTGCATGCTTATTTGCGAATTCATTGTGCATTTTTTGGCTGATCACAGTTACCCTTCTGAACTCGTTGTAATAGGCCGACAGAAGGACGTATTACAAGTCACTTGCATAGTAGTGGTATAAATGAATATTCACACCGTTGATTTTTGGCAGCGTTTAGAGTTGAGCGTTTTATTGTTTGAATTCAGCACAACAAATCAACGACTGTGGTGCGACGGATTACGTAAAGCGCTTTTAACAAGAGGCAGATATATACTTCTGGGATGCGAACAGCTGGTCGGCGTCTGCCTTTTCGTCTTTGTGAAGCCGCATCTGACACCTTTCATTCGTGATGTCGCCATTGACAGTGTCAAGACAGGTGACTTTGCTTTCGATTAGAGCCTTCACGTTGTGGTGGAAATAAGTGAGCACCTACTTTTCGGTGTTTTTTGTTGATACCCGTAGAGGCAGATAATGAATCGTGTAGATGCCTTCGGCATATTGAATAGTTTCGTACTTCGTGTTGTTGATGAAAACTTAACGCTTGGTTTATTTCTGCGGAGTTCACATATTTTCATCTTTTTTTTTTGAAATGAAGTAGCACTTCAGATGCTGTTAAACCACTACAAAGCGTGAATGAGGGAGGCTATTACTATGACAGATTGAGGAGCTAAAGTATTATTTCCTTTTCTTTGTCGCATATTAATCTCTTAATGTCGCTTATATTCTCTTTACCTTGAAGAATCTTTGCTCAGTTCACGTTCCACATCGTTTTTGTCATTCCTTCTTTCATTGATCGTTTATTTATCTACTTCTGAGTATTTCATGATCGTTAGAGAATATTTCTCCTTACACTTCACAAGTTGTCAAGCTTTTATTCAGGCGCGTATTGATAATTTGTTATTCTATTCTACCGCTTCTCGCATTTATTTCGTTTCCATCTGTATGTGTGTGCCAAACTTTAGCAAAATAATATTCTAAGCTTTGCCTCTGTATGTCTTCAGCATGTTCACTAGGTTTGTCATCGTTTGAACGTCATCCGTCAGATGGGACGAATTTTTGAAAGAATTGATTCCGGAATTGACCTTTCAAGTAAAATTCAATTATTTTAGTAATTATTTAAATGTTTTCAAGTCAGGGAACGACTTTTTTAACGAATTTTTTTTTAATCACCAATGAGATTCACTGCTGAAGCCGCTTGGCAGTGAGATTTTACTTGCACGATGAATGGCTATTGAGAACGATGAACAACTCGAAATATGCACTCATATGCAGCAACCATTCGATCTACATAGTGGGATTTGCCTTTCGACGTTGGCTTCAAACGATTCTTGAAACGAAAAGAGAAATGAGAAACGGTAGAAGAACGTCATTCACCGTTACGTTTCGCTTTCTCAGTCTCATTCTTTCGCTTCAGATAATTGAAATTTGCCAGGAAACATCCAAAGAAGTCGTACCTGTAGATGAAGGAGATGAGTTAATGTTTGATTCGAAGTGTTCAGGAATGGGTGGAGCAGCAGGTAATAAAGGTTCGATAGCACTTCGAATGACCATTTATGCAACATCAGTTTGTTTCGTATGCTCCCATTTTGCGGCAGGACAAAACGAGATTCGCGATCGTAACGAAGACTTTATCACCGCTCTCCGACGAATTAAATTCCCCATGGTAAACACCAAATATATTCGCATTTTCTGCTCTGTTACGTACAATTAGCAGCGCAAAATTTGATCTAAACCTTATGATAATTCTGATTGAATTAATCAGTTTTATCGTTCTGCAATCACTGTTGAGATTTCTTTTAATTTCGGCCTGTATTAATTCATCTTTAACCTTCTCATATTTACCATATCTAACTTCAGCTCGAATTCACTTGAGGAAAAATAGATGAGATAACTGCTTTAAGGGGCGCGAAATTCTTTCGCACGATATCGTCTTTTGGATGGGAGATTTCAATTATCGCATATCTCTGCCGGGAGATGTGGTGAAGGCGGCCATACGAGCGGAGCAATTTTCACAATTAGTTCCAAACGATCAGCTCACTCAACAGCGAGCCATGGGAAATGTGAGAACTCTTACATGAGTAAAATTTTACATATTTTCCTCTCCTGCTGCCGATGCATAAAAGTCATCTTGTTGTTGGTAGTCTTGTGCCGCGGTTGCTGTCGACGATTAAAGGCTTCCACCGGCACCATATACACTATTCACTGTATTGATATGCATAAGTTAGTTCTCGTAAAAAGATATTTTTATCCTTTTAGATGGTAAAAGATGAGGAAACATCAGAATAGCCTCTGACTTAGTGGTCAGACGGATTGCTTCGTTAGCTGGCGCTGAGTCATGGAACGAATGAGCAAACGAGTGTTAAGCAGCGTTTAGCTCATATCATGCAACCTGCCTCTACTCTGAAAGCAACGAGCATCGACCGAGAAGTCTTTGACGATGGGCACTCCTATTGATCCTTTGCTGTTCCCCTCGAAGTGGTGTCAGAGAATTAAGGGAACAAATATTATGCGGCAAGATCCAACTATATGCAGCAACCATATACACTATTCACTGTATTGATATGCATAAGTTAGTTCTCGTAAAAAGATATTTTTATCCTTTTAGATGGTAAAAGATGAGGAAACATCAGAATAGCCTCTGACTTAGTGGTCAGACGGATTGCTTCGTTAGCTGGCGCTGAGTCATGACATATAACTATTAATGCGGTATGCTACACTGAGAATAGTACCAGTAGGTAGTTCATCACTTTCGAGGCCGAAGAATTATTTTGTTAGTATGGCTTGTAGTGGTTTTTAGTGATATTGATGGCTCTTTCAGACTTTTATGGAGTTTGAGGAGGGTGCACTGAATTTTGCACCCACATACAAGTACGACACATTTAGCGACGATTACGACACGTCAGAAAAGTGTCGTGCGCCGGCATGGACCGATCGGATCCTTTGGAAAGACTGCACAAGGCGCACCGCAGTGAAATTACAATGGTTTGTGACTTACTGAATCATTTATTACACCTTTCGCCGATGACAGCTGTGTGTCACAACGTTGTTGGAGTGTGGAACATTTACGTAACCTTAAAACAGCGTGAATTGCTATAAAATTTGGAGTGCTGTAATGTTTTTTATTTTTTCGAGACATATAACTATTAATGCGGTATGCTACACTGAGAATAGTAATGTTGGATAGGATGGTATGGATGTTTTTCTCTCGCCATGTGTGCTTTTTCCGTAATTGATTGCCAGCTATGGCGTTAACCACCTTTGCAGATGAAATCCAGTGCCTGGGAGATGTCATCCAGCTCTGCGATTGCATGCAGGGTAAAATGCCGTCGGTGTTTCACGGGGAAGGGAAAACTCATTTAATGCATTACAATGCTTTGATTTACACTTGCGATATAATGGTTTGGAAATACGACTATCTCTTTTGTATTTTAAAAATTCTGCACTTACTACGAAGCTTGATGTTTATATTAGGCACATCTCAATGATGAAAGGGTAATTGTTTCCAAAAACGGCGGACATTCCTGCATAGATGAACAGTTTTCATCAGGAAATGAAACGTCAGAGACTCAGAGAACGGCAAGCTTTCAACTGTTGCTTGATTACCGCTTTGGTTCACACCGATGATGCTTGCAATCTTCATCATGCAAAAACAACACTAGTGAAATTTCCAGGTATGGCAGATCGGAGCTGAAAACATCTGATCACAGGCCGGTGAGCGCACTATTCCGATTCGATGCTTCCCGTGTAAATCCGGAAAAATGTAAAGCCGTTTACGAGGATGTGATCAGGTACTAAAGATTTTTCGAACGTTAATCCAAATCAATCAGTTGAGTGAACCCAACCGTTAGAAATTTTGTGCCTAATGCAAGAATTGTTTTTATTATACATTGATAGTCCCGAGTTGGAAATATTGTAATTTAGGAAGATCTTTTCGTGTCAAGTTCTGTTCAGTGACAGTATGCGTGGAAAGCCATGGTCGAAACGAGATATGAGATTATGAATTCATGCGCCAAGTTTATTGTTTACAGTAATGTGCATTAAGCGTTGTAATTGCGTGCTGCAGAATGTTTGGTGTGCACATGCGCGAGTGATGCTTCTGCTTCTAAATTATCTGATTAATATAATTTTTTACTTGATTCTTTACAAATCGTACGCAGGCCTTTATCGTGCTTATTTTCGTCCACTTATGTGTGCGTCGTTTTGGTGACCATTGAATGCGGTGATAAATCAGTCTTAGCCATCGCATCATTGTAATGCGGCTGCAGTAAGACGGTGAGGTAGGTGGTCGGGACGAGAAGAGGTTTTGTTAAGCTTTGCATAAAGTGACCACAACAGAAAGGACGCCTTTGGACGCAGCAATGCTTTTTTTCGAACGGCGTCTGAAATTGGAGCTGCTGACTGATTTTGTGGGTCACCAATATACTGACAGTCGGACGGCTACAGATTATAATGCTCATTTCCTAATACTGGTTGAGGCCTATGTTCAGTTCCCTTGGACCGCCAGATGCCACAGTGTTGGTCTCGGTCGATGGTGCAACAGCATTTCCAGCTGACCTCTATTACAGTGTTCTGGACAAGCTTGTCCAGCTTGGCATAATTCCTCGCCTTAGCAAGTTCGTTTTTTCAATAAGTTGATGGCAATTTTTTTGAGCTCATGTTTGCCTGTTTTGCCAGTCGACGCAGTTATTCTTCAATCATGAGGTCAGGAATAGAAGATCTTTAGTAACATGTTACGCACCCAAGTTACCGCAAAAATCTTTAGCAACTGTATGCCCTCGCTGGCTCCCTCGCTTTTAAAACGCTTATATTCATGCAGCATCCTTCACTTCCCTTGAAGAAGTAGCTTGTGTGAAGGAACTAAGGTAAATCTCGTCACAGGATAATGCATCTTGTTTTATATCTTATGTTGAAGCCAACTTCTGGATTTACTCAGATTCAGCTAGTGATACTGTTTAATTACCAATGAAGACTTTGTAAGCAGACAAGTGTGTGTGTTCGAACTCATCTATGTTGTTTTCGCTGATTGTTAGAGTCTGATTCGGTTAAACATTTCCTTGCGAAAACCATCACGTCTTTTATTTTAGCTGTTATTTGGGTTTAATTGATGAAAAAAAGTATTTATCTTCTATGTGCGATCAAGTTGAATGTATTTGCATAACTTTTTTTGGAGAGTCAGTGGACGACCAAAGGTTTCAGTACTCTTATTCTCATGTTCACAGTCTGCTTTATATACTGTCATCATATATATCATTTTATGTTCGATGGGCCGGATCTTTGGTTAATCCTTGAGAGCGGTGAAATGGCGCTTGCGGCATTAAGCATGGATGGTGTATGTGTTGGCAATGTCCAACTTAACGTTCGATTACGCTCTCCGAATTGGGCCGACGATGAGAAGATGCGCATCGATAATGCACTACAGAGCTTCAGGAGTGCTGCTGATAATGTGCAGTGTTTAACGATGGAGGGTACAGATCGTTTCGAGTTTGACGGTTTGTTGTTTACATCTTAAATCATTCATTTGATTCATCAAAATACTTTAAAGTCAGGTATAGATGAGCGGATAGAACCAAATTGATTCCATTTTTTGGTGCGGGATATGAGAGGTGCAAAATAGCTTTTTCCGTTGCTTTCTTGAATTTTTTGACTTTTGTTTTGTTCTTAAATGGGTTATGTGCTCTATTTTTCAGTATTTGGGCTACATACCAAGACTATTCACCGCTGTATGTTTGCTAACTTTATGAATATCCTATAGTTTCATAAGGAATTATGGCTTTGCTAGCTGTTTGCAGAAATGAAAAAGAGGCTAACCTATATTTGCTATTTGTAAGTAGCACAGTGGGATTTTTGTTGGTCTGTTCATGAGTTAGTGATTTTTAAGATGACGATGAAGAGGTGATATCGCAGAATATGACGAGACCGGCATCTCCGGGATCTCTCGCTCCGGACCGATTGCTGCAATTAGAGATGACACAGCTGAGTGTAAAATCACCTCAGTCGATTATCTCTGCTGACCCATCTGGGCCTAGGCCACGGTCAGTACCGAATGTGCTAGCTGCTGAAACAGGATATGGTTGGGCATTGAGATCGGAAAGTGGCGCGGTGCCCAACAGACCAGCCCCTCCTCCACCTGATGCTATCAGCAGATCGAGCAGTCCATGGGATCGTGTACCCAGCGACCCACACATCCAGGATTCATCTTATTTTCCAGCTGGTACACTTAACCCAGTGAGTAAGAGCGGTCGTGAGGACGGTGATATACCTGTTTCAGCAGTTCCTGTTGTAGTTGATCGAAATTGCGTTCCGGCTATACCGCCGAGACCTCAGTTCAACAGCTAAAGTCACACGATCTTATCAGTTTCCATCCAGATTTTGCATTTGCCTTTGTTTTTCTATTATCTTTGTGTTTTTGCTTCTTTTTGTCGTCATGTTTTCGTCATATTTGTGTTGCTCAGGTTGTAGAAAAGTAGAGCAGTTCGTTAACTCCATTTGCTGCAATATTATAATTCGCTTTAAACGTTGCGTTGCTCGTCTTGTTGTCACACAAATTGCTTCTTAGTCGCGAGAGCGTGCTTTATTTATATTTTATTTATGTGTCAGAAATTTTACAAACCCTATGATGTTTCATTCCAAAGTCATACGCATTGCTAGCATTTGCCCACATTCGCTCACCTCTGCTTGTTTATTTCATTGGCGCATTTTGATGCACATCACTAGTCTCTTCATCATTTATCTGCTCTATCACATTTTTAACAATATATCTTTTCATATTGTTGTGTGTATATATTATTACATGCTACAAGAATCCTTATTAGTTAGGCGGTGAGTATGAAGCGTGACGGTATTTGTCGATATCGCCTATCCTAATTTTACGATATATTTGAATTCGGTGCAGTCGTTCCGATGAGCTTCACTTTTCTTCGCTCGCTTTTCGATTGTAGATTCTCATTGGTGTGCCATATATCTCACTTTTATATGGGTTGCATCTTTTGTAAGAACTTTTAAGGTGACCCGGTAACCACTTCAGATGCATTTTTGAAAGATGGTTATAAGTGGCGGTGATCGGGCTTCCTAGCCCTTCGTTTTATTGGTTGTGTCAAAATGTTGCATGGGTAAAAATAAGCGATAATTTATTCTTTCAAGTAAAAATGTGCCGAGTTATGCGTTATTCCTTTCGCCACATTCATTCATCACGATATTCAGCGCGTCATTCATCAGATACGTCAAAGTCATATTCAGATACAGTAGTTTCAAGTCTGGAGTTATGAGTTCTCAAACTTGCAACGGGGAATTTGTTTGCTGAAGAGTAATCAGTTTTTAATATCGTTGCGGGGTCATGCCTTGAAGTGTTTAGTGTTTCGAAGTACCGCAGGTGGAAGCATTTTGAGATGAAGATGCGGGTGACCGGACCAAGGAGAGCACTTATGGAGCATGGGCGTTTTATCCGATGGCGATATTGGCATTACAAGCATCCTGGTCCCCGCCAAGTTCTAGTAGTGAGTTCAAGCGGACGGGGGGAGGGAAGTCATTGTTGTGTGCGAAATCATGCAGATTAGGTAGCGCATCGTCTCACCTTTCTTCATGGCTGGTCTTAGAAGGACTTACGTCGCTTGCCAAACGTAATTGTAGGTGCTTAAGAAGCCAAAAGTAATATCTCAGATCACGTATAATTTTCGCTCCGCTGCAATGGCGACGTGCTTTACATTTTCAGAGGTGCTTTCACTTTTTTAAACTTTTCTTTTTTAATGTCCCAGAAAATTTGTGCTAATGATGGAATTAGCTGAGGAATCGAAATTACAGTTTTGAATTGTATTTATCAAAAATTGGATTGAACTGTGGAAACTGACAAGAGCTGTCCTAACTACAAATAACGAAGAATTGTGCTTGTGGACTGCCTTTGAGTATGGCAACCGCTTTATGGAAAGGATATCACGCTGAGAAAGGAAATTGTTTAAAATTTCTCGTCCAATTCATTTGGGATGTGAGATTGGTCGTGCACGTCATTTAACGTAAGGAATAGCGTTCGATGCTGAGCTGTGCGGCTTCGATGACCGATCGGGACATGGGCAATACTGAAAATATTCATTTCATTGAAAATCAAAAAGAATGTTAGCGGCTAATGTTTTCCAAAATATTTTCTAGTGGAGAGGCATTTTTAGAGTGGTTCGCTGAGCAGCTGTTCAATAAGTTAACGATAAAAAGAAAGGAACCGGCAACAGTCAGTCTTACTTAAACACATCTAGCGGCAATTTATGCACTCATATTGTCCATCAAATGCTGACTTCTCCGACTGCTACTTCATTTCAATATTATTCGTTGCTGAAGATTTTTACATTTCGCTGCTTATTGTGATTAGCTGCTGGCCAACTATGTGATTTAATATGACGATCTGCTTATATTTCTCGGAACTTAGTCGGTTTTAGTCTTTCGATGTACCGTTGTGTAATCTAGTGAAAATTTGGATTTCAGTCGTTAAACTCTTCGATATTGCTCACACCACTATTAAAGTCCAGTTTTCTCACCTCAGCGTCTTTGCCTGGATTTCCAGGAACACCGACTGCACCCTCTTCTCCAGGCTGTCCGGATGCTCCAGTTGCACCCTGTGAGCCTCTATCGCCAGGGGGTCCTTCCGGCCCAGGAAGTCCGTCCTTGCCTTTGTCGCCAACTGGGCCAATTTCTCCGAAGTCACCCGGAGGTCCTCTGTTTCCTTTAGCACCTATCGGTTTCTCACCATCGATGCCTTTTTCTCCGGGCTTACCCGGTGTCCCTTGCTCTCCTAAAAAGAAAAAGTAATTTCACACATTCATGAATTGCTTAATGCAGACATTTGTGAAGTTCCTAGATGAGGAATATTGTGAACGGAGTTCATCGTTATTTCATTCTCTCCATAAAGAAACGTGCAAAGTTCACTGCAACGAGTTAAAGACAAAGCACCAATTTCCTGTGCAAAGGTACAAGCATTTTTTAATATATTCTTCGATTACTTTTCATTAGTATTTTCTATTAGGTCACCTTCATTCCCTGGCGATCCCATCTCTCCCGGTTGACCGGGCTGGCCATCTCTTCCCGGACTTCCTGGGTGTCCTGCTGATCCTCTCATTCCTCTAATACCTGGCGCACCTGGTGGGCCTTGTGGACCAGGCATTCCTGGTGGGCAGTGGAAACATCCCTGAAAACAACACGTAAATTAACGCTTGACCAAAATAATCTATTTTCTGAGCACTAAAGTACTTGTGAAAATAGGGGAAACTACCAACTCGAAATGTTCCGTGGAATACAAAAGAAGTTTTTCTTTGAAATTTCTAACGTTTTCAGATATTTTTTTCCCTCTCCGGTACGAAAGCGTTGTCTGAGTGGGCTGTGTATGCGGATCATTCGAAATGAAATGTCCCTGAGCTTCCTTGACAATTTTTCATCTCATTATTTCCTATTTGTTGTCTTTGTCTTCTCCACTCGTGAATTCGCTGGCAATTCGATTCACTTTGAGAAACACAGCGAGGGAAGAAAAACCAATGGTCAGCTCAACTGAACAAGCTCCGCCTAAGCTTAGTAAAACAAGAAAGGCTCGCCGTTGGTGGTGAAGAATTGGTGATGTCTTCAGCGTCAAACCCATCGATGCCATCCTGTCCATTTAGTCCTGGGAGTCCATCTTCACCTCGTTCTCCTACGGGACCTGCCTCTCCAGGTGGACAGTTATTTTCAACGTTACATGCTGAAAGCGAAAGACGCTATGACAGTCAGAATCCGTATTCAACGCTTATGCTGCAATAAGTTTATTAGCCGAGAACGATATCCTCTTTCTGAAGAAACCATCGAATAAAAAACAAAAAGCAGAACGAAGGAAAATATGGGGAAGGAGAAATCGAAGGAACGAAAAAAATGGAATAAAACTGCAGACAGAAAAAAAAAGCCAACGAGAGCGACAGAAGAATAATCCTCATTGGAAGCAATATAAAACTTAAGAGAGAAGTATGCGTTCATTGACTAGCAATTAGATAACCGTTTCAGTTAATTGCGTAAACCGCATTCCTCATCGCCGATGAGATCTTCGCTATCATTTGAAGCAATCTCTTACAACTTCTCGAGGAATCTTCACTTCCGACGATGAAAAACTTCCGCACACAATTCTTTAATGGAGGTGCTGTATTAAGTTGCTAACAAGAGAAAGAATTTTACTGACTAAATATCGCTGAAGCGGCGTCTTATGGTCAAAATTTCTCACTGTTAGGTGCCAGACGTTTTTATTAGCATCGCATTTGCTACTGAATGCTGTTCATTATAGGTGATGGTGATTTGTTACAGCATCGAAATCACCGCGCGAATGGTAAATAACTTCCACAAATCTTTGACTATCTCCGATAGGGTTGACAATAGAAAACCAGAAAAATATGACTGATGAAAAATGAGGACAAAACTAACTGCATACGGATCCAATGTCTTCAGCACTTCCTCCACCAGCGCTGGACGCTCGTTGACCGCCTAAAAATGGATTCAGACCTGGCGAGATGACTCCATCAGCAGGAACGTTCAGACTTATGGAGCCTCCGCCAGTTGGACCACCCCTACCTCCTCCACCACCATATCCAGCCACACCGGTTCCGTAAGAACCATACTGACGTTTCTGTCGAGTTGATGGAGTGCCAGCACCAAGCCGAAGCATGTCATCCCATAAATCATCCGTTAGTGCCTAGAATTACTTTGCACGGTTATACATAATGCTACACTGATATGCACCAAGAAGGAAAGAAAGGCTGTACACGCCCTAGCCAGAAACCTATGCGTCATGAAATTCTTCCCTCCACTGTGGTCGTGTGAGCGCGACATTCATACTACGAACATTTGCGGAACACGAATACTCCCTACAGATGCCTTGGCCACAACTTGGCCACTTTGGGCAGCTGCCAAAAAGTACTTATTTAATTTTGCGACAATTTCAAGCAGATATTACATTAGTTCCAGTTTTTTCGTTAAGTGAGAAAGCTGAGTAAAACGAAATCTTATTAGACCTTAAAAGAGAGCATTTCAATGTCAAGCTCAGTTCGGACGTCTCGCATGTCGTTGCATATTTGCAGAATGGAGTAAAGACACACTATCAACGTTACCACGGAGAAACCGATAGCTCCAACAGTCGTACCTTTCAGAGACATTCTGAAATGTTAACAGTTTTGGTTATTGGTTTTCAGTGAACAATTTATTATTAGTTTGGTGATAGGTAACAGATGCAGTGTGATCGCTTATGATGGTGCAGTTGCCTTTACAAATTCCTCTAGTTCATCGACTAAAATAACGCAACGTTCGTTGCCGAATTACTCACTTCGAAATCTTAACTTCTTAACAAAATGTCTTTGACTGAAACAGTAGAGGAGTGTTATCCGAGTCCCTATGACCACTGCCAAATATTGTAACGGCTGTAAATAAGAAAAACTATGCTTCTACATTTCTTTGCACATGTTTCTGTTTAAAAATAACGTTCAACTTTTACTGATGCATTAGCCTCAGCTCACTTCATAACTATAAAAAGAAACTTTGAAAAGTGCATATAATGTCAGATGTTTAGTAATAACTCCCTGATAATCCTTTCATTTTCCAATATCGCTACTATGCTAACATCTCACGTAAAATATTGGGGTATACAATGATGCGTTCTTCAGTTAACAAGACAATCACGATAAACAAAAATCTCTGTAGTGGACAACTTAAATAGGACAACCTGGCTGAACCTCTCAACCAATGTGAACGAGCAACGGTTTCTCATTTATATAGTGTTTTGATTTAAACTGGTCGATTTATTGTTTACATCGGCGGTGATGCGTGAAATGTCGGTTCGAACGTTACGCAGAATGATTTCTTCAAAAGGGTTTAATTGTTTAACTTGCGCAAAGAAATTATGCGTTTTATTGCGATGAAATTATTTCAAACTCATCGTACATCTCAACATGTTTCATGACATCCTTTCCACTCAGAGCTCCACTGTCAGTCAATGCAGTTACTCGCTCAAGCTATCCAATTCTGTGGTCGCTGCTTGCACTTCAAAAATTTTTTCCTACTCCAGAATGAAAGCATAAATGTTCAGCAGAAGTAACCAGTGACCATTTCGCATTTTCAACCAACGCTGAATAGAACCTGTCAAGCGTTTATGTAAGAAGGATAGCATTGCATCCGCTTATTCTCACTGCTGCTGAAGCATCACTCAACAAATGCCCTCCTTCCAAATTCACAGTAACGAATTATATGAGTAAGCTATAAACCAGGCCATACCCCAAATGGTCCATGAAAACTTCTGTTATTACTGCTCGACGCCAACTATAATACTTTCAGTCACTCGGATGAAATGCTTGAAGCAAATGTAATCAACTGTGATATGATCTAACACTGTTTATCCTTTTGGCATGATAACGTCACAAGGGATCAAATCGATCACGAGGTCAATAGAGCAACGTTAATTACACGATCAACGATACATCTCAACGAACTGTCGCTTTGTTGCTCTCATTGCCATTCCGTCATGCGCAGTAGATGGACGTGCATGTTCCAATTACGTATTTTTGTATTGTGCACGAAATTCTAGCGTTTAGGTGAGATCGCAAACGAAATGATGCGGTTGGGAGAAAATGTGGTTGTATTGTATGAGTGCCTATAGGATTACAGAGAGCTGGGAAACGACAGCAGCAGCTCCACCGATTTATATTTACTTATAAGATCACACCTATAAATTTTTATTATGAAACATATATGAACACCGTAAACAAACAATAAAACCACAGGAAGAGGAATATTCGCCGAAAGAACTATTCCAAAGTGTGAGTGGCGACTCAGATAACAAACAACGAGCACTTAACGAGCAAATGCACGTTCGCAATGAGCAACGGCAGCTGGGGGACACACCGGAGTGAAGGGGATGAATGGATGGGAAGGAGGCTGATCACACAGGGAGAAGGAATTGCTTCATCACAGAGCAAAAAACACTCGAGATATATGAACCCGAAATTTGTAGCATCCGAGCATGCGCACACTGTGATACTTGATCGGTAGTACGTATCACGCTCTTGCTTCATGATAAAATAAATACACGTAGTAGTTTCAGTACATTTTCATAATTCGTTCAATCGAATCCAAACTGCTCGCACTCGCCTAAACGATCAAATTTATTGACTGCAAAGGAACTTTTCATTTGTATAAACGACTACTACTCGTCTAGCTAAGCAGTGTTGTGTCTCCTTCGATGTAAAAATTAAATCACAGCAAAAAATGGCACTCTCATCGGAACGGAAACACAAATAGGGCAAAGGAGCAAAAAAAAAAAACAAAAAAAGACAACAACAACAACAATGAAACATCGGAAAAGGCAACGAAATAAGATATTGGTGCTGCCCTCGTTCTATCATTTCCCATTCGAAAACGATCAATTACTCAGTGATTATTTTGACTGAAATTTATGGGCGTCCTTTTTACCAACACTTTAATTGAAACTTTCGATCAAAATTCGTAACGAAAGCTGAAATCATGGAAATTAAATGACTAAAAGCGACTTAGAAACTCACATTTCTGACGACCTGTAGACGCATAAATGCAAAAAATAGAGAAATCCATGTTCCCAGAGAAATTTTTATCATGTTCCACTGTGAAATTACTCATTTTGCACTTCTGTTCAGGATTTCCATCCTCTCCTTGCTTTTTCTGGGCATCGCACTGACAATCTATCGATGTCGTCAACGTGACCTCTTCAATTTAACAAGAGGAGGACAGTGTAGAAGGGGGAGCAATAAAAGGATAACCAATATGCGGTTGAAGTAGCAGCCAAAAAATTTAAAGCATGCAAGAGGTGTGCAAAAAAATAAATGAAACAGGCAATGTGAGCAAGTGTTTGGTCCAATCACGTGGACAAGACAACAGCATGAAATGAAACAAAAGACGAAGGCGACTAGGTTTGCAGATACGAACGCAACAATGAACAGTAATAACAGCATGACCAGGGGGACAATGCGTAGCCATCGGGAAACGTTCGCCCATCGAAACGAGCACGCTCGCTATACCTCTGTTTCCTGGGCTCCTTTTCGATTGAATGGCGTCCGGGATAGTCTACCGTTAGTGTAGGTCGAATCGTGGACGGAAACCCCAAATGTGCAACCAGTTGACGGCATGTTCGGTAATGCACTGCCAGCTGGGCCCAGCTTTGCATGTGATAGCTGAACCGTCCGCTTGTTTACTGATGTCTGCCTCCCAAAACTTGTACCGCAATCTCCCACAACTGCCGTCTCACGAATCATCTAAAAAGGTACCCCTCTAGTCGTGATTAATTCTTTCCGCATCGGAATATTTATGTGATCATCCTCTATTCAAATGTACGTAAATTTTTAACGATGCTGAAGTGCTCCTATTTAATTTTTGACACCCATTTCGACTCTACCGGATGAAAAAAAAAATCCACTGAATGTCAAAATAATTCTCTCTTTGACGTTGCAAATGGAAATTTTTGACAGTTTTGGCGAACTTTTTTGAACAAATCCTGCAACTTTCCGAAGAGAACCTACAAAAAATTATCCTCTTTTTTTCTTGCTAATCACATCTTTCGTCTACCTTAAGCTGTCCTTTGGATTTAACAGGTCCTCAGCCCCCTTATTTGACAATCTTGGGTACGCTAACGTATGCAGCTCGAGTAGGAATGGCTACAAAAAATGGAACATCGGAATTTGACTTACTGGTTCTTCATCAGCGTTCACAACGATGCTATGTTGATATGCCGTCGTTTCCGTTGCAGCCGAACATTCACTTCGTGGAGTGGAACAACGTGTCTTACTTGGACCAGCATTCCAAACCTTGAAGATATTATCAAACTGTTGCTCTGTTTCTGTTCATCGTAAAAAGTTGAGTAATTTGCAAATGAAAACAATCTGGTCAACTGAAGAAAATCGGACAAAGATCCTTGAGGCTACTGATAGCAAAAGTCATAAAATGTGCGGCTTTGAACAAAGGATATTCCTCTGGTCATTTCTGACGCAGAAGAACGAAACGATTCGAAGTTCATAGGTTTTGTATGAAAGCCAAGAATGCACCGACGTGGTTGCTGCGCTTCCAAAATCATCAACCCCTTTCGCAATTATTTAGCTGGCAGTTAAGTTAGCTGATGACACAGACATAGCATGCAAATAACTGCTTGCCATCGACACTAGCATAATGTCGCTGCGAACAATATACGAAGAAAGTTGTTAGTGAAGATTACCATGTTTTCGGTACAGCCGTTTGAGCAATGCTCTTCAGACACTACAAAATTGTCACCAATAAGTCCTGGCGGTTGTTCGGAAATCGGCAAAACGTCCCCTTTTGTGGTCGGCGAATGTAAGCTGCAATCAAAAACGTCGAAATTGGAATAGAGGAGGAAACCGAAGGACATTCCAGCTTGAAAATTCATTCAATCCGATTAACAAATGCGCATATTTGACATCTTCATGATTAAAGGTCTCTTAATTACTGCTGCTCTTCAACAGTGGTCACGTTGATTTGTGAGTACTTCACACATATCACCTCAGGTGAATCGCTGCTCGAGAAGATATTGTTGACATGTTCGGCTCTTGACTGTTGCATCAGAAGTAGAAGGGTATTTAAAAAAAGGGCCGTAGCAAACAACTGAGTGGAAAAGTAAACTCGTTGGTACGCATTTTATTTTCAGTCGCTTTGAAAGCTTAAACTTTTGATCATATTGGTGCTGCATTGAGTGATACAGGATAATGTTTAAACGAAAAGAAAGTGGATCAGAACGAAGGTAAAGTAGACCTGTTGGTCTGTTTGAGTTGGTCCACCTGTCTAAAGAGTTTTCCCTTAACAATGAGATCGCCGAAGCCTTGCTGATGGGAGAAAGCGTATCCGGAACGCAACGAACCACGTCGACTACGCCTGGTTGCTGCCGACCGTACAAGTGATCTTGAAAATTTTTATTATCATTCCATCTTTTTTTCCGAGAATACTTGAGTTTCTTGTGGCACTTCAGTCGACTGTAAAAATTAAGTGTAAACGTTTACAATAATACATCACAGCGTCTTCTCTCTTCCGTCATCAAAAGGATTTTATGCGAAATATAAGAGCAATGGATGAACGACTGGAGGCGATAGTATTCGAAAGAAAGTAATTTCACAAAAAAGGCAATAAAGAAGAGAAAATATATGAAAACGAACTTCAAGGGCACTTCGATCTTCTCTTTGCGGGCAGCTTTTGGCGATTTCTTATACATACGAAGACGATCAGCATATGATGGATGTGTATCAAACCAGAAGAATCTGTTCGCCATTACCGGAAGTAGCAAAATCACTGAGATCATAAACTGGCTGAGCCAAAACTGCGGGGAGGACATTGCTTGGAATGCGACACCATACGACATACTCGATTGCGACTTTGCAACTACACTCATCGGTAAAGCTAAAAGTTCAATAAATACTAATGTTGCTGCCATATTTAACAACGAAGACATGTTGCAATAATTTCTTTCTTTGGTCCCCTCTTCCGTCCACATCACTCCTCACGCCTAAAAAGAAAACAAATGGAAAATAAATGCCTAGTAGACCGCTTCTCCAGTATCCCGAACATAACAAAGAATTCTGTTTTCGATCTGCAATCAGCCCATACGGTAGACAGCAAAGAAATGTGCTGAAATAGCACAATTCTTTGCGAGAGTTAAAAACCAATAAAGCCAACTGCTTTGATGAGTTATGCTAACAAAGTGACCTTCGTAAAAAGCGATGGCGAGCGCAAAATAAAACAGTAGCGATCCCCATATAACAATATGGCTAAAGGCGGTCCAGTAAGCGGTGTCGAACATTATCTGACCAGTGACGACAATAATAAGTGCTGTGAAACATGTGAAAGCAAGGAGGGCATAGTCATTCATGTCACGTCCTGACGAATCGGATCCATTGTGTATCATTCCAAAGGGAATAAAAAATATCACCAGTGAGCTGCAAGTACGACTGATTATGTGTGGATTTATAAATAACAACGGTAGCTTTGATTTGATATTCATCTTCCACGAATGATTTTGCTCACTACAGCATTTCGGTTTCGACCTGAGTTTTTCTGTGAAACAGCAGTTCAGTTGAAATTTGACTCGAGATTGAAATAATATGTGATAAGCAAACCTTATGATCCCATGAAGCACTGAGTATATGAATATCCGCATGTTAAAAAATAAGTTGTATTGTCCAGGCATGTATAGTTTGGCGTATTTTAAACTGTACTCATCGTCGACATCTTGATCGAATATGCCCATTGCGAGTACGGGCAAAGAGGTGAAGAATAGGTTGTAAGACGCAATGAAAACCGGATCATAAACGGTCTACAATTCAATCATCTTATTAACTATACAAATAAAAAGCATTTATAATGGTGCAAAAGTAGGAATCACCACAAAATTCAGTGAAGGGTGATAGAATAACAATATCATGAATGGATTTTAAATCCCCAGTTCAGCTTTATTCGCGACATCTACAGATGAGTAAATTTCTTCTACAAATGCACGAATGCAGAATTCTCAGGCAACAACATGTAAAATTATTCCAACAGCGGTTTTTTCTTCAGTAGATTTCATCGCATAGAACATTCGATCAAAATAACAGCACTGACATATTCCATGGCACACTTTTTGAAGCCAGTGTTTTATGTTGCATAATTAAAGTTTACCTCTTCAGCTGTTTTAATTTTTAGGGAATGGACATGCTATAGCTTCGTTGTAGTGAGTGCTAAGGGAAAGCAGTGTGGATAAATGAAAAGTGGTCATACGGATTAAATGCTTAGATGTACTCGGCGTGATTATTGGTCGTGTTTATGAGTGGTGTTTCGTTCGTAGCACTAAAGTTTGAGAAAATTGAAAGTGGTTAGGAATGGTTGGCATCACTGAGCGCTGTGCTTTATGGAATGAAATGTGCAAATACACTGATATCAGAAATAGCAGTAGCTGTGAGTTAGTAAAAGTATGTGGAAGGGAACATACCTGTGCGGTGTAGCCAGAGAAGAAGGAATACCAAAAATGCGTCAGAGTGAAAGAGAAGTTCTTGTAGAAGAAATACCGGAGAAATTTCGCCATTCTGAAATATGACCATCGACCGTGAACGAGCAAAAGCCGTTGCAAATATCGAAATTGGCCAATACTATAATCGGAAGCGAGTACTGCTTGCATACCTTCCTGACCTGAAACTCAATCGTCAAAGACACTGACAATAAAAGAAGGGAATGCAGTTCGTAGAAAAAACATATTTCTCCACTTATTCGATGCTGCTGGCGACCTTTTTAAGTCGTTTGTGACAGCTGAAGAAGCCAAAGTGACTGCAGCAGAATTTTGCACGCTTCGTTAGTGAATTCCATATAAACTTAACTGGAAGAATGGAAGAAAAACTATTATGGTTGAAGAATGAAGGGAATAGACTGAAGACAACAGAAAATACCAGATATGCCGACACCGATGTGGGCGGTCTTTATCATCGATACGTCATTAGCTCCATCACCAACTGAGAGCGTTACGGCTTTTTTGTGGCGTCTCACCAAGTCGACGACCATCGCCTTTTGTAGTGGAGTCACCCGACAGCATACAACCGCCTGCAAGGATTTTAATTTTGCTTGAGAGTGCCGCTAATTTGCGGCGCATTAAATCGCGCCCGAGAAGGGTGGATGGGTATCACTCCTTCAAGGTTTTCCACAGAAGGCGAGGGATACTTTGGTCCCTGAGCTTTTCTCAACTGCTTCTTCTTTACTAAACGCACAATTGCACGTGAAATGTCACCCTCAGAGCACTCATTTGCTACTCTAGAAGTCCAATATGCGTGAAAACAAACAGAATTTTCGGTTGAAATCATCTTGGTCCCACTATTTTCCATTGTAATATTGGCGGACATGCGAAACAGTTATGTTTGCCTTTTTTCGAACAGTGACGCTGGTTCTTTTTGTTTGCTTCATCAGTAAAGGTAACTGCTTCTTAATCCATGACATTCATAGCAGCTGCACAACTGTAGAAGGGGCGAGGGCTGGGGAAGAGCAGGATAGGGTAAGCGACCGAGCGGGAAGAAATGAACATCGTGCGAAATCACCTGACAAAGACAACCAATGTCCAGGAACGTTTTCTCGAGATTGCGCTTTAATGCATGGGTGAGCGAATGCCCATTAATAACGAGAGCGAAACCTTCGGTGTCTGCCTCGTCATCATCAGCTGCTGACAGACCGTTTCCGTGACTTTGGTTTTCTGCAATATTGCACTTCCAAAGTAACGTATCATTCGTTCGATTGGTAATCAAGTAATATGTGAAAGTCGTACAACTCAAGAGTTGCACGACTTTACCAGCAACATAACCAGCCTACTAAATTGTTCAGTATGCAACTGAAATCTCATTTCCGAAATGATAGCACCAAAGTTCATCAGTTAACGTAGATCACGCTTTAAATGGTTCCAGAAATAGGCTTAAATGAAGCCTGTATGAATTACAGTGTAATATGTGAACAATCGAGAAATGAACCCAATCTACGCATATACTCAAACGCTGATCACTAGTAAAAATTCAAAACGCTTACCGATCGCGCCACGAGCATCTAAATTCTGCTGGCTGCCCTTCTGAGGTTTTGCGACGCTATCTGATGGATTAATAAACGCAATATCGGCTTGTGTTAGACGCGCATTGTAAGTGTCTTCTCCTCTTACAACGTCCTGCATTTTTGTTGATTTACTTTTCGACTTTTACGTTAGGAAAACAAAGTTTCACAGTGAAGACAGCGAATAAGCACCAATATAATTAGTGTCGCCCGTTATCGTTGCATACAGCTGGCACTGATGAAAAACTGCTTTGAGAACATCATTAGTAAATATTGCGGCGGAAAAAATTATAAATGCTGAAGGGTGACGTGCAACATTTAATGTTCGACCTCGATGAGCGAATTGAAGAAATACGCGTGAATTCAACGCGCTCGGTGAAATAGTGCGAAATTGCTGCTTTTTCTTGTCGCGTTCTTTAAATTTGCAGCAAAACTATAAAGTAAGGTCGAGAATGATCGATCACAAAGCTTGTCCTATTGTAGTCACAGAATACATATGATTGAATAAATAATCTCAGAATAAAATATAGCAGTCGCCCGTGCGAACACTACTACATCTGACACTTATTCCTGGAGTGAGCAAGAGACCGGTGAACAATGGGGATCGTTTCATGCGAAAAATCTCATTGCATCGTTCGTGATATGGTACCCTGCAACATGGCGTTGCTCAGCATGATCAGTTCTTTTTCTTTTAAATCTCAACAAATTCGGAATTTTTCGTTGCTTTGCTCGGTGATCATTACAGAGCATAGCACGTATAAGGTGGTGCGCACAGGGTACGTATCCTTCCATTACGTCATTAGATAGTAATATGCCTTGTCGCTTTATACACTCGGATATCGTGTGCTTAAAATCCTTCTTTTGTAAAAAAAAATCCTGGCCCCCCTATTATGATCACTCATAAATTAATATTGATAAAGGCTTCTGTGAGTTCGGAAAATGACAGAAAAAACGGACTTAGACGATATTGGTAACTGAATTTGGTGTCGTTCGAAAATGATGTAAGAATTTTTGTGAACGAGATGCAAACCAGTTTGCAATCTAGAAGTGAGGGCGAAGTATGTCGATGAGAATTTCTAACTTTCGATTCACGGGTTGTCGAAAAATTTTCCCCAAAAATAACAGCTAAACGTGCAGTTGGGCGTGCTCCCCATATAATTTTTAAACATAAAATAATGCATAAAAGAGATGAAGAACATTTTCATAAGCAGTGCGCACAAGCGACTTCCGTTTTGAACACGAATTCATCAACGTTTGGCAAACCTTTAGAAGAGCCCTTCGTGAAAGAAAAGACAGCCTGAACGGATTTTCGGCTGCTATTTTTGCGCCAAACTTGCGACTTTGTACCGAAATTGCCTCCAGATTTGGGCTGAGAAAATATTGCCCTTGAATTTGTCCGACCTCTTATAACATATGAAACACAAAAGAACATAGGTGAAAATTGCACTATATTAATATGCTGATATCTTTGACAGAAACACTGTGCAATCAACATGCAGCATTAAAACGTAAGTTGCTAGAAGCAGTGAGAGGAATGTGGTAAGCAATTTTGAAGTGACAAGTTATTAGCGCAGCAGCCTTCAACGATGGACGGACGCAGTGCACCTTTTTGGACGTTTCATTGTCGCCCTCGAGAATCGTCAACGGTTCCGTACCGCCTCCGCCGGCATCACCAAAACGGTAGGTGCAAAATTGTTCCGCTGCGGCAGTCGACATCGCGTAACTCTGCCGTCGTTCGTCGAACCATTTATCGGCCTCTTCTGCTTGCTCTACTTTAAGTATCATTTCCTCGATGTACTTCACGATCACGTCCGACTTATGAATGCATCGCTTCAAAACGCACTTTCCTCTACATACCTTTATATCTTTGCTGTTGATTTCCTTATATCTTTGCTGTTGATTTCCTCCTTTTGATTCTAATAGAGGACTTCAACCGACTTTATTCGTTAATTATCATTTTTGAGGATTTTGTTGCGATGCTGATAAACTCCACAAAATATTATCAAAAAACACTGCACGAATACAATCAAAAAATATGACTATTTTCTGCCTTGACAATCCATAAAAAGGACGATTTCCAGCTCCATAAAAATAGGGTCTTGAATTCCACGTTTTTTTTCATGCTGTTCAGTTATTTACGAAATCAAGCAACTCAACTTTCCTGGAGCTCAGAAGGTGCGCTAGATATGCTAGATTATGCCGAATATTTCATTTAAGTCTGCGATGTAGATACTTGGAAGGAAATAGATTTGCCGGGTCCAAAGCAAAAAAAAAGATGGGCGGCTTAGACAAGGGAACCGGGAATGAACTAAAAGTGGGATTTTTTTTGAAATAAGGGAAATATGGCAGTGCACAATGCGTAATGCTTACAGTAATATGCATAAGAATAAATCAAAATAGGGAATGCGCCAAATGAAGATCTAAAAACTAGTTCGGGAAGTGCACTTTGCTTCGAATCCTTTGAAGGTGTACTATCTGCAATGCGTTGGACAAACAGAGAAGATAGTGAAATATTTCAAAGAAAAAGCTGAAGACAGCCGCCGATGCAAGCAGGGCAAATAAGTTCACTTCAAAGAGTAGGGTGTAGAGTGAACAAAATGAGATGTTTGCACTGAAAGGTATTGTAATTTAAATCAGTCGAGAAAACTGTTTTCGAGATGATTCCGCATGCTGCTTAAAATAGCTCTCTGCATGGTTTCGTGATGAGAGTAACAGCGTTCAGGTTCGCCATAGGAATTGGTACGATAGCTGCTGATTGAAGTGGTGAATATTTAAATGATGACTGATAAAACAGTTGCTAGGTACCTTGCTATGACAGATTATGAATCTTCATTGACTAAGTTCTAGGTGATTTTTACATATAGAGAACGAAACACGCACTGAGCCAAGTGTTTGTTCAAGGCGCCTTTTGACAGCTTTCAGCTGGACTTCGACTTCCCTCTCGGTTTCACCGTCGATCACGAACACTTCCCGCATATTTTCGGTGAGCAGTCTGCATGAATAACCAATATTTATGGCTGTTTCCTAAAAACATAATAAAAATTTGAAAAAATATTCCTTTTCCTCAATTTCTAACAGCATCTGTGATTCATTCACTCATACATTACAAGGTAAGATCACTATCGCTTTTGAGTACGAAAAGAATTGTTTAAAAATTCTCAAAAGAACCATAAAAAATGTACTCGCAGAAAGTGCAAGCCATCATCCAAATAAACCATCCCATAACGCTAACAGCTTTTTCGCAGGTTCTTAATTTCCCTCAATACCGATAAATGCGGCACTTAGATACTCTTAAGTGTTAATCAATGCAGCTCTCTCAAACTTTAGCAGTCAGTGGTGAGCGAACCTTAAAAATCCTGGTCAATTACCTGTTTATCTCCCGTAAGCACCCAAATTTTAATGTTCGCACTAGCGAGTTTCGCGATTGTTTCTGGCACACCATCCTGAAGTTTATCCTCGATTGCAGTCGCACCTAGCAACATCATATCATGCTCAATTTCTTCATAAATCGCGTCCAACTTTTCCTGACGATTGTACATTTCGAGAGCCGCTGCTTTTTGCCGCTTCTGCAATAATACATGAGCAAAATTTGCAAAAACGATGCGGTGATAGTGCCAATGAATCAGCAAATTAATCTTGTTCCGCTAACAAAAGCTTCTCGTCTATCGTGAATCATGCAAAAAAAAGGAAAAAGAGAACAAGCGAAAAAACAACTCAATCTAAAAAGCGGTTTACCTGCCAATCAGCGAAGTAATCTGCATCAATTTTCTTCCATGCCACACACAGTGTTCTCAAACCTTCGCCAGCGAATTTATCGAGGTGTTGGTTTGTAGCTGTCTTTAATAGTTCGTTCGTTGTAGAGGATATCCTATGGAAAAAAAATCTCCTTCATTCCACAAAAGTCATAATTGCACGATTCAACTTTCCGTAATAGCTTGCAACAGCATAAAAACGCTTGCTACAAACATACTGATGCTGGGAATTTAAAAAACGTCCGAGATAGAACGAATTTCGGAAGAACAATGAAGGATAAATCATAGGTCTTAAGAGTGATTTCTGAAATTCTCCTGCTATAAAAAAATTTGCTGTAGAAACATCGTGAAATTGGAGAATATTTCTGCTTTTCTATATTTTTAACTCTGCACTCTTCACGTCTGCCCTTCTCTTCTCCTAAATATGACGTCTTCTGAAGACTGACGAAACCAAAGGTTAATTCAGCCGATTAGAATTACTCAAAATTTAAGCATATTTTGTTTTGCGCCAGTGGCCAACAAGCCGTTTGTTAGCTAAAGCTGATAAAGAGAGAATAAATAAACAACTTCAGTGAGTGATGATTTGAATTGCTAATAAATGAGGAATACCTTTCCATAATCATTGTGTCGGCACCTTTGCAATATAACGTTATGTCACCGCTTGTATTTCTAACGATAACTGACATTCTCTTTCGAACGTTGTTGAAGTCAAGAATACACAGTAGGTCATAATGCTATAAAAAAAAGCAATAAATCGTCATCGCTTTAACCTTGATAAATGCCTTCGTTGTGAATTGTCGAATCCGCCATTAGTCGCACTTAAATCTAATAATTTTGTGATTTTCTTTTGTGCTAATGAACGTAAATATCGAATAACTGAAGCACTTCCTCAAATATAAAATTAGAAACATCGAATACAACAGTCTCACTGAAAAACAGACATCCAAAATTAATTGGAATGCAATAAAAAGTGTGCGGAGAAATTTCGCACTCGTCTTTGCTCATTCCATTTCTATGCACAGTTTACTTTCTACGATGGCATAGAACAATAAAAGTCACTTATCCACGATTCAAATAAGTTTAGAGCTATGTTCAGTGTAGTTTTCATATGTCATGGTGCAACTAGATGTGTTTCTTAGATTCATGCAAATTGCTGCATTAAAAGGAATGCGCGCACCTTGAAAAAATAGCTATCAAATTAAGGAATGATAACCTAAACTTTCAAAGAAAAGCAGGGCCCAAACTTTCATTCAAATTGTACAAATATCCGCTAGAAAAGTTTTTTTTTTAAATACTTACAGGAAGGTCTCTTCTAAAATATTTATGGAACCTCTATTACCTGCATGTGTTTTCACTCTACTAAGAGATCCTTTTCCAACGACTCAGGATCAGGACTTGAACAGCTACAATTCAACGATAGTTAGCTGATATGTCGACATGATACTGAGGCTGCGAGTTATTAACTACTTCAAATCGCTCATTGTACTGTGAAAAAATCAATTAACGCACCTCTTCCATGCCGTTCACTTCAATGGTGATCGTGTTCGCTGTACGAGACTTAAAAACGAAACCAAAATTCCTTGCCGCTGAAGTTAAAGCTGCCTCGTCAGGACTTTGCGCTTGATATTCCAGCTTGCCGTTCTTACGTTCTGGCATTACTGTATGACACAGAGCTAAGAGACGCCAGAACTCAGTCACCTGAAATCAATTCTCCTGATATCCTATAGATACAATAATGTTTTTGTAGCACAGTATCAAAAATTGTCTCTCATAATATACTACTGCTTATTGCTCATTAGAAAGAGTGATGCAGATATAAACTTCATAAATAAAAATACACATTAAGCTTAATTGCAAGTTCACTATGGCTAAGGAAGAAATTCCGAAAATTTTGAAAAAGCCTTTGCCAATGTGACTGAACGAAACTAAAGTCATAATTATTGACGCAATAGGAACGTGAGAATAGATTTTTTAAAAACCATTAATTGCTGATTAATTAGCGTTATGAATGAAAAGAATCACTGAATGAATGTTGCTGAATGGTACACTTTACATAAATTTAAGGCGCTAAGCTTTTTTATAAATTCACGAAAGACGCAGAATAACTTAGTGTTCAATTTTTCAATCGTTAAAAACTATAAATGTGGTGTCGTGTATCCACCTTCAAGGACTGCATTTAACATATTCGGCCATAATGCTGAAAGAAGTTCAAGTGAATTTTGAGGCTAAGAAATTCCACTGCTGATTTTTGAGACTTTGAGACATAATGAGCAATTGTTTATCTTCAGCTGAAGACGTATTTACTCGCAATGGCAGCTTACAAAGCATCTTGTAAGCTGCCACTGCGAGTAAATATATCTACTACATCGTTCAGCTCAAAGGCCGCAAAACCTTGACAACCTTCACTGAAAATTCCAGAACTGTTCACTAAAAAACGAGTTTTCAAAGATTTTTTGAGTCAATAGAAATATTCACCTCATGTAGACCTTTCCTTGTATCCTCCAGTAGTGTTTCATCGTAGAACTTAAAGCTCGACTCATACCACTTATTTCTTGAAAAATCAATCACCTGTGTTGACTGAAAATATCACATCGATTTCGGGTTTTAATGGAATGAACGAATTTTATGATCAACGTTTGTCGCATTTCAATTTCCATCTCCAGGAGCTTTCCATTTCTTGTATATCATTTCCTTTATGCCACTCCTGAGTTCTCCTATATATTTCGCTCTTCTATTTGCTGAAAATCCTACGAAACGATGTTTTTGTAAGGTTGATTTTTTGAGGCAGCTGGATCATCTTCAGCATCCATTTTCGATTAATTGTCTTCAACAAAAAGTTACACAAAATTTTTTTCTTATAACACTTTCTTCTTGTGCAATTGGTAGTTCTATGGCCAACTGATCCATAACATCGATAGTGGTGAATAATCTTCCAAAGAACAGAATGAATAAGACTCCACATATAGTCTCACCGAAAAGGGGAGATCATAGTGAACTCTTCAACCTGAAATGAAGCACTATTTCCCTCGTAGCTTCTTCTCTGATTTAGTGAGCCATTTTTTGGAAACATCAACTAAGCGCTAGATGCTACCGCATCGATAACTGAAAAATAAAGAAGCAAACCTCCGTGATTTCGACAATTTCACCTCTTGCACCATATAGATCGCCATAACTTCTACCATTTATCGAGCATTTTTTGAATGCCATAATATTTTGCGTAAGTGTACCGGTTTTATCACTGAATATATATTGAACTTGGCCCAGCTCTTCATTCAGTGTTGTTGTCCTTGCTCGTGCCGGAATATCTGCCTATTAAAACAAAGAAACTAAATAAGTTCATGTGCAAATGGGCCTCCTACAATATTTTTGACGTTATGCTTCATAAAAATCACCAGTTTTCATGCTTATAAGACATACAATTATTAACTTTCAACGCATTTTTCTATAATACGTGAATTTCCGTTTCTTGCTGAACTAGTCGTTATTGGGAGTACATGATGAACCTTATAAGAGGCAAACTCGAAACTTCAAACAGCAAATTTTTCTATTCTCTATTTGTTGCAATTTTATCGAAAATGACAGATTCAATTCCACGAAAAAAATAACGCAAAGAAAAGTGTTACCTGTTTATAGTACATAGCGCTATCAAAATTAATCCACATCGAGTGAACGAATCGAATTATTTCAACACTGAAATGACAAACAACTGAATGCACGATATTTGAGACAACTAAAAGTCCCTTATCAGTTTTATAGGCTAAAACACTGCCTAATTAAGATGGGTAACAAAAAAAACCGAAAAGTCAGCATATTTTGTTCACTATTCATTACAAAACTGCTTAACTATAACGAAAATTTATTGCCCCGTGAAATTAGCATTTACCATCAATCAAATACTCAGATATTGCTCGTTGGCTACCTAAAACCTGCCATCAAAACATACCTAACATAAAGTGAAATAGGCACAACGGTATTGAGGAGTATAATATAGGAGAAAAAATTGAGAAATGCAATAATGGCAATTTGCTGTGAGGATTTCTCATCAGCTTTTGGCACGATTGTACGATCCCAATCCATATAAATCGTAAAATGACGTCCCGTTGTCCATTCCCAAACACCACAAAGAATTGTGCACATAAGACACATTGCTATTAAAAATAGCACTATCTGAAATAACCATCAGCATGTCTCTTATTATTGCTAAACAATTCCATTCAACGATATCTATCGAATTTTTTTATCGAAAAGTTAACATAACATTTATAAAATTTCACTGTAATATTTCCAGCGAATTTTTTTAATACTCAATTGTGCAAGAGCTCAAGAACGATTGTATAATGATGATGATTTGAATATGAGGCTCAAACGAAATACGCTGAAGCGCTCTTTCCACAGTGGAACTATTGAGTAAACCTCATCCAACCCAACTGATCCGTAGATTAGTCAACTCGAAGAGTCAGTCGTCTTTAGGTCCCATGCACCTGATTATTGTAGACTAAACAGTTTCGCCTAAATCGGTGTCTAAAATTACCGAATGAAAAATTATGGTAGTACAACGGTAAAACCTAAAGAGGACAAGAAATCACCTCGCAAATATCGATATTCAATAATCCAATATGTTCACATAAAAAAACCTACCCCCATGATCAGGATATTGAGAAAGCGATCGAGACTTGTTCTTTTGAATTTCGTTTTACCACTATTCATCATAAGTTTGGTATCCTTGCCTGAAATGTAATATTCATCTAATTAAATTGCAGCTTCTTTGAAAAAAAGAACAACCAGCTATTCTTTAGCGTGAAGCGAGCAAAATTACAAAATTTAACTAATTATACAAATTTACAGCTATTTTTATAGCGAAGAATGAAACATGTGCAATTATTCGATAAAAGAACGTTCACATAATGAAAAATTCTTCAATCAACATAGCGACTGCGTAAACACATGAAACTGCATTTTTCAGATAAGTGAGTGCTCCCAAGATACGAGTGATGAGTTAGTGATTTTATTAAAAATGAAGTAAATTGTACCTGCGTAGAACTTTTCGTCATAAATCATGAAAACTTTCAATGACTGCCCAATAAGTGGCTGCATGCCAACGAAAATTTCACTCATTATTAATAAAATACGAGTGATACCTGCAAAAACTACAACTCCATAACACCATCGTGTATTTCTCAGCACACATCCCCTCAGCAACATTTTATCGTTGTCTAGCGCTAGTGTAGAGCTTCCAAAGGAGAGTTTCCCTTCGAATTGATTTAACCGATTATTGGGAGCCTCGCAGACAATTTCACCTGAAAAAGATACTTCATTACTGAAAAATTTTAAGAACAAATCAATCACTTCGTAGTGCAGAAAAGGTGGTAAAAATGGGAAGTCCTCATAAGAACCTGCTGACTCACTTTTGCCTAATATCCGACGAGTCAAATTGAAAGCGACTTCAGAAGTCACTACCACATCACTAAAACCATGCCGGTTTATTGATGTGCATAATGCGCTAGCACTTCAAACTCAATTTTTTCAATGACATCAATCATGACAAATTGGATGGCCTAAGTGCCTTATCTTGACAAGAATGGAATCCGATTGTATTTTTATTCAATGGGCGGCTTTCTTGTGGAGTGTTAGACAGCACTCATAGAAGACACTGCGCGAAGCTTTCCTCGTTGGTGCATATAAGAAGACACTAGTAGATGCATTTCTATGTGAAATATGAAGAAGTGACAAATATCCTTTGAATTAATCCTTCCTGATACTCACAGTTGTTGACTACATCTCGTTTTGCAAAGTCGGACTGCTCATGAAACTAATTAGAATTGGCCTTCATAATGCCGACTTCCTTTAGCCTTAAACCATAGAACGCGTCCTGATAGGGCAGAAAAAATTTGGTACTGTAGAAAAAAAATTGCAGGGTGAAATTGGTAGAAAAAAAAAGAAGTAATGATGTAACCTCGAAAGTCGCTAATCAAACTGAGTTTATCTCCCATCTCGAAGGTTTCCGGAAGTGCTTGTCTAGCCTTTAGATTCGTCTCACCGTCCAGTTCAGCTGTCTCTATGTAACACAGTCCATGAGGCTCTGATGTAGACAAAAGAAGTAAGTCGGCCTGCAAAACTGCATTATTTCTATATTTCCAGCCTCAAACTGTAAGATTTGAAGCCTTATGTGGGCTTTTGCGGTAAGTGTAGCTCTCAGGCACTGCAACGGAATCATATGCTGATCTTCAGCTGAACGTATCGACTGTCAGTATAATATTAATATTTGCAAATTTGAGAAGAAATAAATCGTTTACAAACCCTCCATTTCTAATCCATATCGACTAAACTCTAGCCAGAACACGAATTCTTCTTCCTTATGGTTGGCATTTTTAAACAGGCAACGTTTTTCACAATGAGTTAGGTTGGCAACAGATTTCAAAATTGGATTTTTTTTTCAGCGCTGCATTCCTTACCGTTGAAAATTCCGATAACTGCTACGAGAAATAAAAGAGAAATCGTCAGACGAATTAAAGGGAAAAAATATCGCTATACTCCTCAATGTCGTTGACTGTCAGTAAAGAAATGTAGACGCACGCGTATGTGGGATTGCGATAAGTCCTCATACGCAAGTATACCACGCTAGCCTTTTGAGATTGGCGTCGTAACCGTATCTCCTTATCATATTCCACTCTCCCCTTAGTTGCCACTCTCAAAAACCGCTACCCTGAGAAAATCCGTCTCTACTCTACCACTGTGCACGGATTAATAGATTTAAAAAAACCGACGGCGACAAATTGGTCGTTTTCCATTCGTATGATATCGCCCACTTTAACGTTCATCCACTTTTCTTCGACAAGTTGTCCATTTTTAACCACATATGATATGCGATTGTTCACCTGACTATCGCTGCGATGCCTTTGCTGAACAATTTCTTTTAACAAGGCTAAGTGAACAGCACAGACAACATCAGTCTGTATAGTATCTTAAGAGGTCTGAAATCGAATGTGTACAGCTATCGTTTCACTACGAAAAATGAGCAAACATTATCCGGACAACAGCAAAAAAAAAATAGTTTCAAATAGCTAAAAATATTTTGTCAATAGGCATCTTCGTTATAATTTAACTGTCAAATTACGACTTTCAGTTGCTAGGAAACTAGAAGTATCATAACATTTACGATCAGCATTTTTTAAGAAATAAGAGGAAAGAAATTCTTTACGATTGAAATGAAGAGGGAGAGGATTTTTAGTTTTTTACAGGCGAACTTTAATGTTCTAGGTGCAGGCGCAAAACTTATTTGAAACCGGTGCAATTTGGATTTCAACGTTTCAAAGTTCCTAAACGCTCATCGACGTACGTGCCACTTCGAAAGAAACGGAAGAGAAATAGCAGAAGCGAAAAACTTCAATGTCAAATATAACTCACTATATCATCGTACGCATCTTTGGCCGCACTAAAAGCAAGCACGAAAAATAGGGGAATGGCAGTCGAGTACCATACAATAGAACTGATCCATGGGATCAACTGCAAAAAAAGCGTTGATGCATATTTTTAAGCGATGCTTACTTATGTGAATCAAAAACTAAATGTGGAAGATATTTACGTTATTGACGAACCAATTTCACAAATGTTGAAAAATGCAACAAAAACGCTCAAACGTACTCATTTTTTTGTTTCACTAATGGATTGGAGAAATTTCCCGAAAAATCTGACTTTATGACGCATATTTTCAGCAGATGTGCAAATTTTCCATTGCGATCTAGATTATAGACGATTATGATGAGTAACAAAGCAACACAAGAGTCACTAACAATTATCGGATTCACGTGGATAGAACACAAGGACTTTGAAAAACATACGACATTAAGATAACGCTTGGGAATGTTTCAGTAAACAGTTTCAGCAGTTTACCTGTAATCGCTGAATGATTAGCCATGATGTTTCAACCCATGTCAGCAGGAATTTGTAGATAACATGAAATAATTATCGATGCAAATAAATTTAAAAAAAAAAAACACACCTGTAAAATCATTAGAACAAGAAAGTAAAAATTGGCGAGGCGCTGGAATTGTTCGAAGAGATTCTTTGGAAGAAATGTTATAATGTTGTATTTGGAAGTTTTGATGAAATTATCCTGAAAGTAAAACAAATAAATTTGCAATTTATATGTATAAGTATGCTTTTATTTAGATGAAATTTGGCCTCATTATCTCGTCTTAAAAAGCTCATTTTCGTCAAGTTTACCTCGTCTACATAGTGGAAAGTATACAACAATATCACCAACAACAATAAGTGGCTATTGTCTGTCTATAGAGTAAATAGTAGAAAATAAATCAAAAGCACACTTAAGTGATGAAGCAGCTTATAGGCGATGAATGCGGTTGTCTTGCTTACCGATTTTTAATAGCGATTGATGGATGCGCTCTTCAACAAATGATAAAAAGGCAACTGAGGATGAAAAAAAAGAGCACATGTCAAAAGTCGGACTACAATCAAAAATTGCTCTAGAACCTATAACAAAATTACTGTTGTCGATCGACTTCTGTCGAAACATTTTGTATTTTTTGTTTGTGGAAGGCAATAATCGCATAAAGAAAAGCAATAATAGCAATTTAAATATGCTTACCGCATACTTAAATTGCTCATTGAATTTTCGATCGTTAGCCCTGAGGTGACGCTGAGTACTGCCAGGCAATGAACTGCTCTTCCTTCGTCCACGTTTTCCACTTCCACCGCCACCGCAACGCGACAGCAGTTCAGACACCTTCATCCACCAGCTTGATTCCGACTGCTTGTCGCTGTGCTTAACGGCCGAATAGGGTCGAATAGTTGATAAGTCAGCTGTCAATGGTGAACCTAAAAATAAAAAGGTATTCAAGGTAGTGGTTCCATTGTGACCCTTATAGGCACGGAGTATAATCATGGGGTTTATTTACGAAACTAACATTGAAATCTAATTAGTAAAAAAATCATTAACCAAAGCAGATGTAAAGTGGCACCAATGTTGGCATCAACTTGAAATTGAAGAGACTTGAAATTAATTTAGCCGTTTTTATACACATGAAGCAATTATGATGAAGAGACTGAATTATGGATTCATAGGATTTATTTCTGAATCTTTAAGAATCGATGAATGAGAAACTTATATTTACCAAAAATGGTTTTCCATTTGAAGTTTTACAAAAACCCAGCAAATGAACTTTAAAGAAGCAATATATTGAGGAGAAAATGTGTTAACGAGAAAGATTTTCGATGCTATTTGCATACAGTAAATTTTTTCTTCGTAGATTTGTGGGTGTTCCATATGAAGGACTGCATGACACGGTAGGACGATATTTAGGTAAGGAAGCTCAACGCTAGAAAAATCCTTAGCAAAAGTTTACACAATGTATTTCACGAAGTGCTCAGTTGAAATTAATTTGAAGAAGAAAAGGACACAAGAAATATTTAACCTGAGGCGTTCCACGTCGCCCGCTTTGCACCTGTTTGATAAGAGGTGCTTGCGACGTTCACGCGACCAACTTGCTCTTTGAACACCACTAAAATTCATAGCATGCATAATCCCCGATCATCGATCATGTGATTTAAGAAAGTATGCTGAATTAATTTCTGCATTTTGCACTGATGAAATAGGTCCATGTTCTGAGTTATGAATCGACATTTTATTGTAATGTAAGTGAACGCATTGTAATGAATGCTGGAGGTTTTCTTAGTGAAAAAATTAATGAATAAAGAGATTGAATCGTGTAGCTAAAATAACTGGCGTATTCGTTATGAATCAGATATACTGCTTTGAAAAACTTCTTGGCACTTCGTCATCTATACACAAATTAAAACTCTCTATCACTATTGAAAAGTGCCAATGATAATTTAATCTCTACGAATCTCATGACATGATTTGTTACAGAGACTGCTACTGGATAACAAAGTTAATCTAGAGAGATTAGTCACTGTTTAGCAACCCCAACAACTTCTGTGACGCTTAACTGGTTACAGCATCATCCAAGAAACATGGCCCGCAATTAAAATTTCTCTATCGATGGGGCAGAATGCCGAAATTTTCAACAAGTGGCTTCATACGAGTGTAATTATATTTAAATAGCATTATGTTAAACTGTTTTTCCTCGAACAATTTTTTTTTGCACTTGCAAAGACATCGCTGGACTTCCGTCTCATTGACGGGCAAGCTTCCGGTCCGTTAGTTACTGCACTGGCTTTATTAACACTTTACAACTATTTATCACGTTATCAGCACTCTTCTAGGAGTGTCTTGATTTATTACTTGATGGTTGCTCGTTCGCTGATAGCATTTATTCGAAATGAGAACAAAAAAAAGCCTAAAACGCAAGTGTTTCCGCTTGCATAAATAAAGGACTATGCTGTCATTGTGACGAAACAGAACTATAAAAAAGCAAAACAGGTAAATAGATCATATTTTGTGCGCGGTACAACTCCTACATTTTAGCATAAAAGCGAAAATGTCGAAAAAAGCAAGCAGTGAAAGAGGTTAGTGTGTCACTCTAATCAAGCAATAAAGTGTATTACCAATAAAGTGGAATAAAATGTATTGATGGCACTAGTATTAGCAGTGGAAGTCTTAAAGCTGAGGTTCAGAATCGAAGTGGGACTTCAAGGAATTTCGAGGATTCTCGACGCATGCAGCATCCAAATATCGGAGCTTCCAGAACGAAGTTTTCAAGGAGACAAGCGTATCACAGAATTATCTTTGCTTCCAGGGCGCAGACAATCTGGGGCTCTCGAATTTTTTAAACGCCCGAATGAGATCACTGGCCACCGGAAGCAGTGCTAGCAGTAAGGACAGCAAAAGTGACATTGATGGTTTGGAAATCACAGGAGGAGAGGATTTTGCCAATAGCAGTGGTATAATCTACAAATCAGAATGTTATATTACATGCGCAATTCTGAATTTAATGTGCGTTGTTGACTAGTCGAATTCATAGGCGCATAAACCAGAAAAGAATGACGATTTTTGCGATGTGACGCCTTTGATTGAATTCACTCATTCATTTCTATACGACATCGCTCAGTAAAGGTGCCTTTCTGAAAGGATGCTCCAAACAATTGATAACTTCTTTTAGAACCGCGTCATCGGCGTGAAAGGAAGTTCCACATATCGAAAAGGTGCATAAGGAGGGAACTCAGAACTGTAAAATTTTCAAGAAAAAAGTCGAAATGTCCTCAAAAATTTGTCAAAATACCATGAAATCATTAAAGTGGAATTTTGAAGCATGAAATGCATTGGATGCGTGCAAGTTCCTTTACAAAATTTGGGCTTTTTTAAGTGGGACGTTATACGATGATAACTAATGAACGCGTAAAAGAAGGAAACAATCTTACCGAAATGATTAGAGCCAACTAGCCAACTAGCACATCCCGCACACAATTCTTGCTTTCATTCTTGCTTGTGCATCTCCTGCCAACTCATTCTAGGCAAATCAATGCAGGGACAAGTGGCACTGAAACCATGACATCGAAATCGATATGCTCTCCTTGGAAACATTAAGCGATAAAGCGGTATGCCCCCGATACAGAATTTACTTCGTATCAACAACAAATATGCATCTTTAACTTACCTCATTTTCTAAATTCAGTATAATTCAGAAATATTTTGCGTGCTTCGATTACTTCATACCTTTCTGATTAGCAGTGAAAATTATGAATGAACAGAAAATAGCTAAGCATGGATTAGCTCATACCAACGCAACACTCGATGTAGTTTGCAGTATGCCTAATATAAGAACCGAATCACGTGCTCTCACTAGTCAAATAAGCAAAAGTTATTTGGAGGCATTATTTTATGAGAAAAAAATGAAAACCGGTCGCGATCATCAGGTTAGGAAATTCATCTCATGACAATGAATGAAGCAACAGAATGCACACTAAACGGAAAGCCCATGTGTCACCTGGTTAGATTGTTTCGCTGTGTATATGCAATCGAAATATTTCTCTGCTTGCCATATCATTTTCAAGCCGTCTCTGTTGGATGCAAATTTTTTCTCTCCTTGAAGCTAATTTTGTGGATACTTTCTGAATATTGCACATTGCCTTCCAAAGTCTTTTCAGGAATAACAGCGCGGTTGCGCCTATCCATTAAAGAAATAAAAGCAGTCGAAACTGGCGTAAAGAGGGAATGGAAAATACATCACGCACGCTATTCAGATGACGACAACGACAGATTTCGCCAACTCTAACGCTTACATGTCTCCCGTGAAATGCTTCAGTAGTATTACCTCAATAGTACACATTATACTATACGATCAACGCCGCTGAATCGTTGAAAAAAGTTCATCACCACAATGGAGCGTACGTTTTTTCGCTTGGAAATTCCGCTTGACAAGCCTATATGCTTTGCCAAGTTGAAGAAATAGTATTATTAGAAAGAGAAAAGCGCTGTGAACATAATCAATACAACTACACTGTTTACAGTGTTCTGTTAGAAGTATACCCTCTTCTACGAAAAACAGTGCTGTAAACACATATGCTTAGATAAATATCAGCCAAAAATCCATAAATTCATTACTAAAGGAAACATTTTCCTTCGGCATTTTCTACACCATGAGATGAATTTCACTGATGAAACAATTTTACGAAACGCTAAATTAGATTCTCTGCTCAGTTTTGCACCTGTGATTGTCTATTGCTTCGAATCATTCTTACCAGTAATTTTAGTTTTAATTTTAAACAGCACTGATTTTCACGTTTTGCGCAATTCGGAGTTGGCCACAACTACGGAAAATGTAATGTAAATGACGAGCAAAATAATAAAAGTTTTTCTACTAGCATGAAATTTCGGTTTATTGTTGTTTCAAGAAACACCTGTATATTCTAAATAATTGATTGCTTTTCCGATCGTTTAAAAAATACTCTTTAAATGAAGACAATTGAAGAATCATGCCAATAGGGCTAAGAGGTACACTTTCGCATTGCGCCTGTAGAATTAATTGTTCCCAGTAACTAACTAACATCGAATAACAAATATATGTATCAACAGAATTTTTAAATTAAACCGACCAGTGACATCGATTTTCTACAACAGTGTCGTCTTCTTACTTTTAACAAGATCAATGTAAAGTAGAAACCGATCAGTGTTATAACATGTGTAACTTGATTTCGAAATTTAAATAAGTACACGTTAATCTTTGCAGAGTTGGTCAACCAAAAGTGAATGCTATGTTCACGATGTGTATTATAGCCGTCAAATTGTGCAACTCTTGTTTTGCGAATAGAAATCAGCGAATAGACACAAAACTACGCAAATCAGCAAATGCTTGACATTAAAGCACAAATACGCTTTGCAAAAAAAGCATAACTGAGGCGCAATCCCGCGGTTTTTCACTCCCGCATCAACAACAAACAAAACGATTAGTGAATGCAAACAATGCTAATAATAATTTTCTCAACGAGGTGGTCTGACGAAAAAAAAAAACGAGCTGCTCAAATATTTCACCGTTCCAAGCATAAAGTTATTAAAAAAATGCAACCGATGTATAATTTTATTTATTTATTTCTATATTTTGAAAATGATATGGTGCATTTCAATAGGAAATGAGTTGCTATTTATGAGTTGAATAGAAAGTCAGCATTTTTTGAAAGCTACGTTAATAGCACCTGAAAAATAAGTATCACTTTCTGAACAAGAACTCATAGGGAGGTCAATAACTTCCTATTTATGGACCATGTAAATTTACGCACGAGATGTGTACTGGAATTCGTAGTCTACAATAAATCAGGGTGCAAAATATCCATAAATTATGCTTGCGATATTTTCTATCGTCATATTTCAGTCTAGTCAATTTGCACCTCTTGTTAGCCAATGGAGGAAATTCTAGCAAAGATTAGTAGTGAGTCGCAATCTGCTAAATAGAATCGGATTGAACATTAAACTGATTGCGCATGAGCAAGGCGGCTTTTTGTTCGCGGATCATTGAGGCGTTACTGTGTGCAAACATCGCATAAAGCAAATAACCGAGCTCTCAGTATTTCACGACATCAGAGTTATTCAACAATAAGGCGTTAAGGCTACGATGACAACATCGACGGTGTGCAAGAAACCGTCGAATAACAACGTTGTTCGCTCGTTTCCTGTTGCCGCGTCATCAACGATCAATAGTAACCGCCACGAAGACTGTCCATTCAGAAAATCTGTCGCTTGTGTACACGTCCGCTTTTTCATTTTTTTAGGCATCATGAGGACGCCCCTCTAATTTATCTGCCACAATAAGTGAGAAATATAATAGCATAGTTAAAAAACCCATTCGCACAATTGGCTAAAGTGAATAGTGCATACAGATCATCTATTACTTAACGGAGAGATAAATGTAAAGACGGCTCTGTGTGCAAATTTTTGAGGAAACCTTGAGTACTCATTTTTGGTGTCATTGAAACTTTTCTTTGCGAAAAAAAAATGGTATCGAATTAGAAAAGAAACCTTATAAACACTATTCAAGAAAGCCCATCGAGCATGCCTACGATATAGCTTATTCGTTAAAATAGTAACGCTCATTTAAAAAAAAAACCACCCTGAGGTGGCATAAAATTGAAAGTGACAGAGGGTTATCGTTAGTGCGAATGCTTAGACTAGAAAACTGACGCATCGCTGAATGCCGCGTAGGAGTCACCTTCGCTCAATTGGAGGAAATTACGTTTGTTTCATTTCTCTTCGCTGCTGCTATAAAGCAAGAACACCCCCTTTTTCAAACGTTCAGTGTCTGTGACGAGCAATGGAGTTAGAACGATTGCTAACGACACAGTTGGGCTTTTTAAATCAAAAAGTTAACATGCATCCTATGAAGCTTACGATCGCAGGTTTGCTGTAGACCTAATGTACTTTAGTCTTCATAGTGCAACAGTTTATAATATTCTGGGCTCGCTGAGTTATAGACCGGAAACATCCCATCAGAAACTCTGATACCATCAACTAATACTCACCTACGAATGGAGACGAAGCATTCTAGGTGGCAAGACATAAGAACGACATAAGAAACCACGCTAGGGAAGGCTTCTTAATCGTGCATCACCCGCTGCTTTCCGCTCACTTCTCGCCAAAGAATTTCCACTTTTTCCGATTCTTTTAAGTTCCTTGAGGAGAAGCAGCCCGGAAACAAAGAAAATTCTCTGTTGCTATCCAGAAGCACCTGGATTCTATAAACCTGGATTTCCATTCTGCAGAGCATAATTGCGCTTGGTGGACGTCAACGAGGTTAGGCTAACCACAGTGATTTTTTTTTTTTGAATAGGATTGGTTGTACTGCAAAACTGATGTTCTTGTAAAGCAAAAGAGCCAGGAAGGCAGAAAACCTCGAGTGCCTAGAATCCAGCTGTGAGATAAGCACTGGTACAACTGTAAAGGCATACAACCATTGTAAGTGTCATTACTTCAAAACTGCTATGAATTCCACACCTCCATCCTTCAATACCTTGAAAAATTGCTGAAATGGGCGATTCTGTTCCCATTTACGGCATGCCCCTTCCTCCTGCACCGACAAAGTTTAGCAGTCACATGGCGAACATTGCAAAATGAACTGACTGAGTTCAAAAGCGGACCAGAGTTGAATTCGAAAAGTATGCGATATTAGCTTTTCTGTGTAGATAGTTGAAAAATCGCTTCCGAAAATATGCTCTGAATTCCGTGAAACATGAATGAGGTAGCTGAAGAGGCTGACACTTAAAGGTGACGCAATTTGAAAACGTTGTCTTATCCTCCAGTTTGGCCACAATATACTGTAAACATGATCCAGGCATAAAAGAACTTCCGTCACAAACTAGCAATACTATTTTACGCTTCATCGATGAAAGTTTTCAAAACTCCTCTTAGGAAGAATATTTGGTGAATCAGTGTTGACTTTTCTATCGTCGAGATATAGCTTCTCAAAAACGTTAAGCTCTCGAAAAAGTTTCACTTTAGGAGTGTTATCTTCGCGATAGGCAATCAACGGAAAATCATTGTAGGCCTTTTGATGGAGAATAATTTCCCATACGTTCGGAATTTTGTCACTTCCCTACCTGCTCCACTAAGAAGGAAGATTGTTTGATTCTGAGTCATGATGAGTGAAATAACTTTGGAGAACGAACCAGACAAAGGAGTGACCTCACGTTGCTCCATTTCCGTATACTGATTATTCATACTGAAATGTTCTCTCATAGTAGTATGAGGAGGTAGTCCACTTTTGAGGGATTTGGATAATCGCCAATCTTTCGAAGTGATTATTTAAACTTTGATCGCTCTTGATGAGCAAATTTCATAGCACGCATGCAGTATAATGGATAAAGTGTTGATATGGCTCATTCACAGTTATTTTTCGCCTAAATCTGTTGCTGCTTTTTTCTCTATTAACGGCACAAAGACAAACATTCTTGTGGTGACGGATGCGAAAGGAATTTTTCATTTTGACCTTTCGATAATGCACTCGATCTCTTATTAGATAAAAATTATAAAAAAAAATTTTTATTTGCAGTTTTCGTGCAATTTGAAGTGAGCGATTTTATACAGGTCGACTGCATAATGCTGTCTTTCTTTGAAGTGGAAATGAAAGGAAACAAGTTGGAAAACTTACAGTTGGGCTCCCTTCTCCTTAAACGAATATATTTTGTTGAATTCGTGCAAAGCTCGTCAAAGTTTTTGTTTCGACTGAACCACATCATTTTATGAAATTTCGAAAGTAACCTCATGTTGTGATTTTCTATTTTATAGTAAACGATGCAAAATGTGGATCAAGAATGTAGGGTCCTTAAAATGGGATTTGCACTATTTCGCGATGAACAGTGCACGCAAAGTACTGCCTAATTGAGAACGAATTTGTGCGCAGCAACATATATAAACAAAAAACAAATAAATCAACCAATGTATAGAAATTTCAATCAGTAGTAAATTATTTTCAACATGTCAATGAGCGAAAATGTCGATAAGATTTTTTGAAACATCTTAAGAGGCAAACGAACGCTGATCGAGCAACAAATAATATTGATGCCACGGAATATGTCATCAGTGGAAGAAGTTCTTTGCATTTAACGTACCTTGATATCTTGACACCTATCGACTTAAACAGCTTGAATTTCCAGTCTTAAACCAAATATATTAAACAAATACATTGAATAAAATCTCGAGAAAACAAAAAAAAAACAAAAAACCAAAGCCTGCTTATCTGTAATATAAAAAAATAACGAAATTATCGTGCAAGACATAAATTTTCGCTGAGAGAAGCAGCGCTTTGACGGATGAATTTGAAAAAAATGAAAAGAAAAATTTAGACAAAATTAGCGCATGATGCTAAAAAGTGTGACGACGGAACAAAAATGCTGCGACAACGACGTAAAGTTCGCGTACTCATCACAAGCAACGAATAATTGCCTATTCGTATTTCGTATGCGTTTTAGAGAGGATTATAAGGGACACGCTAGTTGAATTTCGAATTCTCTGCATTTATTTGGACAGCAATTTCCAGACTCTATCGACTACCTTCACTTTATTTTCACTATACGCATTTTTAAACGCTCACATAAGAACAAGAGCGATATTGGAAAACACTACATTTCCTCGCAATTCTCCCTCTGAATACTAATATTAAAATAAGTATTATATTTCAATATTTTTATGAGGTAATTTGTGGCATCGATAGGAAAGGAGAGCTACGTATGGGCTTTAACCACAATATGAAAATCAACCTAGCGAAAATGTTCAGATGATAAGTTGTTTTTAAAAGATTTTAATAAAGAGGAAACAAATACGAAGAAGGAGACAGATTCACAAAATGCCACCGTTGAAGAAATAATATTTTACAAGTTTCAGTAACGGCAGATGTAAAAATATAAAGTAGAGCATCACACACTAGAACTTAACCACTGTAAGAGTGGCAAAATTGACAATAGAATTCATCACTTTCATATCTCATCAATTTTTGCGTAATATTCAATGTGGCGGCAGTCTATATCACAAGAAAAGCATTTATTTCTTCTTCTTAGTTTTTTTCTTCGACAGCTGGGAAAGCACGCTGCATTCGTTAATTCATTTCAGTGTGTGCTTCAGGATGTGTGTGCACAGCTGGACTGAGTTTATTTCTTGTTCTGTTACACCTAGCTTGTGGCAGATAGGACAGGGAAAGTGCTACAATTTCATGTTTCTTTGCCTTCTTTAGCGTTTATTGCGCATGCAGACGTTGGACGTTTCCACCACAGGCGAGTAATCTCGCCTAGTTAAAGCAGCAAGCATTGTGCCCTTAACAAGCTGGACAAGTGACGCGGTGCGAAGACCCCGAATTTGCGTGCAACAATAGAACTTAAGAACTGATTATGGCTTCTACACGCCTACTACACCATTAATCTTCATCGCAAATAAACTGAACTCATGTGGATGTCATTGAAATATGGTTGAGATATTCTGATAAATCATTGTCGTATTATAAATCGACAGATAAATTTTAAAACGACTGAAAATCTTTTACCGAGGAATTGCACGACGACGAAGAGCGGTTAGCGATGATTGCGCTGACGTGGTTAAAGCAGCGTACGCTGACTAAGCTGAATGGAGATGAGTTTCATGCGACGCGCTAGCAGAACGCATTATCAGCCGCTGACGGAAAATAATTTTTTGCCATTGTTCAAACAAAGGTACTAGGAGTGTTCATTGCCTTTCAAGGTTCTCATTCCTCGCTAACTAATCGCCACTTTCACTGCTAAGAAAGAACTCATCATAATGAATTATACTCAACGATTTACTTCCACGAATAACAAACTGCAAAGATTTCGATAGAGCAGTGACGAACAACTACCATAAAATAAAACGAATTAAAGGACAGACAGAGATGAGAATGGCATTCATGAATACCCTTGTTGAGAAATTTCCTCCTATATGGTTTATAATGAGTGGTTTATCTGCTGACTTTTTGTTTTGTGATTTTATGCTATATTGTTGTACTGTGGCGTCAATCTAATGAAGCCGAGATACTACAATGAAAATTCACGGGGCTAACATCGAAGATTATTACTTGTTATTAAACGAATAGAAATCGATATCAGAGTTTATTTTATGACACAGCCCTATTGGTAAAGAAACTATAAGGCTTCCGCTACACTTTCGATTAAAGATAACGGTCTCATGGCGGTTCATAAGGCGACAAAACCACCACCTCATTCATTTTGTGTTCGTTTCAGTAAGGTGGTAATAATCGATCTGAGATAATGAAAGTGAATAGGTGAAATGAAATGATAATAAAGGTAATTTTGTTCATAACTTGCTTCGTCTGCAGTGGAATGAATTGTGAACGAAAATACAGTCGCCGTAATAGAGATGCTTTATATTCGCTTGTGAGCTCACATGGAGGCAGTGAGGAAAAAAATGAAGATATTGGGCAAATCAAACTTTCGCGAATTTTTTAAAGTCTGCCTTCGCTGCTGAAATCTGTTCAAGGCAGCAATTTCCCTGCCAATTCCACTGCTCTGGCACAATTTGGAAACAACATTAAAAGTTACTGAATCGCTTGTAGGTATTGGGAGAAATTGCTTAACAACTCTAAGGCAACAGTAATGCATGGGATGAGCTATAAGTGAGCTGTGCCCAGAAATAATGAACTGCTATAAAATATAGCACTTTGGCTTTTTTTGATATCCAAACAACTAGAACCAATTTTTTCTATCAGCATTCCCTCATCCATAAATATTTCTTCATATATGTATTCATTAGGTCCCGTAAAATTTGCAACAATCTGGCAAAAATTTGCAGTTCTCCAGTGTATAAAAATATTACCAAATTTCTATTTCGATGTTGCGGCTGGAATATAGAACACTATTATATGCCTGAAGTATTGTAGACCCTTTACTAATCAAGTAACTGCTGGGCATTTAATTGCTGACGATTGGGCTATAAAGTGATCATTTCCAATTTAGTTGTTTTGAATGTTATAGAAGAAAATTTTCTTGAGTATTTTTCTTTCGCCATTTAGTGCAGTGTAGCTAAAATAATAATTAACAAGCGAATGGAAGTCGAACTTCTTGAAATATCTCTTCGACGGCAAAAATTAAAGATGCCAGAGGCGAATTTTTCTCTTTTGAAATTTGAACCAGTAAGTGCCATTTTTGTGCCGGCACCTATAGTAATCGTAAATTGCTATGCTCAATGAAAAGAGTTTAAATTATCCTAATCAAAGATAGCATTAATCATCGTCAAGCGTGAAAATTAGATAGAGATAACGGCGCTTTTAGAATTGTCTCTTTTATTACCCTGCAAAACTTACTGGCTTATTGGATCCACTTTGTGGTCGCGAAATTAGTAAGTTATTACGTCGTGCCGAATTGAGACACGAAATTAATTTCGACTACTCATTTCGTCACTCTCATAGAGCAGCAAAAATAAAGAAGAATTTGTGGCAAAAATAACTGTCACGTTTTTTTGTAAAATTAGGCAATCGCTGACGCCAAAAATACAATCGCACGTTGCTAATTTCTGGGCATAAATCTTCCGAATGCACGAGAAGCCACGTAATTTATTTTCCGCCAGAATGGAATTGTGGTGAAGTTGGGAATGTATCGCTTTCGTTTACTAACACTGAGACGACACATCGCGATAAGACGGTTGCTTGAGCTGATGTGGCGTTTATGGTCGATACAAGTAACTGAATGAGTAATGGCTAGTGGTTGCTTACCACTCGCTTTTTTGAACTGTGATCGATACTGGAGGCTTCCATGGATGGAAGCCTCTCCAAATAGGATGACATGCAGAGAAAGAGGAGATTGTGCTTTCGCAGGTGTGGAATATACGATCGTAGCTCACCACATCATGCACACACAATTCGATTTCAACTGATCAGTTAATGATGTTTGCAGTTGCTCAACAAGTGCCCAAGGACTTGTGTGCATCTTCAAACAACCGTCACATCCATAATTCCGTCGAAACACGGCCAATACCAAGCGTGCATTTACCACCTTCGCCTGCATCAGCGTTTTCCTTATTCACACTCTCCCTATCTTGTACGTAAAATCCAGCTTTCTGATTTAGCTATCAATTGCAATCCTAGAGAAATCCTCACAATAAGGCATAAATTTAACCGCCTTAAGTGGTTGTATCGTGTTTTAAAAGCAACTAACTGTAATCCATGATACTCGAAGTCATCTCGAAGATTATCCAACAAAAAAATGTAATACTGAATTGACGGCAAACGTCTCTTTTCATACTTCAGAAGGATCGATGATTTGTGGCCGGACAAAGGCGAACACGATATGATGTGCTCATTTGTAAATGTAGGAGAGTTCCGACAGGGAATGGCAACGTGGCACAAGTCGACCGTCAGCGCATTCAGAGCGGTTGCCACGGCCGCGCAACAATTACGCTCTTCACTGCAACGAAAGCGACAAACGATGGCGTATAAACACAGCCGTTTACCTTTTGCAAATCGATACCACGCTGAGCACAAATACCTGCCACCTCAACGAGTTCAGGCTTTCTGACAACGAGCACTGCTGTTCATCATGATTATCATTCCTGCAGCATTTCAGTAGTGCATTTCAGTTACATTACAAATGCAATAACTACATACACAGGACGCGTCATCCCGCCATGGGTTTTTCTTTTTATAAAGACCTGTGACATATTGAAACAAGCTAAAATATACGCCCTTTCAACAACCAACTTCAAATATTGACCAGATTGGAATTATTTTGGTGCAAGGCTCTGCTTTTCACTCATCCGTTAAATTCGCCGATTTTTTCAACAAAGCGCTGCCAAATGATGACGTTCCCTTGGAAAGGCTGCCAATTATAGCTGCTTTCTTGTTCCATGCTTCTTTCTCCAATGGCTTTGAGTATCAGCCATCAGCAGAACGATAGCCACTGTGAAACGACTCCAGTCTACAATCGTTAAGACATTAGGTAGAACTGCAAAATATAAGGCCTTTTTTGAGTCATGATATTCTTTTTTTATAGACATAGTGTCATCTTTCACGCGGCTTCGAGCTTTCTGGTTTCTTCGATTTCATGTTCACCTCCAAAAATTCCAGAGCAACGACGGATTAATGCACTTTAAATTTCGTTATGATGGATGCGTTTAAATTCGGCTATCGCATTTTAAGAACCAGCCATCACATCAGGAGCGCTTGGAGGTCGAAACTGGCTTCAGTACAAATGGTGCGTCACTGCTTTCACTCTTCTTATGATCTGGACCTCCAAGATCGATTGCTCATAGCCACTAATTGTCGCTTGATAACGAATAAATGAGGGCATCACTGAACGTCCATTCAGAAAAAAGCATGCGAATGCTGAGAGCAGAGACAACGATAGCTCGTACTGTTATCGGAAGACAACTGGCATATATCCGCTGAGCACAGGTAATGCAGAAAAGGATGCCGCATAATTTAAACGATGATATACTGCATGCACCTTTCGAGACTTACCCCAGTCTGCTTATTCGTTTTTGCAGTGAGCTTTTCTGTGATTAGGTGGTCACTGTTGATGAGAAGTCGTATCTGTTTAAAAAAGAGAAATGCGGTTTTGCTTGAATCTGCAAACTCCATCATGTCTTTTCCCTCTTCCTAGTCCTTTTCAAGCCTCTCATAACGAAATTCCCGCACCAAAGGGATCGCCTAACCGTTTTGTGCTGCTGAAAAAAGGTTGCCTATCAGGCATTCTCAGATGTCATGGAGGAGACTCGTTGTCATGATTTGGAATAGACGCGTCGAAAGTTACAAACACTTTGGCCAAGTATAATGAACAGAGAGGGACCTACCATGCTGCAAAATGTTGCAAAAACAATTTTTCAAAAACAATTCAGCAGAAAATGAGGCAGCTTGGCTTCGAAGGCTTGCTCCACCCTCTATTCATCTGAACTGCTGCTAAGATCTGCTTTTTTTGTTGTGGTTGAACGAACTCACTGCGGATTGCTTCCAACGTCGTTTACATTGAGCTGTGCTTATTATGGCTAAGAAAGTTGCGTTCGAACTGGATTATGATGCTCTAAACTTCGAAATTCTACCAGTTGTTTATTTTGCTGCAATCACATCGCTGAAGCGATCTGCCTGCACAGTGTGGTAATCCGCGAATATATTTTGGTTCCAGCCTGGGTTGGGTGGAACAGCGTTCGAAATATTATTTTACCGCTTTTGAACATTTCATTTAATATTTTGATGAGCCGGCTTATAATGTTATCGCAGCCCCTAAAGAACTTTTCTTCGTTTGGAAAATCGTGGGAAAGTTTAATCTTTCATATTTCTTGATGACCTTTATGTAGAGAAATTCTTTGTTCGCAAAAAATAGCACTTTTGACTTATATGTGTCACTTGCAATCCTCCTTTCCCCCATCCCTCCTATTTAGCGAATCTTTTGAGTGACAGTTTTCTGGAAGTTTAAATCGGTGGCAAGTATAATCTTAGATTGCATTATAATATCACTCGAGCCAAACTGATCAATTTTTGTGCAACTAAGAGGATGGTGATTTGAGAACATAGACACTTATGCACATTCAATGTAATGGCTAAAGCGCTAAGTAGTTTTCATGCTCTTCCCATACCGTAATATGAAAAATGCTCTGTTTCTATTTTTCCTTGAGGTCATAGAGCTGACATGAGATCACGAAGTTCTGCTGAGGTTGTCACAACCTCTGTAAAAGTCTTCAGTATTTAGGGGCGAGAAGCTTTTTTATTCTTGATGTTTATATTCTTGACGTCTGTCTTCTAACTCTACCGTCATAACACTTTAATTTGGTTTGATGGAATGATCTTGATGAAGACCTTTTTGCATATACAGTCCATGTCTTTTCTATACTTATTGAAGATTGAGTATGGCATAGTTATCGTAATGTTTGCATTAAATGAAAGCTTAATGTTTGCATTAGATGAAAGCTAAGCTCACATAATGCTCAACTGGCAGGAAAGAACAATGAAGCTTATCATGCTGTGTTACAGCCGCATTAAATGAATGACATTGGATGAAAACTACGCTCATGTTTCAGTCGCAGTTATAGTGGAGACATGACGATATCACCATGAAGAGAATGAATAGGAAAGGAAGATGATTATAAGGCAAAAAGTAGCAGAAGCATGGTCATGCAACTACCACAGCAGCCGAACGCTGCGATACCCTTTTTCAAGTTGCAGACTGAAGTCAAGCTGATCATCATCGCTCTTATTCAGGATGAAGCATCTCAGGAGTAGTGAGCTAATGAATGGATGCTTCATTCAAGGGAATAGCGTTGTCTTTTGTACTGCTTTGGTGTTGATTTTTTTGAGGTGATGAAATAATATGCACTCATAATTATGAAGAAAACTTGCTAAAGGTATATTATTGGCATATTTGACAATTTTAATGGTTACAAGATTACGCAACTCTCGTTATCCCGCTTTTTTCTGTAAATCAAACAGCACTGTTTGTTCATCTTTAAACGATAAAGTGATTTTATATGTGAGTGAGTGGAGACTACACGTTAGATACTCTAACGATAGATACATTTATCATCAAGCAGTCAACCACATGAACCAGCTTTAATGTATGGACATTGCACTAGCGTACAAACGAACTCAGCTTTCGTCTACCATTAATGCTTTCGGGTTCTTGAAGATATAGAAGTTGTATGAGATAAGTGATTAAATTAAATTCGTCTTAACGAGGAAACAGATAACGCCGTAAAATTTATGCAACGTTTTAAATGCAGTCGCATCATTAAGCGTTTTCTCGAACTTCATTAATTCACCGATATGAGAATTAAATTCTCCTATAGGTGAATAGTTTTTAGAAAAGCGATGACAGGCATAGTTTTTTTTAGCGCACAAAACAGTTGTGCCCACTTACTGAATCTTCACAGAAAATGTCATTGTCGGCTAATAGATTCGTTAAATGGTGTTGCTTCCAAAATTGCAACTTTAGTTGGTGCTATTCAGAAGTGAAAGTGCAAATCGCAAAGTGCAAAACTAGGTTTTCCGCTATGCAGTGAGTGAGATTTCCCGAGAGTCAGCAATATTAGCAAGAAGTGTAGAAGAAAATAGGTTGCTGTTCGAACGTTATAAACAAGCTAGAGATAAAGCCTATGAAATATTTTTGCTTGTATTTTGTGATTGGGTCCATCTCACTGATTTATTGGCAGCGTGGATGTAATATGATCACGCTTAAGCGCTTGCGACCACCAGCGTAGTCAACAAATACAAACAATATTAATTTTTTTTCGGAGTAGATTAAATGTGCCCCCATTATTGTTGAACTAATAAATGAGGTGGCTGTTTGTTTAGGCAAATCTTCTCTTTTCGGTCGACGATTTGAATATTGCTCCTTTGAACTACTGTAGATTCAGCATTACCATATCCTTCAGTCTACAGTTTTAGGTGAATATTTAAATCTGTCAACCGTAAACGTCTTTAATTATACTATTTTTTTGCATCGCAATATATAATTTTTAATCGTAACTTTTACAGTATGTCTTGCGTAAGCCACTTGCTGGATCAAGTTAGGTATAATTCTTGGCTTCATGAAGGACATTTGGGTGCACTAGTTATTTGATATGTTCTAGGTGTTTTTATTTTACCATCAAAACCCGACGATTTCCGAGGGCACTTTTCAAATTTTGAAAGGAAGCGCAAAGGAGCAAGCGTACAGAGTTGAAATGCGTAACGAGTAACGAACGAGCGTATGCGGTATCGAGTTCTACGCTTATTGATGAAGTTGTACAAATATGCAAAAATCTTAGAATACACCTTGAGACGAGTGGGTATTGTTCGACAGTGATGCGTTGTCCATTGCAATAGTGCAGGGACGGCAACGCGATAGCTAGGAAGAACAAGACCGTTGCAACCATCTTTCGATCGAGCGGCAGCACACGAACACTAGTCACATTTTCAGCTCAACTTTAAGCGACTTTGACAGATAAAAGTTCGCTGAGATGCAAAGAAAAGCTATCAGTTGAAAAAAAATATCCTTTCGGAAGGCGATTCAGTTTTCGAATTCAATCAGTCCACGAATTAGTGTATATTACTGCCGAATAGAATAGACATAAAGTTGAAAATAAAGCGTCTTCACTCAGCTTACCAATAAGTATTGATGAGATAATAAAAACAGGAAAAGAGGGTTTATTCTGATGCTATGCGTAAAATTAAGTGAAGTATTCAAAAGAGATTTCAAGAATCCTTTGCAGTTCAACCTTTAGTTTTGGCGCAGCAGACGATATACAGGGAAAAAAATGTAAACATTGTATGCCGTAACTTAGAAAGTAGAAATGGACGAATATTAGAAAGGCACCGACGATTCGTTTCTCTTTTTAAACAAATGAGCGGAACAGACATGACAAATAGCCAAATTTCTCATGCAGTGTACCTAAGTGTACCAGCTCATGCAGTGTACCATGCAGTTCGTGTTTCTAACAGCTTTAAAACCGGAAAAGCACCTGAGGAGGCCAATGTCGAATAGGCACAAAAACAGAGGTTTCATATAGGATATCTCAGGTATTGTTCATTCGGTAAGACAGCAATTATTGAAGGAGACTATTATATATATATATATATATATATATATATATATATATATATATATAATGGAATTTCCTAACCAATGGACGGCTGCACCATCTGAAGAGGTGATGATTTTTTCAACAAACGTGTAGCGAATATAGAAGCGGTAGCTGATATATATTTTACGGGCACATGTGGAGAGCATGGCTGCTTAGCTTTCTCAACAGGTTTTTTGCATTTGTACCGTCGCGAATGTTCAAATGAAACGGTTCAAGTAAAATATCACCTTGTCGCAACCAAATCCCAATACTCCAGCAAAACTAAGAGGAGTTGATGCCTAGACCGCTGTGATGATGCTTTCTGAAAAATTGGGAAAAGCGCAAACTTTATTCATGCTTTGGACTTAGTATTATTTTAACGTTGTTGAAATCCATATTTCCAGCTGCAGAACACATTCGTAACGAATATGAAGATTAGGAAGCCTTAAGCTCGAGCTTTTTCCGTCTGAGAATTCATTCCTCTCAGTAAAAGTTTATTATTTACATCTGAGCAAAAAAAATGAATAGAACAGAACCGGATCTCTCATCTAACATAACAAAGCCTAGTCAATTTGATAAAGAAAAGACCGGAAGAAAATATGGAACACACACTGAAGTGCTCCAGGTGAAAACATTATGTTAGAGGCGTGTTGGAATAGAGTGCATAATGCGGCAAAGGAGATGAAAACGATGGGAAATGCGCTGTTGAGACGTGACGTGACACCGCCAAGCAATAAGAGGTACGGCCTCCGCCTCGTGTAGACGGAAGCCGTACCTCGGATGACAGATACATAGCATGATGCTTGTTCACATTCACATTCAACCATTCTCCTCATTCAACCATTCTCCTCTTTCATCGACTTCTCGCCTTTCGTTCGACCATCGTTCGCTACGATACTCGCTTCACTTTGAGGTTTTTAGTCTCGAATGCTCGAGCATTCGAGGCTCCTTCCATTTATGCGTTGGGCTCCTTCTAAGTATAAAAATTAATTATATGAATTTTCTCGTAAACCCCCACCTCTTCGTTTTTTATCATTTGCATTAGTGGTGAATGATTGTTGTGCGCGAGTAATTTTCGCCATCGCATTATTTTTTCATTTTTGGTTCATTGAACGAGCATCGTTGCTAAGAACATTTCTGTCTTTAGCGCTTAACAAAAACACGTGATGCTAATCAAAAGCGCCCATGAACACTCGAATGCCTTCAGCATTTCAATAGAAAACATTGAAACCGACTCACTAAACGCTTGACATTATGTTTGTTTTTACTTTTATAATATCGCCAAATTACCACGTTGAATATCTCTTTTAAGCCCTATCGCACAGTTGTGATGCTGCTTATTTGTGGTCAGATGTGGTATGCACATAGGGAAGAACACCGCCTATATTCGTTCAATCTGTCATTCTTTTCACTCCTAGAACACACACAGCAGAGCTTTGCTAATTGTTCCTGTCCATTCAAAAGGAAATTGATCTATATACGCGTGCTAAATTTATGTTCTTGTGTTTTTGTTTCTCATTCTAAATAATGTGAAACGTTGATAACATTCCAAGATGCTATATCAATGGGAAACAGTTCATGTGGTGGAATTTTGAAATGAAATTACGCAATATATAAGTTAGAAATATGATTTTGCAATAGTTTATAATAATAGATAAATAAAAATAATATATATATATATATATATACATATTTATTTAATATATATATATATAAATATATATTAGTGAACAGTGAACACTAAGCCACGATATACTTCGTCATCTTTTGAAATAACAACCGTTAAGACCGTGAAAGGTTTCAGTATTTCCATCGTACACCTGCAAATCACTCATAATTTTCAAGTTATTTGCCACTCTTGGACAAACTTTACCGCTTGATGGTTTGGAGTGAAAGAGGTACAACTGATGAAAAAAAAAATCCTTTTGTTACAAGCTTTTGGTTAAAACTCGAGAGATTTTATCTTATTCTATTACTGATTTGCTCGAAACTCCCGAAATTTGTAAAATTCCTCCCGCTCGGTCGAGTAAGGTTTAGGAGAACACCACAGTAAAGGAATTACGCACACCCTACGTGAAATTATTCTCATGAGAGTAAATTTACGAATCCCAGTCTTGTTTGTGTTTGCTCACTTCATCTACTGTTAGTGTGAGTTACACTTGCACTATTACTTTCGGTCTAGAGATTATCTAAAAGCCGATTAGCATCAGCTCCAACTTTATCGCCACCTACAACTCTAACTTACATTTCTCGGTCGCCTAAATGAATCTTAAAAATCGCTCTTAGCACGTATGAGTATTAGAGATTACAGCACTTTCAACAAAAGTATTCTGACCGCAATAAATTTTTCTTAGCAAATCGTTGTTGGCATGGTATTATTTCAACAATGATAACCATGAAAACTTTTCCGCCACGACGACAATCAACTTTATGATGTTCTGTGATCACTGCTGAAAGCGACCGATGCATCTCGAAACAAATATTTATAAAGTGAACCATATACCCATCATATAGTCGTTCATTTTCGAATATCGTAGACCACATATGCGTCTAAAATTTGAAAATTCCACAGGGAAATCATAGAATATTTGGAAAATTATGACCACATTGCTATCATTTTAACTGTTTGCATTCGAATGCTTCACATTTCTCTCAGAATTTGTACGCTTTTTTTGTCGCAGATTACATTTTGCGTTGTTAACTGCTGAGTGCGGATAAGTGCTTTATTTGCGTTGTCGGCTTTTTTTGCTACTCAGCAATGAACATGTTGGAAGGTGAATTTTATTCATTAGTGCATCGAAGAGAATTTTTGCATGAATAGCACGTAGACAATAGATTTGATCGCTTGAGCCAATTGGGCTTAATTGTCTCGCTTAAGTAGAAAGATAGTGATTTCTTGGACTGATCCCCATCCCTCTACACGAAGATCTCTTCCGATTTATAATCAGAAAATGCTTAATTTGAGGCTTCCGAATGGAAGCTGGCATGTAACAGTTTTACCAGACGGAGGCCTCGTTGTAACGGAATTCAGAGGCGAATAATAAAGTCCTCAGTCGCCCAACGTCATCCACCTTTTATAAATTTCCATATCCCATAAAACTAATTAGGCGTCCGCCGGAATTTTCAATAAGTCGTTTATGAAATATCCTCTTATACAGAAGTCTTGTAGTTGTACAGAATCTTGTGCCACTAAACTGAATATGTCATTCAAAACCAGCGAAGAGTTATGAATTGGGTTACTGAAGAAGATTTGTGATTACTCGATTTTTCGTTCAAATAATTTTGAGTGACCATCATATTTTGATGTTGTTCACGCAGAATGATCAAAGAATTTCAAGAAGTGATTAATGTGTTAAGTGTTAAATAGAAATGAATTAACAAGCAACGATAATGTTATAGTGACATTGGACTAGGCAACAAATAACATCTTTTAAGAAGAATTTTTTCAAAATTTTGCGGTTTCATTGCGTTGAGTATATTCGAATTTTCATTTTCGCAGGTGATTTAAGCCACGAACGAGAATGTCAGCAGTTTACAATAGAACGATTAATAATCTCCTTCAACGGAGTGAGGAGGTGAGAGTTTTTCTTCTTATATTCAACCGGCGTTGTTACACAGCAAGTTTTTCCTCATTACGCAACTCTATTTTATGAGACTTTATGCTTATTTTCTTTTGCTTTGGTGTCGTCTCCTTCTCTTTGTTCAGTTGTTTTAAGTAATGAAATGAAAGCATGTTGATAATACGCTCTCATTGCTGTTTCAGATAAACTGCTTTCTTAGCAGCAGTCTGTTTTCATATTTTGATCCCATATTTAGTGAATTTTCCTATGGTGTTGCTTTGGGTTATTCAATACTTCCGTCCGAAGGTCCTTTCGTTCCAACTATTAGCCCCTATAATAATAGGCTAAAACTTCATCCGCTGATGTGGAGCGATAATGCGGTAATCTTTTCTGAAAGCTTTAGCCTTTGAAAGCAGAATTCTTCGCTTCGCTGAGATTGCTTCGATAAGTTATATCCCCTTAATTTCCTCTTGCCTGGTAAGCAGTTGGAAAACTTGTTTGAGGTAATCAAAGAACTGCTGGATTTTGATCGCTTCAGCCGCAATCTGCCTCGCGAATATTTTTCATGTCAACGACTGAACACAAGTTGGCATCGGGGAAGAGAGCTCCATTTTTATTTAGACTTTTTTCCAAGGTGTTTCTGCGACTGATTGTCCGTCAGTTATGGTGATCATGAACCTCTAAAACAGAGTCTTTTTTCCGACTTTGACGAAGGATGACCTCAGGAAAAGGCAGAATGCAATATGATGAAACGCAAAACAGAACTGCTGAAAACACAAGAAGCAACCCCATGTTGATTCCTCTTAAGAGGCTGGCTTATGCTCAAACGCCCTTAAGTGGTCAGCTGCTTCGTTTCACCACGATCACAAAACGAGCTCTATGGGGACGCTATAGCAGCAAATAATATGCGTTTCCAATGAGTCACGCTGCACGTTGCGAATTGTAGCTAACCAGAAGCTACTTGTATATACGACTAAACAACACACTAGTGTTGTACCTCTATCTAGATCTGAAGATTTGAAACGTGAAAATACCAATCATCGAAATCTCTATTTTTATTCAACATCACTTTGAATGATTCAAAATGATGGAATGGTTTAGGGGCAGAAAATTGTTTCAGAATTTGAATGTATCAGATTACAGCATCAGAATTTTAAACAATACCTAAAACAATTCACCATGAACTTTAGAAGATAATATAGTGTTTTCAAAATTCATTTTTCTGCGTCTTAGAAGTTAGTTATTTGACTGCGTGCAAATACAGGTAATCAGCCAGCTAACGAATCAAGAAATAGATGAATTCCGAGAAGCCTTTATGCTCTTCGACAAGGTAATTTTTTCACATGAATTATTTTTCACCATATCTGTTGGTGAGTTCGAGTGGGATCGAGGAACTGTATGGAAATCCACTATTATTTTCGTGCTGCCACATTCAACATTGAATTTATGATAGCATAGTCGGCAACAACATTATCTTAATGCAACTCGCTGAAAATAAAATTAAGATTTCTTAGCGGGCTTAGATACTCGAAAACCGCTACAAATATTCAGTAAATGAAGAAGGAAATACAATTTCCTCATGATTCTTCCTTATCGAATTGGAGCATTTGTCAACAGAAGAACATGACAATGCGTTTGTTGGGAGAGAAATCAGAGCTGAGAAATTTAAGGCCGACAGTTTTCTAGACAACCTTACTGAAATGAACAAGCACCTCATTGACAATACGACGTTATTTTATTTCTATAAGTTTTCTGTAGGCGAGTTATACTCTTTAAAATATTTGTTCTTCGGAAGCTGCAGATGGCGATAAAAAACGTCAACTCCTCGCTGTAAAACAAAAAGAATAAAATGTTTATGCGACATTTTAAATGCATTTTGTGTCGTTACAAACACATTCATGAAAAAATAGTATCCGAAGGCAAATATATCAACCAAGTACACGTAAAGTTAATCATATTCTACACCAGAAGGTATTCAGGATGCCAACGGAACAATTTCGACCAAAGAATTGGGCGTTGCGATGCGCTCGCTGGGACAGAATCCGACCGAGCAGGTAATGAATGTAATACAAAAGTGCTCGCTCTTCAAAATTTTTTAAGTGATTCGGCTTTTGGGAGAAACAAAGCCGCGAACAGTAAGCCGCTATCAAAAGCTTCAAAATTAACCAGAATGATGTCAGTAGATCATCATGCAGAAATGCTTTTCTCGCCTCCTATTACGGTCACTTCTACTTAGTACATTAAGGGATTTTCAAGAGGTTGTGGCGGTTTCAAATTTCATTGCCGTAAACTCCTCTCAAAGAACACTTCTTGCATAATTTCAGTGCAGTGCTTGGGCTGCTTTTACTTCATCAAAAACCTCGTTTGAAAATATTGTATGCAGAAAGAAAGTGAAGTGAGTGTGTTCTCTCTTAACACAATTCTAGTGAAGAAATTTCCTGCCTAATGATTATGCTCTAGGTAAATTAGTATTCATTCACTATAGTGTATATGTTTAGTGACTATGCTGGCTATATTATTCGACAGCTATGTCTGCCCTACGAACGGCAGTTTCGCTGTGAAGTTGATTCTGCCCTCGACGACATTCTCTAGGAATTTCCTCATTCAAGCAGCTTTCCAAAAATAACCTTCTGAAAATAAACTTATTTAGAAAGCGCGCGAACGCTATATAGATATATAAAAATGCTGCTTGTAAGATCCGCTCGATGATTTCAAAAATATCGAAATTTAGGAGATTCTTGAAATAATTAATGAGGTTGACATCGATGGGAATGGCCAAGTGGAATTCCCTGAGTTCTGCGTGATGATGAAGAGGATTATGAAGGAGACCGATCAAGAAATGATACGAGAGGCGTTTCGTGTTTTCGATAAAGACGGTAATGGAGTGATCACTGAGCAGGAGTTTCGATATTTTATGGTGAGCCACCCACAAAACTTATATATTGGATAGTAGTTTTTTATCTCCATTTGCTTGAGATTGAATGGGTGAATTTAAGCTTAAGCAGACCCAAGTTGTACATTCAAATTCTATAATAGCTTCATTATGATATTAAACAAAAAGAATATCGTCTTAAAATGCCCATATAAGTGAATGATGAACGAGGGACACAGTCATCCCCTTCCTATCGTTCTGCACCTCCTCAATAGATATTGCTTTGCTCATCGCGCTGACACCTAAAACAATGTGTATTCTCCAGTTAATCACATTCAATTGACCAAAAAGATGTACATCGAATTTGAATAAAAAGAGCTGAATACTAGATGAAATTTTGACCGAGGCATCGTGACTCTGTCCCACTGATTCATATCAGGACCGCTTAGAAAACGGCAATTCTGTTGTGATATTTCGGGAGAAATTCAGGTCACCCACTACGTTACATTAGCAGTGACCATATTTTACATCACAAACTACCTCATAATATGTTTGAAATGTCTGTTACTATAATAATGAATATAACTGATTTTAATGATTTTAATGTGATCAAAAAACAATTGTTTAGAAAAATCAACGTTTTAGGCAAAATTGAGTAATATTTTTTCTACTGAAACTCAACAGAGTTTAATGTGTTTAATTATGTCTAAGCATTATGTCACATGTGTTTAATTATGTCCAAGCAAGGCTCCTATAGCTGTTGATATTTAAGCACAAAAGCGATGGGATGCAAAGAGATTTTCTAATCGATTAGTTGAAACGTTTATTGAAAAATATTGGAAGCATGACTTTCCGATCTATTAAAAAAGTTAATCACGACCTTAGGTTCATATGGGGATGCAGTTCGGTGAGGAAGAAGTTGACGAGATGATGCGAGAAATTGACGTCGATGGTAAGTGTGTTTTGTTGATTAAACAGTGCTGATCAAGAGTTTTTACAATTGCGCTCGTTTTAACTTCGTGTGGAAAATTTTTTAGATGCGAGTTTCAGTCTCATAACACATTTAAGTTAAAGTATCACTCCGTAATGAGCGGATTATTGTGGTCATTAATATTTCATCTTCGATGACATTCAATTTGTAATCGTAAAGGGTTTTCCTCTCGTTGAAATATTGATGCCACAAAAAGTGGAAATTTTAGTTCCAAATTTCCGCCGTATTAGCGTCGTAAGCAATAATAAATGAAATAAATAAATAATGAAAAAATCGAACTTACATATTACATAGAAAAATGGAATTTTGCCCTGTAAAGTTGAGTGGATTTTTCACATTTCAATCAAAATTTCCGAAATAAATGTTTTTGAAAGACGTAATTTTTTTCTTTCTTGCAATCTATAAAATTCCCACAGAAAGGAATTTCTTCATGAATGAGAGCTTTTGAAATACGCTCAGAGAAAATACAACTCTGAATGTGTGCATTACTGAATCGAACAATTTTTATATTTTACTTCATTTTTCTTTTCATTTTAGTTCCTTTCTTTATAATATTCCACATCAGAACGCCTTAATCTTTTGACGGTTTGAAATATAATGAAAATCGAATTCACATAGTTGAATTACGGATTTAAATCACCTCATATTTTTACTCTTTAACCTAAAAAAAACTATTAAAATTTTGTAGGCAACGGTGAGATCGACTATGAAGAATTCGTTCAAATAATGAGTGAACATGGCACATTCCGATAACAATGCTCTTCAGTTTCGATTGTCATTTCAGCGAATCTTTCATTCCTATTTGACGAATTGTGATATTATTATCATCGAAGCTTGTGATAAGCTTCATTTTCGATATAAATCGCTCATCGACGAATCATATATAAATTATTGGCCAAGGTTGTCAATTCTGTTAGTGTCTTACAAATTATAGAAATTTTATTTCATCGCTGATAAGAATTTTATTGAGTACAGAATACGTCATCGTAATACAGCACAGCGCACCAGAAACTAAAATGGGAGATTGGGAGTAATTTTAATGTGCATATTAATTACTTATTTAGCCTTAGCGCCTCCTGAAATATCTCTAGGAACGAACTGATGTCGCACCATTGGAATCACTGGTAAACGATGAAAGGATTTATTCACTTTTGCAAAAAAGCATATGCATGTGCAAATGGAAATTATATCGTGTGATATTTGTTTCTCCATCTATACTCCGCGTTTACCAACAAAAATGTGGGTGTTCAACATTTGCAACGCAAAACTCTCTACTTGTACTGCCGTATCATGTCACTTACACCACATGTAAACTGCATACATGCCTTCCTATACGTATACTAAAGGATTTCTGTGAAAGCTGAAGGCTCAAATAGCCGATTTCACGTTGAGTTTGAAGTTTCTTTCCTTTTGACTAAGAAATATAGCATTTTTGGTGCGACAATAAAAGAAACTTCTTTAGGTCAGCTAATCTCAGCGTATACTAAATTTTGTTGATTTGAGGGAATTTTATAAAAAGATCCTGTCTCACCTACAACTTTCCTTCAAATTTACCTAAAAGAGGTGGAACAGCATAGAAGTTAATAGTATTGGTGTCACATTGAGCCGACAATCATTAAGGATTATTATACATTGTGATTATAATTTATAAAAGCAAATAAATTTCGAGCATTACTGACAATAATAAATACATCGTCCAACTAACTGAGTTGCTTACTTGCATGGAATTCAACCTTTTTAGCACTGTATACTATACGCTTAACTACGAATTTGAGTTAATTGTCTCAAGCTTTGAGATAATTCGATATTGATACATGTAAGAAAAGTTCCGATGGAAGCATTTACGGTGATAGTGATATGCTTTCACGATGTTCCTGAATGTTGTTTTTGACTTTTCCATACAAAAAAAATGTATAAGATCATAACATATTGAACAACGCCCAAATAATTTTGCGTGGATATGTCAAAAAGGGCTCAAAATTGATAGACAACAGTTCTAAATGTGATGAATAAATATACTCACAAGAGTTTTCTATCCGTTAACCGTTCATAAATAATCAGCGATAAAAGTGCGTTTGAGATATTAGTTTTGTTGAACTGGAAGGAATAATTTGAGCAACTTTTACCTTCAACGCTAGTATCCACATTTAAATATCATAATTGAGACCCTTCTCCTTCTGAGCAGCATGAAGTGTCGCATTTCGTATGAGACTCGAGATCCAAAGCTTTTTCCAACGACGCAGTGCCACGTAGGACCGAAACGCCTCTCGAATTCGTCCTTTATATACGCTGCTACATCCTTTAAAAAATACTCCTTCATTTTTTCACATTGTGCCCACAGGGATCTTCAATGAATACTGAAAGCTAGGCTTGCCTCCAATTTCAAGGACATGCATATTGTCAATTTTTGAGAGGTAGAATCACTAGCAATTAAAAATGTGGAAGACCTGCGAAAACTTTTACAGTTTCTCGAAAGCCAAAATCTATTGAAATAAGCACTTTCTGGCAAGTAGGACTACGGATCAATATCTACGGTTGCGAGGCGGTTCATACGAAAGCGTCCGAGGAACTGCAGTCAGGAAAAATTGAGAAATGCGTAAAAATGGTCATCTACCATCATGGTTACCAAAAGTGAGAAATTCATCCTTTTAAAGTATTTTTAAGCACCGCGACAATTTCACGTACTTCGGAGAAAGCATTTATGCATGATGACCTTGATACTAACCTCTCTAGAAAAACCGACTCTTTCCATTAGAATCTGGAAACAACTGGGAGCAAAAATATGTGAAAAATTTGCAGGTGTTCTAAAAATCCAGGTGAAAGGCAGCTGGCTTGAGTTCAGGGCAAAAATAAGTTCAAAGAGCAAATGGCCAGAATATCTCCAAGAGTTACACGTAAGATTGACGAGCAAACGCCGCTACGTAAATACTGTGATTGCCACTTTCACAAAGAAAATGTGCAAAAACATCAAATAGCGGGTGACTGATTTGTTTTGCATCACGGGTAAATACCTTGTCGAAAACGTAACGCTTTTGCGCTTCACATGTGATGTCAATACATGCCTCAACCATTGACGGTTCCATATCGGTCTCCTTTATTTCAGCTTTATTCAGCTCATTTTCTGCCAACATCTGAAATTTTTACATTTTCTTATCCAAATAGGTTTCTTATTTTTGTCCAACGTAATACGTTCTCATCCGGAAACAAAAAATTTCCCTCGTTTTTTTGTAACGCATAAATTGCTCAACATTACAATAACTTATTCAACTATTCATTGTAAGTTCACTGAAATGATCACCAACAATATAATCGTCGACATTGATGCATTACATCTACAAAAGACCATAGAATCTATCGTAGAATGCAAGAGAAAAGTTCAAAGACTTACTCAAAATGCCAAGAAAGAATTTCTTTAAATTCTGGATAAATAAATGGAAAAATTACTTGAAAAGGAGGTTTAACATGAAAATACCATTTCAAAATTGATAACCATATTCATTTCCTGTAGCGAAAAGAAATATCTTTTGGCTGTAGGAAATGAATCATTTGGCTACATTGATACGATGAAAAGAAAACAGTAGCCCGACAACCGACGACTTTTACTTAGAAACTGAAAAATTTAGGTTCGAGTCTGTTTGCTCTCCGCACTTTTTAAATCTGCTTCTTTTTCTCTTCTCCCACAATTTTAGAATATAAAAATAACTCTTTATCGGGCTACCGGACTTACCTTCAAGTGATGCCTTATACGATCTACACTGTAACTAAAGTTACAGGATGGAAACAACAGGAAAGCTTTTGCACCAATGGCGCAAGAATGCATCGGATAAACACTGTGAAAGTAAAACTTCATGCAAGAAGGAAGCAAACCCTTGCCACTTTTAAAAGAAACATCCAGCGGGTTTCGGCATGGCCCATATGCAGGTTATAAAAGATGGATGGCACTTGATCACTGACAATTAAAGGCCAAAACAAAGCGATTGTGCTGATTTAAAAAAAAGATAAGGTAACAGAAAGTGGGTAAAGGAGACACGAGATGTAGCTCACGATGATTCGATGGTGTGAAAAATATATGTGGCTGTGATAGAAAACAGCTGCTGCCCACACTGTGCATTGATCCTCAACGTAGGCGAAATCGCTACTGCTGATTCGCATGCGGCAAGCATATTTCCAGCAAAATAAATTTCAGCTGACGCTTGCCGCATTACCGCCCACCACTTGGCACCCAAACCCATTCAACTCTAATCTTCGAATAGTTTTGCGAATAAGGATCTTTAGCGGCATTCTTGAACGACGCTCGCCGACAAGGATCCTAACCATCACAAACATTCACTGACAAACAATTCCTTAATTTATGCTTTTTAACTCGAATTGCGAAATCCCACATCCTTTTAGAATTATTTTGCAAGGAAACCTCCATTTGAAATAGTCATTTCAAAGGGCGGATGAAAAAAGAGTTGATTTCATTTATTCAATAGTTAACACACCATCAGTCACCTATCCTTATATGAAACAAGTGGTGTAGAGCGGGATGTACAGGCTCTGCCACGGGGATGTACAAATGAAAATATGCTCAGTGAAGCAAGTAATTTCATAAAATGTCAATAAATAAAATATCATTTGCAACAACGTACTCATATTTAAAGCTTAACGACAGCGCAAATAAATCTTCCTACGAAAATCCACTAATATGTCTCTATTGTGACGCAGCCAGTATGAGCTGTGAGCTGAATGAGTGTAAATTTCTCTCCGTAATATATTTTGACGTTCACCAATGAAGTTGACAACTGATATGCGGATCCACCGAGTAATTATACCAACAAAATTTTATGACTTCCATCTCAGCGGTTTCCGAGATGAAAACATCAAATACGCAAAGACGTGTATGCAGTTGCATAGAAGCTTACACGGAAACGCGGATGGGCCACATACGCACACATCCATGACGTTGCCATTTTGGACTCTATAAGAACAAACTTTCGAAAGCGCAAAAAAAGGCCCACTGAGGTCAACAGAAGCTTACATCATTTTCCCATTTTCAGTGAAAACAGAATGGTAAAAAAATTCATTATCATGCGATCGGACAGGTGTTCTTTATGGGGTGATTCCCAGCTGTGAAAATTTTAGGAAAAGTTATCATCCATCATGTTTATATGGCAACTGACCAAACGCCACTTTGTTTTCCTTCAAATTGATGTGTAGTATTGGTTGTCTGCGATCGATTTATTTTGGAGAATTTATCGCGTCTATGATCTCAGTAATTGGTCGACGATATAGCAGAATAAAAATGCATACCGTTAAACTTCGTATCGAAATACGTCATTTTTCAGGTCTTTTTTACTAATTTTACAAATTTTATTGGACATAGTTACGACCGCTAATATTGGGACTCAATGTTGTTCTACTTTTTGAACAAACCAAGTTATCTACGAAGTACTGATGTAATGTTATAATGAAGTGAAATTTCTGATGCCTTCATAAACTGTATATGCCAAATTTGCAAACGATCAGAAATATAGTCATTGAAAAAAAGCGCAAATTATACACTGGTTAGTGTCTCTAACATTAGCTGTGATATGGTGTTCTTATCAGTTCTCAATGTCCTTTTATTGGCAAGCAGATAGCGCTCGTTATCATTCCCGATTTTATTATTTCATTTGCAGCTCTTAGTCTCCTCTCTCTTACTATCGAAATATCGTTTCATATGTGAACTTCTCTATTAATTCGTTTGTATTGTTGATTTCTGTTAAAATTAATGGTTTTTCCTTTCTATTCATATTTATAATCTTCATTTTAAAATATACATTTCAAGTAGTATTTTATCTAATGCACTTCTTTGAAACCTTTATAAACATTTAGTTATTAAGAAATGGACCGGTATTACGTCTTTTTCAGGTTGGAAAAAAAATCGCTGAGGTTGAGGATGGCATCACCATGTTCACCAAGTGAAGACGACAATACACATTTGCCCATGTCGTTGAATGTTGCACAAGCCAGTGCATTCACGCAACAAAATAGCGGAAAAACTTGCAAGGTTGCAGTGAGAATTCGCACTTTAAAAAAGAGATTTCCCGAAGCAAAAAAAGGAATGGAAAAAGCATATTCCGAACGCTAGAGGCAATTTTCCTCAGTGGTACTTGGATCTCGCATTTTCCTCCTCCGTTTTGTTAATCATTGTTTGAATCGGTAGATGGACGAGAGAAATCGAAGGATAATGAATGTGGTCGAATCCGCGTGAAATTGAATTTCTCGTACGCTACGAAATATCGTAGAAAATGATATTCATTTTACAATCAAATGTCATAACGCTTACGTCGTTTTTCAATCTCAAGTTTAATGTGGGCATTTGCACACAACCTGGAGGCCATTTCTAGAGGTTATTACAGTCAGAAAATCTCCACCTTCTGGAGTATTGGGCCGAGCCGCAAATAAACATCGATAAGTATCAGAGCAAACTTTCAGGCCATTTTTCTGAAAGGAACTTTGACCACGGTGCATTCAGGTATGTCAAAGTGGCTCTAAAACCAGAACGGCAATAACAGCTTCTATTTTTTTCCTCTAAGCACCTCACATTGCTAGGATGACTGTCTGAAGTCGCTAGAAAGTGCAAAAGAATGTGAGAAGGGATCCGTAGACTTTATTTTTTGAGAGGGAGCAATATGTGGAGGGCAGAGATTTTGTCGGAAAGCGATTGACGGGTGAACAACATCTGAAGTACTTGAGATAATGTTAAAACTTGAAAAATTAGAGAAGTATTTCTCCGCTCGGCATTACTTTATGCGCTTATCGAAATTCAGTTATTTTTTAACCGTTGCCACATATAAATAATAATCTAGATCGTTTTATTTTCCAGAATCGAATGCTATTAAATGGTGTCGTTACAATCGGAACGATTACAGATATGCGGTGATAGAGCTGTTGGCTATAATTTCTCCGTCATCAGTTGCGAATCTTGCAAGGCATTTTTTCGACGCAATGCGAATCGAGAAAAAGTGAACTTTTGCTGAACATTGCAATTTTGAATATGCACTAAGGCAATATTTCACAGATACTTGAATTTGCTATCTATATCTACATTACTGCATCTTTCCAGTTGGCAGTTGCTACATGCATATCAAAGATGTGGTGCAAACCATCAGCATGGCTGATTAGATCTGTCGTTTAGGGAACTTGTTAACTTTAATGGTTTCTTCGTGCGAAACGCATTGTCAGCACAAACACTGAATTCGAGATGTTGTTCGCAGCAAAGTATAATTACCAAACCTTCAAATCCTTCAATTTGAGCCCTCTATCCTCCTCTCCCTCTTTAAAAACCTCTTTCGCGTAATATATTTATCTGCAATGAAGGTAGACAAACGAAAAAATTCAAAGCGATTCTGAGTTTCTCTGTGGTCTGACGAAAAATAGTCTTCACTCGATGCGAAATGCTTTTTACTATTTTCATTGCAGTCAAGTTTTTTACCGCAGACACAGCAGTCAAGTGGAGTGAGACGATAACTATAACGGGAGGCGGTGGAAACCCTCTGCTGCCCTCGTTTTAACTTCTAAACATTGCTATCGCTGTAAGCAATATCGGTCGACATTTGCCAGGTCATTTTGCAGCTGAGACGCTTTCAGATGACGGGTTTCCCACACTACAACTAGCCAAAGCTGTCATGAAACTCATGTGTCAGCAACAGCAGAGGGAAATTTCTGTGCACTCGACACTCGTCGAGTGATTTTTACGTGACCTGAACGTTGCCACCGGACTGAGCAGTGACAGCTTTCGCCTTTCATTTGCCCGCAATTACTATTTCTACCATGTTCGCTGCTCCTATCGCACACTTAGCAGAAACCGATTAAGGCAGTGTAGCCAAAAAGATTGTTCGGCGCCTCATTTCTACATGTACCTTCTTTTCCACCTTGTTTTAAGCTTTTGAGGAGAAAAAGTGACGTTTGGACAACATCCAACACAATGGAAACCTACTCAAATCTTGGAAAACGTGCATTCTTGCAACTATATCTTAGGTTTTGGAATATTTTCAAACCTTCTGAAAAACATCTGTTTCACAGCAATGCGATCTTTTTGTCCTCATAAGAGCGATAAATAAACGGCCTACAGGCATACCGCAAAGTTTTTTCGCATATGGAAATAACAGAAGTTGTCACCGAAATTACCGAATAAAATAGACGGTTACAGGAACTGAGTTGTCCGTTCACCGACAACTGTGAAATAAACACAATCTCGAGGCGCTTCTGTCAATCATGCCGACTGAAAAAATGCTTCCAAGTAAGTGTTTTTTCAAGCAGTCGGCTAATATTATCATATCATCATAGAAACTTTATTATTCACTTATGCTGTAAGACTCTGCCTTTTGTTCAGGCTATTCCTTATTTCTCTTCTATGTGCTGTGGAGCATTTTTTTTTTCTTTTCTGGGTTGGACGCGGCATGTGTATGCTGCATGCAAAGGTTGATATACATTCCTCTCAAGGTTGGAATGAAGAAGGAATGGATCATGATGGAGAGGAATCGCCGTACAAAAAAGCGCCGACTCACTGCGATTCCAGATACGGCTGACGATATTAGCAGAATGCTTGAGGAGATCGAAGAGGGAGACGTGACCGTGACAAAGAGCGTGCTGCTCGATCTCGTCAAGAAGTCGAATTCTGCCAGTTGAGTTTCACTGAAAATTCTCATCATCCATTTGTTTATTCGAGCTGCATTCACTTGTTGAAAAAGTTGTTTGCTCCATCTGAGTGAAGAAATTTGGGGAATTGTTCTTCTTTATTCACTTCTATTCGATTTCGATAATTTAAAAACTTTGGCGGCATTTAACATTGCAAAAAGCGAATTGAGCCAATTTTTGCAAATAATGAAAACGATTGTATTATTATGAATGTTAGTAACAAGAGTGACTGCGGTAGGTAGTGTAGACCCAAGAGGGACAAGAAATGGCACTCATTTCTTGGTAACCTTTGTGACAAATAATTCATTGACAACATTGCGATCGTTCTCGCCTATCGCAACAAATGAATTGTATAGTTTGTGTGGACGGCTTCATAATGCATTTCTGACGTCTTGATACGTAGAAGCGATAAGAGCGCTGCAGAATTTCCATGCTGTTTGCTAGCAGATGCTGTTATGGCCTCGCTACCGCGGACTCCATAGTGAGGATATTTCGAGTGCACTAACTGGTGTTTTTTTGGTTTTTGCCCTCCAAACATGTAGCATCTCACTAAAAGGTTCCCAAATTCAAAGATCCACATTTGAGTTCAAGTTCTTGAGTTCATAAGTTCTTAAATTTTCTCCTCGTCCGTATATGCATTTTACTCAAGATTTTCCCTTCGTCTCAGGATTATTGACGTCGTTATCTTGGAGAGAAGAATGGAGATGAAAATCTGTTAACGCTAACATCAAATAAAACAAAGTTTCCAAGGCATTCATCTTGTAACACTGCTGCGAGTATATTTATGGAAATATTGCAGACATTTATACCACGCGAAAGTTTCTACATTTTCATCTCGTTGCATTGTTAGACCAGGCGCTTAATTTCTAAAATTTTCTAAAAAGAATCACAGTGAGGAAAAAGTGTCCACAACAGTGTAACTCTTACCTTACGTACTATAGAAAACAACTGCTTGCACGTGGGCTATTTCGAGAATATTCTTTTCATCATCGCTGAGCATTCGTCACAGTTTTGGTCGCTGCAAGATTCACAGTACGATTTTTAGCCGTCCATCATCGTGTCAGTGCAAATGTACATGCGGCTTTTATCCACCCGACACAGCGTTGACTGCACTCATTATACCATCCAGTGAGCAGTCTCCGCAATCCGACGACATTAACTTCGGCGGAATCGTCAGTAATAACCAGGCGAACCAGCCAATAAGCTGCACCGAACGTATAACGAGTTGGAATGAAATGGAAAAAACCTCGGATGGTAGAGGATGCGAATGGCCTTGGTATGTACTTGACTGATGAGTTGTTGCCTTTCATCCCCCACTCTTCTATTCTTTTAATTTTGGAACAGTTTTAATCTGTTTTGCCATGTGCTCGAAGCGTATTACTTCCATCTAGGTTTTTCTGGGTTTAGAAAACCTTCGAGCAAATTGCTTCCTCATCCTCCGGTTTTGCGCCAGACAAAATTTTAGTGCCAGTGAGAAAATAATAGCTACTTAACGATCCCTTGCGCTAAAAGATGTATTGTCCACTTTGTTTATGTCAAGTTCACAAGTTTTTTTTTTTTTCAGTTAGGTTGTTTTAGAAGGACCTACCCTTGAGACTGTTCTGCATTTTCGAGCATCACTGGTTGGAAGTCATGGTGGAGGTTTACCTCAAAGAATTTTGTGTTTCAAGTAGCAAATTTGTTTTTACTTTCATACACAGGCGCAGGTAATCTCTTACTTAATCTGGTAATACATCAAGACTCTATAAATTACTGCAAATTACAATTAAAGAGAAAAGTCACCATATATGTGCATTTACTTCCTAATTTATCTAGTCGCTTTATAATTCTAATATAGTGGTTGTTGCATCGTTTTGCATACTCTAAGAGTATTGGTCGAGTTCAGCTTCTGTTACATCATATCGATTGTGTAAGTGAGTATATGCCGTGGGGGTAAAAGAATGATAGAGATTCTTGCCTATGGTGTCGTTATTACAAGCAAGCATTACGATTGTCCGAGTGTTGACAAAGTTTGATGCGGGATAGCACCTACAGGGTATAAAGGTAGTTGTCGGTGCATGCTAATCCTGGATGATCGCACGCAGTGATTGCTTGAGGGATATTTTGCAGGCAGGTAACCGCTACACGAACTCAGTGTATCGATGCGCCACAGAGGTAATTTCTACTTATTTTCACTGTTTCACTGAAAAAAAGTGGAAATCAAATACGAAGCTGCACAACTATTTTTTGCCACCTAAGAGCCACTTATTTCAGGGATTATTTTGTTCACAAAATATCTGACAAAAAAGGAAACATTGACAAAACATAAGGAACGAAAAGATGATTGGTCACTTTGTACTGATGCGAGTTAGATGCAACATTTGAGGGTGGAGTGGAACGCCGTACGTGTGCCGAATGTCGTATCGCCATCGGTGAACGGTGCTTTCTCGCCGGCGATAACCCACATCCCCTCACAGTCATCGTTCGTTAATGCTGGCAACCCTCCACAGTCATCCGCATTCATGAATAACCTCAATGCAACCACCTACCCCGAGTACGAAACGCCCTCCTGCTCCGGTTTGTTCTCTTTTCGCACTGTTACTTCCTCACTTCAGACTATCCGAAAGAGGGAGGCAGGAAAAGCGTTCATCGGACCGAATTAAACTTGTTCAAAATTGCACATTTCATTTTATAATTTCATTCCCTTTAACATGCTATCCATCTAGTCATTGTTTATTTATTATCATCGTTTAATCTTTACTCATCTCCCCTGCCATCTTTCACCTATTTCTCTTCATTACTTGTTTTAGCTTCTATTTCCATTCCACCTTGTGGCATTAGCTACGCAGTGATAATACCTGATGTGCAACAGAAGAGTAATGCACGAACATGGAGGGATGGTTCATCGGGGACCTTTATGCCATTGTAGGGTTGAGGATCGCTTTAGTCAGCAGTAATTCGTTATGGAGTTAATGAGCAGTCACTGTAACGGGTAGAACTTGAAATTTCATACATTCAAAGCCTAGGAAAGGCGCTTTCTAGCAAGTTATTGAAATAGAAAGTTACTTCTTAACGTCTTACCTTTGAGGTGATACATCGACGTGCGTATCGAATCGTATCCTACATGCAAGTGGCAACGTAGCAGTGCCAACCCTACAGCCAAGAGATGTACTCGTCACACTTGACGAGTACTCACGCATCATCGATTCGACTAATCGAGGTAGGTCGAATATCCCATAACATAACAGTTTGCACCGAATATGTGTTCTCCGTGTAGCATATTCTTCCGATACAACGTTTCCTTTTGCAGTTGCCGAAACGCAGTCATCAATATTGATGCTGCCAGCTGGTTTATCGGAACGTGATAGATTTCTCATGCAAGTAAGTTGCCTATTTCTCTTTCACATATTCTATAAGGCATAATCCCTGCTGAAAATAATGAAACTATATAATGTCAGAAAAAAAAGACAAAGCATCTTTCATAGAATTCGCGTTGATCAGTAAAGACGAAAAACTATGGAATTGCTTTCACCGAAGCATTGCTTTCAGAAGGAAGCAAGAATATTTCACATGAATAAGGAAGGAATGTCAATTCATTGCTTCGAAAAGTAGGCGGTAGGAATATGAATATGGAATTTCATTGTTGACAAACGCTAGTTCCCGTTGCTCTTAGAAAACTACCATTGAGTATATTCAAGGCTGTATGGTATTCAGTCATATGATGCTGTTTTAGGAATTGATAATTGCAAATGGCATACTTAAACAACCGGTTGATATGAGCTTAAAGCAAAGGGCCACAGGTGATCTCACTTTGATGGATGTAGTTCGGATGACGGACTTAGCACTAAGACGGATTATCGACATGGCAAAAGAGATTTCTTCATTTAGAGAGCTCTCGCAAGACGATCAAATTGCTCTTCTAAAAGGTATTGCTATTGCTGCGCGAACTTTATGTGAGCATTATAGATGCATTTCAGTTGGACAAGCGGGTAACCTCATTTAGCAGTTATGGCATTCAAAAATTTTCCTGAAAATAGTGTTACGTTGCATATTATTTTAGAATTAATAGTGTTTTATTTAGTGTAGTTTTATAGCTTTTTCCTCTTCTCGAGGAAATTATTAGGGAAATTAGCAACCTTGTTAATATTCCGTTATTTTTTTGCGTAACTTCGGTTCATTCATTTATTTTCGTCGTTGATTGATGAGACCGATCCTCTGAAAGTCAAACTTCACTTAATTCAAGAAATAAGTCGATCATCGAGAAGATCCAAATATAAATTCTAAAGTAAATAGGTGGGTGACTTGGAAACCTGCTGAGCACTATGTTATTGCTGCAGTGAATCGTATCGTTTCTTGCTCTTTTAAGCTGCTGCACTTGTTTCTGCATTGATTGTCCATTCTCACGTCATCCCATTTCGTTCTATTCCTTTTTCTCTGTTCCGACAAATAGAGGCAAGTATCCGCTGGATAAAGATACGATAATCGTTGCAGGCTCATCCAGTGAGCTTCTCATCCTTCGTGGAGTGATGGTATTCGATCCCACCAAACATGTCTGGAATCATCACGTTATTCAGGTTTATTGTTTCATTTGTGCAAATTTATCGACTTATCTTTGTGTTTGAAAACAGAACTTACAAGATTCGCTCAAACTTCGAGTTCACTTTTACTTCTTAGTTATGAATATTTTATAACATAGCATTCTGCACATTTTATTATTCTTACAGCTTAATCTATTCTTCTTACTTGATTTCTTTGTGTTCGTGCTGCTCACACTTCTTCTTGTTTGGTGAGTAGTAGTTTACAGTTAATTTTATCTATCATCTGTGGCAGATGCACAGCATTTTGGTACTGAAAGATACTTCTATACCAAAAACCAGATTTGCATAGGGGTTTGCTGCGAGGACGCATCTGTTAGCCATTTCACTCACTGCTCAATTACTTCTCTGCCAACTTTTTTATCCTTCTTTCAGTTCACTAATTTGTGTATTCGAAAGCAGATGGGAATTTCCAAAACGCTGTGAAATCTAGTGATTTTTGAACTCACTTATATGTGCTGCTAAAAAACTCTCTACTTGGTTTTTCTTCCATCGGCCTTTCGTGGACAAGCATGCAGCATAGGTTGGATGAATCGAACTTTGCAACCCAGTGTGTGATAAATGTGCTGTTGCAGTGCGTTTATTGTGAGAGAAATGTTTAGTTCACAAAAGTGTTGATTGCTAAATTGTCGGCTCAACGATTGACAACGAAAGAAACACTTTAGGAAAGATGAAGTTCAATTCGATTAGTTTGTTTGAAGTATGACGTGCAGGCGGTATGTTTAGACGGAAAATATTCGAGCGATAAAAATTCTTCCAAATTAACCATCAGATTCATTTTTGATTTTCTTGTTGAAAATATTCTCCATTGAAGAAATAATTTAGGTACCATAGCATATTGTAAAAATCAACTAAACTTTGAAATGAATATAATTTTGTGCGTTAAAGAAATGGATGTAATTTTAGGGTTCAAGTGGTGTTGAAATCAAATTAGATGTTCTCAAGGGATCAAAAGAATCGCAGCATTACGAGGAGCATAAACGGTTTGAGAAACTTCTTAAAGGATTTGTGGAAAATTAACCTCTATTTCTTTGTTTAGTACCCTTTTGGGAAAATGAGAAAAAAGGAGAAAAATGAGAGAAATTCATCTTTTTTTTCGATCGATAGTTTAGAATCTTTCATCGGCTTAAGCTTTTTCCTTTATTGTCGCCATTAGAGGTTCTTAACGAGCCAGTTTTCCACTCTTGAGCTCTGCAGTTTTTTTCATTAAAATTCTGCATAATAATATAGTAGTGATTTCATTTGTTGGAGATTGCATAATATGCTTTCCATTGGGAGTTTTCAAAGTGTCTCATCGACAGACTCTTTCCCATTTAAACAAAAAAGTTCTCTTTTACTCACTTATTGGCATTGCTAAAATAAGCGGAATAAATTATCCTTGATTTTCATCGTCCTATTCTTTGAGCAAAAGTGAATTATTCATGAATGTTCTTAGGAATTTGTTTTTTCCATGCAATAAGCTTAGATGCATCAGATGGGAAAGCTTTCAATGGGAACAATTTTCTCCCATTACAGAGACTGATAATTTCGAGTAGTGGAGATAAGTTTTCAGATTTCTAACAACATTCAGTGAGAAATGGCGTCGAAATGAGAATGTCATGTTGCTGCTGAACGCAATTACACTTTTCTCACCAGATCGGTCCAATTTGAAGAATACGGAGGTTATTCGCGCAAAACAACTCGAATACTATCAACTTTTACGAACGTTCGTTGACGTTTATCTATGCTCGTTGATTTCGTCGATTTCATCTTAATTCGTTCAAATCTTAGCAGAAATTTTAAACACCAAATGCTTAATTGACATTATCTTGTCAAGCAGTCAGTATAATCTAGCACAAGCCATTCACTTCTTGGAATAATGAATTTCTGGCAAGATTTATCTAGAATAGCCTAAGATTGCGCATTTCTTATGAGGCGTTCAGAAAGTGAACGCACGTCTATGCATTCGTTTATTAAATTTTGCGTTTGAGCACATTACCTCATCGCAGTCGATTGCTGTTGGCATTCGTCAGCTGCTTGGTGCTATACGACTGAAGACCTCATTGCTCACTTCAGTTGCATTTTTCAGAAATGATGCATCACTTTTAAACAATTGCATTTTGTCAACTACGAAACGTTTTTTGCATTTATTCAGGTATTTGAATTTTCTTTGCTCACCTATGGAAGCTCATCAAGCATACGATATGCTTTTGGGAAAATTGGTTGATTTGCGTCAACTCAATCAAGGTCTTCTGCGTGTGTATTATGGACTAAACATTAAGGAGGTCGATCCACTTTTGCTTGAACTCTTCGATTTAGCACAGCATCGACAATAATTGCCATGAAATTCGATAAACGGTCTTGAAATGGTTTTTTACACTACTTTTGTGAGGTGACAGTCATTTTAAGCGTCGATGAGAATTCTCGAAAACATGCTAAATAAAGCTACATGGAAAACGATATGTAAAACATTGCCATTTGTGAGTCATTTTACTAGCTGCTTCCATTTCAAAAAGTGCTAGAAAAAACTTTTTGCTAAGAAGAGTAATCTGATAGCCGTCGCTGAAGTTTACTTCTATTGCTTAATTTCTATTTTAGTCACCCGCTGAAATTTTGTTGATGTAATACTATTGTTTATATTTCGTTGGTCATATTGGATGTTAATGCAGCACTTTTCAGACGCAATCGAATGTTTTGCAGCCAATATCTCATCTACATTGATAGCGTACAAGTATGCCTGAGTTTTACGCCCAGAGCACCTTGAGTTGTAGTTGGGATATTTTTGAGTCTGACGTTGAAACATTCGAGCAATAAATAACCAGGAAACGGTAACCAAAAAAAAAAAATTGACATGGCGTTTCTTAGAGTCTGTGGTAGAGGAGGAATTGATGTGTGGCTCTGGTGGGGCTCTAACTACCATAACTATGCAGCGTGTGATCTTGTTAGCATTCGTTAATAGGCTATGCTTTCCGCGAAATCGCGTTAGAACGGCGCCTGATGGGTGTATAGCGGCATGCATCCTCGTCAACGATCAATCATCACTTAAGAAGCAGCTCTCGAAGTACCGATTCAAATGCGCGATGCCTCTTATCTTCTCTTGTTAAGTTTCCTCATGTTCATGTGCATTTACTGCACATTCGTTTTATGCGTAACCTTGTTTACTCGTTTATCGCTAGATGCATTTTTACACATATTTTACAACTAAGCTAAATAGCGAATCGAGTGCGGTTGGTAGGTATTGGTTGCAATGAATCTCTGAATGAATTTACCCATAATTATGCGTCCACTTACAATTCGTAAGAGGGTGGCTTTGTATTTGTATACATATTTTCATGTCTGTGTACATGTCTGTCTGTCCTGTCGCCCTGACTCAAACAAGAACTACTGAAATCAGAACTGCAAAATTCGATTAGTACATTCTGCAGATAAAGTAACACTAACATCAATTTTCATGCTGCTCCATCAGCTTTTGTAGGAGTTATTGACTGCAGAACATGCCTAAAGAGCTGCATACTTTGGTGCCTAGCTGGGATTTTTGCGGCTTTCAGATTGTAGTCTTATAACTCATCAGATCAAAAAAAGAATTTCTTATCACTGATCTGTGCAAATAATTGGTTCATTTAAAGTAGGAGCGCACCATTGTATATTTACCGCATTATTTGTTACCATTTTATGAAACCGATTGATCGAAAGAGCGCGATCGCAAAAGCACATATTGCAACACTTTCTGTAATTCGTCATGTAGAACAGAGCTTGCGTTTCCTAATGGTATTTAGCAATAAGCGTTTGCTAAGTAAACCTCAGCTACTGAGAAGAGCTGATGGTATTTTGGTCATATGTGATCAAAGTTTGGTAGTCCACTTTCTTGTAAAGTCGCAAAAATGCCAAATAAATTGAACCGTGCAAAAATGTGCTCATGTATTTTTATCTTCGCATCCATCGTCCATTCATCGTTGTTTATATTATTTCTCTAAGTCTGTTCATTCAAAGAAATAAATGCTGTTTACACAGGTTTATTTTGAAAACGCAGTGTCATAATATCGGTTTATAGGACTCCATTGAATCCACTCCAACCTTGCACCTTCTGGAGATAAACCTTCAGAAGTCCACATTTGCATTTCAGAGAGTGTTTCAAAACCTTTTCATATATTTCTCGTTTCTGCATGCAATTACAGCATATACTTCCAATCACACTATGAACGGCATATTTGCGATGTCCGGAATAAAAATCATGTGGTTAAACATACTAGTTTATTTCCTAAATAACCGGTCAGTGTTATGTAAAGCTCCATCTTCCTCAGAAAAAAACCGTTGCTTATGCAGAAAACCAGTGAAGCGATGTTTGCTCTTTTTCTTTATAGAAGGCATTCTTGAACGAACATGATGCCTAACATAGTTTCGCCAGAACTCTACGTGAAGCTTTCGCAAAACGAGCTCCCACTTCATCAGCACAGATTATTCGACTGGTTGTGGACGGAATGACCTCAGAATTTTAAGAACCAAATATGATCCAACTTAGTATATTGCAGTGGCAGAGATGAAAGGGAGGTAAGTTTATTGCTGCTGCGATCACGCCTAATTACTGCAAATGTAATAGCACATTGTTTGTAGTAGTGCTAACAACTGCCACCCCAGCACTATCTACTATTGAAATTATCGTAGAAGATGAAAAAAAAGCAAGTGATGTTCATCTACTGCTGAGGACGAGCGTTCCCCATCCTTTTATATCTCCCTCTGATTATTGAGGAGGAGGGGGAGAGAGGAAAACATGACATTACTAGTGAACAATCTGGGAAGGAAACACCGTAGACCGGGAGTTTCGGTGATCCGTGCTGTCGTTTTTACTTAATCACATCCTTTCCTCCACCCGTGCTACCCATTCTCGAACGCTCACAATCCTGCTAGTAATATGATATAATACATAAGCAGGCACTGTTGCGCAAACCCTTCTTCATTGTCTACTGGCATTGTTTGAAAAACGGCCATACCTGCAATATCTTATTGCGTTCGAGAATGGCTTATAAGTGAATTCATATTTCTCGACGAAATCTCGGCGAAAGCTTTTATAGCAGATACGTCAAAAGGATTGCAGAGTTCCGGCGCAGTATAAGCGTGCGCACAACAGTTCCACATAAATGTTCAATTCGCCAGCGATTGTTGTTCAAGTTTCGGCCTACAGTCACCTTGCAATTTTTTGCAATTCATCACACTGCCGAGTGCCTCGTCGACAGTCATGATATATAGCATGCAGGTAACTACTGCACTTCTTTTTGCCTTATTTCCTTTATTTCCTTGCTCTTTTTGCGTACACATTGACAATCCAGGTAACAGGTAACATATTTGATTCCGGTATTTATATTTTCTTTGAATGCGTGCTTCGTTTCTCTACCATTGGCCACTACGGTTTATAAATCGTTCCTGTATAAGCATAGTTCTGAATGCTGTCTTTGAATATCCTGAGTCATCAACTAGTTAATTTCGAATACCCGTATCTTCACTTTTTTCAGTAACGAACTGTGAAGATGACGACCTAACCGCTATAATATGTGACAATATTTGGTGATCATTTATGTTCCAATTAACCTAGTTATGAAATGAGACTAATAAAAGAAAACGTTCTATCAGATTTTCTATTCTTTATTTTTCTAAAGTCTTCTATCAACAAACAAAAGTTGGGTCTGATTCAGGCTGCTCTAGTTTCTTTGTGTACCTGAGAATGCGGTAAAATGTAATTTTTTTAAAAGACTAGTGTACTAATTTCCTTTCAGAGGGAGCTGTAGTATAATGACTTAAGGCTTATTTTAATTTAGACAAGATTTAAATGCAATTATTTGTGCATCGTTTTGGTGATCCAAAGTTGTCGACATAGTTTTAGTGTTGAAATTTTCACTGATGAAAGGATATCAAATGTTTTTGATTAACAACCTTTTTATTAACCGTTTTATTGAAGTCGGTGATTATCGAAGTGTTGATGCTATCATCACAATTTGATAGCGACTCAGGGACTGAATGCACCAAGAATGAGACAAAAGCTCAAGATTTGGCACGACTTATAATGGAAAATTACTCTAGGTTAGTCGTTCTTTTCGATCCATTTATGCTATCAATTTTTTTTGATTTTCTTTTAATTTTATTGCACAAATATTCGTCATTATGATGGCCAGTTATTGAGAAAATCTATTACTTCATTGCAATGCTAATCATTAAGCTGTTTGAGATGGCTGTTTTACTGGAATGAATTCTCATTCGACGCACTAATCTGAAAGTAAATATGCATACTTGAAAAAGAATACCTGCTTTAAATCTGCAAAGACCGAAAATCAACACTTTCGCATAAACAAGTGAATTTCTGTTTTTGCCCTCGAAATCATAACTGTTAACGGTTACGAGTAAGAGCAGGTTCCTCTCAACGTTCAATTCCACCACCAAAATTTCCAACTTCACTGTTCGCAAATAGGAAGTATTACTTAATCTCCATAATGACAACTACTCGAAGTTTTTACGTGTGTTTGTGCGAAGTTATTCGGCACCAATTTCTAGGAATGCCTTGCCTGATCCAACGCCAGTTAATGTTGTTGTCGAGATAACCATTCAAGACATATCTGATATTTCCGCATTGGCTGGAACATTCGTAATCGATTTTTGGATAAGTGCCATTTGGATGGATTCCAGGTGAAAAAATTCATTTTTAATGTTTAAAACGACGACATTTTTTTCTGGTAAATTGGTTTCAATGACTGTTTGATTTCCTTTTTTGCATCCAACTGATGACAGCAGCCGGCCGATTGAGGCATTAGTGAATGCAACCGCCAAATGCAGATGCAAATCGCTATTAATATTTCGGAAATCGCTATAAACAAAAACAAAATGAAACTCCATTATTTTACTCTACTGTTGCTTGCTTCAGATCTCTGTTGTGTCTCTTAGAATTTATAAAATATAATTACAAATGAAAGATGAACCACTGAGCTTCGGAATTTTATTAGGGTATTATTGCTGAAGTTTGTTTTAGCTTAATTTTATAACTAATAGAGTCGTGATGATGGAACATTTACGGCAGCTTTAGGATTTTCTCTTTCAAACATAAATGATTGCAGATTACAATTTTTTCATCTTGATCCTTGCCGCAGGAATTTATCGTTAGATCATGATATGGAACCGAAGCTATGGTCTCCCAATGTATGCGTCGTGAATTCGAAATCAACTAAAGTTCACGACTCGCCAAAACCGAATATTTTACTAATGGTATACATATGCAATCAAATATCGCTATCTTCATTTCTGTCAAATTTCTCATGATGGCGAAATTCCGATGAAATTTGCTGATTATAGAGTGTAATTAATGTCTTCATACGACAGTAACAGTTCAGTATTGTTTTAATGGCTGCAGGTGGTGAGTGTGGAAGTAGATTTATCGGAACGGATTGACGCTGATTTTCTAGCGAATTAGAAAGTTGGCAGTATGGGCAATTCTTTGAACAGTACATCTAGACCGCTAATAAGCTGAAGCGAATTAAAGTTCATCGTAATTTAGCCGGTCGTCTTTTTCATTAGGAAAAAAGAGGTTCTCTTGGCGCCCAGAGAGAAGAGAAGGTGGGAAAAAGATGGTGCCAAAAGCTGTTTGCTGAGGAACAATAACTTTTGTTCCATTTTTATAGAAGCCTATATTAATTACCTTTTTTAGCTTCACCTTGGAAATATTCATTACTTTCCTTTTTTTGAAAACTCTATTGATATCAAAAGGCACCTGGACTATTGTCAAATCTCTCAGGCGCATTCGACTCAGCTAAAGACAAGAGAAAGAGAAAGCAATTTGTTAGAGAGAGAAAAAACCGTATATAATAAGTAATATATGGCCCAGTTTTTGGGTGGTTTCGTTTGTAATTCCGTTCTGTTCATCAACTTCACAACTTTCAAGGTATTTGTGCAGACGTGCAACTGCCGCATTACGCATTTATTAGGTTCGAACTCATATTTTTTTGCAGATATTTCCGAATGGTACTACTTGGTTAAACTATCGAATAAGGTCTGAAGGTGAGACCCACTCCGTTAATTTGACGGTCAGCTAGCAGCACTTCAGTAATTTTGTTTCAACTAACCGAGAAGAATGTGCAACGCTCTAAGCAATTCGATTCCATTCTTAAAGCATTAAAAATGGCGACACCGCTAAAGCTCGTCGTGTGTTATAACGAAATTTCACTGCAACTAAATCGACTTATGCAGCAAAAAAAAACGCAACGCAATAGTTGGAAAGCGTTTCTGAGAACATTTCCAGACATCCTCTACACATTAGCAACAAATATCGAAATATGTAATGGAAATCAAATGTTGTGCTTAAGATGGCCGTTCGACTGAAGACTTCTTTCCATTGTGTATGACTGCTAAATTCAGAAACCCAAGGCTAATTTACGCTTATGACCATCAGACTTCGTCATTTTCTTCGTAAAGTTTTCTTAATTTTTAGCGCCTTGTGATATGAATCTTCGGAATTTTCCACTGGATACAATTAGGTGCAGTTTGATCTTCGAAAGTTATTCGTTTAACGTCGCAGAGGTGACGCTACAGTGGCTAACGTGGTCTCCAGTCAGCACCGTTAAGGCCGATTTTAGCCTTCCTGACTTCAAAATGTCGAATATCACTTATGGACGGAATGTTGAGGTGAAAATTTCATAGAACCTTAAATTTGCAACTTTGAATTCTAATCCTTTGTAAGTCTCGTATTCTAGCTGATCTTTATTGGAAGTACCGATGACAGTGGCGTTAGACGATGGGGCGTTGACAGGGGGAGGGAAGGGAGGAGAGAGTGGAGTGGGATGAGCCAGAGGAAAGGAAGGATTGCATTTGCACAGACGTCTCTTTTTAGTATTTCCTTTTCCAGAACAATGTGGGAAGAAACATTTTCGGGCGTTTTCGTTCAAAAGAATTTCACGGCTTCATAGTAGTTTGATTAACTACATTATTAGGAGACAGCCCTTTCAAAATCACACAGATACAGTCAGCTGCAAGTGAAATTGTTTATTGAGGTTACACTGTCAAGTTTGCTTCAATGAAATGCTGTGAAACTTCAGAGGTACACAGCGGGATTTTGGCATCGCCTTTTTGTGACGATTCATTTCGATCGTCTTTACGGCTTCTACATTCTACAGGTGATTTTCACTTTATGTCCCTTTAAAATCTGAATTTCCATGAGTGTAAACGAACACTCTGTTCTCCATTATCCTAATTTGACTCCATTTACCAGTAGGTTAGCCTGTCTTAGTGTGATTGGCAAAAAGCTAATTTATGATTTGCACCTCCCTGTTCTTTACGGTTTCTTTTCTTGTTATCCATCGCACATTGTTCCATCGCCTGACAGTTGTTCAGTTCATTCATCGTATTCATTAATATTCGTTCTTTATGTCGTTAACATTCACCTAACATTTTTATACACAAGAAATGAACCGCCATAGTATGCTCGGCTCCATGAAGAAAGTGAAAAATGCGTCAGGTGAATTGGTGCAAAATGCGCTTTTGCAGTTTGTCTGTCTGACAGATCTCTTTATCTGATTGGTTCGAGTAGTGTATTAATGCGCGAACAAATAAGAATATATATCAGTAAGCGGTGTATTGCTTTTAGAACAAAACTGATCATCGCTGCAGTTCTTCTGCAAAAAGAACTTCTGTGGGCCAGCTGGCTGCAAGATTGCAACCTGAGTGGTCTTGTGCGGTCCGATCACTCGCAATACACACGTAAATTTTCGGTCGCCGTTAAGTGCTCTCCAATTAAAATTCAGTCATATTCATTCATAGGCGCAACACTTAAGTGCTCAAATAGGTCTACTTGAAATCTGATATAGAGGATTGTATGGAGCAGGACAGACTCACCACCATATTTAGGAACATCACTGATCTTCAGCTCCTGTATTGATAGGCACATACTCACGGCAAGTTCGCACCACTTAAGCACAAACACAAAAACACACGCATATAGGCACAAACAAGCGAGCAGACTCGACCTATCCGTAGTGCTCTGCAACAGCAAACTTAGCAGGGATGTATAAATCTGGTTTGCAGATGTATATGCCCACATATATAAGCGTTTTTATATCGTGGATAGCATTCTGGATGGATACGAGGGCACTGCCTGCTAGAATAACACTCAGTGTCAGTTCGCTTATGGCACTAACATTCCAGGTGGGCATAAGTATCATGAAACTTGCCGAAATTAACCGCAATGGTGTAATTTTTTGGACTGTTCTAGAAGGTTCACTCAAGGATATTGCATTCAGATGTATCAGTTTGTAGTCGGATTTTGAATAATTGAATTTAGTGCATTCTTGAATGCTGCAAATTTCGAAATTTTCCACTTCATTTTTCCATTTTTTCATTCAATTCATCCATTGAACGCTTACAGCAGTATTTATTTCAGCGATCGTAGGTTTCTTAGTGAACTGTATTGGCGGGGATAGGGAAGGAGGAACTGTGCGACAACAATATGACTTTTTTTGCACAAAGCGGTTGATTATAGCAACACAAATTACGAATGAAATTGCAATTTCACAAGTGATTTCATTTCATTCAATGTTCATTTCAGTTCGGCAATATTGTGCGATCGTTGCCAAGGGTATGTGATTTTACTCATCCATCGTTGATTTAACCTATACTGAGGATATCACTAGTAATAGTAATTAAACAGTGAGAAAATGTTTGTTTTATAGGCGATGTGAGGGTGGAATTTCTTCGCTCTTTATTGATAAATCCGATTCGCAATTACCGAATATTGCAGAGCACAAAGAAGAATTCGTTTATAACGACTATGAAGTTTTAAGGCTTATTTATTAAAACGCCATCAAACGCAGCAAAAATAGCTCACAAATTGGCGATAGCCAGGAATAGTAGGAGTTGCTGAAAAAAAAAACGTGAATTGCAAACGAAAATGAATGTTTCTCCTTTAGGCAAGTTATGTGAAGGCCATCGATATTTGGATGTTCAGTTGCGTTGGGTTAGTTCTCTTGCATTTCTGCATTACATTCAGTATATTTTTGTATCTTTTAACTGATACCGCTCACAATATCACTAGTCACGATCCTTCTCCTTGTTAAATACTCATGCATCAAATAAATTACAAGCGCGATATCACTTGTATTTAAATCGTTGCTGACTCAATCTACTGAGCAACACTGCAATGCGTTGCGTACGAGTTGAAGATGCTGTACTTTTCTTTGCAATAGCGTCTGCCAGACGGCGTGTAGTCTAAACTACTTATTTGGTTGTTTAATTGAGGGTTCTCATTTTTTTAGAGCAGCTTGTGAATGTAGCACTCAATTGCAATATGAATTCTTCATTTGCATTTTCCAACGACATTGCAGCAACGTCGTATTTGTGTCTGTATGTGCGCTTTTGCAGAGAACCATGAAGATTAGAGGTGTATAATTTGAGAGGTATACAAGGTGTAATGTGTAATATGTATGCATACTAGCAGTTTTATATTAATAATGAGTAGTTTATGTTCATTCTCCGTACAAAAAGGTACACACTTAATTTCATCGTTTCTATGAAGCACTAATCATATACATATTTTCGAAACTATCTTGCGTTATTGCAGCTTCATTTTCCTTTCTTTGGTCGAATTGGCGGTCGTTGCTTACAATGACAAAATTGAGGATGAGAGATTGCGAAAGCAAAGAACGTCAATTATGAGCAATATGTTAACGCAGCTCGCTGCAGTTGACGACGCCGAACACGGCGCAGTCAGATGGAGAGGATCTAAGAGGTGACTTGTTCCCGTATCCTGTTTTTTTGTACTTTCGTCCTACAAACTGCACTATCAGTTATTATCCTTAAAAAGTATGACAGGACTACGGCAACATGTTCGATACGGTGCCTTACATACCACAACTCCTGTAAATGGCGTTAACCCGTTATTGTGGTTTCAGCAAATTTAAACCTACCTCCAAAATGCTTGCAGTTCTTTCCGCATGTGAATGGTAAGAAACACTGTACTCACTGATGCAAAGTCAAGCATGACTATCACATATTACTGCAGGGCAGATCATTTTATACTTTATTAACTCGGATCTGAGCTTTGCTTTTAAATGCGATGTTAAGAAATTTTCTGTAATTTTAAATACAGAGTTCAGATATTGAAAATCTACCGAAGGAAATGCTGATTTTACCGAATTCAGATCTCTTTCTTTGAACAAAATTCTTATGGAAGTGTAGTTTTCTGGGTTTGCTTTCTGTCCCCAAATAAACTGTTAAACGCTGAATATACAGAAGGCATAGATTAGAATTGTAATGCGGTTTGCACAGCAGTGCAAAAATTCATTAGAGCAGCGCAAGTGCAAAAGCAGTAGAAAAAGGCCTCACAATAAGGCTCAGCGTACGCCATCGTCCGCCGTTCCTAAACTAATTGTTCGCAAGCTGCCAACCCTTCTGGGTCAACAGTATCATGCTATTACTTGTTGCTGAGCTGCTGACCTCTTCATCGCACGCTGCTTAATCAGTCCACACGCCTAGTATTTGCGCGCCCGATCTGTTCCTGCAGGTAGCCACCCAGCTGTGTAACTATCTCCCTCTTATTGTTCATACGCGTCAAACGCCCATGTAAATAAATATTCTTATGGAAGTGTAGTTTTCCCATTCTTATGAAATAAATAATAAAAACGTCCATGGTCAAAGTACCAGTACGTTTTGATAACCTTCGTTCCACCAACCCAGCACTCATTAATCCATGAGCTCTGCTGCTGCATGTTGCAGTCATTCATGCGTCTGTGTCACGCGCAACCACCGGTCACATAGGCATTCTAATTGCTCATAAGGATGGAGACCTAGTGATCGTTTCATCGTAATGGCAACGAAATCGCAAAAACACAGTGATGCTTCCAGTAACTCGGTGGCTTGTACACTCGGCTTAGCTCAGGAAATGCGGTCGTCGCGAAAAATGTCGGCTAGTGAGAACGGTCTCCTCGGTGCTGGTCACTTGATGTCGTCAACGAGGAGGAACCGTAGGACATCTGAATTGGGTGGTACCATAGATCGCATCTCAAGCATCGTCTTTCCGTCGGTGAGTGATCGTTTCATCGTTAACATTAACAACATTACAGTCAAACTTCCGACTTCCATCCTTGCAGATGAACCAGTGTATGAAAAATTCGAGAAGAAACGGAATCCTAATTAACCAATCCCATTCAGGATAAGAGTTCTCTAACATAATGGCACTGGCTAGAAATGAGCGCTGAATCAATGAAATTTGATTCATTAAAGAGCCTGAAAATACTTCTGTTTTTGAAGCGTTCAATGGTGAACAACTGTGATGGGTGCCTTAATTCTGCAAACAAAAGGGAATTTGAACGCTCGTGCTAGTCGGAAAATTAGTGCAAGAGTGACGTTCTCATCTGTAATTTAAATTTGACGCTTTGATTAAGTTGAACTACCACATCTATTAAAAAACTATTTTAATAGATCAAACATCAAAGGAGTGAAGTGCATATAAATCAAATATATGTTGTGAAGGTCAGTAGTCATCTCCACCTTCGTTACTTCAGCGTAGTTTATTTCAACGACATCTAATTGCATCAGATGTTTTATTTCCCGAATTATTATCGCTATATTCCTATATTTCATGTTGATAACACTTGATTTTCGTGGAGAAATGAAATTGGAATGCATTAAGTTGGTATTTTTCTAACAGTGCGGCAGAGTACATTATATAGGCTGCTTGTGGAAGCGCACTTCAATGTGGCTGTAACAAGCACATTTTTCAACCTTCTGTTGCCGGCATGAGAACATACTATTCTCGACACCTCCATGGCTGCAAGGGATTTCATAAGCTAACAGCGGCTATCAAACGATCGAAACCTGTATGCATGGCACGTGAACTAATAGATAATCTCCCTTCATGTGAAAAATAGAGGTTCACGACGAATGCAACAAATAGTAATTATTTTTTATTAAGTCGTTTTGCTTGCTTATTTGATGCTGGAGAAAACGAATTCGGCAGAGGTGAATCTGCCACCTTTTTTTCACTGTCGGTATTTTTGAGCTAGAAGACACGCAAATTCCCCAATAATAAATGTTAAATCAAAATCTTATGCTCTTTTCAGTTTTATATGGCCGTCTTCTTACTCAATTTATATTTGTTAGCATTTAGTGAATTTTTGCATGTTTCTCTCTCATTTTTAAGTCCGACTGAAAAATAAGTGTGTTTCTACAGCCATCTGCAACAAAAACAACTTCCACATGGCTCTGAAGGTTCATCTTTCTTGTAGTGAACATTGCGAGGCTAGTTACTACCCTCTCTCCAGATGCAGTGTCCACATTAGTGCGCAAGTATATTACAGCACAGAGCGAGCCTTAGGAAAGCATTACTGCCATACAATACAGCTGCCTGAAGCATGGAGCAGAGCAACATTCATACCGTATTTTGAGAAGGAATCGCACCAAAATACAGGTGACACTGTTCTGAGCCGACCCGCTAAGAACCCGCATGAGAAATTCAGCGTTTCAGATTGAAATGATATAAATCACTTATCCTGGGTCATAAAATTTCAGCTGCTGAACCTATTTTTATTCTTCCTTTGAAGTTTGCGCATTTGTTTGTTTTATTTCCCCTCTAAGTAACGTGTTCGTTTTAATTGCCATTTCACCTGGTGAACCTCTACATTGCTGTTCAGCTGTAGCTTGCGGTGATACTGCGTACTCCTGATGGAGTATGGTAGACATCCATGCTCCCAAGTGGTTGTTTCCTTATTTGCAGGCATTCGCAATTTTCAACGTTATTTATTGGACATACTATCTAAGCCCATCAAATCAAGGTAGCTGACGCATCTATTGAAAGGAAATTATGATTCAACCAGGAGCGGTCTAAAGTCGAGAAATCACGCTCATGAGAACATTTTATCCGACAGTTATTCCAGCTCGAGATGGCCGTCTCAGCAACCTTGTGATTGACTTCAGAGTCAGCTAAATTATAGCCAAAATTTGGTAAAACCGAATAATTGTGCTCATGAGATCAGAAAACATGTGAACACTTTAATGTTTACAAGCACTGTTTCTTAGTACATATATGCTATGAAGTTACAAAAATTCGACAAAGACGTCAATTTTGTGCAGCGGACTTTCATAACTTTCCTCACTAATCCCCCGGGTCGCAGTGGATCATGATCACACTACATGTCGTCTCACTGAAGCGATGGACATTATTAGCTGGCCGATGGACTTGTTTAAAAATAACATATGACTTGACCCGAATATTACTGTTGTTCAACCATACCCAACGTTTTTTGGGATCTTTGCTCGATTGAGCCATACATTATATCTCAGTTGGACGGGGAAGTTTTCTAGCTATAGCCTTCCACTGTTCCTTATCTCTCTTTTTCAGGCGCGAATACCGTAACACTACGTCCGCCTACTGTATTAGAGCGCACTGACATTACACCGTAGCCGCCAACATTCGGTCTTGTCTTTGCGAGATTCCACATCAGCAGCTAACAATACACATATTGCCTAGAAGAGTAAACAGTCTCCTTTTTTGTTGCTGTTTGTTCCCTTTATCATACACTTTCAATTGGAATGTGAAATTAAAGAATTCACGATCGCTTCGAAAGTAAACAACATATCGTATATGAGTGAATAAAGACTTGATTCTCAAATTCTCACCACGATGATTGTCCGGTTTGGGGTGAAAACGGTTCAAGGGCAGTTGGAAGATTTTTTTAGGACGGATGAAGGGGTAAGGAGAGGGGCGCCTAGAAGAGGTAGAATAAAATGAAGCTGCAAACCGAATTTTATTTATTTGGATAAGTGTTGAAGCAAAAGTCTCATGAAGCGGACAAGTCAACGATGTCGAGCACTTTAGCAACGGACGTTCAGTTGTGCGACTGCTAATGAGCACAACGAATGCATTGAAAACTTCGCAAAAAGTAATCTTGAAGAAGTATCAAAAAAATTGAACTCGACGTATGTCACGTTATAACCAGCTCCCTTCTCATCGTTATAACCTTTTATTTACTAAAGTACAAGTTCCGAAACATTCTGTGGATGAAATCAGAAAACCGCTGAAGTAATATGAGTAGAATCGATAGCATGCTAAATGAAGAAATATGCGAGCTGTAATAGAGCACCTGTAAAACGGTGCGGTAATATAAGTCTTCATTACAATTGAAATAAGTCGCAGAGTTCCCTATTTGAGGCTGTCATTTCGACTGAACTTTCTTCCAGCATTCATCGAACTTAAATTTACAATTTCAAGTCAAAGGAACAATGCACTCACTAGACGAATTCTGCTAAAATCATCTTCATCTCTCGAAATGGCCTATATCCAAGAAATTGTGACCGCTTTCGTTGAGCTCATTTGTGGGGCAGTTCTAAAGCACTTTTGAAATGATTTGAAGTGATTCTAAAGCACATCGTTGACGAAGTTATATTCAGCTAGATATTTCCTCGTATTTATATAATATGCACTTAGAAAATTTATGATGAGATGCACGATGCTGCTGACCGCAACTGCTGTCTCACTTCACTGATATCGGTGAAAGTTGAGTAAACTGAGGCAATTAGGTTATCGCTTCTTTAACCAGGTTGGCCGGTGTAGATGAAGGAAGTGGAGACATGCAGGAAGAAGTGTGCAGCCGAGCAGAAATTTCGTGTTGTTTTTGGTAGAAATATCTAAATTTCTATTTAATGCCCATATCAATCAAACCTTGCATATGTCCACCACTCCATGCGACCACAACTGCACTGAAAAAAATTGCTTGTGTGTACCCAGTATACTTGGGAGCCTTGGATACCTTTAGAGATATGTTTGAAAGTGGACACAGATGAGCATCGTTAAGTCTCTCGATCACAACTGCTGCCTGTTCCTCACCACATCTTCCTGATTCACTCAATCCAATCCAAGTACACTCGTCACCGTGGAGGAGTGACAGTTTTTTGATGGCTGACAGAAAAAAAACATTTTTCATCATCAGTGAATATGAAATTCTTTCATTCTTTTTCCTGCAAAATCGACTGTGTGGAAGCTTCGGCATATATTTACACTGTCTTTAACGCTGTGTTCGGAATGTGCATATGAATTACCACTCACAGCATTCTGTGGAAGATAGGGAAGGGATTTTGACAAAAACGACGAAAGTGCACCACAACGAAGATGGGCGAAACCGTTGGTGTCCTTTACAACTAGATAATATGCGCGTGCTTTCCTTCATGGAGCACACACCTTTCTTGACCTCGCCAAAAGTGCGAGGGAAAAGGTGGTCCCTCCATCATCCAGCCTTTCCTCCCGGTATTGATTTCGCATCAGATCCTCGTAATCCTCGCTGAATTGCCCACCGAATGAAGAGTTTATATGCTGGCCACATTTCGGAGCACATTTGCCTACTCTGCCGACATGTTTCAGCCCACTTGCATCCTCTTCTGCATATATGCAACAGCAATCGGACACGCGTACCATTACCGCCATGCAGTTGCGAGCTGCTACTGTTCGGAAGGCGACTTCTTAAGTACAACAAAGACGGGAGGAGGGGGAGGGGGGGCAGGAGACCCAAAAGAGAGGGGGACCCCTGGAACGCCAGTTGGAAAAAAAAACGAGAAAAGAGGTCCCCAAACTCCCTAATGAGAACATTTCTTCCTGAAAAGTGAGAAAGGGAGGCTGGCGCAAAAACAGAACTACTAGCAGGGATATGAGGAAGAACAGATTTGGGCACATAACCAGCAAAAAGCGTGAGATGGAGTAGTTCGGATCACCACATAACAATGGCAGCAATGTAAGTTTTAGATGTCTTTTCCATTCTGCCGCATAAATTCGCTTCGTTTGAATGTAATGCATTGCAACCAACTCAAACTGCGGCGACAGCAAGCTTTCCACATTCTCCTTCAGAGCATCTACAAAAGCTCAAGCTACTCCCGTTCTTCACGCTTTCCACTTGAGCAGAAATACCTTGGGAGAAGACCTGCGCAAACCAGTGATTGCCCTTGCCCGCATAGGTATTACAAATGAAAAGGCATGATTGCATATTAGGTGCTGCGGGAACTGTCTGCAATTTTTGCACACATGCACAACAAGGACATAAAAGTTGCTTGCAAAACCAACAACGGCCGCCAACTGAGTCGCATTTTTTGGCAACGAGAAATGCTAAGATTGTTTTTACGTTCGTCCCAGTGCCTCAGCAGAAAAACATCGACAGAACCAGTAATCTAGAAAACGCTGCTAAATCGGAATGAAGCTATCGTCTGAAAACTTCAGATGCAAACCGCTCACTCCTTCACAACAAGACGTTGTGTTCATACAGACCAAACGTTTAAGAGAACTGTCACCGTGAGGAAACGGACACCTACATCCACTAACTACACTTTCGAAAAATCACTAATGCTTCGCGCATTTTGCGCAGAGGCTTCAGAGGATGCCGGTCGTCTTAAGACGAAACCTCACTAGCAATAAGCGTAAAAAAGAAAGAGCGTGAAGTCTGCAGCAAGCAAAAAATCTCAACGGCTCGCCACCAATAGCTGCCCTCCATGACTTACTGCCATATACCCAGTACGCTCCGATCCGCAACAATGCCACAGATGCGGCCAATCCAGAAGCAGTTGAAGAAGACGCTCCATGGAAGTAGAAAAAGCCACCCCCTCAACGCATTTAATCCAACAACGCATCTCAAAGTCTGGTAGCCGTTGAAGCACGCAGTGCATCGCTATCGACTAAATGACGCAACCGACCACACTACCCCCTGCAACTACAAACGTTGCTCATTCACTTCACAGCACTTATCTGCACCACACGAGCGTTCAGCTATGTAACCCCTCCCCTACAAACACCCTTGCGAAGAATCTCGTCGCTTCTGGATATAACCTCACTTCCACAACTCAATAACCCGCCCGGTTTTTCCCATCTTTGATCACTACTTAACACTACGTACTGACAAATACGTTGTGGTCTTGAAGAAGGATGGTGAACTGCTGCGAAAATTCGAAGCCCACGAAGATTTTGCCCGCAGTGCAACCAACGTTTTTGGAAGACAGGCAAAAGGGTGGCTGGCCTCAAGCGAAATTAGAGGAACAAGTCGCACTTAACTGCCCCTAACCTTCCAGTTACTGCATAGTTGCTTCACCTCCACAACGTTCCCCTTAATCGGTATTCTCAGTAGAGTTACATTCGGCCGAATTAATAAATGGTAGACGAAGATAAAAAAGATGAAGAAACGCGAAAGCGATGCAGCAAAAAGACAACAACAAGCGTGTGCAACTAAACCAAATGCGATTTTTATTAATAAACGAGCAAGCAAGTGCGGACATGTTAGCGATAAACAAAAACAATGCAAAACACTTCTTGTTCCATAAGAGGGGCGGTGAAACAACAACACATCACCATTGCCACCACCACTGCCACCAGCAGCAGCAGCGGTAACTGCAGTGGCAGCAGTACTGGCACTATTATTAGCAGTAACAGCACACAGCTCATGAAGCTGCCTACTCACATATCACAGTGTTCACAAGTGTGAACGCAAGAAACGTCTAACGCATATTTGCAAGCGCACAGCACCGTAGCCACGCAGCACCCTCGGAACGCCGTGTGTCCATTTTATTCACCAAACATTATCCATATGCAGAGGATATTATTATCGGCGCGCTAAAATGAAAAAACCACCGCTCACGTTAACAAGTCGTTGAAACTCTGGCAACAAGGCCGTCAACCAACCGCAGAGCAGACATCTGACAGCAGCAATAGCTTTTATCACATAAAAAGGGGAAAAGGGAACAAGCAAGCCAGTACGCTAACATAATAAAACAGAAACCGGTAAGATGAGCGCACTTAACGGACTCGGCCCGGAGGAGCGTCGCTGCTCCGGCGCTGTACAGCGGACCGATCGAACGGGTGCCTACGAATTGGCGTCGTACGCACCGCGTCCTGCACATGCGCAGTGTGAATACAACTCAACTCAACTCAACTAGATAAATACAACCGCCGGTGCAACGTTGAGCAAAACAAAAGCGCGTGGCAGTTCGAGATTTCCACATGACCAAGCTCACGTCGCGCGGCCACGCAGCCGCCAAAGGGCGAAGCCCTAATCGAACACGGTCAATGGCTGCATCAGATTGCAAACCGAGCAAAACATCGTCTCAGGACAGGCGTAAGCTCAAATAAAGTCAAACGCTTAAAAACGATAAAAGATGGGAAGGGTTAGAACAAGAAGAGGAAATGAGAGTAGAAGCCGTAAGTCGTCTGCTCTGTACTTCGCTCGCTTCTGTGTCACAAGAAAAGCAGATAACTGCCTCTCGAATAGGTGGTGTGTGTCCATCTTAGGAGCAGCTGTTGTTCCGTCCTGCTCAGTTCTCCATACCATCGCGCACTAGAAGTAATACCACTGAGCCAATTAACGAGCTTCACGCAATTACTGCATCCCTTCCCTCATCAAATCTATACTGAAATGCAAAGCAGCTGATAAAGACAGCTCCCTAACAAAATATAATTCAACGCAACGAAGAAGCTAAACGATTTTCATGGCAGTAGTTAACACTGAAAGCAATAAAAACGGAAAATAAACGCACACTGCTGTTGCATGAGGACGTGCGAGTGCACTACCGATTGCTGAGTGTGAAGACGTGAGGGAGGAGATTGGAAACTCTCCATAGGCGCCATCCCAACCGCTGACTGCTGAACCATGACATTTGGTGGAGGCTGATGCATCATTGGCGGAATACTCGTTTTGTTCCACATCTAAAACCACAAAAACCTGTCTATTAAGATGGCTAATATTCTGCATAAACCACTGAATTGAAGAGCTTTTGACTTCCGTTCAGATATACTCTACATCTCATACAGACCTTCAACAATATACATCAAGCTGCTTCCCCAAATTTGATTTCAAAGCCCATCAGTGCATTCGAAACTTCTGCATCGAAATGATAAAACATCTCAAAGATATTAGCACATTTTACAGTGAGAGAGGCCGATTTGAGAAGAAAATCAAATAAGACGTCTATCTCGCGAAGAGTATAAAGCAACGCGACAGCAATATCGCATATGACAAATCCCACGCAACGAATTAATGAAAAGTATGCCGAATGGTTCACAAGATCAAACCTGCTTAGAGGCGATCATTTGCGCTACCTGACTGACAATATCGGTAATTGGAACATTCTTGAGCGTGGCACAGTTGTTGCGAAGCATAAACTCGCTCGCATACTCTTTCAATGTCTCCCTAAAATAAAACAAAGGGGTCTAGAACACTGTCCCACCACTACCGACGACATATTATTTGAAACAAGCTCACAACTTGCCATCGGAATTAAGAATGAGTTCCCAACGAGCATCAAATCATTACCTTCTTTCTTAAGCATACCCGTAAGGTTAAGCATCAATAAGCTAGAAAGTGAGTCAACACAAAACTTAACATGGATGCTAAAGATATCTCAGCTACAAATAAAGTGTTTCGTCAGACGTTTACGCATGTGGAGAATTTATTATTAACTCACTACCATCTTTCTATGGCTGGAAGAAATCTAGAATCCAAGGAAAGGCCGAAGATCAATGTCAGATGTCAGTTCACACAAACAACTAAACCTTCAGCACTAAAATGATCACTTGCAGCGAAGCCATCCATCAATCTAAGAAGACGTCCAACTACACTAGCAAATTATGGTGCCAGTGAGTTGGGCTCTGTGATAACTGAAAATATGATAATGGGAACTTGCCAGATTCCTAAATACTGCACCTCATTTCTCTGAAGATGATCGTTATCACCTCTCTCCGCTTCACTATATGCCATACTGACAGGCCAGAAATTGTGCTCACTGGTGGCCGTTTCTGGACGACAACAAAGCATTTATGGACGCGAATAACAACTTCCATGATCTTTAAGCGAGGACACTGATCCGCCATAGGCTTAATTTTGGAATTTCGGGTGACATTTATACGTGATCCTAAACAAGGTGAACAAGTGAAGGAACCTCCTCCTTATCCACGAACGAAATAAGACATTTAGTGCGAACAGATCTTCTATTCCGATACAAAACTTGTAAAGGGTAATCGTGTGCCATGAACGATAACGCACAACATGGTGGTGAGCGAGGCAAGCAGCAAACAGCTCGAGCCCATCTCTTAACTAAATTCACTGCTAACACGGAAGTCTTCGTTAAAACCGCCTTCCTGAACTGATACGAAATTATATGTCTTCAACATATTCCATCTTCTGGTCATCTTCAGCAAAACAAAACAAATGAAACCAAAATAAAATGCAGTCAGCAAAATAAAAGAAAGCGAAAACTTACGGCGAAATCTGTGGAAAATGAGTTCTCAGTGAATCCAGTACAACGTCCCTGCGTGGCGATGAGCTGCGGCTATTGTCGAGCATCGTATTCTGAAATGGATATGCCCAAAAATTCAACATAGCTTCATTATCTCCATCCCTACCTTAAAAAGAAAGAAATCTGTGGAGAAACAGTGAGCTGACGAAATTGTGCGATGAGAATTTGAATTGTTGTAACGAAACTGTAAACATTCCACCAAACAGACCATGCCTCTAACAGAGTTTTCAAGAAAAACTGAGAAGGAAGCAGCTAGAACGTACCGCAACATCAGGGGAACCACCCGCTTGCGGGGTTCGGTAACCTGCCCATCCACCAGCCCATTGCGGCGATTGATATCCACCAGCCTGGTGCATACGGCCATACTGCGCATGTTGCCCCGAAACAACGCCGCCATTATTCATACCAGCTGCAAGCAAAACAATGTGGGTGACTTCTGGTAATCGACAGTTGATTTCAGCGAGAACCTGCACTGCCGAGGTATTATCACCTCAGAACGGCATATTCACATACGCGCCCTCGGTAATCTGGAGACGAATGAGGGGCAGGAAATGCCTTATTATGGAGTAGGCTAGCAGACAAAACAAGCATACCCGTGATCGAGTTGGACCACTCGGCACCCGTATTGCCCCATCCGTTTGACTGTGCACTTCCGAAATGAGTGGCTGCGTTCGCAAGTCCTGGTGGTGGCTGCGATAGCTGGAAATGAGGTGTGATCAGATCAGAAGCACAAAAAACACGATAATTGAAGGAAAAATGAAGGCAGGACATTTCTCACTGGGGCTGGAGAACAATCGCAAAACGTGTGCGATCGAATATTATAAGCAGTGAAATAAACGCACTTGATTAGAGGCTGTGGCGCTGGTGATACCATAGTCGGTGCCAATCGGTCCAAAAGATCTGCTCGGATTAAGCAGTTCGTTGATCGAGTTCATCGCCAGTGAACCCTCCCATGCTGATCCCCAAGTATTCGGGATAGAAATTCCCGACGTTGATGCGCTCGTTGGCGGCTGTGTAGGGTTCAACGACGAGCTCGCGGCTGCGGTTGCTGCTGTCGGCGGAGGCGCTGTGCTCATGTTGCTGTTTCCAAAATCAATCGATCCATTCACATGACTTGTTGGCCGCACACCTTCAAATGCGCGCAGTTGAATTGAAAAGACCTACTTTTATCACTTATGCTAAAAGGTTAAATCACACCACACTCTAACATCTGAGTCACATTATTTTTCCATCAACAAGTACCTTATATCATAAATAAATCTCAATATGGGGATGCAAACTTGGTTGCCCAGCATCGCTTAGACCTTCAAAATGAGAGATGACCACGATAATACCACCCACTACTTTTGTTCCTATCCCATCATTAAACACCTTCAAACCTACGTATCCCCAGCACAATTCTTTAAAGCGGAAAGTTATCTCAGAAAAAGTCATGGAAACAAGACAGTCTATGAAAAATTCACAGACGACACTTCCAAACATTTTGATATGCCCAAAAACTAGACAAAAAAGACATCTTAAATGTGTCGGACACACCGATGGGAGCGATAGCTGATGTGACGGTCATAGGAGACTTCATTGGGGACACCGTTGACGGGGGCGCTGGAGCCTTCGAAATCGACTGCACAGGCGACCCAGGTGCAATATTGCTTGATGGTATAGCTGCACCTGAATTGCTTTTTTACCATCTGATATCAAAGCGCTGCATAAGATATAAACGGATACGAAACTGCCAATAACTGCGCAACGGAAGTCATCTACCAAGCTACTTGTACATCAAATGCTCTCGAACGATTTCGTTGGCTCTAGTTTAGTTGGTTGATAGAGTTCTTAACCACAACGACGTATGCTTACCAACAAGTCGAAATCAGATTGAAATGAACTACTGTAGAGCAGCAGTTCAATAAATGATGCCGATGAAGGGAATTCTTACCGGCAATGAAATAAAAGACCACTGTTAAGCAATCTACCTTTTGCCCATTTCAAACAGATAAACTAAAAAATAAACAACTTATCAGCGTACTTAATGCTGACAATGACATATAGCCTACAAGATGAAAGATGGTGAAAGATCATGTCCCGTCTAAAAGAGTCGGAATTTTGAACCTGCAGCTATCACGTTCAATAAATTAAGCAAACCAACTACTAAAGAAAGTTTATACAAATTCTCTTGTTAGCTTGTCTATTCTTGAACAAGCTCAGCGTGAATTCTTCTCTTTGCTTCCAAGCACTCATCACGCGTGGAAATCTTATTTTTCAATCCAACCAGACGCGAAAAAAACCACTGGCGCGCTCCAATCATAACAAGCAGCGGAGCTAGGAAGGCAACTCACGTGATTAATGGTTAGAACGGCAAGCTCAAGACTTCGCTGAAAACAATCTTTTCTACCTGTTATCTAACTGAAGCCAATGTTAAGGTGAATTCAAAACTGCCGATACATTATTTTTTCCACTCTATCGTATGCACATCTCCCCCTTCACAGTCGAAATACAGGACAGGTCTCTCAATGCGCACCATTATCTTTTGTTGGCTGTCTTATTTACCCTGTCTCCAAGTTGGAAGTGGCTTCAGGCTTTCAAACAAACCACTTTCTCCCCACTCATTTTTCTATTCAAGCATACTCAGCACGTTAGGGTCCCAGATATGAGACATGGTATTAACCCCTGAGATGATGTGCTCCAGTTTGGGCCGATGAACGGTGCCGCTACTAATAACAATAATACTGTCAAAGTTTCTTACATCGCTGGTGGCTCCCTCAAAACTGGCTTAATCAACAGTAATACACAAAACCAATAAGAACCATTCACTTTTTCATGAACAGCTAAGTTAATAACTTACTTTCACACATAATTTTAAAAGTCTACAGCGCTGATTTCAAAAAACGTGCTGCAAAACTCTAAGACGAAAAGCTGATCTTTCACATCCCCAGATAGTGTGCTGACAAAAACGAGCCAACTCACCAATAATACCGGCCTGAGAAGTACTGCTACGAGCCGTTTGCCCAATGACGCCGGGAGACGGGGCCGCCGCCGACGTTGACGGTTTCTCGGAAGCAATTGGCGACGGCTGACTGACGAACTGATTTATTTTAAAAGATTTCGGTGCAGGTGGTGGCTTGGCTACCGAGATTCTTGGTAACTGAGACAACTGTTTTCCACTTTTTATCTGCTCAATCTGCAAATACACAGAACTCAACCGAGCACACATGCAGCTCGCTGAGCTGTTAACTGAAGCTTTATTTTATCCTTTGATGCTTTAGCTACAAATTGTAACCAGTTGATACTTCACGACTTTAGTAAAAAGAAGAGTAATTCCAAAGGAGAAGGAACAGTGGGCGAACCTGTGCTGCGAATTCCGCTTTTGAAGAAGCGATCAGCGATGCAACCTCTTCTCTCTTAGCTCTCCATTCCGCTATCGCAATTTTCAATTCTTCCGAATGTGTCCCGCTCCTTACTCTGGAAGTTAAATCCTCCATTTATGCAAGTGTTGGAACACTTAAAATAATCGAGCGTTGGAACTCTCAATTTCTCCACATGAACGCCGAATGGTCAACAACGCGCTCTTATATTTCCTATCTTGTTACGAGGAAAAGGCTGACTTACATCCCATTCCCATCCCCGCCACCTTCCCAATGTTCACACTTCCCAAATGAACTTGCTGCAGACTCTGCTGCTACGCTTTTCAGCACAGCATCTCAATGTCCGCATATGCAGAGTTTAAGTGGAAGAGAGTAATTATTGCTGAAAGCATACTCCATAGAAACGCAACAACAAACCACTGCACTTTTCACCAACTATTCTAGAATTGGGAAAATGAATGTAACTTGGTACTGGTCTGGCTTACCCCTCGCAGCAGCTACTGAACGGCGCACAGACATAAAACCTGTCTTGCTTTGACAGTGAACACCACTGAAAACAACGAAGCATCACTGAAAATCGACTTTGGAAGCACTCTGTGGGGCATCACATGCTCAAGTTTCTCATAACAACGTGCTTTCAGACATGACATGCCACTAAACTCATGAGCAGAAGACTGAACTTGAACTTCGATAAGCAGTAAGGACGTCCTTTCAGATCAGCACCACTGATATTTAAAAAATTCACTTTTTCTGTTCCATTTCGAAATCTTTGACACGTTGTCCTGCATCCTTGTAAGCGCGCTCTAATACCGCCAGGCCCGTCTCCAGCTTCAATTCCAGATACATGATCTCAGTCTTCTTAGCACGTTCTGTGGCTGCCGCAAGATTGTTCTGGAACGTTTTCCGCTCCTGAAAAACTTCCGATTAAATTTACTTTGCTATAAGACTTTCAATAAAGTCATCGACGCTACGATGCCTTTCACGTTTTTAGAAATTTAGCACTCTACCAGAGAGGCAGACAATAATACGTCCTGGCTTTTTTACGCCTAGCAAGAGATTGAAAGCGGATAACAGATCACAACCAAAACGTCATACACCTTGCAAACACTTTCAACACAAATCATCAAATTTTAAGCATAATGAAATTCAATCGTAAGTTACGAAATGCCATGTACAATACCAAATAACGAACTAAACAAAAGTAAATGAAAAAGCACCGTGCTAAGCGTATTCTCGGAACGCTTGAGCGCAAGAGACCTTTCACTGAGTTGATTCCTGAGTTCTGCCTGCTCCGCTTCACGACCTTTGATCTCATCGGCCATATTCTTACGCGTATCCTGACTTGACTGCAACTCTCTCTGCAGTTTACGAACCTCATCAGCGTTCTTCTGACGCATCTCTTGGAGTTCTTTCGTCAAGTAATCCACTTTGTCTTGTAATTCTCGACAGCGCTCCACATCCCTCCTGTTGAATAAAATTATTAGGAAATGCTCCGATATCTACATCTCCGACGTTTCCAGCAAAACGGATAACAAGATCTAATAAAATTAACCGTTTTAGCATACGCTTCCAACCTGACCTCCCTGAGCTGCAATTTCCCACATCCATAAAATTCGACTTTTAAAAGCCTGCGAAATATTATACGTGTAAATATTTATGCATGCACAGAGTGCGAAAGTCCACTTCTGATTTGTCTGAGTGCGACTCAGCTACATTTCAGAAAAACCCGCAGAGTTATTTTAAAGTTTTATGTTACGAGAGGACGCACTTAGTTCTAATTATATGTACATGCGGAATCCGGTAGATAAAACTCAACGGAAACTGATATTTGAGAGAAAAAAGTAAATCTCTAAAATCTTATGTAAGACTTCGTGATTCTATGATAGTTTCCACGAGGATAAATGTCAGGCTGAACCTTATGGATTTGACAACCATGTCATCCTTCTTACGCCGTTCACCTCGAACACACTGCCTGGTTCTGATGTAGAAATATGTCAGTTGATAAACTCATCTTTCGTGCAAAAGAATTGCCTCTTAATCACTCAAAACCACTTCAAAAGCCTTACTCGTGCTGTTTCAAGACCTTCTCCTGCTTCTTCAATTCGTTCTTCTTCTGATTTAATTGTTGGACAGTTTTTTCATGTTTCTCCTTTTCCGCCTGCAGTTGCGCCTGGATCTGCTTCATCGTATTTGCATGCTTTTGCTCCGATCTGAAACATGTTTTAAGCACATTAAACCGTCTTTTTGATGCACTCAAATTTTCTGAATCGTTGAAACGACTCCGTCCGAATTAATTCATCAGAATTACATAAGAAGACTGATTATTCAAAACAGTTCAGCAAACATATGGACCTATATAAATCCTTCGCATATTTCAGGATTACTCGATGCATTAAAGATTTCTCCTAACTCTTTCGCCAATATCAGATGCCCTATCGTTATGTTATATTACTCCATACAAGGCGTTTGTAAAATACCATAAAAAACGTTCAGCAAAAATCTTCACCGCGTCATGACCGCAAATCTCATCGAATGGAAGATATTAGCTAATTGACAAATAGCAAAATAAGTGAAGCCGAAGCCAAAAAACACAACTCACATAAAAAATTGAGAAGGCTATCTGCAAACTCATCCGATATCGTAGAAAAATTTGAAAATAAAGAGCAACTACTAACTTCTTGAGTCTCTCTCTTTCAACATTCAGTTGCTTAGTAAGATTCTCTTTATCGCATTCCAATAATGCGATTCTCGCAGCAATCTTCTCCGTATGTTCGTTGAGTCTGCAAAGCGAACAACTTTTCGCGAATAAGCGCTCCTCTTTTCCTTCACAAATTAAAGGAAATAAACAAATAAACGAAATCAGGAAATGAACCTTTCTTGCATAGAATCTTCAACACATAAGCTCGGCACCAATGGAACTTTTAATCAGTAGTTAATAGCCAATTTAGAAGCACCAAGATCACTGAACACACTCATGCGCTCCAAGAAAATGGCAATGTCCCAACAGCACTCAGTGATCATTCATTCATTTTAAACTACCACGTCGATAATCCTCGGCACTTCCCTTATTGTTACAGCAGAAAGACGATGCTAAAATGTTTCTGATTTCTTTCCGATATTCACGATTTTTGTAAAACTTCTTCAAAACAATAAATGATTTAGAAATATTTGCAAACTGTTTGATTTTACTGGCTCTCAACTGCGTACTTCAAGCAACTGAAGAAAGAACTGTAAGAACGAACTTCTCTGCTTGCCCCAATTCCATGAGCGGATTCTTGCTGACTGCCTGATCAGCGAATACGCCAATACGCTGCACCTCGCGATTCAGCATGTAGTCGTGTGTATCGTCTGGACACTCCATCGACGACATCATCACGCTAAGGTGCTCGTCTTCTTCGCCCAGCATACCCCCAATGTGCTCGTCCCCTGTGCCGCTATCCAACGACGATTCTGTAAACGACTCATCAGTTCTTTCTGAATGGATCCATCAAGACCACATGAATCTCCAGAAGCCGAATACTTAACCTGTTCGATACTTCCAGCCCTTGTGACACACTGCTCCGTAAAGATGGACATAAAGCAATGAACAAGCAAATTGTAAAACGACTTCTGGATTATACATAGACAAGACAAACACCTCATTTTTAGATACAGATGAGAACTCTCATCTTGATATTTTAATTTTGAAGCGAACATAAATCGAGATAACTTAATGGTAAACCATTTTTGCGAGAATCTTTCGGGGCGTCGATAGCCTTTTCGTCTCCAGCGAGGAAAGCCAACTTCTGCAAACACTCCCTCAGAAAGGGGCTCTTCGAACGTGTCTCCAACGTATTGATGAACTCTGCCGCCTTGTCGACTACTCGCTTCGCATTCACACAGTTCACTCCTATCACCGAAAGTGCGGCCATCACTTGCTGTACCTATAAACATTGTAACTGCACAATAAAATCGTTCCTATACATAAGTAATGCTATACGCCAGAAGATCGAACATTTAATTTGGTACGGTAAGTTAAGGAAGCAAGAAAGTGAATCCCAAGCCGAGACGACTTTCAATGAGGTGGTAATGATGTCAGTTCAATGGAAATAAATCGAACTTCAGATAACCACTTTCGCAAAAAACAATCTCCAAAAAGCAAGTTCCTGCAACTGGCGGTCACTTACACTATTCCTGAACATGATTCAACGCAGGCCAAATTGTTCCCTCCATATTCGAAACAGAAAAGGAAGTTTGCAGTGCTTTTTCGAAGATGATATCGAATGTAAGCAACAGATTTGTGATTCAGTGAAAGAAGTCTGTGAACAAAACATCACACATAAATGGTTACAACACATAAAAACCAAAGATGCCGCACCTGAGCGTCGTTGAAGTGAGGAATGTTGCCACTTGTCAGATCGATTCCGCCTTCTTCGCCACCGCTTCCTGGTGAATTCTGAAAACAGAAGATGAGCATAGTGGTACCAAACCGCAATAAGTGAATCATCATTCTACTGTTCCCGAACGTTCCTATGCTTCCATTTTAGAATAGACGGCCATGTCACCCCAATGCATGACGGCCTCCTACTGCTTTTATAAATCCTTGCTTTAGATTCTGTAACCCTTTTGTCCATTCACAACTTTTTTTATTGCGAGCACTTGTCCCGTCTATACAAACTCCCTTATTCCATTCCTCGGTCACCGATTCATTTGTTGTCACCACTGTAGCAATGGATGGATAATGTGGTTTTTGTCACGATCCTTTCTATTCTCCTCCTGCCACCGCACGCACGCTTCTTAATGATCGCCCACCTCTCTGAACTATGAAGAACGATTTAGCTACAGTCTCATTCAAAAGCGGCAGCTTCCTGTTCACCGCTACTTCTTTCTCAATTTAACCTTTACTCATGAGTTCCTTTTAACCTTTGTCAGCGCCTTGTCTGATATTTCGACTCGATCTGCTTGTGTATTTCTGCACGCGCTCACGGAAACTGAATTTTTTAACGTTTTCAATCTCTTCGCCTCAACAACAACTATAGAACTTCGTTCCTAATTACGATTAGGCGGTGCCTGCTTGCAAGTGTCTTGTCGCCCTTCTTACTGCATGTGCAAGCTACGGATATCTGCCACCCTCAGACTTCAAGTACTACAACCTTTTCCTATCGACGTTCATATTTTATCGGTCCAGCTCGTCGAAGAGGTGTTGTAAATCTGCGTTTGACAGCACTGGGAAAATGCAGCCTTCCTACCTTACTCGTCTCTGACCTCGACTGATATTTACCTCCCGCGTACGAATGTTGCAGATACCCACTGCAGCTACATTTCCTTTAAAGAAGGAGATTACCCAAGGGGGGGGGGGGGGGGGGGTGCATCGCTTGGCTTCGACATATCTCCAGAAGTCAGTATATTTCGATGGTCTTTTCATAGTCTTCAAGACCCTTTTTCACCTGCTAGATAGCATTTTTCATTTCCAAGTCGATGCTTCGTTAAATGGTCCGCTACTTTCGTGTAAACCATTAGTACACCTCTACGATGCGGCCAATTTCCTTCCTTTCTGTCGTGGGTGGACCGTGGCTTTTTCTTTGCTCAGTTATTCCCTATTTGCTTTCACCTATTGAACTCCTCACTCGTTTCGGCTTCCTAGGTTGCGCCATCCTGCTTCACCCAGACATGCCGGCTAACGGTTTTCGAATATCTTCCTTTCGGTCAGCTTGCTGAGAGTGCTGGATTGCATATCCGCTCGAAAACTTGCATTCCCTATCGTTTTGCCTCCCTAGCCCTCGGCAGTTCCTGCCCCTCCTTGCTTGACCTACTTACTGATTGGTCTTTTCAATTCGTCGTGGTGCACAGAAGTGGAACAACAGGATGAGGAAATTGCCTAAAAGGGTCAATGTTAGCTCACAAGGACCGACGAAAAAACAACTACATGCACCTCAGAAACATTCCAGACATACAGTGACGAGACTCACAACGCTTCCTCGGACGGAATTCTGATCTTTGTTCACGTCCACCAAGGTCAATCGAATCCAACTGGGACGTTTTGCGCTTTAAATGAATGCGAATAGCGTCATGAAAACCATCTAAGCCTTTGCAGCATGAAGCACTGGGATAGCAGTGAACGTAACATTTGCAAGCTATATGAAATCCGCAAATCTAATTCCGCGGATCTCAACGATTTTCTGACCACTACTTAGAATATCTTCGGGACTAAGCTCGCAAGGAACTTTTGACCATCAAGTCCCTATTAGATCTTCTGCATTCAGGCACTCACGGTCACGTAAATCAATAACGACAGAAATGGCTAAACAACATAAAATCCCTCAATATTTTCATTTGGAAATTTCCCCTTCAACTCCACTGTAAATTGCCCACATTATTCGACTAGACTGCATTCACGATCGCGTAAAGTGAACATTTCTCAGGATAAACGGATGATTAGATAAATAATAAAGTTTTATCGCTACTCCCTCTCCCAGTTTATGGAAAAAATAAATACTCCGTGAAATTTAGCTCAATAAGCGCTTCGTCCTGAAACTGAAAATTAACTTGTTTTCATAGTTTGAGTGCTGATCATTTGACTATAACTTCGGCGACGTCCCGCATAAGCCCAAACTAAGCGGTCACACATGAAACTTCTACAGGACAAAGCTCATGCCAAATATGCATAGACTTGTCCGCATATCTTCAAAGAGAAATAGTTGCTCCAAAGCAAGAGAGACATATTTAAGACGTTACCTCTCCGTTTTTCATATACTTCCAGCAGTATTTAATGTTGAATTTAAGCCATTCTTCGATGTACTGTCGCGACCAAACGTTAGGCTGCGCCGCTTCCTCCAGGTAACGTTGGAGCTGAAGGCGTTGCAACATGAATAAAACATATCTTTTTCTAGTGGGTTAACCGTGTTGCTTAGGGATCAGTTGGCATCACACATTTCACCAGCCAAATATCCGCCACATACTGTACCCCTCCGGAAATATTCCCCAGCTTATGATCACTAGTGCTTTCCAAATTATCGCTTCCTTCCCGCGTTCCGCAGTGGTCACCAAATAAAGGAACAACTTGTAGGAACCGGTTTGCAAATCATAAATGGGCCTTAATGATATACGTATCACAACGGTTTCACGCAAAAGCACGTTCTAAAGTCACTCCAGCACACCAAAAGCACTAAGGACACCACCGGAATCGAACTTCACTAAAGACAGTATCCGACATGAACTTAAGTGGAAGCACAGACTCCTCCTTTCTGGATCTCATATTAAGGTATAATTTTATGTTTTATTCTCCGTGCGTCATCTTATGTTCCGTTCTATTCGTTTCCTCCTTTTTTTGTCAAATGACGGATATTTTCAGCAGTAAAATGTTGTCCGTACAAGCTACATCAAAGATGAAATACAGTGAAGAGTGCTCAATTAAATACTTCAAAAACCTCATCGGCGATATCTGCCCGATCTTAGAAAAGCTCGTTAGCATAATATCACGAAAACGTTCAAACTGAGAATAACAGCCAACGTATGAACTTTCTCAATCCTAAGCCGTTTAGGAAACGCATCGGATCGTGCTTTCATAAGAAGAAAACCACATTCACTGGAGTGGAAAACTGCCTTAACTTTTCGTTGAATGAACAGGGAAATGATTTACGGCAAGAAACCTCACCTCGGAAAGCTATTTCTGAGAGCTAGAGCGAGAAACTATTGTTTTTTGTTTCGATCACAAAGTTCGGGCAACCTGTGCCATGCAGAAAATGAAACAAAAAATCCCCATAATTCACCCAGTAAGATGTAGGGATTTGAAGGGGTTGTTCAAAGATGCGAAGAGGGGGAGCATGCAACGTTTTTCGGCATGACACGACCACCCCCTCTCATTATTCACAAGAAGATGAGCACGCTTTCTGCAAAAGCATTTAAGAATTGGTAAAACGACGAACCTGAGGGGATGGAAGGTCATCACCAAAAATTTGTTGCGGTGACGGATGGTATATTTGCGGCAAGGCTCCCATGAGCTGAAAACACCGAACGCGTAGGCGCACTTATTTTCCCCCACCCATACAAATTTGAAGTCACCCCTCTATTTCTTGTATAACTAGCTTCCTAAGACAAACATCCACTGCAATTTTCCTCCGTGGTAATAAAAAATGGTGCCAGAGCACAAGCTCTGGAAAAGCATGGACAAGTGTAAAAAATCCAGGTCTTCGCTTCAGAAACCTGTTCACTGCTGGCGTTTAATGAAAGGAGATTAACGGCTCAAGAGCACCAGAAAACAGCAACAATCATAGGAAAACTGATTTGGACAACATCTTTGTCTACTACGTAAATCACAGTAATATTAAAGATGCACACCAAGACGTGGCATATTTTCTCCAGCACAGCTACATAACACCGCCTATCCCCTGTTCCTTGAAGGAAAGCTTCAACAATGTTTGTCAAAATGTATGGCGATGAGTGATACAAACTGACCGAGAACTGGTAATTGCCGTTATGAAATAGTGATCGTGACCCTACATCGATCTACACAAAATGCCACGTAAGTTCTGCTAGACGATTCAACTAAACGATGATTGCTGGAGTGTTTTGAAAGCAGAAACTATGAGAATAAAAATATAATCGATACAAAATGACATGATAATAACGAGTGCGAATATCCTACCTACTTTCCCGCTGCAATAAGAAAAGTCACTTGCGGGCATATGTGGTCATTCTGCTTTGGAAGTACCTAATAAGGGCAAAACCGAATGGCAATGCTCACCGCTGGATCCGGGTTAGCAAAGTGTGACGTGAAGCGCGCTATGCTCTCTCGAGTCAGTTCGGCATTCGACGTATCGAGGCGTTCAATGCTGTTCTGTGATCCACCTCGAGCCTGAAAATTCCTCCACTTTTTTCTCTTCTATTTTCAGCTACAGTGCTAAGTATTTCACCCTACATTTCGTCGCTCTTATATAAGGCAAAAAAATTAACGCATTATAAGGATCTTTTAAGCGATGCAAATTAGAAGTTCAGCAAATGAACGTTTAAACACTCTCTTACAGCTAACAGTGATATATGAATTACTAGAAGTGGGCAATACTCCATCACTATCATTTGCAGCACATACCTCGAAGTGCCTCCAATGTGCCTACACTTCACAACAGATCAAAAGCAAGCACAGAAGTTGATCGAGTACTCACCTCTTCAGCTTTTTTATTCGGCACCTCCACCTCTTTGAGCTCATTCAATTTCTTCTTACGCCATTCAGGATCTTCGTATTTGGGATTGTCAACTGAAAGAAAACAAACAATTAAATGCTGCTAACAAAACCTTATGGCAACAAACAAATCTACTCCGCAGATTTCACCTCAGATAACACTACGAAGCATGAATCCCTCATTTTCCTTCACTGCCACTGAGAGAACTGCGCAAACCTATGTCTCATGCGGTAGGCAAAGCATCAACAAACATTCACTGCGAACTTCTCAAAAATTGTCTAAATACATCAACGGAGCCTCTTTCAAAGGGTCGTGTAAAAAGATAATGATTATATGTAGCCACTGCATGAAAATCTAAAATTCTTATATAAGCAAACACAACTTGTAGCGTCCCCCCATCCTCCCCCACCCAATGCCACATATTACACAATATAATCTACAATATGCTAGAAATCAAAACCACGACAATGGAAAAAACACGCACTGGTACTAATGGTCTTCCTGGCGACCTGCTTCTTCGGCTGAGCGTAAACTCTCGGTGGACTAGTTGTGTTGGTGTTATTGTTATTGTTATTGCCACCTCTCGCTGTCACCACTACTGGCTCATTTTTCAGCTGCGCATTCGTCTCATTGAGAAGTGGAACTGCAAATCGCTATCAGACTTGCATACCTGCTCAACGACCATTCATGAATTGGGAAGTATGCTAATGAAGCCTCAATCCGTTGGCGCTTTTCACGATCACGTCTAAGAGAGCTGTTGCGTGATCATGTGAATGCAACAAAACCCAGTGAGAAGAGAACGAAGACTTCCTCGACTTCACTTGAGTGAAACGAAATAAAGAATTTGCAGAAAATTGTAAGGCCGTCTTCTCAGCCTGGTGGTCTTTTGCTTCTCATTTCCTCGATCCACATTGAAAAGTCCAAACCCATATCTTCCGCCACGAAACTACTTGTCGTAATAACGGCGACTAACTGCGCAAATCAATTTTGAAACAGAAGCGCGTAAAAATGTGCCGACAATTTTCTAAGAAAGCAAACATCAGATGGAAATGTCACTGTGTGAACGCACAAACTAACAGACCATTCCAGTATAGTGCCCTCCTATAAGTAAAGAAGGGAATTAAGGCAATAATGCAAAGGCACATATATGATGAGGGACAAACTTCACTATGCTGGCATCGCCAATAAAACTTGAACACTTTTCTTAACATAGGGCTAACTGCACAACCACAAAAAGCCTTCTAAGCAACAAGCTTCAGTTTGGATGAGGCACAACGTTGAAGACACGACTGCAAGAGAAGCGATATCCCCGCATCCATCAACCAACACGGAATTTCATTTCCGGTCTGCGCACAAAAATAACCATAGAATAACTAACAATCGGTCTGGCATGAAGCCTCCTCGGTGGCAACTGACGACGGCTCAAGCATCGCCTCAATGCAACTATCGCACTCGTCACGCAGCTCTGTGATTACTGCTTCTGGTCCTTCCAAGCAACGCTTCATCTTCTTCGACACTGGCACTCCCAACGCTGTACGACCGCCGTTCCCTTCCGCCTGCAACTGTCAACGGTGGATGCCCAGACACCGTGTCATAGCGAATACATTCCAGTTTAAAGTTTCAAAAACGCCTTGTAATTAAAAGGCTTTATTAAGGGTCACGCCAACAACTGTGCAAGGAATAACGAACATGCAAAGCATACAAGCTTACCTCACTGTCCGAAGTGACGCCTCCAGAAGTAGCGGTCTCGTCATCGCTAGAGTACTCGATGCCCCCTTGACTGCCTTTGATTTCAGCACCTTCGTCGGTTAGAGGCTCCCAGGGCTGTCTCTGGCCGGTTAAATCCGCCTTATAAGTTGCATTCCTCCAAACGGGAGCGGTATTTTGAGTCACACCGAATTTCTGCAAACGTGTACAATTTCGGCATATTATAACGCCGCGTTAACAGCTAAATTATGTGCACATCAAAGTAATTTCCGCCCATAGTACTTTAGAACAGGATCAGACTGCCACACAACCTACCTCCTCTCAATTCTAGTCCTAGAACTCATCAAAGAATCGAGATCGAACATAAAGTGGCAAATTTTGCGGTCTGTCAGTAAAATGACTCTTCATTATGAGTAACACTTTCAAATCCATTCGTGTCGAACGCGTTCTTCACCTTTCAACAACATTTCCAAAGATGGATAATATGTCAGCGCGTATTACGTGAGGAGGTCTCAACAAGAATTTTTTCAGTTTGTTGGACAAACGGCGCTTCGTCCACAATAAAACGCGCACTGCACAATAAAGACTGCTAACCTTCAACCTCCACTCATACTTTTACAGCTCTTCACAATCTTACTCTACGAAACTCAGAACTTCTGTGGATGCCGGTAGCTTTAACCTTCTAATAATAAAAACAAAATTAAGCCTAAGTTGGAAAGAAGCAGAGGATTTTAACGACTGGATAAAATGAGAAAACCTCTTCCATATCCGTCTGCTTTAATGCACCCTTCTTGGATCTGTTATCCAAATTTTGCACCTTCTGTTGCTCTCCCTTGGCTAGCTCTTGTTCTTCACCGAGCTTGCTCAGCGGAAGTTTGTCCGGATCCAAGTCGATCAAGTTCGATAAAGGACCCTTCTTCTGTTGTACTGCTTTCGGCATCCTTCAAACAGATATATAAACTAGAAGTGCCTTAAAATAAAACCTCGATTTTGAAGGAACAGAAACAAATCATTGGTGAGAAATATTCGGCGCACACAGAACTCCATTACCTCTCACCACTTCAACTGAAAACTCAAACGCCACTAAAAGAAAAGCGTCCTCAAAGCCAGAACTATTTTACATAGCTCTACAAAGCATCACTAGCTGATGAAATCGCAACAATTTCTTCCGGTAATTAAACCTACAAAATGCTGCAAGAGTCGCTTCCAAAAACATAGCTGATCAACAATGCTGAACGGTGTTTATAGGATTCGACAGCATTGCCCGTCTAGAAATAATAAGGCTCTTTCTTTAAAAATATACCAGTGTGTGAAGTGATTCACTGTTAAGAAATAGATGATTATTAAGAGAAACCTTTTAAAAGCCTGTTGCCTTCGAAGTTCTTCTTCATATGATTCGTTGGCCACTTTCTTAATCTCACTCATCATCTGCGGATTGTTTCGAACAGCAAGAGCCGAGATGTTCTCGAGAATGGCCTTTGTACGAATTAGTTCATTCTGTTTATTCGTTATGAACGTACTCCTTCAATACAGCGTTCTCTTCTTATATGTTCAGTCAATTCAAAATCGATCACATGTCTACAGGAATCTCTACAAAGCTGACTATCACGCTTTCGCACGCCGACGATGCACTGTGGGGAGACGAATACGCGATTATAAATTGTACCCGTTTTCAGTGAAAAATGCAAAAACGATCCCTATATTACCCATTTACTCATTGCTCCACCGTGAATTCCCCATCTCCTCTACCTTCCCCACTTCGTCATTATCCACCACTACTGTTTACGACTTTCCAAAACCATTCGCCATCTATGCCGCAGAAATGCAACAGGAAAAAGGCAAATTGCACCTACTCTCGCTTTTTTTAATCCGACCAAAATTAACGATGCCTAATGAACATTTTACATCCATCTTTACTTCGCCTTTCCTTCTTTTTAGACCGTCATTAGCCCAAACGATGGCTGAAATATGCAATCAGATTCCCGTCTTCTCAACAACATTATTTTTCAGTGGGATGACGGCCAATTTAAACAATTCCCTTGCTCCTCTCATCATTAGCACAGCTGACCATCACTGAGGAAACGCCGAGAAAGATCACACAGCACGAATGCTCGTCGAATTTTTTAGCTCTTGAACACTGCTCACGACTGGCATATCTACTAAGTCTTATGCTTTTCATGCGAAAATTGATTTTCTGCGTTGCAAGCTAGTTTTGTTTTAAATAAGCAACTTCATATGGATGCTAACATCGACCAAACTATACTGTCAAATGTCAGGCTCACAACACTGTCAACGACATCGGAACTAATTCTAACACGAACGCCACTCTCGATATGAATCATCAATTTTCTGCGTGCATCCAGTAGCTAAATGATGTTAAACTGACTTGTCAGCTGCGAAACGCTTTTGCTCGGTGTCGAATCTGGATGAGAGTCGTTCGCCTTCGTTCAGTACTACCTCTTCCAGTTGCTGACCAAAGTCCATGTTTCTCCTCTGCAAAATTTATCGCAATGATAAACGTCACAAACCACTGCAGTCAACATTCCTTCACTTTCCCCAATACATAACAAAAAATGGTGTGAGGCTTGTTTGCTTCGCAAAATATCCTTCTAAATGACACGCTTTGCTTCAAGTTCCACGAACAACCACAAAAAAAGCACGTATATAGTAGCCAGCGGTGGCCCAATATCTGTATGCTACAGACTATGACCAAAAAACTTCTCTGGATAGAACGAAAACATGGTCAGTTGTATATGTAAAGTGATGATGATATATAAACAACAATCAAAGAACAAACTAGTTCATTGTCGATGTCATCGCTGGTGTTAGTACCTGTTACCCATGGTGCCTTATAATGCGAATTGGAAAGAAGAAGTTCAGCTCGCAAATCTGAAACCTCAGTTCTGAACAAATGAGTGAAGAAAAAAAGAAAGAAGAAAACAATAATACTTTCGAAGAAAGCAACATCGGTTCCCTTCAAACCAATTACCGTCTACGAGAATGAGAAGTGAACGTTTTAAAAGCTTTCATTGCCCACTGAGATGACCACAAATGCGCACGATCACTTCATCAACGGATTGAACCATGTCGACTGAAGCGGCAGCCACATCGCCACTTATGAACTTAATACAATCGCAAAAAATATGAGATAAAACAACGTGAATAAGATCAACTAACCTGTTCGCGTTTCATTTGTGACACTGTCGACGTTCGGCTGCGATTCAATAGTTTTTGATGGTGGAGGAGGGGTCTGTGACCTGAAAATCGCTTTGAAATTATGATTTTTCGACCACACACGACGCTAACAAAATAGCTGCTCCCTCTTTAACCATACAAATTTTCTGATAAGCTCATAACATCACCAACGATATTCTACACTAATCACATCCGACTATCCGGGCGATTCGAAAACGATTTCATACCACGAATGGCGATGAATAACATAATGGCATTCACAGAAATACATCGAAATTATGTGAACACGACTATCGGTTTGAATACACATCCATAAACGCCCTAAAAACCTCTTCCGGACCGGAAAGGAATGTGAAGATGAACGCGGCCTCACCACTTCCTTATGGAAGCTGGCAAAACTGAAGAGTGTGCTAAGCAACGTGACAGTTCTTTGCAGCTACATTAACACTATTAATCGTTACGAAAAGAAACTGCTGCTTAATACGCAAATTTCTCCAAAAGAACGTAATTCATGAGAATTTGAATATGAAAACTGAAGAAAAAAGCAACGATACTCAACGATTCAGGCAGAAAATGACAGTTAAAGAATTCTGTGAGCTACTGAATTTAAAAAAGGTCCCTCCCTCCCCTGCCCCTCTAAAAAAACTGCTTTCAAATCGCCAGTAAAAACACGTCAAGAGTGATAGGGAAATCGAAAGATCCTTTTCAGAGTTATCAATCGATAACGAATAAAGTATTTCCCCTCCAAAGCATCCTTGAGAAAAAAGGCAGAAGGAAGATAGGCATTAGGCCGAAAAAGTGCAGGTGTTCCGGTTTCAAAAGTGCTAACGCAGGGTCTCTTTCTTCGTCCTCTTATCAAGCGTTTCTTTGAATGATGAATGTCAACCGACGAAGCAATCTTCACTTCAGAGTGAAAGCAAAACAAATGATAGAAAAAATAGCATTTTGAGGATAATTCCGCATAAATGGAACAGAACTGAATAACAAAGAAGAGGAAGTGAATTTGAGGGAATTTCTCAACAATTTTTTTTTGCAAAATAGAAGCGACGAATATAAAACTGCGACAGAGTGACGATTCTTGACCCCACACTGTCCGCACTCGTCATCATTCAGACGGGTCATTTGTTCATTGAGAAGATGCATTCATAACTCACCTGTTTTGCGCGTTGCCATTTTTCTCGACGTTGCTGCTGTCTCTGGCCTTTGTTGAGGAGCTACCCTTATTAGTCGACTTGCATGCACCCGATTGCTTCAGTGTTGCTGGTGTTCCTGAGATGGCCTGCTTCAATGCGTTTTGATTCAACGAGCTTTCCTCTTCGTTTTTCCCAATAGGTGGTCCTGAAAATGAAAAAAAGAAAATGAGAACGAATGAAAATTATTAAGAACAAAATTCTCGTTGAATCCCTTGAAACTGTTTCAAAGAAGGCTGTAAAATTAGTAGGATGAGCGTGTTCCACAAGTTGCATTCGGAATCAACAAAAACACAACAGACAACAGTCCCCCTTATCAAAAAAAACCAACACAAACAAGCAAACTCGATACGAAAGAAACGTGATCACCGTAGAGTGGCGACATTTCGTTAAAACTTCTTCAATGAGCACAGCACTACGGGAACTTCAGACTGCTAGAGTCAAATTACGGTGTTGAATATTGTTGAAAACATCGTTCATATCAAACAAAAAACTATCCTACCGTGTTTGGTGGCCCCGCAAAAGACCACCCACAGGGGCGGATGATCACTTTTTTGAACCTCGTCTACGATCTGATCCACAAAAAACGTCCGCCGCGGCCTGGTGAGGAAACGACTAAGGTAAAATCCGCATTAGCGAGCAGCACTGCTCAACATGAACTACTTCGGAGGTGTAAATCAGTATCACAACCTTTACGCGGCAACGTTAATACAACAAATGCCATCTAATGGCAACACCATTAATGCCACAGAACATGAACTTTCAACTAACGGCACTGCAAATTCAAATATAAAGCATAAACCGCCACCCAATATCCCTGCAACGGGCCACATTAGGCGCTGATTACTCACTTATATACCCGTCAACGTTTCATACGAGCAACCGCACCAGTACGCTAAAGAGTGGCCTCACATCGACATAAGACAAAAACTGCTCAACGTCCACGACCCCCTCGAGTACTCTTCAAAGAGAATAGGTTAAAGCGATCGGCGTGACCGTATCGCAATACCAAACTGAGTCAAATCAATCCTCTGCGACTAGCAAACGCATTTACAACTCTCACTGTGAACCTCCCAAATACAGTACACAATACAGAACCTCCTAGTAAATAATAAAGTAAATAGCAAATACCTTTCTCAATCCTTTCGATGCTCTGCTTCAGTTTCATTTCTATTAATTTCGTCTTCTGAGCCTCTAGCTCAGCCTTGCAGTCCTGATCTCGATCTTTGCAGAACTTCAGAGCGCTCAGATTGACCTCAATCGCCTTATCGATAAGACCCCTGCTGCTCTGAATGTCTGCTAGACGCATGTAGTCCTGGATTTTCTTCTCGAATTGGTCGTGTGTCCTGCAACAATTGCTTTTCAACCTTGGAGGCAAAAACTAACAAACTATGGCTCTTTTGTGGGATACCGCGAAAAATTATGCGTTGCCAAACTCAGCAAACCATGTTGAAGCAATACGACGCTGCAATCTCATTGACACTGGACAAGAGGAAACCTTATATTATCCATAATTACAATGCTGCGCAAATATTTAACGAAATGTATAACTACACTCCAGAATGAAGGTAGGAAAGACACGTCTACGGATGCGACTTTTCAGAACCATTTCTCCCAAAATGAGGGGGGAAGCGGAGTTCTCACAAAAGTGAAAGTGGCGACACCTACCAGGAGAACCGATGTTTCCGATGACTGCAAGGAATATATCTGAAGACAACAATTAAAGTTCAGACGGGTGGGAACCAAGACCGGGTGATGGTATCTCGAGTGTTTTCAGTTCGAAAATGCCAAAATCAGAGACGGTGGAAGCTGCGAAGAAGGAAGGAAACCATCAATCTCCCCACAGTATACGAGATGCAACAGTGAAAAGTAAAATATGAAATCGAGTAATGAGTAACGAGAACCGCTTCATCTATGGAATGTCTACCCAGCAGCTCATAATCACTGTTCTATTACATGAACAGACCATACGGGAAGCTTAGTATAATTTACAAATGCATACCGCTGCATCTTGGTAATCATATCGAAAAGTCCGTCAAATCTTGCCGACCTCATTTACTCTTCTCACCTACTCCAGCAAAGTTATAACTGCAAGTTTTTTCCTCCAATTCTGTTGTGTTTACAGCCTCAAGAGTCTTCACAATAGAGGATTACCGAACCATCTAACATGAAATGAAACAGGACGCAACTTACAGTATATTTTTCGGAGGCTCCGCTTTCACAGAAACTTCTAAGATGACCTTGTCTTCTTTGATATATCCTTGGCTCTCGTCCAAAATGTCCTAAAAACATTTGGAACACTGATAAACAATTACATTACGACAGACAGCAACCCTCATAACTGTGCTTTTGCGTTTTGTTACTTCGAGACCTAACAGGGAATCGACTGTAAGTCTTCAAGAAAGTGCATGTGTATAGTGATGTTCTTATCTAGATAGGGACAATAACATCAACTAAGGTCCCCCATCTCCTCTGCTCCAGTCGATGAGACTCCAATAAGGAGAGTGAAATCCTCGAAAACTCCAGCAGACGAAAAACTCTGATTTAGCTCTCGCATCGCCTAGGCTTTCAACTTACTCTTCGCTGTGTTTCGTAATGGGCGCTTTAAGACTCCGATTGGATAGATTCTTTGACATCGATAGAATTCGACTTCTCATGGATCACTCTAAACGCGTTGAGTTGCTCCTATTTTGTTTTTTACAATATAAGATACTTTCTTTTCGCTTTGAACGAACGACTAAAAACCCACTCGACAACGTTAAATATGCCTGGTCACAGGCATATTTAACGTGGTCGCATTGCAATAAAAGGTCACAGGAATGAAAAGCGCCCCGCTGCTATAAAAGTTCACATCAACTAAAGCAAAGCAAGTTGCAGAGTCCCCAGAGACATCAGATCCATCAGAATACTCCCGCATTTATGCATTATTCAAACAGTGCTGACAGCTGCGTAGCGACCACGAAATTTGAGTAAACACATTGGAAATTTCCACTTTTGTAGAAATACTTGAAATAAGGGATGCCGTAAATGAAAACATTACCCTTCTATACCCGAACTAACAAAATCCCCAAGAATTAGGGGACCCCGAGGGAAAAAAGAACGAAGGAGAGATATCTTAAGTGTGTCACTAGGTTCCTGAAGTTGCTGCTGAAGTTCACAACAACCGCAGACGTACATGAACGAAATTAATGTTTTTTTACTGACTGCATGAGCCCCTCAGCCCGAAGCGAGAAATAAAATGGTCTTTCTTCTTTCTTTTTAATTAACGTGCGACGTTGACCTGCAAATATAACAGCATCTGGTACAGTGCCAGAAACTAATCCCTTCTCCTCACCATTCTTACTCCTTCACCTCGTATGTACTCAATACTCCGCTAAAGAACTTCCGGAAATCTGACCAGCAACCAACGACAAGGACTTTCTCAACACTCCTTGTCACATCCCCCTCCCGATCCTAATAAAAACCTCTTGAAGGACTTGAAGACAAAACATCTTCCGTATCCTCCAATTTCTGCCAAAGTCGATGTCACTTCTTTTTCTCTGAGAATCTGGAAAAAAGCACAATAAGGGCGAGAGGTATCAACATACCGCCCAAGTCATGAAGCACGAGTAGCCCCAGTCGTTTTCTTTGGCCGTATAAACGTGATTCGTCTTCCTTGTAAAATGTGGAACTCCCTGCTTCTGAGAGATCAAACGTAACTCGGCGGCTGCCTGGCATGACCATGAACTGCAAAGTCAACATACTCATCCAACAACGTAAATACTTCAATAGGTCGGTGTATGCTCACTTATAAAAAATTCAAAAATCACCAAAATTCTTCAAAATACCTCTTCAACGTTGCTCTCACTTATATTTTCAACAAGTGAGTTGAACAAAACGAGAGAAATTGTTTGAGATCAACACAACTTCGCACCCCTAAAAGCACAACACCGCTAAATATAGTATCAGTAGTTCATTGCACTTAGCGAACGAGTCTAATAACTCAGCATATACAAACGAATAATAATGCCCATCAGAATTCATCTGCTTCACTTGAATTACCAGAACAAAACATGAAAGCAAAATAAGGAAGCTGTGAAAAAATAGCAGTCGCTACCCTTAGACTATACAGACTTGTAGCTTACCCTTAGAAACCAATGAAACTGCAACCAAGATGAGTGTCTACGAAACGAACTCTATGGATTTTTGCATTATAGAGATTAAATGAAATTTTTCAGCAGCTGAACAATGAAGTAAAAACAATAATAAAAAGGGAAGAGGGTGGAAATATGCGCATAAAACATCCCGCTTCATCACTCGCTATTAAAGTCCATCATGGAGTTCCCTCACTTTGCATCGCAACCTTATTTAATAACTTCTGAATCGCCTTAGAGATGTGCAGTGAATGAAAGGCTTACTCGGAATAAGCGTCTGGACAACACTGAAGGAAGAAACCCAAGCATTTCTGTGTGCCCTTCTTTTGTACAACGTGCTGCCTCGGCATCACCATAATTCGCCTGGAAATGAAATTACTAATTCATTCACTCTCCATTACAACTCCATACATGCGTTCCACAAAGCGTGAACAACTCAAATGATACTATAAAATAGATGAGTCAGAAATGCTGATAGCTAAAAGCAAAAACCGCTTGGCATACATATATCCCCAAATCGGGAATCTATAAGTGAAAACTTTCGAATTTTTTCAATAACCAAAGTTGGATCTCACAGTTCTTTGAGCGAAAAAAAAACAGCTCCTACAACTGTATAAAATCCCCTCCCCCCACCCCCCACTGAGCAAATATTGCAATTAACCGAATAAAGCGGCAAATATTCTTCTAGCTTCCAAGCCCAAGCCATCCTCATCTCTGCTCAAAATCTGCGTCAATCAAAATTAACAACATCGTTCAGAGAACAACGGCACAACTCACCACGGCACGGCTTGAATCTTCTTACTGGGTCCTCTAACCGTATCTGACATGTTCTTAAAATTCTGAATCATAAGCCGCAAAGTGCCATCGGATGATGTACTCGACGAGGCAGAACTCGTCTCCGCAGTCGACGCAGTTGCAACAGCTGTTGCTAAAAATAAACGCATCAGAGGTATGCGCTGATCCATGCCGACCGTAAAAATCTAGAATTAAGAGAGAAGCACTACTCAATCAGGAAAACAGTCACTTCGCTGTACGACCAAAACCCGACAAATTCGTTGTTTTTCAATGCGCTGATCGAGATTTTAGTCGCAACCGCTCTCCTAATCAAGAGCAAATGTTTCTTCATCTCTTCATTCCTTCCTTCCTCTCCCCATCTGAAGCTGCAACAGAGGATAACCATTTCTGAAGAAGAGAACGTAGAAAACTGGAATGGAACGCGCCAAAAACGAAAAAACCCAAGAATAGACGCGGCTGGGAAAACAAGTTCCGAAGTACTATGATGCAGTGCAAAAATCTGTCCAACTGAGCCGTGAAAAATACCTGCAGATCCAACGTAACATCATTCTTCCACCCACCTGAGCCGGATTCCCAACTCTGCATCTCCCTTTTAAGTGACAATCGCGAAACCTTAAGAGGCAACCTTACCGTACCATTCCAGCAGAAAGTGCTTAGGACGAGAAAAAAATACACTGATTCCCTCCCTAGCTAAACACAGCAAAGATTCAACATGGAACGCAAAAAGGACCTTTTGCAACAGGCGGCTGCGCGATACTCGATCGAGAGCACTGCGAGGGCATTCGTGGCATAACTGCTTCGTCCGTATCGGTTTGACAAGCAACGTTCACTTTTGCCTTCCTGTAATTACTCAGTCAAATCAGTGCACACATTGTTTAAGAAAGAGAATGAAAACAACTAACCCAGATGCAAAACTACGCGAAGACTTTCCCTGCCACAGCCTCAAACCTCGTAGCCGCTTCGTGGGCTCTATCGTGCAGAACTCCATGTTCCGAAGTAAATTTGAAACACAAAAAAGCATTCCAGAATGGATGAGACGCAGGAGTCGGTGAGTTCTATAGCAATATAAGATGAGGAGTGAGCAGAATAGAAGACTGAAAAGAACACAATGAACACGACATTCCACGGAGACCTGTTTGAGTGCCACATTGTACCACAGCATGCTCGAATATTACGTAAATTCAGCTATACTGTCCGGAGGCAATCCCTCATCCACAAAAATGCGTCACAATCCATATTTGCAGAAAAAATTACCTCTTGAATTGGTCGACACCTCAAGGGTTTTAATGAGGTTATCCAACAAAATTCGAGAGTACGGTTCCGGATAAAATCCTGTCTCACCACCGCGCACGATCAGCAAATATTGCTTGCAGTCCCACTTTCAGCCTGGGTAAGAGATCTGCACCGATCCCGGTAAAAGCTACCACTCAAGTTCAGTAGTAAAAGAGGAACACGAACGCAACTCCGGAATAAATATGAGTTTCTAAAGTTAGCAAAAGACAGAGTTATCCGTTCAGTAAGGGGCGTACATATGGCCAAGACGCTTTGCAATATCAAACGGATGCGTTAGCAATGTTAGCAGTTATATCAAAAATGCACATCTGACGGAATACTCAAATGGCATTTATCGTAAACAACCTCAGAGAACAAAACTTCAGCAACCTTGAGATTCCGATGCAGTACATTCTTCGATCGCCGATGCATTTCTTCACATGGACCGTGGACCCCACTTACGCCTTGTGGAATCTCGAAGGCAGTTCGACAGCTCTAACAACTCGCTGAGTCAAACTACTGCGATATTCCACAAGACCTAGAAGGCCATTTCACGCTTTTAATGCATAAGACAGCTTTTGCGCAACCTACTAAATCCATTTTATGGCAGAGTCCACTAAGAAGACGACACTAGCTTGTAAAATGAGTATCAATGTTGCGGCAGGAAAAAAGGAACGAAAGAAAGAAAGAAAGAAGAAGGGGAGAGAGGTAGGGAGGAGCCGAAGTAAAATAACCGTGACAAATATGCCTCAAGCAATATTCAAAACTACTAATGAAACGAAGGGAAACCATTTCGTCTGTGCTATCAACGAAGATGTTTCTACTGTTGCCTCAAACGTGAAACATTTTGAAATATAAGCAACTACCGATCGTTAATACGAGCTCCGAGGCTGTCAGATACTTGCGAGGCCAGCATGGGCTTTCGAGCTCCCACCCGCTCGAGATACCCTTTAGTATTTGGCATTTCACCGTAGACGTCCAATTCCCAACAACTGCAAACAAGTATCGATGAAAAAGGCATTTGGCAAACGACGTCTGCTCGCTTTGATTCCATATCCACTACGATACATGCAATAACACCTTCTACACAGCCTGAATTCTTGTGCCTACGCAGTTCATTCGCACACCGTGCCACAATCGATGAGGACGAACGAAGAGATGGAAGAACTGAGGTCACGACAACTTCTACCGGTAACTTCACGAATGCCGTCGAACTAACGAAGCATCTGATCCAACACGAGTACTGCACTAAACACCGGCCACAACAATAAATAAACCTGAGTCCTTAAACGATGACCGCTTGCTGTGAACCAACACCTGGCAGCTATGAGACGGCAAATACGCCCGAGCCCTCCAACTCTCACAGCACCTACCAGAGAAGACACGACCACCTCTCCACTCGAGATATAGGGAATGATCAACCTGCGTGAGGCGTCGCAAATACTTCAGCGGCGCTATGTCAGCGAAAACAAATCAAGCTCTAAACACCTCGCTGCTAGCTTGCTGTAACCAACGCAAAAAAGCAACAGAGGCTTAATTTCAGAATAATTCTCTCTGCTCAAGCACTGTCTCTCCTATCCCTACCCTTCCCCTTTCCTCATAAAATGACCTAAATATTGTAGTGGGCGAAGGCAACTTAGAACACCGGAATTTTATTATCGATGACGGCAACTCCCCAATGATGCCAATATGGGGATATGAGTGGGTATGACGATTGAGAATCTGCACAGTTCAGCCGTTTATCGACGCCCACAGAACATAATCCGGTCCCACGAGCTCAGATCGAAGAAGTTCTTCACATCAACAGTCAGGCATCAAATACTGCCGGATCCTCAAAATGACTACAGTTTCAGCGGAAGCAGCGATTCGACTATTGAAGTTTCACAGATTGGAACTGCACTATCGGACATTTGTGCAAAAATGAAACAATTATGCAGCGAAAAAACCTTTTACGGTTTATTGTTTGTTTTCTTCTTGCCACTGGTATTTTCCCCAACTTAGAGGAGATTTCTTTCAAAAAATTTCGCAGCCTATAAACTACAGACCACTTGATTACGACCTTATTGAAGGACACACAACGCTCTTCGAAACATCGCTCTCGTAGATCGCCGAATTCAAGCAACACATTTTCAACCACTACCTTGGCATGCCAGCTCCCGACTACGCGCTTACGATCATATGAATGAGGAGGGTATGGTGGGGGGAGGGGAAGGGGATATACTTCGCGTAATAATGAAAGAAATCATAAAGGCAGCAGAGTTTCTTCGCGGGGTGGATCCCTCTCTTCACTCTATACACCGCAAGAAGGATCCTACTGATGTTCTTTTTTCTCCAAATGTATAACTGCTTTCATGTGCACGTCACCTGCTCGTGTGCAGCTTCCTTCGATCATACTCAACGACCATTCCACTGCCACAATCACGAAAATGCCAACTGTTTAATATAACGCACTCTTCTCTACACTCCACTTAATTATGCAGCTTTTTGCACTAACGTTTAATAGCAGGTCAGGGTGAGGAGGTCGTGCCACCTCACTAGGTAATTTCAGGACGCTCACCTGTAGGACGCTCAATAAAATATAAGTGCTCACTAGTGAGGTCAATAATGACGTCTCATTTAATGAATCACCTTCAACACGTCTACTCTTTCGACTCATAAAGAAATGAGGAGAAAAACGGCAAAAACGATTCCACTATAAAACGAAACCAAAGAAATATTAGCGCAAGAAATTAACTAATATAGATTCTAGTGCAATAACTGAGAGGAAAATTCAACAAGACAACGATTCTTCCCCGAAGTTGCATCTACTCGTTAACTTCCATCAGCTATCTTTATCTTCGCAAAGCAAGAAGTAATTTGTTCTCCCAGCCCACTCCATCCTCTCCCCGGGTCTTCCAATCTCTGAAATTCCCACAATTGAAATCACTAAACGTTTCAAAATAAGCGTTTATGACAACCTCTATTGACGTGTACCTTCGTTATTCTATGACGCCCAGGTTCGATTTATCTCCGAGTAGGCGTTGTTGCATGTTGCATGACTATCCCACCGCTCGAGCATTTCACTGCCAAGCTATGGTGGCGGAAAGTTGTACAACTCTTGAGGACCTCAATTCACCTGGTTTCGATCTCAGGAATTCGGACTACATGGAAATATGACCTCTGTGATTTCTCTCTCGACCTCTTAGCAACCAGACATCGCGGTCTCCTCACAGAAGCACTCCACATGGTCATTAGCTTTCGCAGCTTTGATCGAAGGAAATGCCTCATGGCGGAAGTGCTTTCTATTGGAGGCTTCGGCATTTCCGTTCTAATGACTGTGGTTCATGACAGTGCAAAGTCCAAGCGTTCCACAGTGACCCACTAAATGAGTTCAGCACGAAGCTGACGGCAAGGCAGCCTTTTAGCACCTACACAGCTCCCACTGCTAGACACAGCGCTCTGACCTCGTCATATGCTAACGCTCCAACTTGAGCCTATAACCTATAATCGAAACAACAATAACCAAAGTCAATATACAGTTCTATCAAGTTTGGGCGGCATTTCTAACGGTCTAACTGCAGTCTACGTCTACATATTTACCAAGTTATGCTGATATAAGTTTACTGCAAACTGCCAAAAGCACAACACTGAATTCCTCTTAGAGGAGCGCAAGGGGAAACGTGGCTTAAGCAATGATTTACCGTTGTGGTACTCCGACATACCAAAATCAAAAAAGCACACCCAAGCAGTTGGCGACTAGCACATCAGTATCAGTTGCCTAGAGCTGATCCACAGAGGCGCAAACCTTCGACGACAACGTCCAACGTAACTTTTGACGAAGATTCCCTCGATAACGATAGCTTCAACGCGAATACACTCACAACACAATGTTCCGCTGAAAACATGCGCAAGAAAGCGAATGCCTCGAAGAGAATATGTGGAAAAGAGGCAAACAGTGTGCAGAGACGGAGGGTTGTGCGCAGCTGGTTTCATCGCCGCACATGCGCGTTGGTTGCTCGGCCTGTGAACGCGAGTGGAGTTTTGTAGGTGGGGAAAAAAGGAAGTGAAGGATTTCGCGTGTCGGTGTCAAGCCGCTTGAGGGAGCAGAGAGACTGAGACGTTGAAGGGGGAGACGACGACTGATCCCCAATGAATGAAGACAAGTTGTTGTCCGCACGGAACAACGCCATAGGCAAAGGAAACACGATGTCAGCCATCTGCAGTGCAAACTGAATCATTCGATTTGTTATCAGCGCACAGTGCTTAAAGACAGAGAAAGCTCCGTGCTTTTGCTCGGATCGAACTTTGCAGAGGACACTTAGAAAAGCTGCTCTCCGGGCAAGTATCACAAATCCCCTCTAAATTATATAGCTTTTCGCTAAACACAGGAGTATTTTAAGAGCGGATAAATGTGATGAGTGGATGAAAAGAATCCTCATCTATCGTTCTCAAAAGTTTTTTTGCCTTTCACGGACCTCCCTAGCTGATGCAGTTATAACCTTCTTAGACATATACTCCTCGAAATGCTTGGATCACGTTCACCTGAGAAAAGAAGTCAGCTGAAGATTCGACACATAAATCATTCCTGTACATAAAATATAGCTCGAATAATATGTTTACTGGAAATCACCACTTGGAAGAGCGTCACTCAGAAAGCATTTGAGTATCATGCAAGATGCCGAATTACTGATTTCGATCGCCAAGAATAAATGACCAGCGTTCAACAATGACCGCATATATGCCGCGGCTTTTGAATCATCTTTACTGTACGCAAAGCGTAACAGGAAATGCTGGAAACTTGCATTCTTTAAGATTACAAACAAACCTCTACAGGCAATGTTTCTCTAGGAATCATATCGAGTTGATAAAATATTTTCTTTCTTCATATGTCCTCTTCAGCAAAGACAACCTCCCCACAGACATACTAACGAAAGGTCTGTAATGTTTCAATTTTCTACTATTTAAAAATGCTCGACATCTTCCTGTACTATCTTTATATAATATGGTACGCCATCACATCGTTCACACACTCTCGACAACGTACTCCCACTCCGTTGCACCTTCAGCTCAGCAAGAATGGCCTTCATTTCTACCCCCCCTCCCCCCCCCCCCCCCCTCCCCCACACACACATCTGTCGACGTATGCCCTTCGCTACGCTCTCAACATCCACTGCACACAACAGCACGCATGCCCTGTGCAACACAAAATGCACAATGCTACCAATGTCGCACAGGTAATACCTCACCTACTACCACTGCCGCACATGTAATGACGTGAACACTCTCAACGCTCTATACCTCAATGAAACGTCGCTATAAACCCCTCACTGTGCAATATATAGCAGCCTATAAGTAATGAAACTATAATCCAATCCATCGACTCGTAACTTCAAAAAACAACCAACCTCATCCCCATTAAGCTTCTCATGGAAGAGAAATTTGCGCGATGAGATTGACGATCATAACGCCGCCGTCATTAACACTTCCCCTCGACATATTTTTGCAATTCGACGGAGAGGGAAAAATTGCATATCGCAGCAAGTTGTCTATTTTGCAATTATAGAATATTTGCTATCGATATTCTTTAAGATTAAGGCTCAATGGCGCTATTCTCAAAGAAAGTCATCGGCTTTGTTTTACGCAAACATTTCTTTTCATTCCATCAAAATAGGTAACATTCGCACTTTCCTCCTCAAGAAACTCAGACAATATCCGCGCATCTGAAAGTTTCTTAAACACGCTCATTGGCGTCCTTCGGCGACTTCACAACGACATTCGAATAACATTAAAATTTCAATTTCCCCTCAACAACATCATGTTTAATCATTTCAGCTTAAGGGGCGATGACAAGCTCTCAGAGCTTCTTGAAAGCTACGGATGAACCCGTCGATTACTACTATAAATGTTAAAATGGCAATAATGCATATGCACACCGCTGCTCTAGAGCATATACTTGTAGAATGAAAAAAAAAAGAAGTCTTCTAGCCATCAAATGTTTCTTCACTGAGGTGACGAGAAGGAGTCGACGTTAAAATGACGCCGATCGAGTCAACTCAAAATCTAAAATATCGATTTGAAGTGTTTTTTACCTTTTACACTCGCAGAATGAAATTTCCCTTTCTTCTTCACGGCCCCTTTTTAAAAGATATATGGGTGATACGGAAGCGTATACTATAGAGGCGAGAGGAGTATAGAAGTTATCGATGTTAAATGCACTAGAGATGTGAGCAACCACGATGAGGGGAGCTCTCCAAACAATGCAAAGCTGAAAGAAAGAGGGGAAAATGTCAAGATGAGAAAATCCCCGGAAATACTAAGTGAACTTAATAACGATTTCTCCTCCAAGATTTTATCTCCCCTTATTAACACTCACATTAAACAGTGAACGTTTGTGCGCGTCGATTCGTTTCAACGGATATCACGTTTACAAGCACAACAAATCAGCAATTATTGCAACCGATGAGGCAAATCGAATAATCACTTGGTTCAGCTGTGGTTTTCTGCACAGTTGAAGTCCAAAGAGGAAAGAGAGACAAAGACAAAAGAGGAAAGCAAGTGATGGTTAGCAAAAAGAGGATGCGCCTCGCATGCTTCGCTCTCATTGTGTGCCGTCGTGTTTGAACTATTCGTAGTAATGAGTAATACGTTATGAAATCATCAACCACACGTTCACTATTCCTATTCTGAAAGTTTTTTCTTCCATTCACATTTTCTGCGTTCAGCATTTCTATATGTGACCGCTATTTGCGATATTTCAGCCTAAAATATACGAAAAAATAACAATAATCGACGTATTTTCTGCATAACATTAATGACACAATCACTATGATAATTAATATATGAGAAGAAACCTTTTATCAGTGAAAAATAAAGTAATCGAGAACTGTTACCACTTAGCTGAGCTAAACATTTTAGAGTACCTCCGTTTCCCGTCCCCCTTTCGCTTCTCCTCCAACCTCCCTCTTGGTATATGAAAGGAAGGGATGCTGTGAAATTTATCAAAATACCCAATCATTATTCCTAAAATTTTGTAAAATAAAGTACACTTTATCAACTAAAATCTACAGTAACTCGCTCGGCAAACTTATCAGTACTTATTTTTGCTCAGTAACAAAGATGTGATTTCAATATGAGTTCTTATTAAGCGCAAATGGATAATGATCGAATATGCTGGGTGATGTTTGGAAGCAAAATAAAGATAGTAGAGCCGTTTTGTGGAATAGATCCGAAATATTAGCCTTTTATGTTCATCTTAGTGAGAATTAACTGAATTAACGACCGACAATCAAGAAATAACAACAAATCAATTAATTCGAGAGTTTGAATTCATCTGTAGCACAAATGAGCTGAATAAGACAGTCGAGTTTGATAAGCGCAAAAAAAACTTCACTACTAATTTTCGAGACATGAGCAGGAAAAGGATTGCTCCTATACGTGAAAAAAAGTGAAACAAAAGCTGCAAAATCCAGGCTACGGATTCATTATCTTTGAGAGATATTAGCAAAGAAATTGAAATCATCTCTCGTTGACTGCTAAGACCAACTACTGCTTGCAGTGGAGGTTTAAGGAACCATGAGCTTTAAAGCAAGGAGACCGGGAAAGCGTGAAGATCGGGAGTCGGAAGACTGCTAGCAGTGATCACGCGCTTTCGTAAGGCTGCACAAAATCACTTAGAGGAAGCAATGAAATGCTGACTTTTAGACAAAAAACAATCATTACCGAACTCATCGTTGCCAAATTCAGATGAAGACAGATTAAGCTGCAGGCTGAATCTGTTGTGAGCACGGTTCCATAAATCTACTGAAGATGATAAAAACCGAAGACGAGCGATGGAGTGGACAAACGAATGGGTGGACGACAGAGAGGTATTCGAGCAAAGCAAAATAACAGAAAATGCGCAACCGCGCGTATACAAGTGCACGCAAGTACCTGATACCATTTTGGTGTACACTACAGAGATTGCCTCTTCTCTCGCCTGCCACTGCGGACGTCTTTACGATTTCGTGGCAGTCCTTCGTCTTCTTCGCTAAAGTCGACTTGCTAATCACGTCCGTACCACCGTCACCTTCTTCTGCTAAAAGCAACAACAACACATTAAATATTTCAGATACGCATTTAACTCAACAGTGATACATTTCAAAGATTATGCTAATTCTCATTACCATCAATACTGCAACCCTACACACCGGACAAAATCTGATGGATCGTTTCGAATAATCTCGTTAGTGATTTCGTAACTCCATAATGTCGCAACACTATTTGCAGACCTGATCCAATGCGCTTATCTAATTCACCGCTTCTATTAACGGACTTGATTATTTTTATCACTGATAACAGCCGATCATTTTATCAATGGGTTTCTCCGACAACGTAGTCATCACTGATTAGAGAATCCTGTCAGCTCTTCAACAACTGCAACCACGCTTTGGTGAAATATTTTATGAGCTTCGATTCCTTCGTGTAATTAGAGTGAATCTAGCCACTATGTGTATATTTATGCCGTATAACGTATTCCCCATTGATCGATGCACAGCTGATCAAATACTTCGAATCAGCAGTTGCAGATAAAAATTCATGCAAGTTCTTTGAAATAAAAAAACCAAGCGTATCTTCGGGAATTTTTCACTGACGACATAAAGACACGCTCAGAAATGCAACACCTCTAACAATTATTGACGTATTGAGAATGTCAACAACGTCCAAATGATGGCTCAGACGGCAAGTTTGTTGCTATGCAAAACCGTAGCATCTGCACCGCAAGTGGCCATTACTGCGTTACGTAGTTGAATAGTCCCGGTACTATTAGACCGTGTTTGAACGAGACCTCAAAGTGTCTTTGGTGGCAAGTGTATTGGCAGCAATAATTCCGATCTTCGCATATCGAAAACATGAAACGGAAAGCAATCGCCGATTGCAGTAAATTCTTCGTATTACTACTTTAAGATGATTTAAGGCGCATTTCCATTTTCATTTGCGCATTTTTCACTTCTCAGAATGTGTTCCCCATGTTAGAAAACTTACATGCACCTCTGTGAAAAAAAGCCTTTGAACTCAAAAAAATGAAGAAAATATTTGGCAAACGTTCTTTCAGTTCGGCAAAAAAAAAAACTTTCAGTTAGCATATCAGCTGATATTCTTATCAATTGATACCCTTTTGGGAAGACCCAAAACGTAATTTATTTACCGAATCAATATAAGAGCAAAGGAAGATATGCTTAGATGGAAATAAGTGAACCGATCGCTAAAAAAAACCCTTCGACAATTTGCGGGGTTGAACGAATAGATACCACCTTTTCTATGAAACGTGAAAACAAGATAGGGAGAATCGCTACTGCTACTTAAAAAGAAAATTCGTTTCTTTGAAGAATGGAAATCTCTCAATGAAAGTAAAGAAAATAAGAAAGAAAAGTGAATGTTATCAATACAATCGAGAAACCTTGCACAGTTGTCCCGCAAAAAAGTTGGCACACTTAAAACCAGAAACTGCTTCCCCTCTCTCTCATTCCCCTTCCAGTAATAAACATATGCCCCTCTTGAGGTTTCCGCTCATAAGATCGGGCTATTATTTAGCGTCGTTTAAAACTGTAGCTTATATACTTTTATATACCATTCCGAACTATAATTTCAGTTTGCTATCTGTACATAAAGTCTTTCCGATCTGTAGTCCCTTTAGTATGGTGAGAAAATTCGGAAAAACGCCGTCTTTCATCATAAAAAGCAACAATTTTCGCAAATCATAAGTGTACGCCTATCCTGAGTCCCTCTTAGATCATATAATCTCCGAGTGCAAAATTATGGAATATTCTGAACTTATAGATAGGATTTGTGTACACCTCGCAATTCGAAATTAAATAATTATTAAAGCAATATGACAATCTTTTGTAGAAATTATTAATCAACTCGATAGAGCAATTTACCGTCAAACTCTTTCCTCGATCATTTTTGAGCTCTTTCTGCGCCGCTAAATTTGAACTTCTCGAAAATTTTGAAAAACTACTGCAGCGAATGCGGAAATGCTTGTCGCCTCACATTGCAGATGAACAACGCAATACAGATTTCATCATAGATTCGGTTGTGGTTAATTAAAATCCTTAACGTCATAGCAGAACAATAAAAGCTTTGCGTCAGATAGCGCACATCCCTCTAGTTGAAATCGAACTCGAAGGAAAGCGCACGCTTAAATGGGAAACAAAAAACTGCCCAAAGGAGGGAAGATATGACATTAGTGAGTGGAAAACTAAATCACAGCCGCAAATCTACCGCTAATAAAACGCAAAAATTTCATATAGTGGGCAAACTTCTCAGCAGAGAAAATTACCAACCCGCAAAAGGGTTTCCGACGAAGTTTCCATGCGCAGATTGCTAAAAAAATAAAACGTTATCAATGTGGAGAAAAATTCTTTCAAATCCCTCAGAAAATTCGGCTTCTCTATAATTTTACTCGTTTCTCGAGATTATGCACTCAGCTGTTGTTTCTCGCTAAAAATGATTCATATGCAAAGATAAACTTTATGTGAACTAAAACGAAAGAACTCACCCAATTGAATAACACCAACGAATGGCGGAATTTCGGCTACGAAATGTCCCATATTATGCAAACTGCGTTCGAAAACAAAACCTTCTAATATCTGAGGAGAACCCCATAACAATATTATCCATATGTCACTATCATTACTTTATCAGCTCATGATACGTTTATCAATGATAAGAATATTGTCGATTTAATGCCACAAACAAACCACCTACTTTGCAATGAATTCGTAAAAATTGCAGCTTTGATTGTGTTTTGCGTCTAACCACAATGTAAAAGTATTTCATCATAAATTTCCCGTCGGCGTGAGTTTTTGTTTCATCTATCAGTTATAGCTTGTTACTCGTTAAAGTATCGAACACTAGAAGATTCCGTCGACGTGAAAAGACAATAGATGAGTTCCCCAATGGGATAGAGAGGTTTTATAAATCCGGAGCAGAAAAATTTGTCAAGCATTGTGTCGATTCTACCACAAAAATGCTTCAAGACATATTAAAAAAGAATCACTTATGCAAAGGACGAATACGCGCTCTGCACATGAAGAGCCTGTTCTGTGATGCATGGTATTGAGGGATCGTTGACTTTTGCCACAATTAAGAATTCGAGCCGATGGACCCACAGACAGACACATACACTTGAACAGACATGTCGTCGCAATAAAACATCTCTGCAAAAATGCGGCGCGTGCTATTTGCAGTGCGGCTGAATTGCACAAACGGTTATCGAAGATGCATTTGTGATTTATTGGACTGATGTCTATTCGATAGTTACCGGAGTGCATTCTTCGGTATTTCACCATATTATCGCATTAAGAATTGAAAACACACATTCGTCTTTCAATAAAGCCTGAGAAGGAAACTGAGTGATTAGCCCTTACGTAAGAGCGCTTTCGTACTGACAAGTTTGATATGAGAAGATGGGAAAGTGGATGAGGATGGCAGTGAGAGCTGGAGAGCTGAAAATGAAACTCGCTTGATTTCCCACAAATTTACTTAGAATATGGGTATATAAGAACAAGTACTTATATATAATGTGGGCACATATATGAAAAAAAAGCATTTACATTTATATCAACAAGAAGATCAACAAGGACAAGTGAACCACAAAGAGTTCCGCTTGTAATGCATAACTGCTGTATTCGACCTTTCCCGCTCTTCCAATCTCGACAAAAAAAAGAAAAACCCTGCGGTCACTGTGCACGAAAATGAATGGGTTGAGAACTACTCCAAGCTTTCAAAAGTTAGGTAAAACGGTTAGGATACAATATGAGATTGGTATTTGTCTGCTGAAATAACACCTCAAAAAAGATTTGAACGGCTAAAGTAGAGCTGCGCAGAAGACCAGCTACGCTTCAAACGAAAAAACCACCGGCAAAACAGTTTACCTCCTTGACCCTCGATGAGCTGAATTTGTGGACGCGAAAGCCAAGGCGAACTACGTTCAGGGATGTAAAAGCTAAAGCGAACTAAATTCAAGGGCATTAGAATTGAGATGAACTAAATTTACAGATATCAGAACCCACACCAACTGAATTTTTGGAATTCGCAAATGGAAACATGACAGCTGACTAACATTACCGCCACTATCTTCAAATTGAAAAAGTGCAGAACAAGTATCCGCCTGGAAAGCATGCGAAACGGCAAAAGGTGAAGATATTGTAAATATTCATATACGTATCCTATATGCCTGAAAAGTCCGGAAATGATATGGGACAGGATAGTTGAATTAGCGGTAGTTAGAAGAAAGAGCCCCAACCTCATCCACATCCATTACTCTCTTCACTCTGAACTTTAAATCGAGTGTTGAATGGTTTAACGGTTTCAACACTGGTTCATGTTGAAACCGTTAAACTCGGGGATAATTTAACACCGATTAACAAATGTCACACAAGGAATTAGGATAAGCGGAAAGGCACTAGTTTTTGTAGAATTGGGATCGGCATGTTTACCGGTGTCTGTGAAAATACGCGCAAATGGGCCGACGAGTGCATATGTGTTTATTGGAGACGTTCGTGCAGCGCCGCGCTTCGCGCTAAGAGCACGGCTCAGCAACCGGCGCTGTGAGAGAGAGAAAACAGACAGACGATGGAACCTCTGGTGGCGCTTTGACCGATGTTTCATTTCCCCCAACTTAATCCCCTCATCACGAGGTCATACTTCGCCGCCTCATGGGAGACGATCGTCTTCAGAGAATGAAATTTGAGCTGATGGATCAATGGAAAAAACTTCTTGTATAACATGCTGCGATCTCCAGGTTAGTTCTACAACCATAATCAACAAAGACCATCATTTAGACTTCAGGACAATGCAGTCTTCAGATTCGATGAATAACCGCGATAAAAGTTGCGCACGAAAAACCTCTCGAAAAACTGAACTCTCTTTATTCACTAAGGCGAACGTGAAAGCAATTTTTAAAGAAGTGTTCGCACCTACAGCACAAAAAGTTGGCAGATTAACGACCTAGCGGGTTTCAAAGAATGCCCAATATATATATTAGAACTTTAAAAAAATCACCCAAGAGTGACGCAAAACTGAAACTTTTCTTGCAGAAAATAAATTACGTAAATCTATCCAGCACTAAGACAAAACACCATTAAACTGCTAAGGCACCAGTCACAATTTTGCTCTACTGCAAGATCTCTATAGCTGTCATTCATATATGAGTGCCTTGCCTCATAAATACAAATTTAAATAAACCTCCAAAAACACTGAAGTAATACTTCGGAAAAGAAATATATCCGGTGAAGAACGCTGTACTTTTCTTTGCTTAATAAATCTTTCACGGATGCTACCATCACAGATAAATTAGCCCCATCATATCACACTATTTTCTGCCATTCTATCTAGGGCATCCATCAACACACATAACCACATTCATATGGCTCTAATTATTAGCACTTCTTCGGAGTGCGGCTCATATCAATAGCGTCGCGAATATTCTTGAACGAAACTATCGACTACTGCGACGAGTCATAGCATCGTGCGCTCCTAGATCAGGAAAGCCCACCTTGTCATCTAAAATCTCCTGAGGACAATCTCGTAGAGCGTCAATATTTGTATGTCAAGTTGAAATAAATGAATGTAACAAGCGAATTGCGCAAAAATAATAATAAACAGTTTAAATCGTGAAATTTACGCTGCTAGCCAAATACCTTTATTCAATAGTTTTTAACAACTAGCTCTTCCTAATCAATGAACCTAAATGATCATAAGTAACCAAAACTCTCTCGAAGTATATGCTCTCGCAGACTCAACATTTGCTTTCTTGTACGAAAGGGAGGGCAAGAGAGGAAAAGAGATCCTCTCAAGCAAAAATTGGAAGCAATTTCCATCCCATATTTGACATTTTTTTTAACGCAAATATGAATGACCTCATTATGGGCATGACTCCTACGAATAGATCGCAGCTTTATTGCGATAAGCCTATAAAATGTCCCAGTGAAGTGTTGCACAAATCGTACTGAAAGGATGTCGTGCCTCAGACAGGGATCCCCGCCCTTCTCAATTATCACCTCCTGATACTACTCGCCGTTCCCCACAAAATGCACCTCACCGATCGTCATCTCCATAAAACACTAAAAAAAAAGAAAGAACTACCTCGCAAAACACCACCAATCTGTGTCATACCGATAACAATAACAACATCTCTCCCACTACACTTTTGAAATCGCCAACTTCGAGCCGACAGGAAAACGACATCATCGCCACTCATTATCGTTTTCAGGCAGAGCATAATATGTTAGACAAGTGAAGGCAAAAACGGTGTTTTCCTTTTATTTATAGAACTCGGTCACTAAATGCTTGGTCGCAAACAACATAAGGGAAGAAACACTTCGCCAAGAATAAAAAATTCAACCGATCTGCTTTGAGAGCAGATTTCTGCAAACTCCTCTCTTTCAGCTAGGAGACGAGAAAGGTCACTTTCGGTTGTTACATTTATTTTGCCTTATTTATGCCAATCATACCGAGTTTCCAAACACAATCGTTGCAAAAAAAACCACTCATTGAAAGATAATTGTCAAGTGGCAACTCCACGCCATATCTTACTTGAGCAAAAATGCGAAAATATCCCTAGCGGCACTGAACAGATTTCAACTCATCGAGGCTACACCAACGGTCATTGCGCCCTTCCGTTAGTCTATACTCCCGCTAATTGAGCAAGAAATGCCATCGGCTTAAAGGCCATCTTCATCTATGCTGTTCGAAGGCTTATTTTCACAACGATTTGTCCATCAGGTGGACGGGAGCACTTGAAAAGCAGCCCGGAAATAGCCACTTAACGAATAAATATCACTCGAACATTAATACGATGTTAGGTAACCTAGTGATCAAAACTACATGGAAAAAGCTACTAACTGCCCTACACGAGAATCAATGAGACGTCGCCGGTGACTGATAGCGGGAAGTTTCACAACGAGCATAACACGTGTGCAAGGTGCAGGTGCAGAACTGCAAGCAATGTACGCCAACTTACTTGTTACATTCAAATTAAGTGGCTCCGGTGTGGCGCCATCAGGCGGACTACTTGTAGCCGAAGCGGACGTGTTACCTCCACGGTGCCGCTGTAACGAGGTAGGTGATGTGTCAGTGGCATTAGTACCACCGGTTGCATCGCCGAGGGGGGCAACAGGCGCCGAATTGGGCTCGACAGGTGTCGCAGACGACGATTCACCGGTGTGGCCCGAGGCAGGAGCGCCGCTCATCGTGTCGCTGGTGTTGCGCTCGTTGGTAGAGCTGCGTCGCTGAGCCGAGTTCGACGAGACGCTCGTGTCGCCGCAGGTACTGCTTGCACTACTCGACTCGTTGTTGTCCACCCCTCGTTCTTCGGGCATTGTTGGCGAGCTGGCGCCAGCTAAGTGACAGTTTGCTTGGTTTGCCAGGATTGTTGCCTCGTCGCACACACAACGCACCGCAGAATCAGCTCAACCCGAATATGTGCACACCTTTTGCGCTCAGCACGTGCAACCAGATGCGGTCAATTGCGCTTTATGCGTGGCGGCCAAATGCGATATCCTCACAATTCGACGATTTCAGCCACCCTCTCTCCCACATATGCACGTCGAAACGTCGCTGCAGCGTATGCCATCCATTCCGCACAATCGTCGCACGCTCATCGCCTCGCGTTCACCTACGGTAGCGCGCCAATTTCAAAGGTGCATCCTCGGCCGTCTCCCTACTCGACTCTCTACTTCTCTGTCATAGAGCATCTCTGTCTATCGGTGTTTTCCATATTGATTCCTCATTATCTTTGCTAATGTGCCTCGCAACCTCCCTCTTAACAACGACGAGCACCAAGCAAGCTTCTGGACATTCGCCAGCGACTGCAGAGAGATCGGTCCCAGCACCACAAGTCCCACCCCACCGAAAAAGTATCCTCGCCACCCCTCCTCCAAAGTCGCCACTTCATTCTTCGTGCTCTTTCAGCTCAGCGACAGAGGGGCTCTGAGAAGGAGCCCCTATATAAATATGTATTTAAAACCCGCGGTCCCAACGCGAATCATACCGTAACGCAGCTACCATTGAATTGGGGGTTCATTTTCCCTGGTGGGACGGAGAGGCGCGTGTAATGAATGGTGTGTGCTGGCCATTCGAGGCTCTTGTCGTTGCAGGGCCGGGAGTGGAAGCTGCCGCCTATAATTGCCGTTGTAAGTGTCCTGTCTTTCATAGAATGCCCACTCTCCCTCCCCTCCTGAGGCTCTCCTTTCCTGGAAGAAAACGGAGGTTAAGGGATGACGCGCACCATTGATTGCACACGTGTATGAGAGAAAACTCGAAAAGAGTGCAGCCAGATGCACAGTTGCATAACAATGTTGGTTCGTTTCGAGACATCGAGCTAATAAAACAATGAGGGGACCTTCAGGTTGGCACGATCTCACTTTTCGCCTCAGCGCGGACGGGTCCCCAAGGTTTCACCCGTCCCAAACGTTGAAGGGTCCCCAGTTAATGTGTCGTCACCTTCTCGGAGGCCTCTGAGCGTTCACGTCCGTGACGGTCCCTTGAAGTTCGGAGCACCGATTGATGCTGCTACTGCTAGCTGCAGAGCTGTAAACAGCCGTAACTTCTTTCACTTACTATTTCCTTCATTCATTCGCTTGT